>CM069294.1:10877500-12077500 GCA_035609425.1 Epinephelus awoara
CCCCCACATGGGGGTTCTGCAGGGGATGAGGCGATGATGCTAACCACTGTACCACCGTGCCACCCTATTCCTGAGACATGACGTTGAGTAACGGGCAGAAAAATGTTTTTGCAGAACATTATGATGTCACAGTGGCCTTGCCCTTTGACCTTTGGCATACAAAATCAGCACTTCATCATGATGTCCTTTCAGACAAAAACATATTTTGTAAGGTCACAGTGACCTTGACCTTTGACCACCAAATACTAATCAGTTCATTCCTGAGTCCAAGTGGACGTTTGTGCCAAATTTGAGAAAATTATTCGAGGCCTTCTTAAGATATGGCATTCACAAAAATGAGAGGGATGTAATGTCACAGTGACCTTTAACCACCAAAATCTAATCAGTTCATCCTTGAGTTCAACTGGATGCTTGTGCCAAATTTGACAAAATTCTCAACTGCAAACAACAAGCCAAAGCTTCACGAGTCAAATCACTAGGGCAACCCAAAAGTGCTTCTTTTGCAACGTCACAGTCGCAACATATACTTACAGGGTGACATACAGAGTGTCTAGGGAAGTCGTATGCAAAAGTTTTGAGACTTACACATTAACACTGCAGCCCTATGGGAAGATAAATCAGAGAGAGAAAGTGCAAGTAAAAGTTCAAAAAAAGCATCTTAAGGTTTAGATGATCTCTGTCCCGTTAAGTCTTCAGGGCAAAGTCCACCACACCATAAAGATGCTGTGGGAATCAGGGCCCAGGACACTTAGGCCTCTCTGCTACCGGCAGCTCCTAACTCAAAGAACTGGTTCACAGCGAAGAACTCGCCCTTCGTTTATGACTCACTGAGCTGAAGGAATCATTATAATGGGCAGCCACTGTGGAAAAACATATTCAGCTCTGCAGTCTGGACAAAGAAAGAGCACACAAGGTCAAACTGAGGAACAGTGACGATATCGTTTCACATCCAGAAATGTGGGTTTTAAAATGCGATGCCTGATGCATTCGATATTCCCAGAGGAGCTGGTATTCTGTTCACCACTCCATCCATCTGTGAACCGCCTAACTTGCCTGGTTCAGGAACTACGGGTCAGACAAGGACAGACGACCATCAGTCAGAGAACTTCCTGAACGGACAGCCAATGAAAAGCAAGCACACATGACAACAACCTGCTCGCAGACATGTTGAGGAACTCGGGTCAGACGAGTCAGATATCAGACCTTTCAGTGTTTGCCCGACATTCAGCATTTTGTATTGGGCCAGCAGGAAGCAGGATGTGGAAAAACTGAAATACTGAGAGCTGATTTATGTCCAGGCACTATGTATTCCTCCACCTGGTCTGTGTAAAAAAGACGCATAGTTAAAGAAGACACTTTAACAGCCGACAGTTTGTATTCTCTCTAAACTTGGCAAGCCCCATATCAACGGCAATAAAACACAACAGAGGGGACGATATGTCACAGCTGACCTCTGGAGGGGACGGAGTTTCCTACCAGCGTGGAGGGGAAACATATAAATGCATACAAAATAAATAGACTCAATCTATTGGAACTATGTCAAATGTAATCGTCCCAAATAAACAAATAAATTCAGATTCAAATAGAGCGGAATATAAAACAGCCGAAAGAAAAGTTATGCTTCCAGTAAAAATATGTATCTGCTGCACTCTTGCTCTTTCCGCCTACACAAACAGCCCACAACATTGCAAATTTGTTCTTGTACCTTCTCCTACGGGAGTTGTCAAAAGTTATTCTAGGAAATCGAAGTCACTAACTTAAGCTCAAGTAGACAGGGCAGGTTGAGGTAAAGTGGAAAGACAATTTGTGTCTGAGGGTGTTTTTTTTCCAGCTTTCTAAAGATGACAAAGAGTCAAAGGGACACCACAGCTAAAGCTGTTTGTACAGACATGATTCGCACCACTTCAGCCACTCCAGTAGGTCAACAACATTATTCTTGGCTTCAGACCACAGACGGAGCCAAAGGCAGACCAATGACGGACTTGAGATGGTGCCAGCGTGTTCTGGGTGTAATGTGTCTTGTCTGCAGGCTCGGTCAAAGTCATTCAGAGGAAGCACAGACAGAGAGGATGCCGCAAGGCTGATGTGATGTTTTTATACGAAAAGCACTCAGTCAACCGTCATGTCAACAATTGTTGGGTTGTGCTGAATACTGTGGTCGCTGTGAGAAAACCTTTTAGTTAGATGTCTTTCAGATGTGGCTCGAGTTGTTCTGATACCAACACAGTGTCAGAAATACCTCAGTGCTGCCTAAAATACTGGATTGGGGGTAAACATGTCAATGCACTGATCCAATACCACATAATTCATTAATAAACCTTAAAGTAGTTTTACATATAAATAAAACAGTAGTTTTCCCAGAGGTCAGTTCTTCTTTGTTGCTCTGAAACAGGAGCCTAGACAGCAAGTCTACAACTACTTTTAGAAAGCAGCAAAAAAAATTGATTTCCGGTGAGTAAAGTAACATAAGCTGTCGACAAAATGTCAGCAATGTGACAATAATTTACACAGAAAACTCTCACCAGTAGATACACTACGTTAACAGTATGCAAGGCTTTAGTTTCAAGGGGTGGCATTAGTGCTGCCAAGTTCAACACCAAATGTTGGAAAATGCAACAAAGGGGGGTGCCAAGTAGCTCACCTGGTAGAGCGAGAGCCACATGTACAAAGGCCACGTCCTTGACGCAGCGACGCAGGTCCTTTGCTGCATGTTATCGTGCTATTCACTAGACTAATTTATACAACATAAAATGCCATAGGCCTGTGCTAGTAATGTTAACATGTTATCTTTGTTTGGAAAACATGTTTAGTATCGCAGTTATTTTGTCTGTGAACCTTATGAGTTCCAATTAAACCGAATATTGTAACGTTACGTTTGTTAAATGTTGCTGTTGTCCCTGACTTCACATGAGTAGGGGAAAAGTCAGCTAGCAGCTAGGCTAATTTATACAATGTAAAATGCCATAGGCTTGTGCTAAAAACAATAGCATGTTGTATTTGTGGGGAAAATGCATCCAGACAAAGACAAGTGTTTGTGAATGCTTATAGTGAAGGTGATTTATGTACTTGTGTTTGAAACTGTCTCTATTAAGCCATGTTTAATGCGTGTTTAATGTGTGTTTAATGTGTGTTTTGAATCAACTAAACTTTACAGCACTTCACAGAAACCTTCACTGCCGCCTAGTGTTTTGGATGTGTAGGCAATTTATCACAATCAGTACATGAGAAGGAATAAATGGTAACAGAATATCTGTGGTTGTGGCTTTCAAAATCAATGGTCTTTTTAGTTTGTGAGAAGGTGAACTCAGGACGCACTGATACTGTTTTTTTCTCCCCTCATACCCAATTTGTTTCCTTCACTCCGTCTACTGAACAATCCCAGCTCTTTCTTTCCAGCTTAAAAATAAGACATACAGGGTCACAGATCTCTACCAGGAAATAATGTAATAGAGAATAAATGTTGGTTTTCTAGGAAATCACTTAGACCTCCAGCTCCGCCTCATCCAGAGGCAATCAGTTCAGATTCTTTTAATGCTTCTGACTGTAGTGAGGTAATTAGCTCTTTGTCTGCCTTTGTATGCTCTGACTCATGCAGCGTGGAGCAGAGACACATGGCTTTTAATCATATGAGGATGACTTCATTAGCAGCTTCTTGAGGAGAAGAGAGGAGAGTGGAAACAGGAAAGCAGGCCGTCGTCCTGGGTCACGCCAGGCGCTCGGATAGAGAGCGCAGACAAAAAGCTGCTCGCTTTAACCCACAAAGGAATTTATCTTTCAGTAAGTCATCAACTGCTTGGGGGTTACAAATGAATTTCCATGCTGGGTTGTGTTCAGAGGTCATATGACTCCACGGTCCCAAACACCACAGAGAAACGCTTTGTCTGAATTTCAAAGTCACTTAAATGAGCCATGAGATAAAACCAGCATTCTTCTGACTGCAAACTGATTTAGGAAATTGTCACCAAATTTTTAGCATTCCTTCCCCGACAGTAGCAACGAGGCATCTGTGTGACTCAGTGGCTTCTCAGAGGCATAGCTCATTTAACCTCTGTAGATTCATATCCTTTTTCCGAGCCTGTTAGTGAAGCGAGTCATCCACCACAGTTTGCGGACAGGATATCAACAATAGAGTGAAAGGGCAAGTGACTCGGCCCTACATGTATCATAGTTATGTCACAACGTGTGTGGGCAGATAACGTTCTCCAGAGGCTAATTTGCGACCATGCCCCTTGTAATCTCACACCTAAGGTCGTGCTGACCAGAGCGGGCTGAGGTCACTGTGGTTGTTTAATCACAGGGGGATCTGCAGTCATGGTTCCCAGCTGGGTGAAAGCACGGTGGGATGTGGGTTCTGGCAGTGGCTGCTTCTGTAACAACAGGGTTTGAGGTAGGATGTGTGCAGGTTTAACCGTCAGTATAAACCATTTAAAGGGTTTTCTACTCTGTGCAACAGGAGCGATGAATATATATGAGCTTGTTTTTGTGATTCAGCCATTTTAAAAAAAGGTACCTATGTTTGTTTGTGAGCTCGGTTTAAAAGATCAGACCATCTGTAACAACGTCAGAGGAGCTGTCTGCCATAATTCTTAGTAAGCTCATCATCACTCGGCCTCAAACGCCCCTGGGAGCAGATCTGATGGTCCACTGAAATTAGCAATGTAGACGTCAAGCCTGACAGGTCGTGCAGCTCTGACAAGAGGCGTCACGCTTGGATGAACTGCCATAAACCTCAGACCCCTTTTGTTTGTCGTTTCTGACAACTGTTGTGTCCGAGAGAATTTCAGCTTTAAGGTTTAATACAACTGTAGTCACATCTGTTTATGCTGCTTAATTCTGTGCGTGTATACTAATGTCAGAGCGTGTGGTGACTGTGTTTGTATAAAGTCTGACATTACTCATGCTACAAAAATAAACAGGTTAAAACCACTTCCATCCCCAATACACAGCGTCTCATGAAATAAAACTTAATGTAAACCAGCGACTGTCAATTTTTTTAACCTAAAAAGACAACCATGCTGCACCGAGTCTTTTTCATAACATACAACACATTTAAATTGTTGCTTAAAATTCTTGTCTTCACGCTGTTACAACAAAAAATGTTGCTTGTTTTTAAGAAATATGTTAATGTTGTATAGCAAAGGGAAGATCTTGTAATATAATCAAATAAAGTGATGTGTGATAATCACTTTCTTACAGAAACTGAATTATTTGGTACATTATAATAACAAATATGACACTACGTAAAACATTATACAGTTAGAATGTGAAAATGATCTCATTAAAAAAAGTGGAGTGTGATTTCTTTGTACAGAGCTGGGTAGCCCTTTCTCCTTTACAGTGGCCTCTTTAGGCCCCGATCACACAGAAAGCATTTTTAGCAGCTGGAGGCGGCTTTTATGTTGCTACGCGCCTCACATTTCTGCGTAGACGTCTGGTGTTTGAATAAACTTCAACTCAGAGCGGAAAAGTGCCCCACATCATCTCTGCTTTATTATTATTTACAGTTGGTAAACAATGGAGGAGAAACTCATGGTGTTATGTCACTTGGCAGGATCAACGGACTTCCTGTAGTTAGTATTCATTTTTGTTATGCTAGGCCTGATGATAGAGATGATAGGTTGTCAACCTGCCCCTGAGTCATCCCAAAATATGCCCAGAAACGGCCATCATGGAGGCGAAGCTCCTGGACCAGCCGGTGGTACTCCCCATGATCCATGCTGTTTTTTAGGGTCTCATGTACCCACACAGATCTCCAACAAACTATTTGCTGACAACATCTCACCCTTCACCAGAGCTAAAGCAAGTCCCCTCTGCCTGGACATTTTAGTAGCTAGCTACTAGTGACTGTGAAATAAATAAAATGCAAAATATAAAATGAATAAATAAAAGGTAGGGTGGTTGCCTGGGAGCAACAAAAAGTCGCAGCAAGCCCTTTTTTTTTTTTTTTACTTAAACTACATTATTCTGCCTCCCCATTCTGTATAAAAGGTACGATCGCTGAATGGGGGGACAGAGATGTCTCATCTTTCAGTCGGCAAATGTCGGAAGTGTGTCGGACAAGTGTGCCTTTTTGACAACGTGTTGTGTGCATGACCTGCTGCCAGGAGATTTTAAAAGCAGCTGGCAGCAGTTAGCAGCTAACTAGAAGAAGAGGAAGAGCAACCGAAAATGAGCTCCTTACCCCTGGAGCAGAGGATGAGATCAACCGTCATTTAACAGAGAGACAGCAAATGATTGTTATTGCCATTGTTGTTGTTTAGAAAGTGCTGCCCAACATATATGTTATATGCCACACAACAGGCCGACGTTGTTGAGTTACTCATTACACCCGTCTAGAATGCCGGCATGCTGTCTAAAATCACAAACTGGGGCAGCACTATGTCGGTGTTGTTTGGTTCATTGTATGAAGGGTGATGAAGTGTCTTCGTTCATCTTCGTTGCGGCCCTATTGTGGGATCTTTGTTTAAAAAGGACAAGTGTTTATGCTAAGCTAAGCTAACCAGCTGGTGGCTGTAGCCTTAATTTTGATGGACAGACACATTGCACCACTGCAAACAGGACCTGCTTGTTTGTTAATGTTTGTCTTTATCTCGTACAGTTTTATGGCTGGTTGAAAAATATTTTGGCTGGTAATTTTTTTCAGTTTACCAGCCACTGGCAGATAGATCAAAAAGTTAATTTTGGATCCTGGACGTGAGAGCGATTTCCATCTTCTCGTCATACTTTCCATCGAAAAGATAATTAAGTGCATTTCCCAAACTGTGAATCACTGGACAACAACAAGTATGAGCGAGACTGACAGAGAGAAGGAGAAAGAACAATGAGAAAGAAAACAAGAAAAACCTAATTAGAAAAAGCAGTGGCCTTTTGATCAGTGCAATGGCTGGCTAAAGTATTTGGCTCAATCAGAAAGTCCTCCTGAGCGAGTAAGAAGGAAGTGAACATTAGTCACAGGGATGGAGATGAAAGCCAGGCCTAACAGAAAAATAATCACAGATCTCCAGGACTCCTCAGCTATCACAGACATCTCTCATATAACATAAACCTCTCCGAGTTAAAGATGAGTGCGGAGAAGAAGCCACATTCCTAAGTTACAAAGGCCCCTCAGACAGAAGCAAACTTTCAGAAACCTCTAAATTAGTGAACTCATTTCCCATGCTGTTCCACAAACTGCAGACCTTTGTATGAATCCTGGAAGAGGAGCGTTCTCTTATCCCCAGGCTGTGCAGTTTGAGACTAGACTGTATACACTAGGATATGCATATCTGAATGGATCTATTTCCCATCTTTACTGATAAAGATCTAAAAGGTATAGACAGCCTTAAAGGTTCAGTGTGGAGGATTTAGGGGAATATACTGAACATAATTAGTATGTTTTTTCTTAGTGTATAATCACCTGAAAATATAGGGAACAGGTCCTTGTCCTTGTTGTGTTGCACTGCCATGTTTCTACAGTAGAAAAACAGTACAGAAGACACGCATGTCCCAACGTCCAATGGAGTGGGTGCTGGACCAAAGAATGGTGGTAATACTAACTAATGGGGGGTACATGATTTGTATATTCTAGACCAGAAATATAGGCTAGAATAAGACTGGCAGCTGCTACGTTTTTACCAATTGTGGATTACGGTGATTTGTTATACATGATCTGCACATTGTTTGCACATGTATATACTGCATATCATAGTGCACTGAGATTTGTTACAAAATTGTAAAGCCCTCACTCATCACGGGTTGCAGTTCCCATACTGGGTAAACGCAAAAGTTGTGATGTATATAAACTGACTTGATGGGAGAAACTTTGACCCATGCTTGTAAACATTTTGCACACCATTTTTGGGTTTTGTTCTTCCATACGTTATTAGTATGGATCCATTTGTTTTGGAGAGGAAGAGACCTCTACAGATAGTTCAACTCCAGGTAAAAACCTCCTGAACAATGAACACTGAAGGAATTCTAACCAGGAAAAGTTTCAGCTGGTTGCAGTCTGCTAATCTCACCACTAGATGTCACTAAATCCCCCTAAATCTTACACACTGTTCCTTTTAACCAAGATAATCTCATTCTAAATTAGCCTAAAGAGAAGATATTATCATTTGCAATAATCACTGTTAGCTGCAGCATGATGAGTACCAGAGAAAATTCTGTATATCCCCAAAAAGTCGAGAACATAGAGAAAGCACTTTCCAGGAACACAGGAAGGAACCTTATTTATTGTTTGTGCTCAGCGATGGATTTTGCAAAGACTTAATAAGCCTCAGGAAAACGTTCCCAGAGTGAGACTCTAACTGAAAACATAAAACAACACTAAAATCCAATGAAACAATAAAACACATGGAAATTAGAGCAACGTTGCATCACCACACTGTTTAACATTTACACGAATTAAGCTAAATGGTGCATGAAGATCAGGACTGAAGGAGTCAACAGACCTGATCCACATTCTTCCTCATTTTGAGAGAAAGTTTGAGAAAACGCTGCTGATTTGACCAAAATGTCTCCCTGCACTGTTCGTGGGTGGCAGCGTGTTTACTTGTTTTCCTCACTAAGTGAGTCAGCGCGGCGAGCTGCCCGGTCATTCTTTATTTGCAATAAAGATGTGTGTGTGTGTGTGTGTGTGTGTGTGTGTGTGTGTGTGTGTGTGTGTGTGTGTGTGTGTGTGTGTGTGTGTGTGTGTGGTCTACTTCCTCTGACTGTGTCCCTCTGGCAACTGATCCCTGCTTTATTTGTGTTTCTTCTGATTTCACTTTCTCTCACTCACTCTCTCTCACACATCACAGATACCAGTGGACAAACAAACACCAGGAAAAACAACTGCTGCTGGAACTGAAATCCTAATATTTTTATTTTAGTAACCACAGCTCATTATACCTGTGGTTAGAGGGTCAAGTACTTCAAAACAAACATGAGATTACAGTGTCGTCATGGTGAAGTGTTCAACGGGAACCGAGAGCAGAACAGAAACATAATGAAAAGCTGAGAGAGCAGATGAATGCCTCAAAGGACAACTAACTCAAAACAACAACAAAAACTTTAGTCCATTTTCAAACATAATGATGCATCAGCACATTATGGAGCATGGAGCCTATCCCAGCTGACATTGGGTGAGAGGCAGGGTACACTCTGGACAGGTCACCAGACTATCACAGGGCTGACACATAGAGACAGACAACCATTCACACTCACATTCACACCTACGGACAATTTAGAGTCACCAGTTAACCTGCATGTCTTTGGACTGTGGGAGGAAGCTGGAGTACCTGGAGGAAACCCACACTGACACAGGGAGAACATGCAAACTCCACACAGAAGGGCTCCTCCACCTCAGGGTTCAAACCAGAAACCCTCTTCCTGTTAGACAACAATGCTAACAGCTGCACCACTGTGCCACCGATCCAAAATCTAATTATAGAAAAATAATAGTTCTTAAATCCAAACTGAATTCAGTGTTTCACACCTGTTGTTGCCATTCCTGATAAATTTTTTATTCCTTTCACTTCACTTTCAGTTTGATCTGTCTGCATAAACTAAAGTCTTGCAAAGGGTTATGTACGGTGGCCAAGACATTTCAAACGGACTGCATGTCCAAAACACTTTGCAAATTCACAAAACAAAAGCACATTAACGTCAAAGAAAAATGCAAAACCCGACTGTTCATGCCGGTGAACTATTGAACTAAATTGAAGGTTAGTCGTCTTTGTTTTGAAGTTCCCATCAGCACTGAATTCCCCTGACAGCAAACACACACACATGCAAAGAGCTGATGCTCGACAACAGCAGAGATACAGCACACAGATCTGGTCATGTATACGGGGAGAGAATGAAAATGTGTGTGTGTGTGTGTGTGTGTGTGTGTGTGTGTGTGTGTGTGTGTGTGTGTGTGTGTGTGCTCTGTAAAACACGGCTAAAATTAGAGATGTTGATGACTGGGCTCAGCTGTACGTGTGGCCACATGCAGGGAGGTGACATTTCAACACAACTGGAAGCTGAAATGGGAAATTAAGACTCACACTGGGCCTTTCCCAGTCCCAGCAGCTCAGGATCCACAGCAACTGTACTCAGATAATAAAAGTTAATGCATGCATGTTTGTGTTTCTGCCCTGTGGAGATGAGCAGATCAGACAAATAAGGAATTAAAAAGCAACCACTTTATCTTTGACGTGTGGAGTTGAAACAATTCATCACAGCACTGTTGAATTGGGGCGGCACGGTGATGCAGTGCTTAACATTGTCACCTCACAGCAAGATTCTGGTTCAAATCCGAGTTGGGGGGTTCATACCCTTCTGTGTCGAGTTTGCATGTTCTCCCATGTCAGTTTGGGTTTTCTCACCTAAAGCTTTTCTCTGATCTTCTCCACGACATAAACAGTTTTGGGGCAGTCCCATCATATCAGTTGACTTATTATACTGTATTTTCACAAGAGAAGAAGAGTTTTAAAGTACCTAGTTTGACCCTCCATGTTGTGCTTTGTGTCAATGTCTGATTTTGAATGTTTACTCCCACATTTTATTTGAACTTCTAATATTAATTTCTAATTTCCATTTTTCTTTGATATACAAATTGCTGCTTTCTGTTGTTTTTCTAATGTATAACAGCAGATATGAGTGGAGAACCTAAAGGTGATAACAAGAACACCGATAAGATATTATTAATATTGTTATTATCATTATTATTATTATTATTATTATTTGTCTGTCTATTTGTCTGCATGGTTTTGTCGTTGCAGTTACAATAAAGTGTACTGTGCAAGTGGCTTTGTACCTTACGATTTCTTCCTTTTTTCCCCTTAAACTAAAAGAAAATTAAAAAAAGATCATACAATAAGAATTTCTCCGAACATAAAACTTCTGTGAAATAAAATAAATTGAAAAAGATTTTGCAGTTCAGGTCCAGGTGAGACAGCAGTTACTGCACCTGCAACTTATCTGGGAAATACCTCCCAGCGTCAGAGCAGTCCGAAAAGGATCAGCTGTTTCCTAGAATCATAACTTCATAAAGGCAGATCTGTGTTTCTACGTTCTTCCAAAAAGAAGTTAAACCTCACTCCTCCACAGTGTGACTACAGTACATGACTGAAGTTACAGTCCTTTACTGTGTGGGGCGACTATTTGTAGCCGAGGCCCGTTCCTTTTCTGTGAAGCACAGCTGCCTTACAGGATTTATTTCAAACATTGTCAAGATGCCTTTGACGCAATGTCATTTCTCACACTGGCACACAGAGTGCGCTCTGTTCTTCACTCATTCACCTCATTATTCCTGCTCTTTCTGCCATGTGACAATTTCAAAGAAACAAAACTTTTCCTCGGCTGAACTTTTGACCCGGTGTTGCGTAAGAGCGCTCGGTTCCTAAAGTGTGAGAAAAAGAAAAAAGTTAATTTGGTCCAGAGACGTCAGATCCGTGATTTTCTCAAACCTAAAAAGGAGCACGGAGTGAGGCCGGACAAACAGGAAGACCGGAGAGCTTCTTGTTTCAGCATCACCTCGACCGAGACATAACAATAGTGCAGTGTTTCCTGGTGGTAATGGGATGAGGTAAACGAGAGGCACCGAGAGGGATGAAAAATGAGGGAGGGCGGGGGAGACATAAAGAGTGGAAGAGAAAAGACAGAGAGAGATGCAAAGAAAATTCAAAGACGACGCTGCTGTAACTAACTTACGCCACTGTTTCCTGCATTTGCTGCAAGTTTTGTAGTCCTTAATATCATGCACACATGCATACTTTATACATGTATAAACTGTAATCTGTGCTGCCTGTGAAAGGTTTGATAATAACTGAGGCCACATCGTGCTGCAGGTTTTGACCTGGTGTCAAGAGAACGCAGCACTCAGTGTCTGTACAGTTTCACATTTCATGTCCAGATGTGATCATGTGTCAGGAATCCACAAAAACCGTGGAGAAGTGTTTCCCAGATGCATCAATGATAATACAAAGAAAAGAGGACAACAGCTGCCAGATGAGGAAGAGTGAGAAAGTTTAAAATGTTAAATGTGTGCTTGGATGCTAACATGGATCTGCAGCTGCTCCTGGAAGTGTTTCTTCCTCACATGTGTGACAGTGTATCACCATTATTCACAGTACCAAAGGTCAAAGTTAAAGAGAGGAACTAAAGCCTCCGGTCACATCCACAACCTGTCCAGTCTTATCAGAGTCTGAAGGGTTAACAAGATGCAGACAGACAACATGCACACTGTCCTCACTGTACGTCTTCATCAGACCGGCTGTCTGCAGTTTTTTGGCTTTTACCAGAACAGTAGGAGGAGCTGATGTCTGATAGTCATAAAACGCTGTCATTCCTTCCACTCGGCCCACAGGCTCAAGCTCAGGGCTGTGAGTCACTCCACCAACATATAGAGACACAAGACCTTATTGTTGAGTCAAATATCAGACTGACCACTGCACCCACAACAATAATGAGCAATAAAAAGAGTCTCAGCGGAGATGAGATGCAGATTTGGAACAGGAACCACAACTAAAGCTCATTTAAGGCATTCGTTGGAACAAAAATGCTCAAAATTAAGTTGCTCCAGCTTCTCAAGTGTGAATGTGTGCTGGTTTCTTTCATCTTTTACAAAAGTAAAGTGAAGATCTTTGGGTTTCGGACTGTTGGGTGGACAAAACAAGACATGTGAAGACATCATGTTCGACCTTCAGTAAATTTCATTACCTGAAAATCATTTTAAAACCTTTTTTGTTTTTAATAAGTAAAAAGTATTTGCTGGATCCAGGTTCTCAGATCAAACCATTTGATCCTTTTCTTTGTCAAACACGACTGTAAACTGAATATCTTGGGTTTTGGACTGTAGGTGAGACAAAACAAGACATCTGAAGATGCCACCTCTGATATTTTATAGCCAACAGAATCACCAGAGGAAAATAACGAGCAGATTAATCAATAATGAAAATAATCAACAGTTGCAGCCCTTTCTGTTGTGGTTCATTGTGTTGCCCCGCCCAAAATATATCATTTAATAATTAAATTAATATCATAAACATGTGGGCGACTAGTCGACTAATAGCCCTAAATGATGACTACTTGTCGACTAGGAAAATTCGGGGTCGGGGGCAGCTCTTATTTTTATTCTATAAACTTCCTTTTATTCATTCTTTACTTTTCTTTATGTATCTTTACTTATTTTCGTCCTTGTGATGCTGCAACCTTTGAATTCCCCCTCTGGTGATCAATAACAGCTTATCTTATCTCAATATAACACAACACATGAATCACAACACTCCCACACCATTTATATAAAGAAAGGAAAAACATTTCTCTGACAAATGTGTGCAGTGTGTTCACCATCTGCACCGGTCAGCTGTCGGCTAGTTAGTTACAGAGTCTACGCACAGACTTTCTCCTGCTGGCATCAACACAAACACACACACACACACAATAAACCTGAGGCTAACCTGAGCTGGAAGACAGTGAGCCACTGGACAGACTGGGCCACCAGGTCAGCAACACTTTTATTGATCTACTCACACACACACACACACACACAGGAACACACACACACAGAGTCTGAGCCTTCAGCTTGAATCTCTGCCAGCACAATGCAGCACTGCAGACATGGGCGTGGCCTCACCGAAAGGCATCAACACCTCAAAATGTGACGCTGAAGATTTAACACTGATCACTAGAGAATAATATTTGACTGATTGTTAACTGGACAACATTCACTTGTATGATCATATTTCCTCCTTCATCATGAACGAGGTCCAACTATGACGTAAAGCCTGTTAGGAACATGAGTGTTATTAATCCTGTCACGCTGATGATCACAGAGGCAGCTGAGGAGCATCTGAGGCAAACAGCTGTCCTTTATTATAACACTCGCAGCTCTCGTCACATCTGAGAAGCCTGACCCAGATTTTTCTGCTTCAAAAATAACCAATAATCGACGAATCGATTCGGCTCGACAGGACACACCAACAGAGAAGATTTTGCTTTCAGGTTACATATGATGTTTGTGTTTATTTCACACAGCACAGAGTCACAAACAGGACGGAGGGAAGATGTTTTCTGTCAGTTTTGAGTAACATTTTGACGATTAAACGATTAAAACAGATTTTACTGGCTCACACCGACATTTACAAGCCTCCACACTCTGATGGTGTAACAGCTTCCACAGTGAAATCCCTTAACATGCCACTCTCTCCGAAGCATAACCTGCCTCACTTAACATGTTTATTTTAATGGCTGGGTGGGGATCATGGTGGGTTCAAGTGCGGCTGCGGACTTCAGACACGGGATGGATTACATCAGAGCGAGTCTGTCACACACTGGTGCTCTTTACTGGTCAACGTGTTTGAATATGTATTAAATGCGAAGCTGGAAAACAGAATGTAGATCCTGACGTGCACACAGTGGTACGGAGGTGTAACAGGTGGTCTACAGCCCTGCTCATGGCTGACATGGGACCAGTCGTTTTATCTCCACATGTCCACTGGCTGATCTTTTTCACAGCCGTGCACAACATGAAGTAAACGCGCTGACTTTACAATTAATATTGGAATAAAATGCACAGTTTTAAATGGCTATGCACGATATATTAAAGAAACACTCACATGCTAATGCCTTAAGCTGCACTGATTTACACTTTACTAAATGTGCTTTGTTAAAACCAGAGAAAAGCAAACTTGTCAGATTTGGTGGCATTCCAGTCGGCGCTGTGCTTTGACGATGACGGAGTGACCTGAGTCAATTTGCCTCCCTGTATAGGATGTGTTTGACAAGCGCTGAGCAAATGTGCTCAGCCATTAGGAAAACAGGCCTATCTGTAAGAGCAAACACTAATCCCACTCACTCCAGAAGCCTGTGTCAATACGCTATTTCTCAGTGCCAGCCAGGCGCCTGGATAACCTGCTGCGGCGTCACAGGGAATGTCTCCCTGCTCTTACTTTATTCATACGAGTGGAGGAAGAAGCTCTCACATCCTTCACTGAAATAAATGAACCGGACAAATATGGAAAATACTCTGTTACAGATAAAAGACCTTTATTGTAAATATTACTGAAGTAACAGCACTGAAGTCTGAGCAGCTGAAGTAAAATGCCCCCTGTATAGGAGGAGGAGAAGGAGGAGAAGAGGAGGAACAAAAAAGGAAGCAGAAGAAAAAGGAAAGCAAGAAAAAGTGGTGAGAGAAGAAGAAAAGGGAGGAGAAGCAAGCAAAGAAGAAGACGGAGGAGGATGAGGTGAAGAAGAAGGAGGAGAAGTAGAAGAAGAAGAAGAAGAAGAAGAAGATAAAGGAGGAGGAGGAGGCCAGGAGGAAGAAGGGGGAGGAGGAGGTGAAGAAGGAGGAGGAGGTGGAGGAGTAGAAGAAGAAGAAGATAAAGGAGGAGAAGGAGGAGGCAAGGAAGAAAAAGGGAGAGGAGGAGGCAAGGAAGAAGAAGGGGGAGGGGGAGGCGAAGAAGAAGAAGATAAAGGAGGAGAAGGTAAAGGAGGAGGTGGAGGAGTAAAAAAAGAAGAAGAAGATAAAGGAGGCAAGGAAGAGGAGGAGGCAAGGAAGAAGAAGGGGGAGGATGAGGCGAAGAAGAAGAAGAAAAAGGAGGAGGAGGAGGCAAGGAAGAAGATAGATAAGGAGGACAAGAAGGACATGAAGAACAAGAAGAGGACAGCACAAGGGGATGGAGGAGAAGAAGAAGAAGAAGAGGAAGATGAAGGGAAAGATGGATAAGGAGAAGAGGGAGAGGATAGAGAAGGAGAACAAATACAATCAGGAACTGACTGCATGGGAGGACGGGCTGAACGAGAAAACTCCCGACAGTTGTTGGTCACAAAGTTAAGTCATCCTCATGTAAAACCTCCCACACACACAGACACACAGACACACAGACACACACACGCACACACACACACACACACACACACACACACACACACACAGCTCTGTTTTGTGTGGACGTCACAGGACAGAGCAGAGTGTCAGTCTGAACACGTACTAAACACTCTCAGTATAATGACACACATCATCACTTCCTGTATCATAATCTGCTGTGTTAGCTGTGACTCCAGAGCAAATGACCAACCCTCTGAACACTGCTCTAAATAAAGTCACTGTAAAGAGAGAGGAGCAGAAACTGTCCAGACATCAGCAGAGAGAGAGGAAACGCAGGAGGCGCAGAGAGAAGCTTCCCAAATCTGGCCACCATAGAGTGAGCTGGAATGTTACAGTGAGGGGGAGTGAGCGATGGAAACATGGTGTCACGTCCCAATTCACTGTGTTCGGACAAAAGGAAAGTCAGGAAGGAAAGAAGGGCTAGAAAACCAACTGTAACAGGAATATCTGTGGCGTTCCCTCAGATTCTCACACAGGAAATTAGTCTGTGGGAGTTTTATGATTTCATTCTGAAACTATAAGTCAATGAATTGAGTTGTCCGTCAACAGAAATCAGAAACTATTCTGATAATAGTATCAGTAAATTTTAAAGTAGAAAAGACAAATATTTTCTCATTCCAGCTCCTCACTTGTGACTATTTGCTGCTTGTCTTTGTCACAGAGGTTGGGTCAAATTACATTTCTAGCTTACAGATGTTCGCTCCAGCTCTTTTCTATTAAAGCTCAAATGATGGCACTAATTCAAGCATGCAATCTCGAGCCGACTCTGGAGAACTCACAGGTCAAAGTTCACCTTTGTTCAATTCTAACTGCTCTTATTCGGGTAGTAGAAACACTGAAGAAACTGTGTCTGGAAATGAAGAAGCAATCCTGGTGTGCGTCATCAGGATATTATGTAGTATCATTATCACACGGTAGCATCACTCTCACACACTGTTTACAGTTTGTGATCACTCATTTTCTTTTTTGGGGCCGCGTGCGTATAATGTGGACGACCTTTATTCTACAGGCCGAGAATCAAAATTAGAATCTAGTTTATAGCCAAGTTGGTTTCCACATACAAGGAATTTGCTTTAAAGTTTCAGTGCATAGACAAGAAACTTAATTTTAAATAGAAGAAATTACAATAAAAAGGGTTAAAGGGGCAGAATTGTGCAAAAAATATATTCAACTTTAAGAAATACTATGCAGGAGACTCTGCCCTCCGCCTGTATTTTCTCATTTTCTTATTTTCTGTGCACAGTGTTGATGGGCGTGCGCCCCCACAGCGCTCAGGTGAGGTCGGACCTTTATAAAAAGGTAGCCAGACACAGTGCAAACAAAAATTAAATTATAGCAAGGCCAAACACCAAATTAAAATGAATATAAGGTTGGCTTTTAGTTTTATTTTTGCTGGGGAGCGACTCACAAACAGTAACGGACAATCCTGCATAGTTTATTTTCAATAAATGGTGCAACTTAAGATTATTTCATTATGGATTCATCTACTGATGTTTCGTCTGCTGTTTCGATTGATCATTTGATCTGCAGAATGTCAAAGCAAAATGGTGAAAAATGTGTCTTGTTTTGTACAACAGAACCCAAATATATTCAGTTTACTGTCACATTAGACAAAGAAAAGCAAGAAATCGTCACAACTGAGCAGCTTAAAGTGGAAACTGTTTGGTATTTATGCCTAAAAAAAGGACAAACCATTAATTAATCATCATAATAGCTCCAGATAACATTTTCTTTTGAGAAAACCAAGTAATTCAATGACCTTCCCTGAAGATTTAGAAAAACATATATTATTATATATATTATTATATTAAAATATATATTATCACATTTCTGCTGTTTTCTGCCATTTAATAGACTAAATGATTCATCAACTCATCAAGATGACAATGAGCGGTTAGTTGTAGCCCTGCCCGTGAATTTAATTCCTGAGATGGGCCATAAAAAGGTCAATATACAAACCTGTTTTCTTTCTCACACTGCAGCTACGAGCTGTAATATAACCTTTGTGCCCTTTGAATGATGAAACTTAATATTGAACACTGGAAACACTGAGAATATGCAGAGAGTCACACGGTAAAGCACCGATGATGAAACGGCTGCAGGCATTACGTTGCAGGACAGGGAGGATTACTCAGCCGCAGAAATATAAACATCTCTCTCTGTCCAACTATTTATAATCTCAACAGTCTCCTCACACTAACAGTGCAAAGCTGTTGCTAATTATTATTACAGATCAGTCAGTGCCGGGCCGGGCCTCAGCTTTCCCAGTCTCTCAAGTTAACACAGCGGGCTGAATGCACTCGGGATGATTACAGCACAAGTGACACATGAGACGGATCCATTACATGTTAGGATAGCACAACAGGTTCTGCTCTAGTTTTGTTTTCCGAATCAGAAATAGAAGTGATACTTCAACAGGCATGTGATATTTAAATGCGTATTAATTATCCTATTGTTCGTGTAGACGCTATGTGAAGTTCACCCAGCTGAAAGGTTACAGCAGGTTGTCAGGTTAAAGAATCCAGTCGTGTTACATTCCTAATCTATTATCTTCATATGATCTGACCACATCAGAAAATATATTCACACTGGCTCTAAAATTTACTTCTGTCTGGTTGACAGCTTCCATTAAACTTGTCTCAATCAGTTTGTAAATATTTGCATCATCCTTGAGAGCTTGGCTCCATGATGAGTATCACCACATCTCGGAACTTTCTCTTAATAAATCCGAGCTGTGTACCCGACACTGTCAGCTCTGTTTGAGTTTTAGCTGCCTGTGCGTTCAGTAATGGAGATCATCAACTTATTTATCGGTTCATTGAGGAATACCAGAGAGCAACAGCTGTGAGGCTAAAGGAGGACACAGGTCCCGGAAGAAAACTATAATTCTTTGATTACAGCTGCATTTGCCTTATTGGGGATGTGTTGTAATGAATCTCCAAAATGTACGTTTAAACCTGCAATAACTGGAGTTTTGGCCATTTATGGGGCAGTGAGAGCTGACATGTCGTCACATCAAGTTCATATGGTGGACTTGTAAGTAAAAAGGTGCCCATTTATACATCCAGCAGTTATGGAGCAACATAAATATTAATTTGGAGTCATGTCTCTGTCCATCCGAATGACTTTTAGTCAAATATTCCCTGTCTTTTAGCTCCGTTTTTGGTCTCCACCATCTCCTGAGTGAAATATCTGTCTCTTTAGCTGCTAAACGCTTCACTACGTTCACCAGCTACTACTGCGGGTTTCTACTTTTCCACTGAGAAGAGCTCTGACTGTTCAACACATTCTCACTGCGACCTCGTCACACATTGTCATTTGGTCATGGACTTTCCACGTCCAGATACAACGTGAAAGGTATCCGGGGTGCGTTGGTTGCTGACGTTCTGAGACACAACAAAAGCACGTGGTTGGGTTTTGGAAAAAACAAGAGTTTGGCTTTATAACCTTACGGGACGTGAACACTGCTCTCCAGGGTGAAGGTTGGTGTTTGTTGAACCCATCCATCCAAAAATCAGTAAATTCCTTTCTACACGGCTCCAACTATACAGTGATGGCTTGTATTTTTAATGAGTCTTTTAATGAGTCATTCTTCCCTCCTGCCCTTCACACATAGCTTTACATACCCATTCCCTTTGTATTCCCAAACATTTACTTATTAAACACCTTTAAAGAACAACTCTTAGACTGCCGCTCATCATACTGACTGTAACAGCTTATAGATTTGGTCACAATACTGTACGCACCCAGCGTGGTACACAAGCTCCAGTTAACCTCTAACTTCAGCTGACAGATGAATCTGTGTGTGTGTGTGTGCTGTGACCTCTCTGTCATTAGCCAACACCCAGGTCATGTTAGTAAAGCTCCGTCCACACAATCAGCCGTGTTGGAGCAAAGTCGGAACAGGTGGTCTTATCAGCCACACTCCCATATGTAGGCCACATGTCAAGCATTAGCCGGCCACCGCTAGGCTAACACGGAGGCCAGAGACAATGCAGCCAGGTGAAGCGAGTGACTTAGCACAATCAATACACTAAAGCTAAGCCACGTGGTCAGAGCAGAAACGAGGTCAATCCAATTAGTTAGATCTGAGAGACACAAACATTGGGGCACTGTCCAATCCCATACCAACCCGAGGGCGTCCGTCCTCTTCAGCTCCTCTGCTATACATCACACATGGATGAGTTGAACTGGCCGAGTCACACACATACATGCACACACATGCATGCATTTTTTAAGAGTCAACCAGACTAAACAATTAAGATGAATATGGGAATGCTGTTATACATCAGCTGGAATTAATTGGTTAATTATCTAATCCAAAAAGCTGCACCGCCCCATTCTTCGACCTCAGCCTACTTCAATGTAGCGCAAAGTAAATTATGAGCAAATTACCTCACTGTACGCATCATGGAGTCGTGCACTAAAGGTAGGGCATATCGATATTATCTCACTGTGTGAATATTTTGTGAAAGCACTGATAACCCTACAATATCAAAAGTATTTGGATGAAACTATTTTGATATTTGATTTTCTCCGTATCACACAGCCCCACCTGAAGGTACTCTGTAGTGTTTGCATCATGTTTACACACATGTGTGTCATTGAGGTTTAACATGTTAAATACATTTCCTTCCTCATAAAATGTTTAAAAAGTAATATTTTGGAATTTCTGAAGCCTGTCTTGTTTACAGTATTCTTCTGTCCCACATTTTGCTGCTGTGGCCGCCAACTTTGAATCAGTGGAGATGTTTAAAACAGAGGGATTTAATGTTACTACCATATGATACACGTTTGGACCGCTGCGGTCGACAGGGATGTGTGTCACCCACGTACCGTCTAGCGGAGCACAAGATCAATAGGATGAGAGAACAAAATGGGGACACAGCTCTTAAAAACTGATCCACAGTCAAAGCAGCAGCACAAAGTTATTTGTTTGTCCATTTCATGATCGCAACAAGAAGAGAAGGTCAAATACACATGGTGACTGAAGAGACCACCAACAGGTCAACCCCCCGTGTCAGCCAGGTGAAGGTCTGTCAAACCACTTTATACAAGGCTGTGGAAAATCTGGACCGAAATCTGGATCGGGACCGAACTACAGGATAAAATGATCAAGCAATAGAGATAGATATTTCCTTGACTCCAAGCTTCTTTTGTGTGTGTATGCGTCCTCCAATTCATCAGTTTCTGAGAGTGTGTTCACTTCTGTTTAGTCACAAGGGGCGTAATGTCGTTGTCATGACACCATCAGTCAGTGACGTGGATGTTATCGATAAAAACAAAGCAAGATGTCCTCTCAGAAGAGATGCTCGACCAGTTGACACTTCAATCATTGCCTCATTCTGACACCTTTATGGACAACTAATAAACTTAATGATGTCGGTGTGTTGAGCAGCCATTATATCTACTGTAAATTTCATATGGAGCTAATGTTTGAGTGTCCCTGTCCTAATGTTTCGAACCTGTCTTTGAACCTTTTTATACATTTCTCCATGTCCTTATTTTGTAATGCGGAAGCCCTGAGAGGCAGAGGGAAACAAATTGAGTTTTACTGGCAATGGTGCCAAAATATGTCGGAGATATCATCTCTTAAGTAGGAGACAAACTTTCAGGTTTGATATGGTTCATCTGATCATGAGGAAGCTGTGCAGAAGGACATGCTTTGTGCATCATACAAAGGACACTGAAAGTTCAGCCAAATGCAGCATAAACAAAAGATTAGATTTACTACCTACAAATGTCTTTATCTAATTTTAATCTATAATTTTGTTATCCTGATTGTCAATACTGTAGTTTTATTATTGTGGTCTCTTCTACACACACAACATCTATTTAATGTGCGTCGATCCTTCCTCTGGGGTTTCTTCCATTCTTTCCGATTCAGATTCCAAATCGAGGGTCAAAGGACAAAGGTTGATGTATGATGTACAGATTTTAACGCCAAATTCATGATTTGTGATATTTGGTTACATAAAAACCATACTGAGTACTGCTGCTTTCGCATAGAATCAAGCAGACTTTAGACGGCATACAGGAAATACCTTCTGAACGGCACAAAAAGAAAAACAGTGCAAGCTTTAGTTGTGCATGACGATATGTTGCGATGGTGATGCTGAATTGTTTACAAAGAATGGAGTGAAATATCTTAAATACAATAATTTTGTGTATATTATTATATATTATTATTATTATTATTATATAATGATTTTAGTGATGTCCAGTAATTGTCCAGATTGTCCAAGTTTTCGCCTTGTATGAAGGAGCTATGTAACATCCATCCATTTTCAACCGCTTATCCAAAGCCAGGTCGCAGAGGCAGCAGGCCAAGCAAAGCACCCCAGACGTCCCTCTCCCCAGCAACACTTTCCAGTTCCTCCTGAAGGACCCCAAGGTGTTCCCAGGCCAGATGAGATAGCGTGTTCTGGATCTGCCCCGGGGCCTCCTACCAGTGGGACGTGCCTGAAACACCTCAACTGACTTTTGAGGCAAAGGAGCAGCAGCTCTACTCCGAGCTCCCTCCGGATGTCCCACAGCCAACTTACGGACGTAACTCTCTTTGGCAGCTTGTATCCACAATCTCATTCTTTCGGTCACTACCAAGAGCTTATGAGCAAAGGTGAGGGTTGGGACGTAGATGGAACAGTAAATCGAAAGCTTAGTCTTCCTGCTTAGCTCTCTCTTCACCATGATGGTCCGGCGTAGCGCCCGCATCACTGTAGATGCCTCGCCAAACCGCTGATCCATCTCATGCTCCATTCTCCCCTCACTCCCGAACAAGACCCCAGGATACTTCAACTCCCTCGCTTGAGGCAGTAACTCCAATCCAGAGAGGGCAATCCAGAGGTCCGGCAGAGGACCGTGGCCTTAGACTGACTCTCTGACTCTCATCCCGACCGCTTCACACTCAGCTGCAAACTGCCCCACTGCCTGCTGGAGGTTATGGTGTGATGAAGCCAACAGAACCACATCATCTGCAGAGATGCAATTCTGAGGTCATCAAACCAGACTCCTTCCTCCCCCCAGCTGCATCTTGACATCCTGACCATAAATATCATGAACAGAATCGGAACAACATGTAACATCAGGTTGTAAATTCTGTTGCAGAGTACAGCTAAAAGTTAAAATATTTTAACTACCAATAATTTGCCTTGCCATGATAGCTGGTTTGTCATCAAGCATCTGCTAATTCCAAGTAAATGCAACTTAACTGTCCTACAAACTGAAAACCTCAAAGAAAAAACAGGATTATCAAGCAAAGCTAATTATCCCCAAAGAGCCTGAGAAACATTATTTGCATTATGAAAAAAGAGTAATAAGGACTGAGAGAACAACATCAAATAGAGCTGCCGCTGTGTGAAGAACATAATCCTTCATGGTCCTTTAATGATTTGAGCCTGAGGTCGGTGTTTATTGACTCGCAGCGATGGTGTCTGAAAGTTGCCGGCTGTTAAAAGCTTTTTGATAACGGGGAAGAATATCTCCACACTTACTAAAACGCCTCTTCAGAGCCATTGTTCTGGACAGTTAATGAGTCATTCACACTCGCGCAGGAAACTTTCTCAGAGCACAGAGATTTATTCTTAGCAGTGACACTTATCTTCTCTCTGGGATGGGCCTGCGGAGATAGACAGGCTGCTTATTGTAGTTATGGGCCAGCAGAGGAAGAAAGAAATAGCAGGGCAGAGACTAGGGAAGATGATAACAGCGCTTGATGATTGCTCCGCATTTCCTGCAGTTATAACTTATCAGGGGTACAAAAGTCGAATCTTATCTCTGGTAAAACGTCCATGTCCAGCAGAGACGACCACCTGCCATTTCATCTAACTTTCTCCAACTTGGCACCAACAAATCCAAGACAAACTACCGGAAAACATATACACAGAGCAGCACGTGGCCGGCTGGGATGATCTTTCCATGAACGACTTCTTGCTCCTGGGGTGACATCCCTCATGTTTTCTGCTCACTTCCAGATGTGTGCTCTTTTCACACTCCGTTTTATTACAGCACATCTGGACATATGGGAAGCATAAGATGACCACAAACCACACACACTCACACACACCCCATGAGAGCCTCACAGCAGCAGAGAGGTCACCTGCGAGGATTTATGTAACTCGAGTGAGGAGTGGAGGGCGTGCTTTCAGAATTTATGTAACGGACTTATTTGATACTCAAAATCATGAGGATGGAAAATCTGCAGGGGGATCAGACTTTGAGCTCTGAAGGAGGGCGAGAGGTTTTCATAATTGCCTTTGGGGTTTTAGGAGAAATATAAATAACCAAAAACATTACTGATCCTTCAGATTTTTTACTGAATTAGAAAATGTTTGAGTTTAAGGGTGCAGAGTTGAAGGTAGTTTCTTTAAACAGAATTAAAAGAAGACTTTGTGGGATGTTACCACTCCTACAGGAGGAGAGCGGAGGGGAGGGGAGGGACATGACTGAACGTCCACAAAAAACAAGCCCTGAGCATTGAACATCCGCTCCCTCGCAAAATCAGAGGAAACTTTCTAAGGAAGGAGGACAAGGGGAAGGCAACATCTGGCCAGCTGCAGCTGAACAAAGTCACTGTGAACAAGAGGGAGGACAGAGAGTGTGTGTTATGTCAGTGTGTGTTTGTCGTCGAAGAGAATCAGGAGACACAGAACAGATTTCAATTCAACCTGTTTTTTCTTTCGCTACTTCCAGGAATTTCTTTTCTGTATTAAAATGACTCAGATGACTCTCAGACTGCAACTTACAATTTTTATAATCAATTAATCTGACAGTTATTTTCTTCATCCATCCATCCATCCATTTTTATCGGGTCACCCGGGGCCAGGTCTCAGGGGCAGCAGGCCAAGCGAAGCACCCCAGACATCTCTGTCCCCAGCATCGCTTTCCAGCTCCTCCTGGGGGACCCCGAGGCGTTCCCAGGCCTGATGAGATATATAATCCCTCCAATGTGTCCTGAGTCTGCCCCGGGGCCTCCTACCAGTGGAACGTGCCCAAAACACCTCAAACAGGGGGTGCCCAGGAGGATCCTGATCAGATACCCGAACCCCTTTTAACACCAAGGAGCAACAGCTCTACTCTGAGCTCCCTCCAGATGTCTGAGCTCCCCACGGAGGAAACTCATTTCGGCCGCTTGTATCCACGATCTCATAATTTCGGTCACTACCCAGAGCTACGCTTGGGACATAGATGGATCTTTTTAATTAAAATGTCAGACAAATTATCACAATTCCCCAGTGCCAAAGCCGACATATTTTGGTGTCGTCTTTTGCCTTACCATCACTCCAAAACTCAAAAATATTCAGTGAATTATCGCAGATGATGAAGAAAACTAGAAAATATCTCACATTTGAGAAGCTGGATGCTGTGAAATTTCAATTTTTGCTGAGAAAAATCACTTAAAAGATGAATCAGTCATTAAAATAGTCAGTCAATGGTCAGTTCTATGTCAAACGCCTAATTGTTTTAGCTCTACAAGAATGACTATGAGTGAGACATTTCATTAGAAAACATAAAATCTGAACAACAACCTTAAGCTATAATTGAAGGCATTAAAGACACAGATGTGCCCCGGAGTAATTAAGTTTAAAGACAACAAAGAACAGAGTAGGTCCACTGTGACTGGATTTGGCCCTGTGACTTTTACATCACACAGAATAAAGCCTTTTCTGTCCATCTCACTTCTATGTGACACACTGCTGCAGGTGTAGTCGGGGCAGTGGGGCAGCTGGTCGAGGCTGACTGCACGTGCTGAGTGTGTGTGTGTGTGTGTGTGTGTGTGTGTGTGTGTGTGTGTGTGTGTGTGTGTGTGTGTGTGTGTGTGTGTGTGATGCTGACAAGGCACCTGCAAACTCTGGCATACCCCAGCATAAATAAAGAGCCTGTGAAGGGACACAAACAGGCACATTGTCGGCTGCTGCTGACATCTGCTGCTGACGACCGACCATTTGGCTAAGAAAGTGTAATAAGACCCAGCAGACCAGACTACACATCCTGTGAGAAATGTTACTTTATTGACCATAGAAATCTGCAGATAACACAAATCTGCACAGATCTAGTGCTTCAACTAAACCCTACGCCACAGCCTGACGTGCACCTCCCCAGAAATGTAACTACATGTTACGGTGACGCAGACCTCCTGTCTACTTTTGTAAGCTCTTCCCTCTGGAGAAATTAAGCTTTTATTTACTCTTATTTCACAGACATAAAACAATAAATTGTGAAGACAATAAAGCCTCCACGAAATAACTTTTAAGTCTTGTGTGTGACTTATCCTGGCTTCATATGTGTAGAGGAAATCTCAGCTCATCGCTAGGCTAACATAAAATGTCATAGGCCTGTGCTAATAACTTTAGCATGTTATATTTGTTTGGAAATTTGTTAAAAGTTACCTTTGTGAAATGTTGCTGTTGTCACTGGCTCCATGTGAGCAGAGGATATCTCTGCTAGCTGCTAGGCTAATTTATAGAATGTAAAATGCCATAGGCTTGTGCTAAAAACATTAGCATGTTGTATTTGTGGGGAAATGCTTTGTCTCTGAATGCTGCGAGTTATAGTGAAGCTGATTTGTGTACTTGTGTTTGAAATTGTCGCTATTAAGCCATATTTAATGTGGGTTTAATGTGTGTTTATAATCATTTAACCTTTACAGCACTTCACAGAAACTCCAGCGCCGACTCGTGTTTTGGAGGTGTAACTGCAGAGTGACACAGACACACCACCGTACAAGAATAAATGCTCACAATGGCGTAGGCTACGCCGTAGGGTCTGCATAGAGCTGACACACAAGTATAAATCCATTTAAAGGGATAATGTGGTGACATCTTCAAGTATTCAAGTAGTATCTTGTTTTCTGCGACATAAGTTGGGTTCAGGCAAAAAGTTTGCAACGAGACAAGTTGAAACTTATCTACTTGCAATGCGCTGGTCGGAAACATTTTGAAACCTACCAGTTTACACCAATGCAACTAGAGGAGCCGGTGTATCGTCCCTGTAGCACTGACTCTCCTGTACTTCCTTTCTAGCTTTCGACTTTTTTTGGTAGCTGGATATAACTTGTAGAGACTTGAAATATGAGAATTTGAGCGTTGGCCATGGTTGCCTAAACAAAATACCCTCAGGTAGTGTGCAAATGTGTGCCGTGAACATGAGTCAGGACCCCTCCCCTCTTTTGTCAATTTCTCACATCTTTTGCCAGCGCAGTTCCATTGTTTAGAGAAGCTGGAGTCACCTCTTATCAGCAGAGAAAGCACCAACTATAAAGACATTTCATGAGCGGAACGGCTGGTGATAATGCTGTGCTTCTTGGTGACAGGTGAGCTACAGCCCATAGACACTGAGATAAACATGCACTATATAACACTGACTGATGAGAAGCAACATGCTATACATTCTAAAACCAGCCGCCACTGACAAGCTGAGTCACAGGCGACACTATCAGCCATCTTGAGTCGAGCTGAGACTGGTAAGTTCAGACTGCTGCAGCTTTTCCCAAGGTTTAATCAAATTGCGAAACGTTGGTTTGAACTAGGATTAAAAGTCCAAAACCCAAAGATGTTCCTTTTATGATGTTATATGACAAAGAAGAATTTTTTAACTTGAAAAGTGACTGAACCAATTATCTGATTAACAAAACATATCTAATACTTAATTTCAGCTGTACGCAGATGTGCTGTAGCTGTAAAGACTCTCAGGTTTAGTTGCCCCTTATCAATGGAGCATTCAATTCAAAATAACTTCTATCACCACTTTACTAAAGATCCAATTAAAGGACGGAGGAAAGTTTAATTAAAGTCATGATAATCTCGACTTCTGCTTCGACACAAACTCCACTCACTACGCTAAGAAGTCAAACAAATCACTTTGACCCCTTTGAGACCAGCATGGCTCCATCAAATCTCTCCGTAACCTCTGACCCCAAGCTGTTACAGTCAGAGCAAGAATCTGTATCCACACGACCCTCTGCTCAATACTTGACAAAGCAGGAACAGTATGTACTCGTCTCTCTCAGCCAGAGGTACCACTCTTCATGTCTTCAGTTTCAGAGGAAAACAAGAGCTTGGCACCAGGTTGAAAAGATAAACAAACAGTGAAAAGTAACAGCTGCTCTGCTGGTATTCCTAATCTCTCAGCTGAGCAAAGTGCCATTAGTCGTACCAAAGTGTGTAGTTGTTACTGACTGAAGGAAGATTTGATTAACATGGACTCCGAGAGTAACACCTGCTTTAATAAAACATATGTCACTGCTTTAATTTGACACTAATGGCCGACATGCACGGGGCACAAAGGTGACGTGTCATGTAGGCGGGGTTTTTACCTGCTACACAGCCTCCATCTTTGTTGTGTGTGGTTGTGCCAACTCCAACATGTGCATATTAAGTTTAGCAAAGTCATAATGCATCTGGTTGTGGAGGGTTTGGAAGCATAAAGGCTATATTAAGTGGTACTGGATTCAATGAATGGATCAATTTAACTACAGGATGCTTTGATTTGATTGATTGATTTTAATGGGAAAGGTAAAAACACTCCAACACAAGATTGCTCTGCTGCTTTGCATTGCCTCTGACACAATGAGGTATTCATTTAAATCATTTTTAAACAGATTGCACTTGTTTTTTTACACACTTGTATGTAGTTTTAAGCTGCTGGAGGGCTGCAGAAAAAATAGAGAACCACTGCCTGTGTGGGCAAGTTTTCTTCTGTGGTCGGTGTAGCAGCTCAGTTTAAATTTAATTTAATTGTATTTAATTGTATTTAATTTAATCACATTTAATCACATTTAATCACATTTAATTTTATTTAATTTTATTGTATTTAATTTAATTTGATTGTATTGTATTTTATTTTATTTTATTCTATTCTATCTTATTTATTTATTTAATTTTATTTTATTTTATTCTTTTATTTTATTTATTTATTTATTTATTGCCTCACTGTCGTCCCAGATGGTTCCACTGGAAGAAGCTACTGTATGTATGCTTCATGTGCAAATATTTTAAATACTAGTGCCACGGCAACTAATCGATCAAACAAAGATTATCCAGCACCCATTTATTGTTTATTCACTAAACTTTAACGGAAATACCAAACATTTGCTGTTCTTCCTGTTCTTACATTAAAGGAAAATCAATGTTTTGGGCTTTCAGTCTGTTGACTGGCCTAAAAAAAATACATTTCATAACATCACCTTGGGCTGCAGGAAATTTAAATGGGTATTTTTCACAGTTTTCTGTTTTATAAACCAGGCAATGAATCAATATTGAATATATTTGAATAATTGGCAACCTCTGAATCTCATCTTTTGCTGCATCGTCCTCCCACTGGCTTTTTTTTTATAGAAATGATAAACATTTCATATGCAAATGTGTGAAAACAGTGTTTTGAAAATATCTTAAGCGTGTTGCCATGCTGAGTCATTGTGTTTGTCTGGGTATATATTTGACTATTTATAATCATATATTTATTTATATGCTATGTGTCCCTGTTTTGCTACTGAAACCACTTTTGCTTTCTCTATTGATTTTGAATAAGCAAAAATGTCCTCTAATGTTTGTTCCACAGGCTTCTTCCACCATGGACGGAGAATAAAAGGTCTGATTGATTCATTTATTATCGGAGGTATGTTTTTATGAGTCTGACTAATGACAATTACGAGGGTTATCGAGATCAGAGGAAGGACATAATCATCTGGATGAGGTCAGGAGAATTACTCATCATGCTGCTCAGGTTATCCATATTTATTATTTTATTCACTCAGATAAAATCAAAGGCAGCAGAGCCATTAAGCACAGGTGCATAATCTCAGGACAAAAGACCAACACTTTGTCTTAAAAGAAGTTAAGGGAAATGTGTCTGTTTTCAAATTTTAATGCAGATATTGACTCGCTCAAAACCTGCACTTGTAATATAATTTTTTCCTGAAATTTCTTTCCAACTCAGAGCTTCAATCGACAGTGAAGTCTTGACAAGTGCACTGAGCGTCTATGGGGTGTAGAGTACTGAGAAAACAGACGGGACAAAGGCTTTCTCAACACTATATTGTGTGGTTCACTCTATATGTTTAGATAAGGACAGTATTTTTCTCAGCATTTCTGTTTATAGGGCCTTTTAACAAACACCATTTCCCATAAACCCTGGGTTAAATGTCACAACTCGACAAATGAGGACTGAACAGACAAGACAAAGATTAATACAGCTGAGAAGTCGGAAAAGTTACTACAATACTTGATTGGGGAGAATATATCAATGACGCAAGTACTAAGATAATTGAGAGACAGTCGATAAAAGACATAATAACAGTTATATTAAGATCCATCTGAACATGATTCTACTACTCTGTGACGGATCAGCCTTTGCTCAGTCATCTGGGACAACCCTGAGCAAACAACTCTGAACATATGGCTTGAAGTTACGTAATCCTCATACCACGGGGCAAAGAGGAGTTGCTCAAAAACTAATGTCACTCTATTCTTCAGCGGCATACACAAACAGGTCTGTGGTTAACTGTTGTAACTTGCTGCTGTGTGTTTTAACTCCACAACGTCCATGTTCGTACTTCAGCCAGAGCCTGGTGCAGTACAGATAACCTCACACTTGAGACTTGCACCTTGCGTGTTACTCAACCAGGAAACGCAGCCTATATTCCAGTATTTCACTCTTTACCCTAGTTTCACCTCAATAAAACACACAGCACTGTAACTTTACCCTCAACCCAAAGGACACTGCACATGAAGGGACACTCGATCATTCCCCGTCTCTCTCTCATCTCGTCTTTTTTTCCACCCCGGCCTGAGGAAAACAACACTTTCAGGGCACAGTAAATCTGGCTCGACCCCGCCCAGTTGGGGGAGATCCCAGTAATACACACTAATCCTACTCAGTGTTATAGTCAGGGGCTCTGGGGAGAGGGTATTAAATGTGCAAATGTGTGTGTGCATTTCTGAGTGTATTGAGGTAGCAGCGAAGGAGATGCTGAGAGGTGAAACTGCTGACCTGGGTTGACTCGCACCGGGAGTGTTTCTGTTGGCCGGGAACGACAGAGGAGCACAACAGGAGCTCCAGAGCTCACCGGGGCCAACGAGGCCTGCGGGGCCATTTCATGCACAAAATATGAATAGTTGCAGGTAAAAAAAAATAATCCAACGAGCAGGTGAGACTCAGTGTTCCACCAGAGTCGACTTAACTTTGAAGTGCTGATTTCTGGTTTTCCATAGACCTTTTTCACAGGTGTATTTCATAACAGTAATGATAGCTGCATTCCATGTGGGGCAGGTCCTGGGATTGTGCAAGCTGGCTCACTGGAGTAGCTTACTGGCACATCGTAGCCATCATAAATGTGATCAGTTTCACCTGTGCTTTTCCTAATATGTGTGCTGTGAAAAGAAGACCAATCTTCACATTAACTAAACACGTGCTAAATTTGCAAGCAAGCACATTAACTTGCGCATGTAAGTTGTGGCTGTTTCATGCAGCCATGCTGTGGCGCGGGAGACACTATCTGCAGAGAAAACCAAAATTAAGACAAGGACCTTGTACCAGAAGCACGATGAGTCGAACCATGCTGTGGAAATTCGCCGTAAAAAAGAACTACAGTGGTTGCTTTACTAAGGGTTTGGGATGTTTAACCTGCAATCTTTGTGGTACACTCTGCCATAACGCTGCATCCTCAAGAACAAACCCTTACACTTTAAAGCTGCATTGACAGATCTCTAGCCATCACTGGAAACAATAAAACAAGCTGACGTGTAAACAGCCACCATGTACGGCTTATAAAGTTGTTACAGCAGACACAGAGTGAAGTCTCTGGTCCTGCGATGAATGTAAATCCAACATTAACTCTTCTTTAAGCTGTGTTTTGGTCCCCAACAACTCCTGAGGAAATATCTGGGGATTTATCTGCCTTGTGTTTGTCTTTCTTCACCAGCTTTGTCTGTGTGCCGTTCTGTGCTGGGGTAAACGCTGATGTACAGATGGGGTCCATCAGAGCTTTTTAACTGGAAACAGGTGCATATGAGGGTTGGTGGGAACTTCTAAGACACAACTACTGAGAACAGTAACTCTGTAAGTCACACAAGCAAAACAATGAGCTAAAAGAAGCCTAAAAGTGATGCTCTGAGTTCATTCTACAGGAGTAACTAACGCTTATATTCATTAACACTCGTCTAGAAACTGGTGAATAACTCCCTTCACCATTTCCCAGAGCTCAATGATTTTTTGTCTGAGCACCAGTCCGATTTAGTAACTACTCTTGTCAACTCTATTTAACCTTGTGTGATTTTTACATTACATGGAGTGGTTGTTTTCATATTTAGTCTCAAAAATATTGATTAAAGCAGGTGTTAGGGTCACAGTGACAGTGGATGTAATTAATCCTCTCAAAAGCCTGTAAATTCATGTGTGTGTCAACATGAAAGTGGGTGTTTACATATCCTTTGATGGGAGCAGGGACGGTACCTTCCAGCTCCAGCTCATTGAAGTGCCTCTGAAACAGCTCACCAACACACACACACACACACACACACACACACCATTAGCTGTGCTCCTGCACTAATGCCCTGTGACGCCTCCCCCCTGGTCTTGGAAAGCAGATCCTAATAATGCACTGTCAGAGTGAGCGGCGTGAGGTAACCTCATCCTCTCCCTCCTGACCCAGGAGAGAACAGAAGACAGCTGAGCTCATACTAAGCTGTCACTTGGCTCACATGTAAAAACAAATGACTGTGCTTCCTGTGATCAGTCCTTGTTTTCAACAGTGTCAACAACAACGATGAACCAGAACCAGCTCCTTCTGAAAATAGTGAAGCATCACATTCCCCTCTATCGACACGATGAAATGATGTGAATCCAAATCCTGAGTTGTCATTCATGTTAAATTCGGCTGATGTAGAAGGTTTTATTCATTAAAGTTTCTGGTGATTTTGCCCTTTAGTTTGACAACAGAAACTGGCACGTTCAAGCGGCAATCTACGGGGCTGAAAAATGAAGCCAACCCCAAAGTGACATAAACTGCAATTCCTCTAATGGCCACTTGGGGGTTGGCTCCAAGAGCGAGTCAATCCCCACAGACCCCCATGTTAAAATGCCTGACTACAGCAGGAACAAAGATGTTTACAGCCTGGTATAATAATATATAATTAAAATATAAATATAAAATATAATTTATAGCTAATTTAAACATTCATGACAACTGTACAGGGGTGTATTTTTATATAATTTACCTGGCTAAACTTTATTGAGGCTTAAAGTTACAGCGTTTTGAGTGCATTGCTGCAGCCTATGAGACAGATCCACCCCGGTCTCCTCAACAGCTCCACCATCTTGTCCAAATATAACGATTTCTGGCTGCAAAAATCCAAGATGGTGACGACCGAAATGCCGAATTTGAGGCTTCACAACGGGAGTCCACAACTGGATGATGTCATGGTAGTATTTCATTGTTTTACAGAGTCTATGTTAGAGATATGCAAGAAACGTGGGAAGAGAGTAAAGGGTATGACACTGCAGTCATGTTACCCATTCGGGTACCAGAAAGCCCCATCCTACAGCTTTTTCAACACATCTTGCATTATCACACCTCTTTAGGACATACATTCCCCAACTGTGACAAGTATGACGCTGAATGTGTTAAACTGTGTGGACCTTGAACAAATGACCAAGGAGAAATCTGGACCCCGTGGCTGGACCAGTTGAGGAACACTGCTTTAAATTATTCCTAAATGTCAGGAATCCACCTGAAACCCCAAGCTCTCCACAGGCTCACATCTGGATTCAAAGCCTGGGTGGTAGTTAAACACCAGGTGATGACTGCCTAGTACAAGAAAACTACAAATAAATAAATTAAGAACACCAACGATCCATCACTACACTATCCAGGATACATGTTTCATCATTCAATCTTTAACCCAGCAGTTGTTTGGGCTTTGCAGATAAGTCGCAAAGAGCTTAAAAAGAGAGATAAGGCAAACAGCGAACTCAAAGACATCTGCACTAACCTGTCATTACTGATGAGCACTGTTGAACAGATGGAGATGAAGCAGAGAAACGTACAGTAAATGGGCTCTAATAGTAACACTGCACTTACAGCTTTCCTTCATAGCTGTCTGTCATCCAATCTTTCTCAACAGTATGAACATTTATGCAACAGGTTGCTTCAAAAATATGATCACATCAAGTTGTGGATTGGCTACTACTACTTTATTTTTTGTTTAAATTTATTTACACCCCTTAAAATCAAGAAGGCCTCACGACTCCCGTGAAGCTTTGGCAACCCCTAAACAGGGTCAGGGCCCCCAGGTTGGAGACCAGCACTATATACCATGTTCAGTGTTGTCATGGAGACAAAAGGAAGTGAAGACCAAAACATTTCAAACAGTAGATTCCAGTGTGTGGTGTGAAGTCACTGGAATGACTTAATGCCACTTTCAGTCATATCTGGTGCAAGAAGGTAAACAACGTGAGGAATGACAGACAGCAGATAAGCACTGAACCAACATCAGGTGAAGTGTTTGTCGTGTTTCATGTGCGCTTGTATTCGTCTTCATTCTGCGGGGTCAACTTAAGTCCAAATGTGTTGAAGGTAGGATCAGTAAAATCAGTCTATCCCCCTTCAAACTCCAACCCACGACTGAGGCTTGTCACATCTCTAACTGCATTAAAGTTTACACAGTAACAATGTTCATCCACATTGTACCTCACTGTGTTGATCTAACGAGCACAACACGGTTTAAGTTTTCATCTCCTCCGTGCTGAGTTTCACTAATTGAAGCACTTGAGCGACAGGGCTTGTCAGGATCTTAACACGTAACTGCAGCTGTTGGCTGCTTTCCAAAAAGACCAAAACCTCTTGTAAGTGATATCCTCTATAAGGGTTAAAAAAAACCTCGCGCTCTCTCTATACGCTTTAGGCCTCGGGGTGAGTTCGCCCAGCGACTGACAGTCAGCAGGAAACGTCTGTCTGCTCTGCTTTACTTTAGGATTGTTGACATGAGGGTGACGCCTCCGACTGTCCTGGTCTTTGATATCAGTTACTTCTCAATGATGAACTGAAACTAAGGGCTGGACGTGAGAAGGAAAATGATACTAAGCAATAAAATACAACTAAAACCTGTTTATCCTTTGATATAAATTTATTTAGTGTCACATTTTGGTAAGGTTTTATATACTATTCATAAAAGTATCTACTTCATCTCATAATGTTTTGTCAAAACCTTTCATAAAATATGAAAACGTTAAATCCACAAATATGTGCTCAAAAACACAACCAAGAGCTGAAATATACAAAGTTTAATAACTTTATTGGCACTCTTTGCTCCAACACATTCCTTACCATTGTTCTTTTACAAAACTCAAACCTGACAAGAATGCTCAAAAATATTTCCACCACAGACTGTGCTTGTTTGATCATATTTTTCTGGATCTCCCACCAAAATCTACTAACCCTTAAAACACCATCTACTACAAATACCTGCCACATGAAACAGGATGCACAATCAGTCACTTTTAAGGAGAAGGACTTTGAAGTACACAGAATGCCGTGAAGTTATGAGACGATGTAAATGATACAAAGCAGATATGGCAGAGACGTCATATAACCTAATATCTACAAAACCATGTGATGAAACCGTGCACACTACAAATAAAACTGCATTCGCTAGCACTGTGGCATCTGTAGTTGATCTAGGACGTCCTTTTAAATGCAAATAGACCAGTTTTTGCTTTAACCTATCATTATGAAGTAAATGTTAATTGCACCATGGAATAATGACACCATCAGTGTTCAGATTGTTTTCTTATGAATCACACTTTCACTATGCAGTCCTGTCTGCCACCAGGTTAGACCTCCTGGTAAATGAAGGCTTAATTTGTGGCACAAAGGAAGTACTTCAACCATTGTGCAGCCAAAATAGGAAGAGAACAGCACTTTTGTTTTGCTCTCTAACTATTGGTAGCGATCCCCCAGTTACCAAAGAGAATCAATTGAAGTCCTTATTATTTTACTATCAACTAAAGTAACTGTGGAAAGTGTGCTAATTGCTGGGCTCTGAGGAAAATGGAAAGTGATGCGATTGTCTTTGCAACAGCAGCGCCAACAATGATACCACTTAGGGAAAGAGGTTGAGTTGTCTCTTTGCATTTTAAGGTCTTTTACTAATAACTTATTTACTTTATTTTAAAAGAGTAATTTAGCATATTGCTGCGTTAACACTGTTGGACGTACAACGGACAGCTTCCCAGGCTTTGATCTTCCTTGTTATAACCTTGTGCCTGCATTACCCATAAAGCAACTCAGCTGCTGACAGTTAGGACAGAGATTTGGGTGTGTTTTGCCAGTAGCAGCTACTGTGTCCTCTAGCCTCAAGCCTCAAGCAGAGATGAGGTGAGGGCTTAGAGAGATCTGGTAAGCTCACTTCTTTCTGACTCCACACCCAAGGATTCTCAGACTTGAAGTCTTTAGGACCAACTGACATGAGCCCCTTTTACACTGCCTGTTCAAGGCCGAAATGCTGCACCGTTACATCGCCTTGCTGTTCTATATATATAAGGTATGATGGCAGAATGGGGGTGGGCAAGTTGTATCGCCTCTGAGCTGGGAAGGTGGGTAGAAACAGTGCCGAAACAATGTCTGTATAACTGGTAGAGCCAGCAGGCTGGGATCATGCATGTGATGTGTTATGTGTGCGACCCCACCCTGGGTGATTTTAAAAGTAGCTGATAGCAGTAGGGGCTAACTCAAAGAAGAATAACAGTGGTCAAAAATGTCCGCAAATTGGGAAAACAATGACGTCTGGGTGTGATTTACCCTCATAGCAGAGGACGAGATCAGCCGCCATATAAACGAGATGGTAAATGACTGTTATTGCCATGTTATGCCATTGTTATCTTTTATAAAGTGCTGCAGACACATACGCTACATGTCACACTAGAGGCTGATACGGGTGTGTTGCATGTCACGCCTCTTTTGATTCCACAATGACAGGATTCAGTCTTAAATTATACATGGTGCTGTGGCCGTTTGGTTCTGTGTAAAAATGCAAGGATGGCATGAAGAAGGGACTTCGTACTGGCCCAAAGCACAATCTCTGTGTAAAAAGAGCTACTGACTGTCACATTCCAGGCCCTCTGGAGCCACAAAAGATTTGACACTACTTTTTCCCCTCCACGTATGCAGTTGTGCTTTCTACGACTGTAAACAGACTTTCATGTGTAAAATCTATGGAATTCCCCTTTAAGCCACTGGCGGCACAGCTCCTGAAACCAGTGGTGCATGTCAGAGGTCGAGGTTAAATGCAAAGCTCTTGACAGTAAGATGTGAGAACATTAACCCCAGTTACCTAACAGTACCTTTTACCGTATTGTCAAAATCTTGTCGATAATATAAATATGTCCACAGAATGTATTGAATATGGTTCCTGTGCAGGCACTCTCCTTTCTTGAATGAAAAGTTACAAGGAAATGAAGATGAAGTATTCCTATGAGGTAATGTTGGCTGCCGTTCCTCCCCTCCCCTCCTCTATCTCTCCGCAGTAGCACCGCAGCTCCAGTCTTGGCATCAATCACCAGGGGCAGATACGCAATCTTACTGTGCAAACAATTAAAGGCTGCTCCTCTGCACTCAAAACTACTCACTCGTGTTGCTGCGTTGGGGATTAACCCAATATGCTTACACATTAACCCCGGAGACACACCGATGAATGGCATTCCTGAGAACTGTGTTTGCTAAACCGAAGGCAATAGAAACACACTGTAGAGCCACTTGTTGCAAAGACTGACGTCCTGCTGGTTAACTTTGAACTTGGCTTCTAAGACACTGGTTTGAACTTGACATTGATGATAAGAACACCAGCAGAGACTTTATTTTATCACATGGGGAGGAACTGAAATAAATTAATTGGACATCACCTCTGGTAGAGAGGCCATAAAGTCAAGATACTTTATCATTTGGCTGCTCCAGTCATGGCTGACTATACCCAGATGAAGAAATACCAGAAGACATATATGCATTTCTGTGAGCAGAGCACTGCCCTGTTCTTTGTACATCAAGTGCAAACAGCAGGTGGTCAGGTGCCGTGACAGTGAGCGATACAACCCCCTTATAAAACACAACAACGCTCTTGACAATAAGCAACCACTATTTGCCTTCCTGACTGGCAGCATTGTGCATACAGTTGAAGGGTGTTATGTAACCATCAGGAATTCAGTTGATGTCGAAGACAAATGAGAAAACAATGTGCGGTTGTGAACTTGTCAAAGACTCTTGACTGGCGTGCATTAAAGCGGCAGGTCCCAGAAGAGGAAAACGAATATGAGAGGAATGTCTTGAGTGATATGAAAACAACCAGTTTCCTTCACAACCTTTGGCTGGGCCTCTACAGGGTCCACCTTGAGACAATCTTTCCACTGTGCTGGGGGGAAAAAAACGGTCGTAATCACAAAAACAAGAAACAACTGTAACCACCGACAGGCCACGGGCTGCTCACTGATAGAGAGATGGTCTGTGTGTGCTACATAATCCCCACACAGCTGGACTGAAAGTGCAGTAAACCTCTGTATGGGGGCAGACACAACTCGGGGCCAAACATAGAGACAGTTGTGGCTAAGCAGTGTTGTGTAACTAATGTTAAAAGCTGCACAGAAACTGACATTCACAGTGAGTCAATGTTGAGTGTGGTGGCAGGAATTGATCCATTCATACAGGCAAACATCAGCTCACACAGAATAGCATAACCTGAATATCTACAGAAGCTCTTCTTAGGGAATGATCAACTAACAAACAATATGAACCAGGCAGCATTATTAGTCAAGTTAAGTCTCAGGTCGCTTCAGAGAAGTTTTAATTCAACAACACTGTGCATCAGCCAACTCGAAACTCAAAGCCTCAACAGACATCTGAGACAGGATCTGGAGGGATGAGATCTGGAGCCGACAGCTTTTATATAATAAGAGTAGGGTTGCAGCAGTATACAGTGAAACCGTATACCGTGGTATGAAAATGAACGGTTATCATACCCTGTACATTTGCTTATCTACAGTATTGGGAATGCAACCAGATGGAGAATCTCCAGATTTTTTCTACGTTTTAACTGATATCGTTGTAACTGATAATAATAATGATGACTTTCTGAAAACCCTTTACTGGTTATCATACTGTAAAAAATTGCAACCCTAACAAAGATTTTTATAAGCTGCAAATAAAGTTTGTCTTCTGAAGAAATAAATTTACAACCATGTGCCATTTCATTCAATTCATGATGAATTTATGGCGATACTATGCTGGATTTTCCTAAAAAACAATGTAGACTCATCCAGAAGTAATCCCCCACAGTCCTCACTTATGATCCACTCTGCCTGTATTTTCTTATTTTCTTCATATTTTCTATGTTCAGGACATTTATGGGCGTGTAACCCCACAGTGCTCAGGTGGGGTTGAGGATTTCTAAAAAGGTAGTGACCAAGTGCCAGACCATAAGCAGTAGGCATGCAAGGGACACAAAAAGAGACAAATATAGTCAGGTGGAACACCAAACAAGATCAAATCTGGGGTTGACTTTTACTTTTACTGGAGAGCGGTTTACAGACAGTAACAGACAGTCCTGCACAGTATACCTTAAATGAAAAATGGATCCTAGATGACCTTGAGCAACTTCAGGTGTCCTTTAGGACAAGTCTAAATCAAGACAATCAACTCCTACATGAAGTGTTTGTCTTTCATGTTTCAAGCTGCATAGCTATAAAGACCTACTTTTAATTGTTACAGGATTTAACAGAGTCAGAACCTTCTGCTTTCAAGTCACGTCTCATCTTTTGGAAGCAAACTCACAAAGTCCCACAGCACTCAAGTCTCAAGTCACCATTTTTCTAACTCCGGTCCAACTCAAGGTCAAGTCTTTGGTCACAAGTTTTGTCATCAGCAGCACATTCACAGACAACAAATACAATTAGAAATGCTCAACGTGTTGTTGCTTACCTCTAGCACCGGCCCGGCCCCGAGGATTATCTGCTCCACTCCGCTGGCGAAACCCTTCTGGCTGAGAGCAGTCAGATGATGGATGAGAAAGTTTGTGCTTTGCGTCTTCCCAGATCCGCTCTCCCCAGATATAACAATACACTGATTTCTCTCCCTCTGCAGCATGGCGTGGTACGCCACATCCGCCACGGCATAAATATGTGGCTCCAGATCTCCCAGTGTATGATTATCATACATCTTCACATACTTGGGGTTGTAGATGGGCAGGAACTTGAAGGGGTTAATGACGATGAGGATGCTTCCAACATACGTGTAGATCTTTTCCTGGCGGAAACGTGAGCGCAGGTTGTCCAGCAGCGAGCGCTCGTTGAGCTCCGGCAGGCGGCATAGATCTGCGTGGTCACCCTGAGAGTCAGGCTGCGGCAGCAGTCCACGTTCCACCATGCGTCTGCGCTCCTCTGTGACCTGCAGCCACATCTGGAGGCTGCCGCCATAGTGAATAGAGCCATCCAGGTTCTTCTGCCTCAGGAGGAAGCGGTAATCCTCGCCGCCAGACAGTGGGCGGTGCTCCAGTGCCACACGGGGCCAGAGCATCATCCTCTGCACAGGACAGTCGGTAGGGTTCAGAATCCATTCTTCCCCACCGAACTCCTTCACCTCAGCCAGAACATAACACTTGGTGCGGTCCAGCTGCAGGCGATCTATGACACGTTCGATGGCCTCAGCGGCTGTGGTGGACTTGCGGGCACTGATTGGGCAGTAGATGGTGCCCTCGGCCAGAGCGCCTGGGTAGATGCGCACAGTGAACTCTGAGTTCTCAAAGCGCTGCCGCCTGCCCAGGGTGCCCATGCCACCAACGCCATCACGAGCACTCATGGCGGAGCAGGAGTTCCCATTAGCAGCAGCCCGGTACTGGCACGTCCTTTACTGGGCTGGAGAGGCCACCGATTCAAGACATTACCACTGTGAAGCAGAAGACAAAAGACTGATGAATACCCTGAACAGAAAATACCAACCATCCAAAAACCACAGATTAAACATCAAACAAAATAAATAACAATGCTGTACATCTGTGAGAGAACCAGACTCCTACCAACTGTTGAATTAATCTAAAATCCAACCACGACCCTCCGCAGTCAGACAGATTACGACATTTTCACAGATTATGACACAAAGGCTTCATGTGCTATTATATAATCTACTAAAGGGGCCAAATTATTTTCGCCGGAGCCCCGACATGCATACTCATAAAGGATAAAGGATAAGTCATCGGGATCTACAGGATTACCATTAACACACATACACACACCCGGGCACACACATAAGCTCTCGCCAACGCCGAGACCAGCAGCTGCCATCCTCTCCACTGAAGACACAATCATGCCATTCACAAGTTCCCTCTTTAATACACAGCAGAGGGACATCATGGGGTGAGAAGAGGCCACGGAGAGACAGAGAAAGAAAGAGATGAGTGACTGAGCTGCTGACAAAAACTTCACTATCATCAGGGCTCCGACAGTACGTCTGTACAAACATTTGGCAAACTACATCTCATTGAATCAATGAACCTAAAGTTTTTGAAAGGTCAATCCAACAAGAGTTCTCATACAGCAGATAGAGTTGGACAATGTTCCTATTGGCCATCATCACCTCTAAAAACAATGATAACCAATATAGTCAGCGCAGCACATGATGGAGGTTTGGGGTTAGGGAGGGCATACAAGCTCCATGTTCAATACATGCCAATTAAAAAGCTTTTAGACCAAACATTTATCCATGTGATGTCTCTTAAGGACCCGCAGCAGAGCCCAGCAGCTGAGTTGTGACTGTACACTGTATAGAGCATTGTGCAGTCTCTATCAGTTCAAGAAGCCTAATGTTGCTTTTAGAGGATAATGATTTATGTCACATGTGATGCTTTGAATGCTTATGAGGCAGAAATATAAAAGGCACTAAAAACAGTCTGTCGACCGCAGATGAAGCTGCAACAGCTGATGTATTCCTTCTTATACCTAACTGGCATTACAGTCACGTGTATCATCAGTCTGAGATGTTCAATGCATTCCAGCAGTTACGTGACGTTCTGTAATTTGTCTTTATGTTTTACTCACTTTCTCTTAAACACATCTCGTCGACTTCTAGTTTAGAGTCAGATCTTCAAAGCAGAGGAATGGGCTTCAACTTGTTGATATCAGTTGTGGCTTTTTAGTGCTGGTAGAGAAAGGAATGGTGGCGTACTGTTTTACTTTGATGTGAGCTAAAAGTTATGCATACATTAATATCTCTGCCAAAGGTGGGACCAAGTCATTGTTATGCAAGTCCCAAGTAAGTCTCAAGTCTTAATACTAATGTCCAAAGTCAAGATTGACAAGTCTCGAATAAAGTCCTATGTCCTAACACAGTAATAAAATATGCACGGTGGTATAGTGGTTAACATTGTTGCCTCACAGCAAGAGGGCTCCTGATGTGAACCAAGGGTTGGAGGTTTGAATCTCAGGGTGGGGGAGCCCTGCTGTGTGGAGTTTGCATGCTCTCCTTGTGTCAGCGTAGGTTTTCTAAGGGTACTCCGGCTTCCTCCCACAGTCCAAACACATGCAGGTTAATTGGTGACCCCGTCTCTCGCCCAATATCAGCTGGAATAGGCTCCAGCCCCCTGGTGACCCCCAACAGGATAAGTGGTTACAGAAAATGAGTCTCTAAGTTTATTAAAACAAGTTCTACTGAACTTAATTTTAAAAAAGTAGTGCTCACATTCACACCTACAGCCAATTTAGAGTCACCGATTTACCTAACCTGCCTTTGGACTGTGGGAGGAAGCCGGAGTACCCAGAGAAAACCCACATGGACGTGAGGAGAACATCCAAACTCTGCACAGAAGGGCTCCCCCACCCTGGGGTTCAAACCTCCCACCCCAGGCTTGAACTAGTTTGAACTGTTGCGGTGAGGCGACGATGCTAGCAATTGTGCCACTGTGCCTGTATCAAGTATTTTCAAGTCAAAAATGCTCAAGTCCCAGTGGAGTCCTGAGTCGTTGGTGTTCAAGTCCAAGAAGAGTTGCAAGTCTTTTTTGATTCTGTTAAGTCCATTCTTAAGTCATCAAATTTGTGACTCTAGTTCAAGTCACGTGAGGCAAGTCCACACCTCTGATCTCTGCCTTATCTAAAATGAATTTCTCCTACTGAGTATCTTTAAAAAAGATCAACATACCATTGTTACTATTGAAAAGGATTCAACGTCCAAATCTGAGAAGCTGAAACCAGCAAATGTTTTACCTAGTTACCTAGTTTTACCTGCCTTCTGCCTTTTACATTCTTCTTTGAAATATCCAGTCGTGACTGTAACAAACCTTTGTCTTTACAGGGACCATTGTCATTTAAATTTATCTTTAATACCAGAACCCATGATCACACTCCTCACCTACTTCCAAACTGCATGACCACAGCAGAGAGAAAGTGAAAACAGGAAATGGAACAGGGACACGTATAGTTGGTGTGCAGAGTGGAGTACAAAGGGCTCAGGCACCCCTGGTCATTTCCTGTCGCCCCGTATCCAACCTCTCATGCCATGTGTCGCCTCAGCAACTCTAATATGTCCATGAGGCGCACAAACACATGCACACAGGGCCTCTCCTCTTTCCAAACACAGACACACACCCATATGAGACAAAAACACACACACACACACACCACCTTTATTAACCTCGAAGCATTCGATCAAACTGCATTAGACCGAATCCACACACACACACAGCCAATGACAGGTATTAACTGGCTGTGATGAATGCGTGTGTGTTTGTAGGGTTTGTGCTTGTGTGTGTGTGTGTGTGTGTGTGTGTGTGTGTGTGTGTGTGTGTGTGTGTGTGTGTGTGTGTGTGTGCGCTTGTGTGTTTTGAGCGCAGAGTTAGGGCCGTGCGCCTGGAACAGATGGTCAGCTCGCTGCTTAAAGGATAGGGAGGGGGGATTTAGGGTTGTGGCAGTGCTGGACAGCACAGGGCTGCGCAGGCTGCTTCTCTGTTTACCATCACAAAAGAACAGCCAACTAACGAACGTCTCCTCCAGTAAAACACCACCAGAACTTATCAAACACAATCACATCCCTAAAAACAACCATCTCTACTGTTACCTTGCTTTTGATAGATTCACAGACAACTGCATTAACTTGAATGGATCGAGGTGACAAGAGGGAAATCCTGCTCACACTGGAGGGGGAGACGATATGATGTCAAAGTTGATGGATGCATATTTTAAGCCACTTCCTGAATGAAATGTCAGATGCATCAATGATCAATGATGCATGAATTGATTGAAAAAACAAGTAAAATTTGAATAATTAATTACATTTGAACCACACTAATGCTGCTGTTGCTCCATCAGACATTGCATAATAATTCTGCACAAATTAGAGTCTTTTCTGAAAGGTAGAAATGGGATGAAACTGAGCGTTCAGAGCTCTAAAAGCCTCCCTAATTCTGGTGTTGACAAAAGCGCTGTAACCTAAATACAGATTACCTGGGAGATAAATAAAACATGCTGCACAGGTCTGCTAACAAGAGAAAAACAGACCAGTCTTACTGGTTTTTATTTAATCCTTGTTGATAAATATTTGTCAGATCAGATTTAAAAGGGGGGCTATTACAGGGAAGGAATAAAAGGCAGCGGCCACAATGAGCAGGTTAGATAACAGGTGTTTACTTCACTGTATTCAGGAAAGGTGTCACAAGTTAAAGGGGACTCACTGGGCTCATTTTCAGATTCATGCTTGTATTTCTTTATATATATCTATATATATATATGTAAAAAAGAAGTGAAGCAGCTCACATAGTCTTAATATCTGTCAGTTATGATGATCAGTCATCGACAGGGAAGCTGTGAACAAATGAGAGGTGGGGCCTGACAAAATTATGATCATCACCTCATCATTTTGTTACGGTTAAACCTACAGTCATGTCATCAAGGTGAGCAATATCCTTCACCATGTTGTTTCCGCTCCCTCGAAACCTACTCACATGCCCATGTCAGGGCCAGTATCATGCAGTTATCACAACTGTTGTCCCGGCACTGAAACCACCCCCGTGAGTTCAGCTGTCGTCCTACGCATGAAAAATATCTATGTGGATGCTACTCTTGTGTCCAAGGGGAATATCCTTTTAGCTGACATATGAACTATTCATTCTTCAGTATTCTAAACTAGCACAAGAGGAAAAAAAACTGCATGTTCAAGGCCATCTGTGATATTAAAATTATTCAAACCTCATCGCAACTGTTGCACTTTTAAAACAAAGTAGTCTGTTTCCATACACACACACACACACACACACACACACACACACACGTGGCACAAATGCACATTCACACCCTGCATTGACAGCATCACTCACATTGTGCAGCGATGAACTATTCAAAGTAACAAACATACGGCCACAAAGCCTCTCAGAGAGCAAAGAAGAAGAGAAGATGTTTAAGGCATGATGTCATTTCATCTGAGTGCTGTGCATATGTGTCTAACATGGTAACTAAATAAAAACAGGTTTGTTGAGGCTTGTGCCCCACAGGAAGTGACAAAACAGATCCGGGGGGGGGAACAGCTGGAGGAAACCTGCAGCGGCCTCTTCTTCATCTCTGTTCTCCTCAAACAACTGAACCAGAAACAGATCTGGTTGCGTCTCCTGAAAGCCCAGAGATTAGGAATCGCAGTCAAGTAATCTGACCTGGAATCTGCGCGAGGGGATTTTTCCCTTTCCGTGAGACATGGCAGAGCGGGACGGAGTTCACACATGTAAAACAAACACGTGTTCTTGAGTTAAAGTCAGGTCAGATGTTATCCGAGTTCAAAGTTAAGAGTGATATTGCAATTTATCTGTGCTTGGATCTGTGTTTAACAACAACCTGCAGCATGAGCGAAACACGGAAACAATAGTGTGTCTTATTCAATTGTGGGAAAGTGTCACACCTATGAGCAATTTAAAATCACCAATTAACCTGCATGTCTTTGGACTGTGGGAGGAAGCTGGAGCACCCAGAGTAAACCCATGCTGACAGGGGGAGAACATGCAAACTCTGCACAGAAGGACTTCCCCAACCCAAGGGTTTGAACCACCCACCCCGGGTTTGAGCTAACCACTGCATCACCATGCCGCAAAACATGGAAACAATGGTGTGTCTTACTCCATTATGGAAAACAAAAAAGTGTCCCCTTTTTTTCCAAACGCAGCAATTTAATAAAGCAAAATGCATTTAACAGGTGGACAGATTTTCAAACTGTAATATATCCAAACATCTGGGTGGAGCCCTGTTTATTTTAACCAGCAAACACCTGCATATTTTGCTTTTATTGTAGGTGTGAAAATGGGATTTATGGGACATTTAGGCACCTAAGATGCCCACAAATTCACATATTTTATTTATAGATATAGATAGTAATGGAAGAATAAGTGGGAGGAAACTGACCTCTTTGCAGTTTTATGTAATCTGAACACTCTCTTTTTGGAGGTTACCTCTGACAGGAAACCAAGGAGAGGTCCAACCATATGAGTCAGACTCTTCAATGGCTGCCATTGTTGCAGAGGAGTGAAGGATCAAGTTTGGTCAGCTTTATACGATGTGAAGTCATCTTTCTGAAATGCTGTGAGTGTCACTGTCATCAAGGCTAAGCCTGTGTATTCAGGGCTGATCATTGGGGTGGCTCTTTATTGTACCTTCAGCCGCTGGGAATTTGTTTGCGTTACACTGAGGTGTGTGAGTTAGCGCCAGACTGTGAACTCTCACATCTAGTCTACACGTTTTTCATGGGTTCATTTGTGAATCTGACAGCTGCGTGGTGCCACATTTAGCTGCTTTGTTTATTAGCTACATGTGACAGCATCACAATGATCGTTTATTATTGTTGCACCAATAGAAATGAGTTTGCAATCAAGCTACAGCTCAGATCTTAGAGCTCAGAATAAAGGCTCATTATAATAGTGTTCTTCGACTCTATGTGCACACAGCTCATCATACATGTGAAATTCACAAGTGGCCCAACCCTTTCTATAAAGCTGACTATTTAAACCAAAGTCCATGCAAACATTACAATATTTTATACAGTTTTTATTATTACTGAGAAACAAACACAGTCAAACCAACTCGGTGGCAACAAATCTGTCCTATTTCGGACCAAAAAAAAATCAATGCATCCTTCACCTGCAGGTCGGCAGAGTTAAAGGGTGTGTTCATGTGCTGTGCTGGCTGAATTACACAAAGATGGGTGTGTCGTGTATTCACTAGTATTATCACTGTTTTAAGACTTGTTTGGCCATAATACTTGTACTAGTTCACGGTGTTGGGAGTAGTGAACTGCATGTCATTAAACTAGTACTAAAACTAAACTTGTAAATTTAAACTTAAACCAATATTAGTCTGTTTCTTAAAAACAGATGCAAAGACAGCATCTTCACAAAGTACGGAAATGATTAGAGGGACTTAAAAGCACACTCGGTGATACTGTTGTCAGTATTTTCAATTGGTATTTTCGTAGTTGCTTTATACGCGGGGTAGAATTGGTTATTATGTGTTAAGAAGTGCAGTGGTGTAAATGTGGGGTTAATCGATGGTGAGCAGAATGTAGTTATGTAACAGTCCGCTTAGTGATGGATTAGTATAGTTTGAGATTGGGAGTAGGGCTAGACAAGCATGTTGCTTCTTCCTACTCCTTTTGGGACATGAAATGTTAATTTCTGTTCATGATTTCTCGTTTGTCTTTGTGTTGTAGGGGGGTTTTTTTCACCTAAAATATATTCTATTTTATTTCATTATTATTAGTATTATCATCTAAATGTTGAAAATACATAAATCAAATACAAAAATCTAATCGTATTTTAGCTACATTTTGTAGTAGCTGGTTGGTAGGTCAGGTAGGCATTAAGTACTTAACTACAAACAATCTACGGAGTCTGGGAAGGGACATCGAGAGGGAAGAAAATCGAAGATTGAGAGAAAAAAAAGTAGTTTTGCAAGATCCCATGAGAACTTTTGCTGTCATTCCTTCAACTTTGGCATGAATATTATAATTTCAAATTGCATGGACAACAATCTCCCAAAACACTAAAACCAGTGACAGATGAAATGAATAACATTGATCATCTTTTTAAAGTTCAATGATCTGCTGGAAAAACTTGGGTCCTGGCATCCATGTGGCTGCCATCTGACATGCTCAACCCTCCCAAACATCTTTTCAGATGTACACCCCCTCAGGGCAACGGCACTCCCTGATGGCAGCCCCTCTCCAAGATGGGCCATGCCATGCCACAAAAGCTGTTCAGGAATGGCCCGAGGAACCTCACAAAGAGCTTCAAATTCCCCAGATCCAGATCTGATCAAGCATCTGTGAGACATGCTGGTACCTCACCTCACAACCCAACGGACGTAAAGAATCCATTACTGCAGTGCCAAACACCACAGGACACCCTCCAGAGATTCTGTGTCCATCCCTTGACATGTCAGAGTCAAGTCTGATCCAAGGAGGCCCCGCCGTGGATCGGGGGTACCTCTGGAGTATACGTATGTCCCATGGATGGTTGATCAGTGTGGGATCTGGGGACTTTAAGGGCCACGTCAACGCCTTGCGCTCTTTGTCACACCACTTGAGTCATTTCTGAACAGTTTTTTAGGTTTGGCATTAAGCATTGTTCTGCTAGTAGAACACTGGATTGTAACAGGATAATCACTGTTATTTACCTCACCTGTCAGTGGTTTTAATATTTTTAGTTGATCGATGTACATTGTCACTTCAATCTTTTTTTAACAAGCTTCATTTAACCAAACTAGATTTTTCTCTGGGGCTTTACTGTAATTCAGCTTCCTCCAGTGTGAAGTAACTAGTATCTCGTAAAGCTAGATTCCCCAACAAAGCTAGTTTGTATTATGTGTAATTTGATGGGCAATTTGAGCTTGAGACGAATAATAATTTGTTAGATTTTACTGTTGATCAGTTCCACAATTACACAACAGAGAAATTACACAATTGGTGCTTTAAAAACTGTGATGGAGCTGCATGATGTAAAGCCCTGCAGGTAAGTTTGCAGTCATGACATCAACTTGATAGGCTATATTTTTCAAATGTAACCGGTTTAAAGTTCTTAGTTTATTGCTGACTGAGTCAGTCGTCTCCTAAATTCCTTTTTTATTTGGAAAGTACTGAGTTACACTCTGTAACAAAAGGGCGTGCACGCAGTTTATTGGTTCCTACCTGAAGCACATGTGTGAAAGAAGGTGCTAATTATGGCAGTGCATTACAGCACAGATAAGCTACAGATAAGGCACAGGGAGTCAGACTGTGTCATGCAGTATAGATACCACACAGAAACTCACTGGCCTGCTTTTAACAAAAATAGGCCCAACCCCCCTCTCTGTTACAGGAGGAGGAAATTACACTTCACACATAAAACACATACAGTACAAGCAGTCATAAAACTAACTGTAAAGAAAAAAGGGATGGGCCGCTGTAAAAGAGAAAAGAAAAATTTGCTTTGGTTGTCATGTGGAAGATATACTGTAGATACTGAAAGCGTTACAAAAAAAATAAAATGACGCCTGCAGCATTGCCAGTAAAGAACTTCCACATACTGAGGTGTAAGTGTTATGTACGAAGCCTTAGGAGACATGTTGAAAGCAGGCGTTTAAAGCCAGGCAGAAACAAATATCTGTCATAAACTGTAGTGAGCTTGTTGTAGTATTTGTCGAGTGGTACTTTGCATGGTGTGGCTCAAACTGTAGTCTGATATAAAACTGAGGGTCCTGCAGAACAGACACCATAGACATCGTTCTGCTTACACAAAGTAATGCTGCCTTTATCTCTTTTTGTCAACACTGTTGAGGATGGCAGATTAAACCCTGTAGTATGTGTTAACAAAATGTAGAAGATTAATAAAACAAGCACAGTATCTGCTAAGCTCAAGTGTGCCTGTTGTAAAAATGACGCCATGTTTTTTTCCTTCGCTTAAATTGATCTCTGCAAACCGCTTCCGAATTAATCGCTGTCCATACTAACACACCTGAAAAAGCAGTGCACATGTAATTCATGTACACTGGGCACGCGCACGCCAATGTAAACAGGATGCAGATTGTCTACTCTGCAGTTGGTTGCTTAGATAAAGAAAATACTACAGCGATGGAGTAAAGTACAACCAGAGGTTTCTGCGTCATCGTTTCCAAAAGCTTCCATTTCCACCCCTTTACACTAAAATGCAACCCGCAGTTTTTAAATCAAAATAAGGTTAGCAGCATTTTCAAATGTCTCCGTTTTAGGGCTCCAAAACGCCAGAGTAGTGTGGACACTTGGCGTAAACATAGCAATAGTCATGTTTCATAAAACAACAACGTATAGTGGGTGTAGCCTGAGACTGGAGCTTAGAAACCTACATGCATCCGACAGGAACTTGCACTCTAGTTCAGTGGTTTCCAACCACAAGTGACTCGTGAATGTATCAAGTTTGTGAAAAACACACTTTATTTTGAGGTACAGTGAATTTCCAGAGCAGAGCTTTTATTTTGAAGTGCTGTTTCCTGCTGTAGAGTGAGTGACTGATGGACAGCTGCTTAACAGAGACAGCAAACTAGCTTGATGACACGGCCAAACGCAAGTATGACGCTGAATACATTAAACTATGTGGACCTTGAACGAATGAGTAAGGAAGACTCTGGACCCTGTGGCTTGACTAGTTGGGAACCACTGATCTAGTAAACATTGCTGGCATGAAAATACCTGAAGAACTAAATCTTCTCCAAGTCATTATGCGTTGGTATGTGATTATGTGAACTGTACGTTACCTCCTGTAAGTTGTGACAAACCTGGTTTATCTGGCAACTTTACCTCAGTGACTTCCTGTCCAAAACTGTGGGTCTGACTAGTTAAATTGTTAACTTTAAAAAACTTGGACAGAGCAATAATAATTATCAGCCTTTAACATTCTTTGTGATCAATCTTTCCAATGCCAATACAGCAAATCCATCAATATGGACGTGGTCATTCATCCATCTGTATCTATGTTTGTGTTTTCAACTAAGTTCACGAGCATTAAAGAGGGATCTCGGTTCAGTTGAGCAACACAGGAGTCAACAGTAACAAAATATATCAATAACAACAACTAGAATTTGTGTTTGATATTGACGTGTGATTTAAGTGATCATAAAGAGAGCAGGAGGGGACAGAAAAGTTTAACCTGCACGAACATTTAACAAACTACCTGAGAATCTAACGTAGATGCAGGATGTTTTCACTCTTAATAACACTTTCAGATGTACTCTCTATGTCGTGTGGACATTACTTTAGAGTGTAGAAGAAGACGCTGTAGTATGGAAGGAATAAAGGGGTCAGCTGATTGATGAGTGGCAGCGGACGTGCCATGCAAGCACCAACAGGTCCAACAAACACACGTATCCACACGTAATTACAGGTCACCATTCCCTGCACCTAAATGTATCAATGTGTAACACAACTCTGCCTCTGCAGCGCCCAACAGGAACAGTTCACCTTCAGCCTGGAGGCAACGCTGTAGCTCACAGAGAGCGGCCTTCACCTTGTCAAGCAAAGAGATACAACTCTCCAGCTTATTTGTAGTGAAAGTAGATGAGAAAGCAAATCTGCACATTTGAGGAACTGTAAATGCATTCATTCATTTTCCGTAAGTGCTTATCCTGTTTGGGGTTGCGGGGGGGCTGGAGCCTATCCCAGCTGACATTGGGCAAGAGGCAGGGTTCACCCTGGACAGGTCACCAGACTATCACAGGGCTGACACATAGAGACAGACAACCATTCACACTCACATTCACACCTACGGGCAATTTAGAGTCACCAGTTAACCTGCATGTCTTTGGACTGTGGGAGGAAGCTGGAGCACCCGCAGAAAACCCAGCAGACATGGGGAGAACATGCAAAGGAGTTCACCAACTAGCCCTGCAAGTAGTCCCTACATCACGAAAGTCCCTTCTTTTTTGTTATCTACTTTTATTGTTTAACATGAGTACGAAGTCCCTTCTTTGTGCTGCCTTTGCCTTTTTACACAGAACCAAACGACGGCACCATCGTAGAGCTCCAGTGTATGATTTTAGACAGGAAGTCAACATCGCGGAAGCAAAAGAGGCGTGATATGTAACACAACAGCCTCTACTGTGACATATAACATACGCATCTGCAGCACTTTGTAAACGATAACAAAAGCTGGTCTCGTCCTCTGCTCGGATAGTGGGGAGCTCCCGGGCCTCATTGTTTTCTCAATCTTCGGACATTTTCTACTATCGGTCTTCTTCGAGTTAGCTGCTAACTGCTAACAGCTACTTTTAAGATCTCCCGCAGTGGGTCGCACAAATAACATGTCGTAAAAAAACTAAAAACTCATGTCGCCCACAATCTTGTCCTGCTGACTGTCCTGTCTGTACAGAAAGCTGTGCTGGTACTACCTCCGAGAGCCCCATCCCCCATACCACGACTTTTTACCGTTTATACAGAAGCACAAGGGGGAATAATGGTGTCTGTTTGATTTCTATCATTTAATTTTGAATATCTTTCAGTTTGGACAGTTGGTTGGATAAACTGGATAGATTAGCCAATCATAGATGTAAACTTCAACTACTGCTTTCTAACATTTTATAGACTAAAAAAAAATCCATGAAGTGTAAGAATAATCAACACATTAATTTACAATGATAATAATTGTTGGTTGCATTCCACGACTCAACATAACCTGGAGAACCAGCAGAAAGTTAAAGCTCCCAGATGATTGTGGAGTTTTACTCTGCGGCTCTGACTGCAGCTGGAGACCTCACTTACAGTTTCTCTGACATTTCTGTTTCACACCATTTCCTCTGGAGAAGTGTACAAACACTTACTGGAAAATACCAATAAGGCTGCTTCAAAGTGAACGCTTGACAGAGATTAATTTTTTTCTTGACTGTGTGGTTAAATTGACTGTAACATGAGGATATGGCACAGCAGCCACTGTAACTTCTCCCTGTATTTAACTCACTGGTGAATGACCATGTTTGACGCTAATTTGGGTCAATGGAAAACGAGGCATGCAGGATGCCAACGCTGTAGTCAGCGTCTTTACCATTTCGGTTTTTGGGGTTTTGTTGAAATTGCAGTTAATACAAGCAAATGCTTCCTCCAAGCTCAGACGTGTGGACTGTCGTCACTGCTCCAAAAGCTGGACTGTATTTTGCAGCACCAGTAGATTTGCTTACATAGGAAATACTTTCTCAGGGCAGCTTATTGGTGCTTACAGTGTCTGAAAGAAGCTCTACTTCTTCAGATGATTTATTTTAAGTGATGCTGACAACTGATCTTCAATTCTTCTTTTATTTGTTTTTGTATCCGATGCATGTGGATCTTTTAAATTGAGGCACCTGGGACAAATAATATAATGAAAACTGCTTCTTAAGACACGCCTCAAACAATTAAGAGTTGTATTACCTGACAATACATACATTTATAAAGCTTTAATATCTAGTTCATCTAGATTTACCACTGAGGAATGAGTCATTACAAACTGAAGGGAGTGGATGTGAACAGTATCATTCCCAAAATTAACTTGTCAATTAAAGCCCAGCATGAGGGCGTGTTTTGGTTTTGTTTTATTTTCTTCTCAGACAGCCTGACATACATGTTACTACCTCGGTGTTGTGCACTCAGTCACACGGCTCTCAAGTCTCTCTGTAACTACTAATGAGAAGGAAGTGGCGGCCGGGGTGTGGAACACGAGCTCTGACCGAAATATTCACAGAGACAGTGAGGAGTGAGAAAAGAGACAGGGACTGGGAGACAGACAGAGACACTGGACTGAGATACAGAGACAGAAACGGACAGAGAGAAGAGGACATTGGTTTCCTGAAATCTGAGCCCTGGGAAAGTGAGAGTAAGAAAAGTTAAGAGCCGACCTGGCTTCAGCCTGGCGAGACACCATTCATTATTGATAAAGTTCAACTATTTGAGACGGTTTATTCCACTCTTTCAGCAACACATTGTGCCCTCAGTACTCAGAGTTTAAGAGCAGGAGTGTGCAGGAAACACAGCAGATGCCAACCTAAGGTCTCCCTCCATTTCTATAACAGTCTTTTCTAAAGTGTGTTTAACACACCGGAGAAAACGGCCGGCAACAAAGCAACACCTCTTGCATTTTTTAAAAGGAGATGCCCTCTCGGAAATGTGCGCTCTCCCTTTTCTCGTCCGCAGGGAAACAAACACACAGAGAGCTTGAAAATGGTTGCCGAGAGATTTAACTCTGTTTTATCAAACGTGTGCTCAGTGCACAAGATTGTGGAAATGAAGGACTTAAAGCGACTTTGTTTAAAACTTTTAACACAGTCGGACTATGTTTACGAGCACAAGAGTTCAGCGAGCCACCGAAGGACCGCCCTGCAGATTTACTATTGGTTCTGCAACGTTGGGAGTTTTTTCAACTCTGAAATTGTATCCGCCCATCTAAACACAAAATCAGGGAGAAAGGCATCAGTCTTTAGTTAAGCAAAGCGTCTAAAGACTGACTTGTGAGTCTACAGTGTAGGTGACAATCACATTATTTTAAAATCCAAACAAGAACCCACATTTCATTATCTGTATTAATGTAATGTCAAATCATATTATAGAGGACGAGGTTGTCTTTCTGTGATTTGCGTTACAGTGCTAACTTTTAAAGCACCATACCTTTGATTCTGTATGCTAGAGCCCATTTACTCAACATTTTGATGATCTGTTGATTTTTGTTATTAATCCAGGAAAAAAAAGTTGAACATTTGCCACTTCAGCCTCCAAAAATGTTTACTGCTTTTCTCTTTTTCTTATCATATTGTAAAATTAAATAACCTTGGGGTTTTAGAGTACTGGTTGGACATAAAAGGACTGTGAATTTGGCTTGGGCTGTTTGGACTCATGATAGGCATTTTTTAATTGGGGGGCTAAATGGTTAAGTTATTGTTAACACGTTGACTTATTATTCTATAATTAGACTAATACTTGGTTGTGACCTTAATCCCAGTGAACCATTTTGCATGCTACTGGGCTTTAGATGTATGAATGAATGAATGCATGGCCCATATCACGGCAGTAGCTCAGTCCATAGGGACTTGGCTTGGGAACCGGAGGGTCGCTGGTTTTAGTCTCCATCCAAACCAAATATGGAGTGTGGACTGGTAGCTAGAGAAGTGCCAGTTTGCCTCCTGGGCACTGCCATGGTGCCCTTAAGCAAGGCACCGAACCTCCAACTGCTCGAGGCGCCTGTCCTTTCGCAGCCCCCTCACTCTGACATCTCTCCATTTAATGCATGTGTAGTTCCTGTTTGTGCATGTGTGTGTATTTCGGGCCTGAGTGTATAAGAGAACACAGTGAAAAAATTAATTTCCCCCCTGGGATTAATAAAGCATTTCGTCCTCTTCCTCAAATCACAAATTTGCCTTGAGGGGCTTTACAGTCTGTGCAGCATATAAAACCCTGTCTTTAGACCAGAGGCCAGCAACATTAGCTGTAAAAAACAAAACATTTTTAGCCCAAAAAAAGCTGCAAACATATTTAAGCCTTATAACATATGTAACACAGCCTGTGAAGTCCAAATGAGTCTATCATGATCACTGACAGGTCTAAATGAGCGTTCATCAATATGTTTTATCACAAGGTGGCAGCTCTGCAGTGGGATATTTTTTATTTTTTGGTACTTTAACTTTGCAGCGTTAGTTGTTGAGAGCAAACAAAAGTGTCCACACACTAGTAAATTCCCTATTTTCCTCCATGACAGAGATGAGAGTAAAAAATGTATTCTTGATTTGGGGTGAACTGTCCCTTTAAGGTTATGGCGGCATTTTAGTCATAGTGAAGTCTGACATGTGACAGAGTAATGATGTGGATCGCTCCAAAGCTCCAAAAACAAACAAACTGCTGCTCATAGGAATGAAGCAGGAAATCAAGAAAAGGGGAAATGTTTCAGTATGATTCATGAATATCAATCAATAGACACAACACGCTCCCCTCCGTTCTGCTGGTATTTGAAGTTACAGGAAACATGTAACCGAGACACCTGAGTCAGTGAGGCCGGAGCCAGGCTGGAACAAGTCCATGCTGGAATCACTGTCCACACCGTAATTAAAAATGACTGAAGGCCTCTTAGGCCCGCCTGTGCACACAGCAGAGGATAACTGTGGCTGGTCACTCTGAATGAAGCGCCGGGCCTTCGCTAACTCCCTCCACATTCCACCGGCCGAACACCAACAAGTGACATGAAAAATACGACACTGGAGGAAGTGCCGTGTGTGTTTGTGCTAAATTAAAAGCCCAACTTTGCCGTGCAGGACCTATTATTGTTGTTGCCTGAGGTGGAGCGGAGAGAGTGGAGGGAGAAAGCAGAGGAAGGAAATTAATACAGAGTCCAGCAGGAGCTCCAAGGACAACATCGTAAAAAAAAGAAAAAAAAAGAATACACTGCACGCTACTGTTTGCTCTGATATCTACAGTCTCTGCAACTTCTGCACCTAAAGTGTGTCCTTTTTCCTGACTCAGTGTTTTAACATCACAAGCCTTTGCGGAAAAAGAATACAAATGTTAATCCAAACAGTTTGAGTCAGAGCGTCAATGTAACTTCAGCAATAACAAAGTGCAAGGTTAAGTCAAGAGCTCGTAAATGACCGCTGGATTAATGGACCCTCATGAAAAAATGTAAGAGGCTGGAAAAAAAGCGCACACACAAGTTAAAATGTGCTTCTCTTGGTGATGACTCTAATGAACGTTAAACTGAGCTGTGTTACAGGCTGCTGTGAGGAAGTGCTGTTAAAAATGCAACTGGGGGGCTTCTATGAAAAGAGCAGCAGAAACAGAGGGAGTAAACAGCACCACTCCTCTGTTGTCGCCATGGAGAGTTCCACTTCCTGTGTGCACTCCCAGGACAATGACAGCAGCTTTGGGTGAGACAGGAAGTGTAGCTCATAACATAACAACACCATCACGGCGTTGTTGATACGTTTCATTACCTATGAAAGATGCTTCTGATGTCAGATTATTCTGTAATGTCCGTTTTTGGGAAGCTACATATAAAATTTGTAGCCTGATTTATAAACTCCTATAGACTCTTCTCATTTAGAGAAAATTGGCATTCAAGACTTCATATTCAGCCAAAACAATGGAACTAGAACCACAATTGAAACGCAGCTGACTGCGGCGCCACATACAAATCTGTATATGTTTCATTGCAGCACGCTCGCTTCTGAACATAAACATCAAGGAACCAAAACCCAAAAAACAAAACAATACGGGCTGTGGTGAAAGAGGCACAGAGCTAGTTTTACACCATAGTGCAGCGAGAAAAAATGTTAAAGGAGGGGGTTTTCCCACAATGCAACACAACCAGACTCGTGACATTTTAGACAATCGCAGACGGTCACACAGTGGGGACCGGTGTGACAAGGGTGCAGTCTCCAAAGTGTGCACAACACCCTGTTTTTAACACTTGTGTTCTTTGTTGGAGTGAATTGCTGTAATTAGTACACAAACTCTACGAACAACATCCAGGGTCGACTGTTCTGCATGTTGGACAACTTTATAGGGCAGCAGTTCTTCCTGCTTCTAAAGTCCAGACGCAGCAGATGACTCGGCCACGTCAGCTGATCCTGAAACACCTGCTTCTAAACCTGTTGCCCGTCTCCAGCTCTGTGTCTCCGCTGCTGGGATCTTTCCAACACTTCTGTCTGTGGTAACTCTGCTGCCTCACCTTCACTCTGGCTTTAATGTGTAAACTAACCAACTAAACTTATTTCTCTTGCTGGGCTAAATCCAGTCATGAGAGCTTTCTTGTTTTAAAGGGATAGCTCTGATTTTTTTAAGTGAGGCTGTTTAAGGTACTTATCCATAGACAGTATTATGCATACAGCAGATGTCATTCAGCGCGTCCCCAGTTTAAAAAAGCAGGCTGGAGTTCAACACTGAAGCTAAGCGATGTACTGCATGGACAGAGGTCAGCAACAGAAGCATTTTAGCAACCTAAAAAAGGCCCACCTACAAAAATCAATATCAGTTTAACTGTACGCTATATTGAGAGTATTTTCACCTCTTTACCTTTCCATCAGACAGCCCACTGCAATGAGGAAGCTGTTAGTGGCTCCAGTTCACCAGCTATGTCAAAGCCACCAGAACCCATTAAGAAAAACAATGATTTAAGATTGCTGAACACAGGAGCTGCTGGTCGACCACTGCTTCGATTACTTACTTAGTTGTGCAATTGTGTGACTTTGGTGAATCCAAATTAACCGCGTTGAATGCCGATGTCACACAATAAGCCCAACAAAATGGCTAAGCAAAGCAGCAGTAGACCAGCAGCTCCTATTATTTCAGCAATGTTAAATCATTGTTTTTCTCAATGGAGTCTGGCTTTGAAGAGAGTGATAAAATGGCTTAATTTTCCCTGTGGAAATCTCGATCTGACGTTTGCATCATCTCAGAAATATTTCTAAATACAATCCATTTTAGACCCCGAGACAGTTTTACACACCTTCAGCTCTTCATGCCTGGATCACTGCAACAGCCTCTTTTCTTTCCTGAATCAAAAATCTACTAATCGACTCGCAAATGTACAGAATTCAGCTGCCAGAGACACAATCACATCACTCCAGTTTCAGCCTTGTTCCACTGGCTCCCAGAATGTTTTAGACTAGATTTCAAGATTTTACTGATTACTTTTAAGGCTCTTCATCGTCTCTCTCCCAGCTTTATCTCCGACCTCTTAGTGCTGTACATGCCAGGACGTACTTTGAGGTCCTCAGACAGAGGTCTTTTGTCTGTTCCAGAGGCCCGGCTGAAAACTAAAGGGGACAGAGTGTTTGCTGTCAGGGCCCCGAGGCTCTGAAACAGTCCCCCCGAGGAAATCAGGTCGGCGGAGTCAGTGATCTCTTTTAAGCCCCTTCTTAAAACACACTTTTATCAGAGAGGCTTTCCTGATTTTACCCCAGTTTTATGTTAATTTAAAGTGTCTTTTATTGTTTGTTTGTTTGTTTGTTGATTGTGGCGCGTGGCGACAGACATCTACTGTATGTAATATACTGTCTAAGTAACCCATAAAACCCCACTTCAAAAATCTGAACTATCCCTTTAACAAAGTAAAGCACTGACACAAAGATATGCAGAACCTGCAGATGTGAGAGTAAGACAGAGAGCCTCAGTGTTAGTCAAAGCCATAAAGCTAAACAAGTGTGAGCTAACAGTTCAATGTTATGTGTTATCAGTATCAGTGGTGTGGAGGGTTCTTCAAGGAACCCGCTTGTGACTGTAATGACGGGCCTGATTACATGATCAAACCACGACACAATTACATGTAATAATTACAGAAATCAAACCATTTTCCAATTGAAACACTTAGTTTAAATGTATTTTGCAGGTCACAGTGAGTGTAGTTTTCTCAACATGCCTCTTTCTGTTTCACTGCCAACCCTCCTGTACTCCTCTTTACTCAGTACTAACACATGCTAATATAAATGTCTGAATTATAGTCTAATTAAGCTACCGTATGTGGAGACACACGTACTGTGTGAATGTTGAGCACTGGTGTAAACTGTTGAGTCTGAAACAAGGCCCTTGCTCTTGGCCTGACCTTGCATTTACATTTTATTGTTTTAGAGAGTGGAAAAATGTGTTTTTCCTTTCAGACTCCATCCCAGCTCTGGAAATATCAATATGACGCTGCACAGTCTATGTTTGGCCGGTGGAATAGGAAAAGTACACCACCCCGCAATAAAACAGGCCAGCAAATGGAAGGCACATCATCAACAGCTGTTGCTTTAAAGGGCATTAAGTGTTTAAGGTTTAATGGTTCTCTGGGAAATCAATCCAGAAATGTAGACGTTGACTTCAATTTTCTTAAAATATAACAAAGACGGTTATTGAATCAGTTTTTTTTCCAAGCATGTTTTAGTGTTAAGAGTAGAAACATTCAAACAACCTTGGTGAATCTGAGCTGTGGAAGAACTTTGGAAACTTTATCAACAACCATAGCTGCAGTTAAAGAAAGGATCACACTTACATGCCCACTGAAACCATGTTAGATGTACGCAAAACACATGGGTGCATGTGCCCACTCTGACGTGAATATGAAAGCAAAGAAAACCTCATAAAAATGGTAAGAAAAAGTCATTGGGAAGTTGAGCCCAACTGATATATTGGCCAACATTAGCTCACTACAGACAAATCAGTATTGCTGTGTGTCAGTGGATAAATGACATGACATTTAAAGACAGAAATCCTTTGTAAAGACATGCTTTTAAAGTGTCACCATTCTACTGTTTGTCCACCAGGAAACAGTAAACAAGAACTGACCTTTCGCTAAGCCCCGCCCTTTTGTGATTGTCTTCATCACTTAGGCGCTCAGAGACAAACTTTTGCATTTATAGGGCTCACCTGCATTCTGCGGTCTTGCCAAAAATCCAAAGCCATTCCATTTATTATCATGTACGACGAAGAAAAGCATCAAAATTCTGACATTTAAGAACCACAAAAGCAGCAAATGTTCAGCTTTTCTGCTTAAGAAAATACTAAAATGATTGTGTGGTCTTTCTGACGATCAAGTAATTGATAAATTGCAGCTCTAATTTAAGGGATCCTTATCAAAAGAAAATTAATATCTGCTGATGTATAATTTCTTCTTTTTAAAACTTTCAAATATCAGTGTTGGTATCAGCCTCAAATATCCTGCATCAGCAAATAAGGCTGCGCTAAAAGCTTCACTAAATACTGACGAAACTGGTAAACAGGCAGCGGTCGGCGAGGGGAGATGAAAGAAGAGGAGGGAGGAGAAGAGGAGGAAGACAGTGAGGGACGAGGAGGTATCATTGACTTGGATTATGCACACTCCATTTCCCCCTCAGAAAGAGTCTGTTGGGCCAAACGGATCCATTCAGCCGCCCCTGGCCTGGGGGAAGACAGCGCCGAGGAGCAGCCAGGACACCAGAAAGCTTCCTCCAGAAACATACAAACCAGCAGCAAGGCTGTGTGTATAACAGCGTGTATGAAGTAGTGTGTATGCGTACATACAATGGGATGGGCGACGGATCGGGAGCTCATCTGCAAACACAAACACTCAGAGTAAAGAAGGCCAAAAGGACTCATCTCGTCTTTCATAGCTGAGTGGAGATGAGCAGTAATGACTGTAGCTGCTCACACAGCACAGTGCCAAGATGCCTCCAACCTCTCAGTGACGAACGCGCATGTCCTCTAATGTGCATCGAGAGATCAACACTGTTTCTTATTTTAAATACCTGTGACGAGGTCAAGCGTACATACAGACAAAAGACATGGAGACATGAAAAGAGTTTCTTTTCAACCTCCGGGTTCATTCATGGACTCATCATCTTCATGGTCAATTAGCTGCAGTGAATTTGATCAAATTAGCTGCCAAAGGTTTCTTTTGTGAAGCATTGCATAACGATACAGAGGGAAGAATTCTTCCTTGAGGGCATTCGACACCTACATCGAGAGCTATTTCAAAGACATCACTCTGAATCATGGCATACATGAGTGGGCACCAGTGATCAAAGGGGAATGTTATAATGCAAGATATCAGATTTTGGCAATGCAAAACTACCCTTATGGAGATGTTTGCAAATCAGTGTGTATTATGTTGCCAGCTAAGAGAAAATTACACAAACCCACCGAAACAAAATCAGACAGTCTCACATCCCCGTGTGACACTGTGCAGTCAGCTGTCTCCTCCTGTCTAAAGGCCTCTTTTAAATGTAAATCATGATAAACAGAATTTTAAAGGAACTGAAAGCAAAAGTTTTTACTGAAATGGGAACAAATAAAGATTACTTTCTGTATGAGCTTCTGTTTTCAGGTAAATTGTTTGCATGCAATAATACCTTGAAACTGAAAATACTGACTTCAACTTAATGATGAATGGTGAAAAAACGACCATTTTCAGTGACAGACATCACTGGGACATTCTGTGATGTGCGGCTAAAAACATCCAGGTTCAATGGCTCAAACACTGCTGGAAAACACAATGCATGGTGAAAAACACCAAGGTGCAGTGTCATAAATGCCGCTGGAAAAATGCCATGACGTGCCACTTAACACCCCAGTCCAGTGAAAAACACTACAGTTTGATGGCTCAACCATCCCTGGGAAACACTGCAATGTGTCGGTGAAAACAACTCAGCTTCAGAGCCACAAACACCGGTGGAAACACTGCAAAGGGTCGCCAAAAACCAGCCAGTGTTGCTGGTTTTGTAGCTCGGCTGGCGTCCCACCTCGGTGACGCGTCATCCACAATGCCTTTCACCACCAAAGACAGAAGTCGGCTAATATATGATGACACTTTAGAAATGTTGAAATGATACATATGAAAGTCTTTTGTTCAATTTTTGTTCAGTTTGTTTGTGTTTTTTCTGTCCATTAAATCCCTTGGTGATGCAATGAGAGAATAAAAGTAACACTAAGTGAATGTTCAGTTCAAATCAGCACAAACAATGTGCGTCCCCGCCAGCTGATAGTAATGACATGTCATCATGTCTAACTCGGGGTCTGAATGTTGAGCATAATTTTAAGCACATCTGTTTAGCGTATTAGGAAAAAAACATGACCTGTAATTACAGGGCAGCGCTACAGTGGCTCTCGCTGAGGATGGGGGCCGACTGCTGTCTTTCTGCCTTCAGCAGACCGCAGGCTTTTTGAAATCTGAGCCTGGTGGTGCAGTCGGAGCCGCAGCCGACAGAGAGACAGTCAGAGCTGCAGCGTGATGATAACGCAAGTTTGGTTTTCAGGCTTCAAGGAGATGATGGAAGATGTTGGCCAGAGTCTCCGGAGAGGCTTCGCATAATGCTATGACCTCATGGTTTACTGCACACCCAGAGCTTGTGGAGAGATGATGTGGAGCTGCATTTTGTAAACTGTGGTCAAAGAAAAAATAAACTCAAGTTTCTAGGTCATAGGAAACTTCCATCCTCAGATACCCTTTCAGTTTGTATCATCAATCAGAGATCTGCATGTGTTATTCTGTGAAGAAACACTAGACTGTATGTCTCACCTATTTCTCACCGCAGCCTGAGACTTCCTTCATTTCCAAGAATGCCCTTTGACGACCCCAGGCAACATGCATGATCTTGTTTTGTTTCGTCAGGTTTCATACGTTTGTGCAGAAAGTGATGATAATAGCAATAGAAAATGAGGACCAAGAGTTTGTGGACAAGAAAGAACAAACATTTGAGCCTTCTGAAGAAACAAACATTGATATCTTTTCATATTCTAATGTGGATTTCTTCCTCTGTGATTATAAAACATTAGTGCAAAATGATAACCTAAAGAACCACATAATTTGTTGCACAGATCCATCTGAGAAGCTGTCATTGGGAACTGCTGGGAAAAGGGCAGGCACTTTCAAATAATACTTGGCTGTAGGTGACTGGAGGAGCCATCTGTCCATCACCATCTATCACAGGCCTGTAGGGAGAAGAGCGAAAACATCTGTTCCATCCGGAAAAGCTTCAATGCCGTTCTCTACTCTTCTTTTAATGAGAGATACACTCCAGTTCTGATATAAGTGAAGCTATTGCAGCATCTGCACTAACCTCTTTAGAAGCCACTATTGTCTTGTTTTGAAGGAACAGTTGTCTCTTGATGTCGTCAACATGGTCATCAAACAGACCTAAACCATCTCCATAGCTGCCACTAGCTCTGCGCGGCACACCGATTGGTTCACAATGGAGCCGCAACAATTGGTCGAATAATTAGATGTCAATAAGATAATCTAAAGAAAATTAGTTGCCAAGTATTTGTTAATTGTTTCAATCACTTTCAAGCAAATTTAAATGTGAGAATTTGCTGCTTTTCTTTGACATTTATGATAATAAATGTACAATTTGTACAAAGGCAATGCTGTTGCCGCAGCGGCCATGGGTTCAATTCCAGTCTGCAACCCTTTGCTGCATGTCATCCACTTCCACACTTAAGTCTGTCCTGTCTAATAAAGGCAAATAGCCAAAAAAAATCTTTAAAAAAAACAAAGATGAGTCTAGAAAGAAGCCAAAACTGATGTACACCCTTGTTTTAGGCTGCTTAAAATGCTGGAAGAATCTCAACATGAGGCACCAACATTTAACTAATTATTCACAAGAATGAGGAAAAGCAAAATATCAAACAAAAACATGAACCCACAGATTCAGAGCGATTCATTCATGATTAATCCATTGTTTTTTGCATATTACTTGAGCAAAAATAGTAATTTCCCATCAGCTGAGGTAACATTTTCAGATGTCTCTCTACGTACACGTAACAATCCTAACCCTCCAAATTAGGGGTGTAACGATCCATCTGTCTGGATTGATATATCAAAGTGAAAACATCGATCTATATCATCATCTTGAGGATGGACTTTTACTTTGAACGTCTGCATCACCGTCAAACAGTGGCAGGCAGACAGCAAGCAGCTGATCAAAAGACAATGAGGATAATGATACTTACTCGGGAACAAATCAGCAATGTGAAAATATATTTTCAATTTTTGAGAAAAAAAGGAGTCAAAGACAAAGCACACACCGTTAGGAAATTGAACACAACGTAACGTTACCTGCCTGGACGGGCATCTCACTCTGTTAACTTCTCACTACAGCAACATTAGTTGCTCTGTATCAACAATGTTGGGCTAAAAAAACGTGCATGCAGGTTGAAATTCAACCAAAGTTCTGTCGGGAGATGTAGTGACTTAAACCAATGACGAGAAAGTAGAAAAGTATAAATAATAGTAATAATTTGTTAAGCTATGGGTAGAGGGAAAAAGTCTGCTAGCCGCTAGGCTAATTTATGCAATGTAAACATGCCTGAGCTAATAATGGGTGGCTAGCAACAACTCGTGTCTCTGAACCTTGACAGTTATTACTGAGCTGAATTTGACACTTTTGTTAAACACTGTTGTTGTTAATCCATGACTTATGGCTGTTAGGAGGTTTGCCTTCAGGGCTTAAAGCCAGATAGACCTGAAGTGTTAGCGAAATGATGATGGTTTGGAAAAGCAGGAAATCTCCATATTTTAAAAGCTAGAGGCTGCGAATGTTCTTGACTTTTTTCCTCAGTTAGTGCAGTAAATGTTTTGTACATTTCTCCCAACACTCTACAGAATCTCATGATTTAAATCAACTGACAATATCCACTTTTAAATACACTCATTCCTCCAAAAGAGACCACATACCCACAGAGAATTAGCATCCAGAACAAAACTACTAAGTCCACTCTCGCAGAACAATACTTCATTCTCCCAGCTGAGAAGGCCAAACAGTCCAACTCTCCGTCTGAGCCCTTATTGAGAACATACCAGCTAAGACTCTCCGTCACCAAAACGTAGCTCTCGAGGAGAAACTCATTACAGTTTGGGGCTCCTCTCATCGCTCACCTGCTCTGTAGTGCAGCTCAGCCAGCGTGACATGTAGAGCAAAAATATTTGCTAAGTTGAGACAGCTACAGTATTAAGGGGGCTCTTTTCAGGCCGAGTGAAGGACTCGGACTTTATGGAGACAATAGGAACCCTCTAATCGTCTCCAGGGTGTCTGACCATAATCGTTCAGCCGGACCACTAAGTCACTGCAGTGAATGCCCGCCCTGAAATGCATCAGTGGGTAATCAGGATGAATGCAGGTGGGTGCCAAAGTGAAAGGACAGGGACATTAAACCGAACATTGTGGCACAACAGGCCCCGGCAGAGTTCAGTGGAGGAACCATACATCATTCTGACAGGGTAACTGTTATGACCTGATGTTTTAATGATCAAACAATGGTTCCTTTGAGACTGCCAGCTCCTGTTTGTTGAGACTGAAACTGAAATGACTTCCACTTTCCTGTGATACAGCCTTTAAAACCAGGAAGAGACATCCATCCATTCATCCATTTTCATCCGCTTATCCGGGGCCAGGTCGCAGGGGCAGCAGGCCAAGCAAAGCACCCCAGACGTCCCTCTACCCTGACATCGCTTTCCAGCTCCTCCTGGGGGACCCCAGGGTGTTCCCAGTCCAGATGAGATATATAATCCCTCCAGCATGCTCTGGGTCTGCCCCGGGGCCTCTTACCAGGAGTGAATCTTATATTCCATCATTTTCTTTAATAGAACCAATATATTTTATTCCACAACACTTACAGGCCACAAATCCATTAACAGTTAGACTAAGGAGTAATCTCAAAGTAGCCTATATCATCTGCTCAGTTACTGCACTGATAAATACAGTATAGATTAGACAAGAGAAGCATTCCAGCTATTAGCGAGCACGTCTCGGGCTGCATTTGAAACCCGTCTTATCGCAGCCTGTTTGTTGTCAGTTAGCCACAACTATCTGCGCTCTTCCTCCCCTCTCGCCTCATTCTGACAGAGCACAGACTACAGACTACTGTAAACTGACAGAATTCCTCACAGATAAGAGCAGCAGGGTACTACACAGCTCGAGACTTTCTCCCTTCCTGGATGGAGGAGAATTTCTGATCCGGCGAGCACATTTTACTTGACAAAGGCAATGTTCTCGTTCAAAATTTCACTGCAATGGAAAAACAATTCCCCACAGTTTTTAAGCCAGTTCTTACTGCGCTCCTGATGTTGGTGAGGCACATCCCTTCCTTTAGCTCCACACCTCTCTTACAGCCTTACCTTTAATGAAAGTAAATGTACAAAAACAGTTTGAGACTGCTTCACGTCAGATTTATTCCCTGTCCTTTAAAATAAAAATGATATTCATGCTTTTTGCCTTTTGTATAGGTCAACTCAAGTATGACAGGATGACAGGGTGATCAGTTGTTCAGTGGGTGGAGTAGGCACCTCATGTACAGAAGCAATGTCCCTGCTGCAGCAGCCATGGGTTCAATTCCAGCCAATGGGCCTTTGCTGCAGGTGGTCCCCTCTCTCTCTCTTATTGTCGTGAAGGCAAAAAGCCCCAAAAATAATCTTAAAAAATAAAAATATATATACGACAAGATGGCATCCCTTTTTTTTAACTTCATGGAAAGGAAAATGCAGCAGAACCTTTACAGTTGGTACAGCTGGACATTGACGACCTTTGCATTATTGTTTGTTTTAAAACCTTACAACCTGACTAGCCTGTATCCCCGAAGTAAAAACCAACACATCACAGAATTTCTTTAAGCTTTTGAAATTATATTTAGCACTAAGTGGGTGTCACGAAACCTAAACACAATACAATGACACACGATGATGCTGTACGCTCCAGGGGCCAGTGCTGCCATATTAAGACGTCAACAAGATAATCACACTTTTAGCTGATAGTTGAAAAGGTGTCACGGCAGCACTGCTCTGCAAATGGACAGTATTGTGTACCATTACACAACAGCACATGCCTGGGGATTAACAGTGGGCCCTGTCCTGTCTGTACCATAAGGCTGTGGGGGGCCACAAGCTATTGTCACAGCTGTGTCACAGCACACACACAAAAATTCTGCATATCACAACTTTAGCTTCCACTGCTCCGCTGCCAAATCCCTGCAGTAATGGGGCCACTTGCAGCTGGAGGCCTCAGTCGTTTACCCTGATAATAATACCTGTAGCTCAGGACTATTAGGAGAACTTTTACTCTGCGGTGTTGCAAAACAAGACATTGGAGGACGAAATTTAATTTAAGGGCCACACAAACTGAGCCTCCAAACAGATCACTATTGTTTGTTGACTCCATTTCCCATTTAAAGGCTTTAATTAAAAGAACTAGTTAAGCTCATTTTCACATAAACAAAATTGCAAACAACAACACAATGCACTTTCTTCTCTCCGTCTCACTCCGGCTACTGTTAGCAGCAGTGAGTTAATGAGGGGAAATGCAAAACGTGGGGAAGCTGAGCCTTTGAGGCCAAAGCCTCCCTCATATAATGGCCTACTAAAGAAAGGGGAGCTTTGTTCAGTGTGCAACACAAGCAGGTTCCTCTTTAATGACTTCATGTGCATGCCAATCATTTACGCCACACAATCCCATCATGAGGCCGCAACACTTTTCAGGACATCCCGATCATGTGAGCCGGCAGCACGTGACTCCTGTTCTGCCCCCAAAACACAAGCTGCGACTGGGTTCAGCAGGTAACACCTCAGGGGCTGACGGTGGGGGTCAGGCCTATTTTCAGATTGTGTGAGAGACTCTGTCCCCGCAGGAGCTCACAGGAGCTGCTGTGGATGTGAAGGAGTCACAGTGCAGGGCTGGTTTTTACCTCGATAATAAAGAGAACAAAACGGCCTGCCTGTCTGTGTTCATGCTCATAAAGAACAAAGAAATGAATCTGGGGATACAGACCGTGGTAACTGTTGTAACCTTCTTCCTGCGGTTGCAATTTTATGGAGACTGCAACTATTAAACAGTGGTAATATATTGAATGTAGGCCTATTTAATCTACTGCTGTGGAGGGGTCAGCAACAAAACATATTTAGAATATTTTCACTGCTCTACCTCAATGTCACACTCTGATTTCCAGGGGCAAAATAAAGCAGATATATTGCTCTTTTCAAAACCAAACTCCATTGAGAAAACCAGTGATTTAACACTGCTGAACGCAGGAGCTGCTGGTCTACCGCTGCTTCAATCAGTTATTTTCTTTGCCTTTTTGCATAACTTCGGCATGTAAAAACTAAGATAAGTTCAGATTCACCACAGTCACACAATAACACTAACTAACTAATCGAAGCAGCAGTAGACCAGCAGCTCCTGTGTTCAGCGAGCTAAAATGACTGTTTTTGTCGATGGAGTCTGGTGGCTTTGACGAGAGTATAGTTGGACCCCTATCCACAGCAGTACATTGCTTAGCTTCTGTGTCAGACTCCAGCCTGCTTCTCCAAACTGGGGGCCTGCCAACTGACATCTGACTGGCACTGACTATGGGTAAGTATCCCATACGACCCCACTTTAAAGAATGCAAACTCTCCCTTTAAGCACAGTAACAATCACTAAGTATTTGGGTCACACTGAACATTAAGGGGAAATGAGCAAATCTGTCCCATTCAGTTAGAGATGTATTATAAAATCATATGTTTACAACAGTTTGTCAGTTAAAACATTATAAATAACAGCTGATGATAAATCCCCAAAATAATAACTTAAAGCTGATATGCTGATTATCTATAATAGAAACGCACTGCTGTGGTCACCCCAGCAGCGATAAGTCTCTTTACCTCACTCTAAATTTGACAGCTGTACAAAAGGCCTACAGAATTATTCTATAAAGCCACAGACACGTTTCACTGTCATAAGAACATGAGGTGATATATAAAGACAGAGCTGTTCTGCTGCTGATGAATTTCTTATGACACCAGGGTTTAAAAACTGCAGTGGTGGTTTGCTCTTATGCCTCAGCTGGTCTGCATTGGACGTGTGCTGCAGTGTATTTATGACACACTCAAACACAGAGGAAGTGTCTCCTTTTTTAGAGATGTCTGACAACATGTAGCTGACACATGAAAAAGGATGGAACTTGAGTTCTGAAGCACAGAAAATGTAAAATATTATACAGATGACTCTTACAAATTCTCAGTCCTGTTCGCACTGTGACAACCATCTTTACTGGTGACTGATTAAGAGGAAGTCCAGCCAGTGGCCTCAGTTTCAATGTGAAGGACACATGAATTTATATGAACTTGAGCTGAACTCATGTAACAGTGAGGCCACACCCCAGGAGACAGGACGTGATGTATAAGGTGACAAAGCCTTAAGGTATTTATTGTTTCCCAGAGAAGAACATTGACTTATTGGTCCAGTGTGTAGGATTCAGGGGGATATATCAGCAGAAATTGGATATAATATAATAGGTATGTTTCCTTTAGTGTATAATCACCTGAAAATGAGAATCGTTGTGTTTTTGTTTCCTTGAATTGAGCCGTTTATATCTACATAAGGAGCGGGTCCTCATCCCCAGAGTCTGCCATGTTGCAGCTCCATGTTCCTACAGTAGCCCAGAACACACAAACCAAACACTGGCTCTAGATAGGGCCACTGTGTTGGCCACCATAGTTCACAGCCCCCCTGTGTCGAGCCGAACAGCATCGGAAAAACACAGATTTTTAACGTGAAACCGCTTATCCTGGGGGTCGCGGGGGGCTGGAGCCTGGACAGGTCACCACACTATCACAGGGCTGACACAGAGAGAGAGACAACCATTCACACTCACATTCACACCTACGGACAATTTAGAGTCACCAATTAACCTGCATGTCTTTGGACTGTGGGAGGAAGCTAGCCTGGAAATCCAGACCCAAATCTTGAAAATATCACTGCACGCAATAACACTACAACCAATCAGAACAATACATGGGGTGACGTATCCAGAGCGCTACCAGCGGAGCTAACTGGTAGATTAGACTCTTGCTATGTCCGGTCGGCAAAACAGCAAAAACGGCCTTCTTGCAAAGGAAAGATTCGAGCGCCGTCTTCTGTTCCTCTTTTAGAGAAAAAGCCAAGTCTAACTCGTTCATAGTAGCGGCCAAAGCCGTTTCAAACAACTGGTGTTCATCCGTAGCCATCTTGCAATGTTTACTGACTGATTCCAGACTTTGTCGTCGCAGTGCTGTCGTCATCTGTTTAGCTCGCCTCTGGCCCGCCTATATCAGATACACCGATGTGATTGGTGCAGCTCGGCTACAATGGCATGGGTAATGAGCATCATTACTGATTGCCAGAGTGACTCACTGAACAAATTCAAATTGTGCTCTCGCGAAAACTCTGGATTTCCAGGGTAGGAGGAAGCTGGAGTACCTGGAGAAAACCCGCGCTGACATGGGGAGAACATGCAAACTCTGCACAGAATCGATCCCCCACTCCGGGTTTTCCTGTTTCCAAAATGTTTGGTAAGCATGGGTCAAAGTTTCTCCCATCAGGTCTGGTTTTATACATCATAAGTCTTTTTGTGGGAAGTGGCGTACACCTCTTTCAAGCCTCGTTTTGTTCGTACGCAATGTTGTGTGGTTCGTGGTCCATGTGTTTGGAGGGGAGGAAACCTCCTGGTTAAAACCTCCTGAACATCTAAATCTAAAGTTATCAGAGACGAAAGGTGAGCACACATTAGCTAATGCTAGGCTAGCTGCCTGTCTACAGAATGCCGAACAGTGTTGAAGAAACACAGATTCGTAACATGACATTGCTTTATTCAGTGTTTTCACTGGTTTAAATCACTGGATCTGTTTGTTTTAGAGAGGAAGAGACCTCTGGGGATAATTCGGCTCATGGTAAAAAACCTCCTGAACAGCAAACGCTGAAGGAATCCTAACCAGGAGTTCATGCTTGGCACATGGAAGAAGTTTAATCTGGTTGCAATCTGCGATCATCACTGCTAGATGCATCTAAGTCCGACACACTGCTCCCTCAGTCCAAGATTACGTAGCTGTGACGAGGAAAACTTTGTAAGAAGTGCTGCATCTTCCCGGCAAAAGTTTGTGTACTTTCAATCTTAGGAGGTTACACGCTTTCTGCCAGGTATTTCCAAGTCGAACAAAAGAAGCAGATTGTTTTATTCTAGTGCTCCAAAATCTTCACATAACCACAAAATCTCCCTACAGATTAGCTCCAAACTGAGCTCTCAACCTTGTGATCCACAGCTCGGCTCTCTCAGGTGGTGTCGGTGATATCGCCCGACACAGGCGCAGCCCGACGTGCTACAAACTGAGGCCAGTCTTTTAGAAATAGCAGACAGAGGGGGCCTGTGGGGTGTCAGATGTCGACAGGGACCAGTTGCTGGAGTCTCGGACTGCGCCGCCTCTCATGCTCGCAGCAGCTGTGTCTTCTCAGACCTCACATTCCTGCAGGACAGACCCACTTTACTCTCATCACCTGTGCTGATCTGAGAGCGGGGGGAACCTCAGAGCTACTCGAATTAAAGTCAGTTTCTTGGACTTAGACACAGATATGAAAGGATACAGGGATCGAAAGCAACAATAAGTGGTTTCACAAATGAAAAGACAAGAACTTGGCTGAAGTAAGGCACCAATCCTGCTCTACATCCAAGGAAGTAGATTTTGTTTGAACTTTGGGGGGGTGCATATAAAACAAGGGAGGCTGGAGGTCCTCCTCTGGGACATACTGAGCGCCAAACATTTTATTTCTTGCCTCTAGTGAGTGCTGTATGCACGACTTTGTGCCTTTCCTGCTCCAATTTAATGTGCAAATGTCTAAGTTTGTCAAAATAAAAGTCCTCTAGTACTTTCATGTCAATATTGTAAAAAAAAATGCACGTTCCAAACATTGAGAGGGACATGTCCTCTGCGTCCCCACCTGAATCTACGCTTCTGTCTAAATCTCAAAGGGGTACAATTATATAATTCCTCCACAGACACACTACAGTGTTGGAAGAAGATTAGGGGCACGCTGGCTGTTCATGGGTTACTGACCATGAATTGCTACGTCCCCGCTTCCAGTCCAGCTGAGGACCTTAGCTGCATGTTCCTCCCCTCATTTTCCTGTCACCACTCTCCTGACAACTCCATAATAAAAAGGCCTAAAACGCCAAAAAAGAATAATCAGCGAGTACGACATGGCACTGTTACTATAAACTCACCACCGAGCAGCACAGACACACTGAACACAGCCTCTAAAGGAGTGACAAAACATCTTAAAGCAGCGTTGAAGGGATCTAGCACAGAATGATAATCTGGTGCCGTGAGTTTGCAGCCTGAAGTCGGCTCTCTGTCCCAAGACGAGCACCCATGATTCAGCAGCTTCCTCACCCCATCAGACCTCCCTGTACAATTACAGCAGCTTTGCAGTCTTTATTGCCTCGGCTGCATTATAAGCTGTACTTACTGACCTCTGCTAAATAATACATGTAAACATTTACCCCACCCTGCTGCAGCCAACACACTCAAACTTCATCCTGTGATGAACATGAATGCAAAACACCAGATTTGGGTGCATTACTTTAAATAACTGGGTTTATGTCGAGCTATAGTTGCAATATGTGCTTGGATCTGTTCCCTGTATTTATGCTGTATCATCCTGTGTGTGCATTGGGATGTTGTCTGCTTTGTTTGTTTTAATGCAGGACAACCTGCACGAGGACTACAGATTAAAATTAGATTTTTAGCTGAATCATATTGATGCAAACTGATGATTAATCTTTCACAAATAAATCAATGAATTAATCAGAATGCATTGTTTCTGCAGGGTGTCACATGTCTTTATGGCTTCAGATGTTGGTCCAGCTCCCTGTAGACATGACTGAGCTGCAAACTTTTCACAAGCATATACCCCACACACACACACACACACACACACGCACACACACACACACACACACACACACACAAACACACACACACCTCTGTTTGTCACTATCAATTCAACGAAAGCACCGACTGATCCCACACACACCTCAAACGCATGGAAACCATCTTGCAAATGAGTGCAGATTAAAAGCACAAGTTTCTTGATCCACTGGTTTCTTGCAGCCCCCACAGCCCCTCAGTGTTCCCCCAGCGGAGCAGCCCACCACACACACACACACACACACACACAAACACACCAGTGTCCAACTACCAAACATCACACTCTTACCTCCAGACGTGAAGTCAGTTGTAAAGTGGGACTCAAGTTTTTCCGTGTGCCCTCAGGATGGCTTGCAGACAGAGCCACACACACACGCGCGCACACACACACACACACTTGTGGCCACACAAAATGCCTAAGTCTCTATTTAATTCCCTGCATTCCCTCTGAATTAATTTGTTTTCCTCTCCGTGTGCCGCCGCTCGCCTCCGAAACAACTCCACATTCAGGTCCGCGCCGGATACATGCGCATTTTGTTGTTATTGATCCGCGCCGGCTTCGCTGTTGTTGAGTAATTAAATAAAACAGTCCTTCGCGGATCGGTGACGGTCGCTGAAAACTCACTTTGCCTTGCTAATCAGTGCGGCCGCGGCGGGGACGCGCGGCTGTGCGCGGTCACGCTGCCTCCTGGGCGGGGAGAAGACAGAGAGGGAGGACGGAGCCAATGAGCCGAGCCCCCAGGACCAGGACCAGGACCAGCGCTCAGCCTGCTGGGCTGGGTCTGACCTAGCGGCCGCTCTGGGTACTGCAACTTCCGCCTTCATCACGCTCATAATATTCTCATGCACATTAATTGGAAAATTAAAAGTGATTAATACAATTTATGACCGCTAAAAAGACTCAGATGAAGGAGAAACTATAAACTTTATAGTGAAAGAAGATGTGGATGCCTTCTCATAAATACTTAATGAATACATTCAAATTGAATTTCCTCTTGGGAATTAATAAAGTATAGAAAATTTAAAAAACTTAATTAAATTAAATGAATAAAGTGAAGGAGATGTTCTTCAAAAGTATTCAACAATATTCCCTTGCCAGTCACACAGAAATATAAGTGTATAATAAATTAATTAATTAATGAAAATTTGAATTTCCCCTTGGGTATTATTAAAGTATATGAACATTTAAAAAATGAATTTAAATCAATTAAAAATCAAATTAAATGAATAAATTGAAAGAGATGTTCTTCAAAAGTATTCACCAATAGCCACATAGAAATATGATTGTAGAATAAATTAATGAATGAATGAAAATTGAATTTCCCCTTGGGGATTATTTAAGTATATGAAAAAAAATAAAATTAAATAAAAAAATAAAATACATTAATAAAGTGAAGGAGATGCTCTTCAAAGGTATTCAACAATATTCTCCTGCCAGTCACATAGAAATATGATTGTAGAATAAATGAATGAATGAATGAATGAAAATTGAATTTCCCCTTGGGGATTTGAAAAGTATATATTTTTTCGGTAACATACATCTAGAGAAACAAAGATTATTTCACACAATTTTTCTCACAGTCAATAATCGAAAAAGAAATAGCCTGAAGCTTATTTTTGCCTATCCTGTGTTAACCAAAGCATAACCCAGAATATCAACTATACCAAAGAAAGGAAATGAATAATTAAATACATTATACTCTAAATCTGAACTAGTGGTTAAGTCCTCATTTCATTACTGTATATTGGGCTTATGTGCTTTTGTAAAGTACGTTTTCCTTAATGTGCTTTGGTTTTATGGTGATGTCACTGTCTTGCTAATTGCGTTTGTGTGCTGTTGTCCTTGCTGATGTGCTTCACTTTGTGCTCTTGTGTGTTTGTTTGTGGCTATGTGCTTTGGTCTATGCTGTGTTTTATGTTGTACTTTTGTATAGTACATTCTTAAAGTTTCTGGTTATATGGTTATGTCATTGTTTTATTAATAGTACTTATGTCTTGTAGCTTTAGTGCCTTGCTATGTGCTTTTGTCTATGGTTATATGCCTGCTCTGTGCTTATGTGTCCTTCTATGGGTATGTTTTTATCTGTGCATAATATGAAAATATTGCCGGCTATTTCTGTGATTAGTATTAAGAAACAGCTGTACACACATTCAGCACTGTTCTCACATTAGGAAATTCTGGCAACACCTTTACAGATTTGTCATTAACCATACTTTTAACTTTATATTAGGGACTGTTTGTTACTTATGAGGGGTGGGAGGGGGGCATGCCAAGTAAGTTTTAAAGCACTGGGGAGGGACTTGTGTTTTTTGCTTTGGCTTAGGGGAGGGGCATAGATGTTGAATGGTTGTATTTTGTATTTATTTGTCTGCCTTCTAGGTTTGAAATTGCTAAAATGACACCATTAATCATGGACAGGCAGAAACTGTAAAAACAAAAGACGGATTTTCAGATATCTGACCACTCTTGGACACATCATGTGTGATTTGGCCCAAAAATAAACCATTTGCACTGACTAAGCAGCATGCATGATGAGAGTGAAAACTAAGGCTTTTTTAACTCCAGGATTTTGTCTTTAACTTTGAACTCCAAACACTAAGGGGTAGGTTTTAAAACTCCAATGACTGATTTATGGTGGAGACAGGGCCATGCATTTTTCCCCTGTCACTCAAGGAAAAATATCTGTAGCTTCAGGGAGGGTCAAAATACTACTAGACCTACTACTACTACTCCTAATACTACTAATGCTAATGCCAATAAGATCTAATATAACATCTAATAAGATGTGCATTTGTGCCACTATTATTATTACTTTTATTATTATTAATATTACTATTTCTTCCTGATTATATGCCCTGACAGAGCATTTATTAAATATTTTTGTCTGGTGTGATATCCCCCTGGTGCGCATGCGCTGACAGAGCATTTATTCTGCGTATGCACCACTGATGTATAAAGAAACCTCACCACATACACCCGCTGAGCATTTCTCATAGGAATGAATGGGGCGCCATCTTTGAACGCTGTATCCAGTCTCCTTCCAATGATGGAGCGAAACAACCGGAAGTACGCACGAAATAACACGGCTGCGATTACTGCCAGTACACCCCACCTTTTAAACTGATGCTTCAACCAGATCTGAGTGTGTACTTTGTGTGTGTATGAGATCATAGTGACCTGGAATGTGTTGATTTTCACATGCGTGGCCGTTTTTCTGATTATACAACTGTTAAATGTAAACACCGGTAACTTTTAAATCATTGCAGGTAGGGAAACAGACTGGTGGCGTGTCAGTTAGACGCATTGCGTAGGTATCACTGTCGCAAAAACGTTCACCGGTTTACGTTAGTCACTGCAATGAGGGACAAGACTGCAGTTTTCGTGGTACTTTTTATTTGAGTGTGTCTTTTACAGGTATGGACATTTAATCAGCCTCGTGTATTTTAATGTGTGAGTACACGGTGTATGTTCCACAGGAACCGCAATGACTGTTCAGCTGAGTTATTTAGCTTCGTGTGATGGTGAAAGTGGCGGTTAGCTAACCAGCTAATGCTAACGTTAGACCGTTTCATCCAAAACAAGATGAACTAAACGCATTGCAGCAGTGTGACGCTCCGCAGTGGCATCACCGGACACCGGCAGCCTGGAGTCTGTCGGTTATTACGGCCGATCAAACACCGTTGTAAATAATTAATAATAGCATTAGCGTTATGTTTTAATAGGGAGTCAAGTAACGTGTCTCTGAGTAACGTTAACGGTCAGCACCAACGAACCAAAATGGAACCATAACGGAATTACTCCGGTGTAACGTTACTCCTCGGTGAAGTTTAACTGGTTCTCTTTACATGGTAACGTTAAAACCTCAACACAGCCTCATCCCCAGATTCAGTAGTTGTTTCGATAACTATCAAATGAAGATAAATGTTTGGGTTTGACTCATGTTCAGGATGGTTTTTGTGACACATTAGAGTGAAAGTGTCATTGTAAAACTGAGATTTCAGTTTATCTGTCTAAAAACAGACCAGTAATTGTCTGCTGCATGACAACTGTTTCATTCATGATTACTGAAAAGATCATAGTTCCAACTAATCTTTGGTGTACAAACTGACACAAAATGTAGAAATAAAAATGCACATTTCATTTGCCGTAATCCAAATAAACACCAGCAAACTGCTTTCTGATGATCTGATGATCTACTGATCAACGACTCATATCAGCCTTGCATAAGGGCTGCAACTTATTGATCAATCATTTCAGTTCATTGAAAAAAATAGATGTAAGAATCCACATTACAATCACAATCTTCTAAGATCAAGGTGACATCTTAAAATGTCTTGCTTCTTTTGACCCACACTCTGAAACCCAAATACATTTAGTTTGCAATCACATAAGACAGGAAGTACAGGAAGTATTCACATTTTTAGAAGTTGTTATCAGAGTCTTTTTTCTTCTAAAAAAATACTCAAAACAAGTAATCGATTCGAATTACTTGTAGATTTTTTAAATAACTAACAACTAATCAATTAAACGTTGCTGTGTAAGGCGAGAAATATCTAGGATTTGTACTAATTAGATTAGTAAAACGTTTATCAGTTATCAAAATCAATGTTCATTCATTTCCTGATGAAATATTCAGGACTAAAGTCTTCCTCTGTGTTTTTCAGACTGACACTCTGTGTTGGAGGATGGACCCTGTAGTGTTGAGCTACCAGGACAGCCTGTTGCGGCGCTCTGACGTGTCCCTGCTGGAGGGACCTTACTGGCTCAACGACCAAGTCATTGGTTTTGCCTTCGAGTACTTTGCTGCTGAGCGCTTCAGAGTCCTGGGGGACACCATCACCTTCATCAGCCCAGAGGTCACCCAGTTCATCAAGTGTGCTTCCTGTCCCGATGAGTTGGCCCTGTTCCTGGAGCCGCTGGATCTCGCCTCTCGTCACTGGGTCTTCCTAGCCGTTAACGACAACTCCAACCAGACCGCCGGGGGATCCCACTGGAGCCTTCTGGTCTACCACCACAACTCCAACCACTTTGCACACTATGACTCTCAAAACGGCAGCAACTCGCTGCACGCGCGGCGCATCGCCAGCAAGTTAGAGCCTTTCTTGGGCGCAGGGAGAAAAGCGCTGTTCGTGGAGGAGCCCTGCCCGTCGCAGCAGAACAGCTATGACTGCGGCATGTATGTTATCTGTATCGCTGAGGCCTTGTGTGAGAAGGCCAGGGTGGAGGGCTCCCCGCGCCTTCCTGTGCAAATCATCACCCCAGCCTACATCACCCAGAAGAGGGCTGAATGGTGCAGACTGATCCAGAGTCTAGCTCAGAACGACCTCTGCTGCTCGCTGTCTTTTCCTTAGCACGTTGATTGCCCCTCACTATATGCAGAACAGCTGTCAGCCTCTACATATCTACTGCTGGAGCATCTGAATGCACTCCTTGAATACAGTATATAACTATATATGACCTTTATTTCTATTACAGTCTCTATCATACTCCATAACAGGAAAAAAAAGCTTAAAAAAAAAATAAACGCAGTGTTACGAATGATTCATGAAACATTTGGTGTCATGTTTATGCCTTGTATATGCACAGCAACATACAATATGTAAACCTGGACACCAGCATGCCTATAAAGGAATTTACTCCCATGTACATATTTAGTGAGGATGGAGAATATGTCATGTCAAAGAGGAGGCACAGGCGTTTCTTTTCTCCATTGTATGAGTTTGGGGCGAATGTAGAAATGTTTACACAGATTATTGCTCAGGGTCATTTTGAATGAACTAGAATTGACGCTAAGAATGTGAATCTTAACTTTGGCTCCTACTTTATGTCACATATTCATTCTGTTTCTCACGCCGAACAGGCGTTGCGTCAACAACTACGAACTTTTGAAACCTTTTAAAGAAAATCGCTGTATGAGGGTACGACGTGCAATGTGTGCTGTGACTGTTCATGGGGCAAAGGGCAATGTGGAGCGGCGGAATGTACGATATGTTCTCACGAAAAGCAAGTATCAAACTCGGTGTCTGTTGATCTAATAAATTTTATTGTTGTCACATTTTTGTTGACAAAATGGTAAATTTGCTTTGTGGTTTTTGTTTGAGGTCCCTGCTGACGTTCTTTTCATCAAGTTAAATGAAGCTAATTTATTCACTTAGGTTCAGGAGCAGGGCCACACCTCTACTTATAGCCAAGCCTACTTCTACCTGGTCAACCCATCCTGCTCTGTTTGTCTCAGATTCCTCGACCCACCCTCCCCTACCTCATACCTACCAACATTCCTTCATCATCTCTTCCCTTCTCCCCTCATCTCATCTTATTCAGTGTGGTGCATATCTCTCCCATGTCTCATTCAAGGTACCGACTGGGGGCCTGTAATCAGCTTGTCAGGAGCCCCCGCACAGTGTCCCTCTGCCCGATTTCCAGTACATCCTCCCACATCAACCTGACAACCTAACCCAGCAGTCCTCAACAACTAACACCTCCTGAATTACAATTAAACATTTAAACAACATGTTGTTGTGGCGTGGTCCTTGCTAGTGAAAGCTTTATTTTGGTAAAAGGTTAAATTTTCCTTCGTATTTTCCATCTGCAAAGTTAACCTCAGAGACTCACCGGGCTGACGGAGAACCCTGCCGACATTAGAGGCTATAGTAGGCTGAGAAACCCAATGTCATCTGAAACCAGAAGACCTAAGGAATCCAGTCTCAACCGTGTCATGCTAGCTTCTCGGGAAGGTGGTTAAATAGTGCTCCAAAGTTAGGCTAAATTTTGGCGAGGGAAAAAGGGCATGGCCATTGTGACGGGTCCCCTGACCTCTCACCTCAAGATATCAATGAAAATGGGTTCAATGGTTACCTATGAGACATGCTATAGACATGCCCCCTTCGCTCTCATGCAGTTCTGGGCAGAAACGTAGAAGTATGGAGTATAAGTGTGTTAATATCGCCTATTGTATTTGAATATTTCTGCATACTGGGGTCCCTAAACAGTCTTGGGATTATATAAATCTATCGTATAAGTTTTATTCATGTGAGACAATGTTAGACCCCATATTAGCCATTTCATTGTAGTGAGACCACTTCTTTAAACTTTTTTTTTTTTTTTTTTTTACCTATAGTGATCTTTATGGATAATCACAGCCTCATGAAACTTGACGATCACAAATTAGAAACCACGGGCATTCAGAGGATGGATGACTCTCTAAGGAGTATGGGGGGGAAAAGGAGGTTTCTCAGCAGTTTCCAGAACAAATGCTCACTGTCCAATCACAGAAATGCAATTCTAAGAGAAATATCCAAATGTTTAAAGGTGTTGAAATCACGTCATAGCATGTTTTTAAGGTCTTGGTGTCTTCACGTGACCCACCACAGACCACCATATAGGGGCTTCAAACATTATGATGGAGGTATATGATGGCCATCACATGCTGAATTATGTCTCATTAGTTGCAGCAGATATTGGGTTGGTAGTGTTTGTAACACAGCTGTGGTGCTATATCTAAGCATTTTTGACCTCCTGAGTACTGATGAAAATGGTGCTTAAATTTAGGGTTAGAGTTATTTTAAAATTTTCAGTTTGATCCCAATAGCTCATCCTTAATACAATATTACTGTTGTGGTTTGAAAGAAAGGAACATAATACATACAAGACTGGAGCAGCCTGATGGATCGCAGCTAAATAAAGCTGAAACACATGAGGGGAAAAGTGTAAACTTCATTGTTTTCTGACTGCAAGAAATCCACACAGTTATTGTTCAGATGACTGAAATAAAGACCTTCACTTCAGCAGTTCTAAAAATACTTAATCTTCATCTATTAAAGGCAACAGCATCAAAAATATCCACTGATATCATTTCCCCAGTCTGTGAGTAGAAGGTGAGTTACAGTCCGAGCTGTCATCCAGGATTGTGTTTTAACTTTAGAAAGCTCACAGGAAGGCCAAACTGTTCTTTATTTACAGCTTCACCATTCAGACTCTCTGACATATTTATAAGAGAGCGTTACTATCACAGCTGGAACAGGATTTAGAGTTTCAGCATGGACAGACATGCAGCCAAGGGAGTATGTTTCATTTCACTGCATTCATTGTATTCCAGTATTAGTATGTACTTATTATATTATTACTAAAATTAATGTTCTTGTAGCTACTGTCATCACTGTCTGCTCTGCATCTCTCTCTGGCTCTGGCTCTTTTGTCAATCGATCAGATAAATACGATTTAAACCAGCTTAGTGCAGAACCTTTAATGCCAATTAAATGTTCCAGTCTCTGTGGCAGGATTTGATGGTCAATTGTGCCAAATGCCGCACTAAGATCTAATAAAACAAGTACAGAGACGAGTCCTTTGTCTGACGCAATCAGAAGATCATTTGTAATTTTAACTAGTGCTGTCTCAGTGCTATGATGCGCTCTAAATCCTGACTGTAATTCCTCAAATAAATTATTATCACGGAGAAAGTCAAAGTGAAAGCACCTTTCAAAGATCCTTTCTCAAGGATCTCTGGAAGAAAGGGAAGATTAGATATTGGTCTATAGTTGGGCGTTTTTAGAAGAGGTTTAATTACAGCTACCTTAAAAGACTGTGGTACATAGCCTGTTAATAAAGATATATTGATCATGTGTAATAAGTGAGTGTTAACTAAAGGTAAGACCTCCTTCAGTAGCCTAGTTTGGATGGGGTCTAAGAGACACACTGATGATTTAGATGAGAAGATTATTGAGGTCAGTTGTTGAAGGGTAATCGGGAGGAAGCAAGATTTGTGATATTGGGCTTTATAAATAAAATTGACTTGACTTCACTCTGGGAAAGGGGGCATATATGAAACCTTGGGTGTGGGGTTTTCCCCTGGGACATTTTGAGAGTCAAACACATAAATTCCTGCATTCTGGTGATTTTTTATGCATAAAAGAATTTTTTTGCATCAATTTATGGTGCAATTTTAATGTGGGGGACGAATGCACATGTTCTAAATAATGCTCTAAATATTAACTCTAACCCCGCCATTGACGAGATATTCCAGCAATCCGCATTTTCACTGTTGTAAGATCTTACTATATAATGACGAAAACTCTGTGTGTGTGTGTGTGTGTGTGTGTGTGTGTTTGTATTTTCCACATTTTTCTCCTCACTGACTTGGTCAATCCATGTGAAATGTGGCACAGTGGTAGAGGGTCATGGGAGGATGCGAATGAAGCAATATTACATCAATTGGCCAAAGGGGGGCGCTATAGCAACCGATTGAAATGTCAAACTTTGAATGGGCATATCTCATGCCCCGTATGTGGTAGAGACATGAAACTTTGCACAGAGATGCCTCTACTCATGAGGAACACATTTGCCTCAAGAAACCATAACTTCCGGTTATATAGATTTTCTGCCATTTTGAATTTTTTGAAAAACACTTAAAATCGATCTCTTCCTAGGAAGTTTGAGCGATCTGCATGAAACTGGGTGACAAACAAAATGGGGGCGCTAGAGAGCTAATTTCTTATCTAGGCCTAACCGCTGTATCGATTTTTACTAAACTTGGTAGATATGTAGAACAGGACGCCTCAAGGTGACTGGAGAAATTTAACTCTAATTGGCTATGTGAAACTGCACATAGGCATTGAGGATCGGCATAGGTAGAAGGTGACAAAGCTACCAGTGGGTATGGACTAGTAGAGGTGATTTTGTACTTGAAAATGCAGTTTTCTCAGCTTTTTGTCCGAAATGTTGTTTTTTTATGAAAATGTACAAATTCAAGTGTTGATAAAAAAGGAATGGAATAAAATATTTTTTTGTGTGTGTTTAAAAACAGAAGGTGTTTTCTTTAGTTTCATGGATATAATGTGTACATATTCATAGAACAAATCATTCTGTAGGTCTTTAAAGATGAATATGATCGAAAAAGCTGGTGGTGTTCGGGGAAAAGTTCCCAAATCTAAACCTGTGCATGCAGCAAAGAAACACTAACCACATCTAGACGTGGGAACAAAATGAACAAAAATGTTTCACAAAAATGTTGACATTTCAGTAAGTGGAAGAGAATAAGAAATAATTGTCCTGTCTTTATTATGTAACTGTCTACCTAGAAAGCAAAAGCTAGACTTTAGATAAATACATGTCTTTATTGGCTTTCTGAAAGCAACCTGTTGTTGAACATTTAGTCACAGTTTAGAGGGGATTAAAAGTCTGAGGGGACTTTTAAAAACTCTGACTACAAGTTAATTGAACACACTCAGTGTATAATCAGGAGGACTCATCAGTAGCTGTGTTGCAGGAAATAGAAGCTACACAACCTCGAGACCTGGCTGACTGCCCTGCACTGCTCTTAAATTCACTCTACTTGGACTGTTTCCACCCTCTGCTCTCCTTCCTCTGGCATCCTGTGCACATCTACGTCCCACAGGCGTATTTCACCCGGAGTAACCAGTCAGACGAGCCATCAGGGTTTACTATTGTCCTAATAAAATGCCACAAAGCCGGGGCATTCACCACCCAGGCAGTACACTGCATTAGTGAGACAAAGAGCCTGGGGAAAGGCACAGTCATTTAGACAGATCTGAAACTAAATGGTCAATTTACCAAGTCCGCTCCACGAGTGCTTACAGGGAAACACAACTTGACATTCTGTTATTGTCATCTCTGTTCTTGCTACTCTAACGTACAGTGCATCAGTGCACCAAGGTTTTGTGTGGTAATCTGAAGGAATGCTACAAAAGCACACTTTGTTGTGAGAAGGAAAACCTAAACTGAGATGGATAAACTTAAATCCTGCAAAATCCTGTACCATGCTCTTTGCTCTTTTGGCAAATGATGCACAGATTTCTGTGGCGTAAAAGAAAGCTTCTTAGTCTTGGTGCTTTTGTTCTGCTGTAAATCAACAGAAGGCTTACTGATAATCGCTGTCGTAATTAGGAAAGAAGGTCATGCTTCACCCTCTCAGTCTCTCTACTGTTCCTCAATATGCACCTGCAGAGGTGGAGGAAGGTACTTGGACTGTAAATAAACTGGGTTTATTACTTTTTTTTAATTGGGTGGTAAACAGACTGGGGATAGTTGTTTATTGGCTGTAAATAATTTGGGAATTTGCTGAAATATGAGTTAAAAGAAATGTAAGAAAGGGGTAGGGACATAAAAGTTTTACTTCTGTCAACTCCTTTTTTTTTTTTTTTTTAAATTGTTGGTTCCAAATAAGGCCATTCGTTCATTCATTCATTATTCTACAGCATCATCATACTTTTGGTTGTCCCGTGAGAAACATGAATCTCTACAAAGTCGACTTTTTGTGGTGTTGGAAAAACAGCCTTATTTTCAGCTTTGAGACAATGTAATTTCCAGCTGATCCAAGTAGGTTTTTAAAGAGTTTCTTTAGCTTTGTAAGTCGGAGAATTTTCTCAGCACATAAAGGAACACTTCATCTTTCTGGACAGGGAGGGTATGAAGAATTACAATCTGGAAAGAAAGCTGTCAGACAAATGTAGAAGAGTAAGAACAACAAAATGTGTCTCTGAGATGTAGTGGAGTAGAAGTACAGGGTTGTGCCAAGTTCTTTGAATTTGTACTTTAAGGAAATGCACTTAGTTACATTCCATCACTGTGCACCTGCATAGTGAGGAGCACAGCTATGCAGCGAGATAAACACACAAACACACAAAACCTCCATAACAGAGTTAACAGAGGTAGAAGACGGTAGGGAAGTTTTTACATGTAGCATATGTGAAACTGTGAAAACAGTTTTGGACGATGCATTTGCAGTGGTGTAATGTACCAAAGTACATTATATTTACTCAAGTGCTGTACTTAAGCCCTGTTTCCACCAAGCAGTACGGTACGGTACAGTTCAGTTCGGTACGCTTTTTTCCCGTTTCCACTGTGAAAAGTTGTGGATGGTAGCATCGGAACCATTCTATACCGTCCCCATTTTGGTCACCCTAAGAGTACTGTTTGTGGTGGAAACGCTAGGGTCTAGGTACCATGTCTGAAGGGTTACTTTGGTTCCAAAGATACCATACCGGAAGTCTTCAGTGGAAATGGGGCTTTTGTTACAAATGTAAGGTACTTGTACTTTACTTTAACATTTTCTTTCTGTGCCACTTCAACTATATCTCAGAGCTAAATATTGTACTTCTTACCCAACAACATTTTTCTGACAACTTCAGTTACTTTACAAATGAAGGTTCGTGCACACAAAACAAATGAAGAGCTTAAAAAATGATGTTTGATGTACAGTAACTTTTATACAGGTACAGCTAAAACAATTAGTGAGTGGACAGAAAATCATTGGCAACTATTTGGATGTTTTCAATTTAAATGTAAAAAAAAAAAAAAAAAAAGTCATGGTTTGCTACTTTTCATTTTAATTATTTTTTAATATACTTTTACTTTCAATATTTAAGGTATATTTTCCAAATTATACATACATACTTTTACTTAAATAACATTGTCATTGCAGGACTCCTATACAGGAGCACTTTTACAGTATGGTATATACTTTTATTTAAGTAAAGGATTTGAGTACATGCTCCACCATTTCATATTTGATAATATTGATTACTAATCAAAAAAACATTGAGATCTATAAACAAAGTTAGACCAAAGGTACTATAACATGAATGAGAGTCACATTAATGCAGTGTGGTCCTTGTGAACACAGCTTTGAAAGCAACATGTTTAATGCTCAAACACTTGCTCGTCAACATTTACAGACCATGATTGGATATATGCTCTGAAAAACATTACAAACACGCCTGTTTCAACAAGTTTGAGCTCTACCTTGATTAAAAACAGACATATAGCTAAAGGAATGTAAGTATGTTTTGTTTTTAATGTATGCACAGACACACACCTCAATTTACAGACACAAACAAACACAGAGCTCCCTGGCGAACTCACTCACCGCTGTTCTTCGTCTGTGTTGTGTGTAATTGATTTCAGGATCAGCAGCCAAGCTTCCCCTCCAGGACCTCCAGGTGGTTCGTATTTACTCGTCAGATAGAAGCCCTCTTGTCTGGAGCAGGTACATATACACACACAAATACACACATACACACAAACATTTCCATAACGTGAGCTCAGAACTGTCTCTGACCTCTGTCATAAATAGGAAAATCTGTTGTGGTGTTCTACATTACATCATGTCCTGTCACAAAACATCTGCAACCAACTCCAAAAACTTGGAACCATTTTAGCTTCATTTACAGCAGCATGCGTGAGAATCACTTTAATTAAAACAAGCAACATCCTATCGAGGGGCCCAAACCGACGTGGTTACATCCTGGACGGCACTGTTTCCAGGTGTGCGACTGCACAGTAAGACGTCTTGTTCAGGAGGTGTAAGTAGGTCAAGCCTGTATCACAACCTCACATCAGAACTGAAGAGAGAAGGCAAGAGTTAAATGCTCCATCGCATGTGCACCGTGATTCCCCTGAGATAAGGCTTCACCCATTGTGCTCTGTGTTAACAAACTGTACCAGTGAAATGCAGAAGTGCCAGCCAGGCTTGTCCATCTCCTTGGATCAGTTGGTAAACTGGAGTTGTTATGTAGGTCAGTCATTGTACGAGCAGTAATGTTCTGCCCCTGCAGAAAACAGTTGGGAAATTACAAAACAATGACACCTCAGAGGATAAGAAGCGCTCCGGCTTTAATATGTAAAATATTTTACTAATCATAAAACTGATGTGAAACAACAGAACAAAACCATTAAAACGTATTTTGGTGTAACTAAAGCTTGTCTTTTATCAACCTCTGTTAGGAACCGGAGAAATTGGAGCACTATATGTTTAAAAGGCATTCTGTAAATTGGCTAATAGCTCAATAAATAATCTCATAAATCCCATTTTAATATTAGCAATGGGAAAATAAATAGCCTTGAGGTTTGGGGAAACACTCTTACATATTTCCAGCCAGGAGCTGGTTAGCTTAGCTTAGCATAAATGCTGGGAAGATTGGGAAACAGCTAGCCTGACCCTGTCCACAGGTAACAAAATCTGCCTTTAAACACCACTGAATGGTTCATTTTTTACACCACACAAGATCTAATGTGTTGAGGTATTTTGTTAGGTTTCGAGGTGGTAGGTGGATTTTGTGACCTTCAGACAGAGCCTTGCTGTTTTCCTGTGTTTGTGCTAAGCTAAGCTAAGCTAAGCTAAGTGGCAGCTGATTGTTACATTTACCATATAAACAAGAAAGTGGCGAGCTTGTTTCCCCTAACGTTTAACCCCTCTGTCTGTCTGCTAACTGTTAGACTGAGTGTATAAACTCCAGTGACTAGCCTTGCTGTTTTCCGTAGCTGAGTCACTAAACTAGCTGTTCCTGTAGCTGAGTGGCTAGCCTAGCTGTTTCCTGATGGTGTTTCCCTCCTTTTTCCAGTATCTGTGCTAAGCTAAGCTAAGCTAACCAGCTGCTGACTGTCACTGTTACCATACAAACACGAGTGGCTAGCCTAAAGTTAGCTGTTTCCTGTAGCTGTCTCCCACTGTTTCCAGTATTTGTGATAAGCTAAGCTAACTGGCTGCTGACTGTTACATTTACCATACAAACAAGAGTGGCTAGCCTAGCTGTTTTCCCCTAGCCATTTCCCCTGTCTCTGGTATTTGTGCTAAGCTAAGCTAACCAGCTGCTGACATTTGCCACACAACAAGAGTGGCTAGCCTTGCCATTTCCTGTAGCTGTCTTTCACTGATTCCAGTATTTGTGCTCAGCTAAGCTAAGCTAAGATAAGCTAGGATAAGCTAAGATAAGATAAGCTAAGATAAGATAACTGGCTGCTGACTGTTACATTTATCGTACAAACAAGAGAGTGGCTAGCCGAGCTGTTTCCTGTAGCGGTCACCCACAGTTTCCAGTATTTGTGCAAAGCTAAGCTAAGGTAAGCTAGCCAGCTGTTGACCGTTATGTTTACCTTACAAACAACAGTGGGTAGCCTAGCTGTTTCCTGTAGCTGTCTCCCATTGTTACCATAATTTGTGCTAAGCTAACTGCCTGCTGACTGTTACATTTACCTTACCAACAAGAGAGTGGCTAGCCTAGCTGTTTCCTGTAGCTGTTTCTAGTGTTTGTGCTAAGCTAAGCTAAGTTGAGCAGCTGTTGACTGTTACATTTTCCATACAAACAAGTGTCTCGCCTAGCTGCTTCCTGTAGCTGTCTCTCACTGTTTCCTGTATTTGTGCTTCAGCTTAGCTAAGCTAAGCTTACCAGCTACTGACTGAATTGTACAAGAGAGTAATATCAATCTTTTTGTCTATTCTCAGCAAGAAAACATTAAAGTGCCTTTAACACAAAGTGTCTTTGCAATGTCTGTTACTGTAAGTGTTAAAACTTTCTAACACATTAATACAACTATTCAAACTGTCTTTAATGGCTCAGACTAAAAAGTGTGAATATGAAAACTTATTCTTCTTAGTTTCACCACTTGTGTGTCTTCTTTAAACATACTGTGTCACTTGGTGGATACATGTAACCAAAGCCACCGATTGTGTGGAAAGTGTGCACACACTGAGTTGTGATGACAGACCGCAGATCTTTGGACTTGCTGGGTTGAATTAGTTATTGCTGGAAGGAAAAGTGGAGAAATCCAAAGAGCTGATTAAGTGCAGATGCAAACACAGAGAGAACAGAGACAGAGGAAAAGATGAGAGTGAAGAGGAAAACGAAAAGGTACATTAAATTTAATTCCATGGTAATGTTCGTACATTTAATCCAACCGTGAAGATTAAGACCCTCCCTGATGTATTTTCCTCCACATCAGGGCTGCACTTTAACCCATGAAACAACAGATAGTATCATGAAACTTTCACAAACCCAGACTTTAATCTGAATTCCCAACAAGAGAGATTTTGTCCAATAAAGAAGAGTTATTCCTTCAGCAATACATTCTCCTTTATATATGATTAACCACGTATAATATATTTGATGTTCAGCTTGTCCCAGGAGTTATTTTGTGTTGAAATGTTGTAATATATTGTTTTGGCTCACACCGCCCAAAGTGACTTTCAACAGCTCTCCAGAGGATGGGTGTGAACCCGACGCTCTCAGTCAATGGCGGGCACGTGGACGAATAAATATAGTGAAGCAATCCGACTTGTTTGTGAACACTCGGGTGTGTCTGTGGTCACAGCCAACCTCCGTTAATCAAAACACAGTTTAACATGTGGCTGCTTTGAGGTCTACTGGCAGGAGATAAATAAAACATTTACAATTGAAACATTGAAGTAGCTGACTATATTTTATACAATCAAACTCAATCGTAGCCGCCTAGAATGATGTCATGCTTTCTTGTACTCTGTTTCTCTATGGAAATAATAAAAATAGACCCCTATTAAGTGTCTTTTCACAGAGTTAAGTATGTATTTTTGATCATAACAGAACATGTGGACCAGCTAATAGAGACTTGTTGAATCCAATACCTGCTCATCTTACACCATCCACTTATCAAGGGCAATCCATCTCACGCTGCATTCTACCTTCACTTATGATCAAGACCTTGAGATACTTGAACTCCCTTGCTTGAGGCAGTCACTCTCCCCCAACCCAGAGGGGGCAATCCACTGGTTTCTGGCAGACAACCATGGCCTCAGATTTGGAGGTGCTGACTCTCGTCCTGACCCCTTCACACTCGGCTGCAAACCGCCCCAGTGCATGCTGGAATTCATGGTGTGATGGAGCCAACAGAACCACATCATCTGTGGAAAGCAGAGATGCAATTCTGAGGTCCCTAGACCGGACCCTTTCCTCCCCCTCAGCTGCGCCTCGAGATCCTGTCTATGAATATCACAGACAGGAGTGGTGACAAGGGACAACCCTGGCGGAGGCAAACACCCACCAAGAACATGTTTGACTTAACGCCGAGTCTGTGGATGCATCTCTCACTTTGGTCATACAGGGACCAGATGGCTCGTAGCAGTGAGCCTGGTACCCAATAGTCCCACAGTACCCCCCACAAGTCGTAAGCCTTCAAGTCCACAAAGCACGTGTAGACTGGATGGGCAAACTCCCACGACCCCTTCAGCTGCCTTGCAAGTGTAAAGAGCTGGTCCACAGCCAGGACGTAATCCGCATTGCTGCTCCTGAATCTGAGGTTCGACAGTCGGTCGGAGCCTCCTTTCCAGCACCCTGGAGTAAACTTTTCGGGCGAGGTTGAGCAGTGTGATACTCCGATAGTTGGTCCCCTTTTTTGAAAATGGGAACCACCTCCTCTTACACCATCTTACACCTTTTCACATAATCCAAGCTGTATTAAAAGAAAAATTGTTCTCTAAAACCCTTTGTGAGGCCTTGCCAAGTGAAACTGTGGTATAAATGCACATCCATCCATCCTAGACTGTAAATTAGCCTTCTTTTAAATTCATCTTTTGTGTGTGATCTCATAAACATGCACTTACATGGTTTTTCTAAAGCAAAACGTAAAGAGGAACAATATTGTTTTACTGCCCCAGTGTAGAATATTTCCACATGATGTACGATGTTTGTAATTATATTCTCTCTGGATATTTGGTTCCAAAACCCCTTTGGCGCGGAAGAAATATTTGCACAGTGTGCTGCAGTGAAACACGGCACCTCTCACTCCATAAATTGATAAACTGTAATGCACTTGGATCGCGCTCTCAGCAGACGTGGACACATTTAATGCACCGCTGAGGTAATGCGTTCTTGGAAAACATCCAGTAACACGGCCTGTGTGTGATGATTTTACTGTGTGCGATACAGACCATTACTGTGAAGTTACAGTCAGCGTTCTCCTTCACACCGCAGAGGTCAAAGGTCACCTGCACAGCATTCCAGGACAGACAATACGGCTCCCTGAAGGTATGGATGAGGCTGCTGCTTGTCTGGCCATCTGCTTCGACCTGCCCCCATTACGCTACAGCTAAAACTGACTCTCACACACACAGAGTTACAGAAGTTGGCCTCTGCCCTTTGTGCTTTAAGGTCTCCAGAAGGTTTACAGTTCAACTGAGACCGATAAACTATAGGTGCTGCATGAGCTAATAATTATAATTAACTTGTTTCCTTTATGACATGCTAGGTTACAAAGTCCTACAGAGTTTGAAGAACTGACATGCACCAGTTGTGGGAGAAGTATTTAGATTCTTTACTCAGGTAAAGTGGAAAAATAAGTCCTGCCTTCAACATTTTCTTTCTTAAAGGAACTGTGTGTAAGATTTAGGAGGATTAAGTGGCATCTAGTGGTGAGGATTGCAAATTGCAACCAGCTATAATTTCTCAGCTGAATTATCCGCAGAGGTTTCTTCTTCTCCAAAACAAACGGACCGGATGACTCAAACCAGTAAAAATACTAAGAAACGTGTAAGGTCCTATCTAGGTTTATTTTGGTCTTGGTTAGTCTTTTCTTTGCTATAGTAGAAACATGGCCGACCCTGTGGATGAGACAAGTAGATCTACCTGCGGCTGCAGAGACACTACACTTAGGGTTTGGAAAAGATGTCCGGGGGGAGGGGAGTGGGCAGGGACCTGCTCTCCATGTAGATATTCTAAGGTAACGAAAACATAATGATTCTTATTTTCAGGTGATTATACACCAAAGAAAACATACTTAGTGTTTAATATTCCATTTCTGCCAATGAATCCTACACATTTGTTCTTTAAGTAAAAAGTATGAAAGTATTATCAGAACACAGACACTGTTAGTTGTGTTTAGAGCAAAATGCAGAGTGTTACCAGAACATTGACAAAAGTTGTTTGTTTTATTTCAGAGAAAGACGAGCATGGAAGAAATGTTTACTTTAAGCACCAGTTTGCACAGACTACATTAAAACAGATGTGTATTTCATTGATGGCCGTTAAACTGTGACATTCTTTACAGAATGATTTAAAGAGGTGTGTAAGTCGTTTTCAGTTTTAGAAAATGTTTGAGGAATACTATATGGAGCTGTCATGTAGAAGCTGTTCCCTTGTTAAAGGGGACATTGTGATGACTTCCGATTCTTCTGTTTATTTATGTTTCTTTCTGAAGTTATTGTAGGTATTGGTTATTTACTGAAACTCATAGACCATCTGTTTATTGCGATTATTTGTGTTTTGAGAGAAGGGCAGGTTAAATGAGACTGTTTTCTTCTCCCTGCTCCTTTTCAGTCATGGGATGTTCATTAAAATTTCTTTGGTTGTGACTTTGATTGTTGCGTATTGTTTGTCTGAGTTTTACATAATCGGGTGGTTTATTCTTTACCAATGCTTCATATATTTAACTGATTATATGTTTTATGTAAAATATAAAACTGCAAAGTAACTAAGCTACAGCTGTTCAATACATGTAGTGAAGCAAAAACTACAATATTCTCTTAAATGTAGTGAAGTAGAAGTATAATGTGTCATAAAATTAAAAATACTTAGACAATGTAAAATCACATTTTTTTTCCATTGACAAAGATAAGTAATTATATATAAATACTTAATATAAATGCTAAACTGAATAAAAGATCTTGATGTTGCTTTTACTGGAAACATAAATTAATAATCTGAAGTACACGTACCTCAGTATTGCACTTAAGTACAGTACTTTATTTTCCATTTAACTACAATATATACAACAATAGAATAAAACAATTGAATTAGAGTAAACATAAGAAATATGTACAGTTATGTGCAATTTATGATGAATTAATACATATATAAATATGTTAGTAAATGTATTAGTTATTCCACCTGGTCATGCATACTTATGTAACACATCAGCTAACGTGTACAATCTAGCAAGATAAAAATGGATGGAATAGAGCCACAAATTAAAGATGTTATCAAATAAGCATTTAATAACTCTTTGTGACTCTTGATTCTTTGACATTTGACCCAATGGTAAAAATAGAGTTTTATCTGCCCATTTAAGATGATACAATTCTGCTGTTCAGAGCTAACAGCTGTGATGTGTCAACAGTCACACATAGTACATTTCAGCTGTATTTTCTATTTCTAAATGGTTTTAAATCTGTCCTCCTCATAACAAACCTAAAGTCTTGATCTTAAATGTAGTTTCCTTTGTGTTAAAGTGAGCAATAACCACTATCTTTTTAGGATAAAGGCAGAATACTGTAATGTAATGAGCCAAATCCTAAACACTTTCATATCCACTTTACACCACTTATCATTCCTTAGGTTGTGTCATCTCTCCATTCTGATATTTAAGTGGAGTTCTGCATGATTACTCTCACGTACTGTATATTTTGTCAGTCATTTATAAAAGTCAGGTTCACATTCCAGTCCTCTTCAAACACTGGTTTGGGTATTTCTTGGTTTTCTAATGGCCGTACAGTTTTCACAGTGAGGCTCGAAGCCTTTATAACTACTTCACAGTCTTCTTACTTTACCTTAAGCATAGATAATGTTTTACTTTAATTCAACTTTTTAAACACTCAGTGTGTCTCAGGAAAAAATGTGAAAGGAAACCCTTGAATTTCTTGTTAAATATAAAAACACTCGACAATAATCCAAATGTCAGATACAGTTACAATTTATACCTTATTTAGAAATGATCATCTTCCAGAACATTCCCCTAAATATCATGTTCTGTGAATATGCTGTCTGAAGAATATTAACAATATTATTTTTAGGTTCTGGCAGCAGGTCCCCCCTCTGTTTTAAAAATACAAAAATGATTTAAAACAACATGTATAACAGAAACAGAGAATCTAATTTAAGTGTAGTTTAAGGTTAAATATTAATATTAGGTCTTTAAAGTCAGAGCGTTCTCGTCACTTCAGGCTCTGATTGTCAGCAGGTTTGTTCTGCGTCGGTCGTGCTGGATTCCTCGCATACTCCTCGGACTGTGACCCTGTGAACCAGGTGTCTTCCTCCCTCCTTTTCACTGCGGGAACTAGGCCACCTGTCAATCATTTAGGTTGTCATGGTATCCAGGTGGTCCAGCCTTTAAAGTAGCTAATGGCTACGCAATACAATGGAGTACACAAGAACATGAAGAACACCCTAACCCTTGCTACCTACACAGTACTGTGCAACCAGCTACCTGCCTTTGATCAGAACTTCATTTGAAGTTGTTGCGGTAATAAAGTTTCCAAATATGTCGGGCTAACTTGGTGTAAAACTTCCATCAACTGATAAAGAAGAGGCGGCACGGTGGTGTAGTGGTTAGCACTTGCCTTACAGCAAGAGGGTTCGTGGTTCAAGCGGGAGCCCTTCTGTGTGGAGTTTGCATGTTCTCCCCGTGTCAGCGTGGATTTTCTCTGGGTACTCCACTTAACTGGTGACTCTAAATTGTCCGTAGGTGTGAATGTGAGTGTGAATGGTTGTCTGTCTCTATGTGTCAGCCCTGTGATAGTCTGGTGACCTGTCCAGGGTGTACTCCGCCTCTAACCCAGTGTCAGCTGGGATAGGCTCCAGCCCCTCTGCAACCCTCAAGAGGATAAGCAGTTACAGAGATGAATGAATGATACAAAAGAGATCTACAGTTTATCTTTCACTGATGAAGTGCTGCAGCTATAAAAACGAGTCTTGGGGTTTGAGTATTTACTCAGTGTAAATATCACACAGCTGCAATAAGGTTCTGATCCAGAGTAAATATACTGTCAGTGTGGAGGGAGATAATTCACTTTTAAGCTTAAAAGTCCAGTATTAAGGATTTAAGGGTTATCTGCTGGCAGAAATGGAATATAATATTTATAATCACCTAATAAATAAGAACTGTTGTGTTTTTGTTACCTTAGAATGAGCTGTGTGTGTTTATATACAGAGCGAGGCATGAGACGAAGCTGCAGACACATTTCATGTGCAGCGTACATGACATGCCGCTACAAGCTGCGTACAAGACAAACCCACCAATTTTAATTTCATTAATCCACTTTAGAATTCATTATACATGAAGACCTGATTCACATTATAGGTATTGAGATGTAACCCTTAGCATTACCGTTACATAACCACCTCTCTTTTAAGCTAATACTTCATAGCTAGCCTATTGCTAACCCAGCATTTACATCGGGGCTTTCGCTCCCGGGCCCAGGAGCGAAAGGCGGCTCATCATGGACTGACAGGTTGGTATGGTGGGTGGGTCACGTGACTAAGCTGCAGCTCTACCTACCTATGAAATTTGCTCACTAACAGATGAAGCCAAGAAAATTCAACTTCCTGGGTCCCTCCCTTCCTAGAATGACCTGGATTTTCCACACTGTTGGGCCCATAGAGCAGGCTGAGCCCTCCGTTAACTTAAAAATGATTCAATCCTGTGGGTCTTATAGACTTTCCAAATGTTATTGGTCTGAATGGATCAAATTCTGACAGTCAAACAAGTCATTTTGTGGGGGTTGTGATGCCCCAAAAAATTGTCCACTGATTTACAGATGTTTTTTTTCACCATGTAAGTCTATGGAAAAAGGTCTTGTTGGGCCCAATGGCTTCACTTGATGGACCCTAAAGTTGTAATGCTGCTGCTTGGCCACTACAAAAATTGAATTCAAAGCTTGGCACTCCTCTTGAGGGCCTGGTCCTCCTCCACAGAGGCCACCATGTTGTTTTTACAGTAGCCCAGAATGGACAAACCAAACACTGGCTCTAAGTTCTGCAACCTCAGAGCAATCCGACACACTAGACCTTTAAGGAGTTAAGGATTTTTCCAGCTGTATCTCTTGCTATGCTTTAAGTGTTGCTCTGGTCAACAGCACGGCAGTGTGATCATGTTGTACAGGTGAACTCTGTTAATCATTATTTAATCAATCTGGGCTGCAGATGTCCTTTTAAATTCAGATTTGTGAGGCAAAGGGGCTGAAAATGAAAATTAAATCCATAATCTTTGTTTCATAAACTGTCAAAATCTCTCTGAGCTGAATATTTTCTTTTTATGAACCCTTTTTAAACCACATCAGATAATATCAAACATTAATATGTGGACATGGATTTCTTGACTAAAGTTAAGGTTGGTTGTTGTAGCTTCTGAACAGCTGACATGATAGAAAATACACATTTTTAACCCATGAATACAGAGACGAGTTATTAGATTTAAGCTGAAACATGTGGAAGAAAACCAAAACCACTGGTATTCAGCCAACGCTCCATATGTAAAGTATTAAGAATTAAGTGCGTCTGCCAACATTATGTTCCAGCTTCATAATTTAGGGTGAGTTGTAGAGGTTACTGAAATTTGCTGTGCTGTCAAGAATCAAGTCTTTTCATGGTGGTCCTGTATAAAGTGTGACAGGATCGAGGGTTGGGTAGTCTTGGCGTCCAAAATGACCAAAAAATAAATTAAAAGCCGCAAACATTTCTTTGTTTATCTCCATTTTGTTGCCAATTTAATTCATAGGGATTTCACAAACTAGTCTAAGACTACATTCCACCCATGTCTGCACATTTCATTAAATATGAGATAAAATCACATGAACATTCAAAACCTCACTGTGTCATTTTTAAGTCTTTGGTGACTTCAGTTGAAATGTATAAAAGAAATAAAACACCCTGGTAACTCCTTTCACACTGCAGATGAGTACAACTAAAAACAGAAATTATGCAGGTCACCGAACCATCTCATTCACATTATAGCTAACACCCACAGGGGCGTTATCTCTCCAGTATATTACAGTCAAATGATTGGTAACTTCATTCAGTCAAGAGTCTGTCGTCACAACACGACTTCCTTCCATACACACCCTCGAAAATGACACTGAGTACCTAATATCAAGCAAAAATAGATCTAAACTCTTAAAACAGTTGCATACATTTGAAATAATGTGGACGTATTTTAAAAAGTGCATCGTCGTAGCTTGTTGAAGCCGTCCTACTGAGGGCTGTCAGTCAGAACATGTTGTATATTAAAACAATAACTCACCTGAAATATCTCAACTGTCAAGTTATAGATGTGTTGAATCATCTCTTACCTGTCCATCCTCCAACACCAACCTCACCTCTCCTAAAACTCACCAGTGTCACAAACAGCAGCTTCAGCAGCGTTCTGCTCACTATCTGAGAGTACAGGGGTTTATGCCGCAGAGTCATGAAACGTCTGTGACAGGGAGAGTTCATGGTCGACCATCGTAACAAACCATCAATGTCACCAGAAAACTGTCAAGTGAAACTGAACATTTTCATTGGTCGCACTGGTGTACCTGACATTTAGCAGCTGTGTGTGTGTGTGTGTGTGTGTGTGTGTGTGTGTGTGTGTGTGTGCGGGCCTCTGATTGGCTCTGACCCGAATATTCTTATTTATTGAATTTGGATGGGGACAAAAAATAAGGCATGTGTGCCCATTTCCAACTCCGGCAACTGCATCCACATTGGGGGACGTACTATGCCTACTTAAATACTACGTACGCACGTATCTAATAACGGGATCAAGGGATATATATATATTCTACATATCAGCCTATTTGGTTCACATCTGGATGTGGATTCCTGGAAATCCTGTTTCCTGGGATTAAAACCAAGTGTGTACGTGTGAAACCGCATCCTATACTCTTCCTCGAGTAGCTTCATGATCTAAAACATACTTCAGTTCAAGATAAAGAGAACTATTGATTGTTTTTCGGCAAGCAAAATGCTGCGGTTCCTCTTATACCTGTTACTGGCGGCTCAGACATAGAGTGGGTCATCCACCAATCGGAAGATCGGCGGTTAGATTCATGGCTCCTCCAGTCCGCGTGTTGAAGTATCCTTGGGCAAGATACTGAACCCCAAATTGCTCCCGATGGCTGTTCCATCAGTGTGTTAGAGTGTTTGAATGGGTGTACTGAGTACTGAGTAGCAGGTGGCATCATGTTTGGTAGCCTCGGCCACCAGTGTGTGACTGTGTGAATGGGTAAATGTGACTCAGTAGTGTAAAAGCGCCTTGAGTGGTCAGAAGACTAGAGAGGCGCTATACAAGTGCAGGTCAATTTACTGGCCCTAAAAGGCTCTGCACAGGTTTGACATCATCCACAGTAGCCACTGCTCCACCGCCTGTCCCCAGAAAGATGCTTCATCCTCACCCAACATCATCTGTTTACAATCCTTTACATAATGTGTTAAGAAATGACTAATGTGCGTGGGAACTGACGCAAAAGATGATGCTTGAAATGGATTATTGCAGCGCCAGAAGGCTCGGCAAAAAGTTCGGCACACCAGTGCAACCAATGTCTGAAGTTGGTGTGGAGCCCTGAACAGTAAAACCTACTTTCATTTTATAAATAAAAAATCTGTTTGCATAGTCTGGAAGTGATCACTAAATAGGAAGTCATTCCGCTGAGGGGAAGATGCCTGGACTCGGGTTGATGTTGCTCCTGCGTGTCTTCCGGCTGGCGCAGGGGTAGCTTGATCTTTTCTGGGCTCTAAAGAAGGTCCTAAATCTCTGGAGGAGGGCATCAACTCCAAGAATGAGAAGAGGAACCAGCCGCCAGTCTGACGGGTCACAGCAGAGAGCAGTGGTTACCTAGGCGAGGAGAAAGCAGCCTAGTTAGAGGACTCTCTGGATTAAATGGCAGGCGAGAACAAGTCATTGTTTTGCAAGTGACAAGTCTCAAGTCTTTGCACTCAAGCCCCAAGTCAAGACAGGCACGTTGCAAGTCAAGGCCCAAGTCCTAAAGTTCAGACAAGTTAATAATGTTTTGACTGCAATTCTTTCTTTCAAGTCAACTGGATAGTTGTGCAGAAACTGAATTATCTTTGGTGTCATTTTACCAACTGGCACTTGGTAACGTCAGGTCAGTTCTTCATGGTTTCCTCCTACAACCTGACTGGATGCTGTTGGATTGGTTCAAACAAAGTGGATTGGGAGAATCAAGTCACCTTGCTGGGAATTCAGTGATTCAGGAAATGGACTGACCTGAGGGACACTTTTTTTTATAACACACATTTAAATCTTTGGGCTCCGGTATCAAGTACTTTCAAGTCAAAAGTCTCAAGACCAAGTGAAGTCACGAGTCACTGGTGTTAAAGTCCAGGTCAAGCTGCAAGTCTTCTTAGATTTTGTCAAGTTGAGTCTGAAGTCATCAAATTTGTGACACAAGTGTGACTTGAGTCCACAATCAATCAATCTCATGTAAGCAGTATTTCAAAGTTCTCAGGGTACATCTAGTTTTAACAACTTGACGTAAAACTTAATTTAGTAGCCCGGGCTATTTGCATAAATCACTGAAATCAACAGGCCTATATTTGGGACAAGCCTTTGTTGTTGTTGTTTTTGTAAATCTCAACTTTAATGGAATTTGAATGTCCTTTATTTTTGGCGTAGTAATAAAAAACTTTTTCCAATAAAAAAACAAACCGCTGTTTCACATATAAAGCACTGATGATGCTGCAGATGATGATGATGATGATGATGAAGTGTTACCTCTCTCTCAGGGGCAGATTCGGGTTACTGAGGAAGGACAGCTGCTGCTCCAGACTGCACACACGAAAGGCCAGGTAGCACGACGACAGGATGAGGAGAATAATACTGACAAAAGAATACGCAACACACAGATTAGAAGGTATGGTGGTGACATTAGACACAGGAGTCCTCTGTTGATTTGGAGGTAGAGAGCTGTAATGTCTTCTGGTGAACACTGGGAGGCGACATTTGACTTCCTGTTGACATATCGCTGCACTTTACTGTCCTTGAAATACACTGTTTGAATCTATCTTAAAGGAGCATAGCAGTGTTTTGCAAATCACATGGCACTTTATATTGCTACTGAACATTTACCAAGCAATGATGTAGTATTTCAAAGTTTTGAATGTGTTTGCTTTCCATTTTCATTTCTGAACAGTACAAAAACAATTCACTGAAACTTGCACATGTTGTAAAATCAGAGAAAATCAAGTCTACATTGTTTTTATTCATTTAAAATTACCATTGTACGGTAATAAAGTTCAAGTGCAAGTTATTAAAATGAGCCCAAGAAAAGATTAAACCTTTTAATTCACTCAGGAGTTAATAAATATGCATTTATGTATGTATGTGGCTTTAATACATGCAATGTGTATAAATGTATGTAGAGTTTTCTTTGTAGTTCATATGGATTATATTCTGCGATATACCACAGAGAAAACGTGCTCTGGACTGTGGGGTCAGAGGTCACATCAGCCACATGACAAACCTCCAGCAGCAGATATGGATTCATTGCTCTCTCAAGGACACTTAATGTAAGCAGATCGGATTCTCGCCCTCTGGGTGAAGGACAGTCTTCTAAGCAGCGCTCATGAAGACAAATTATTTGATGCACTACAATAAATTTTAATAATTAAGTTATTAAGTTAGGTCGTCATAAGAGGAAACTTCTCTGTGACAAAATACAAACTAAAAAGTGCTTTAACATCTCTGATCCCGTGTGTTCAGCATGACGGAGTGAATCGCCCACTATTTATATCTCCATGTTAATGCTCCCAGTGTGTGTGTAGCTGTGAGTCAGCTGTTAGAGGAGGTGAAGGTGGTGTTGTTGGTGTCTGTGTGTCCCTCTGTATACTCACAGCAGGGTGAAGAACTTGAGCAGCTGGTACTCCATCTGGCCCAGCTCCGCCAGTGGCTCTGATAAAAGACCTCTGTCTGTTTGCAGTGCTCGCTCTGTGGCACACACACACACCAAACACACACACACACACACACACACACACACACACACACACACACACAGAAAATCATTAACAGTACTTGGCTTGGCTCGACTGTACATGTTTCACTTTTCATAGTGCTGGCCCACCTGTTTGTGTAATGGTGCGACAATATGCACTTTGGAGCTCAAATATTAATCACAATATAAATCTAATCAGAGGGTGCAATTAAATTACTGTATATCAATTAACAATGTGAGCTGTCCAAGACCTCGATAAAATAAAACCTTGTCCTTGTCATATGGCAAAATATATATAAATTTATATACAGCTAAGGCTCCTGTAATTGTAAAAAAAAAACAAAAAAAAAAACGTGATTAATTTTTATGTGAATTTTAGGTTTATTTGCATTTTGTGCAAAATCCAAAGAAAGAAAGAAATGGCGAAATCTGACACCTTTTATTTTATTTTTTTAATTTATGCCTCCTTTAAAATGAGAAAAAAAACTTTTAAAGGGATTCAGGTTTTATTTTATTTTATTTTGTATTTTATTCATTATTTTTCTTTTTGAATAGGATTAAATTTTTTTTTGTATTTTATTTATGCCTCCTTTAAAATAAAATAAAAAACCTTAAGACCTGAAACGTTTTTTTTTTTCATTTTAGAGGACTTAAAAAACGGGGTTCAGGTTTTAATTTCTCATTTAATCATTTTTTTTAAATTTTATTAATGCCTCCTTTGAAAGGAGAAATAAATATAGAATTTTATGCTGTTTTTTTTCATTAATTGTCCGTTTCAAATATTGCAAACAGTGAACACTATACTTTTCAAATCAAGGGTTCTTAAAGTTTTGATGACAGATTGCCAGTTCAGGGAGCCATCATGTCACTGAGGGCTCGCAGGAAATGTTCAGTTGTGAGTTGTCAACCAAAATCACTAACTTAAGCTAACAGCTGTAGCACTGATGACAGAACAGAATTCCCACAACATTTGTGATGCGCCACTAGCTGCAATACAACCAGCTGCTTTCAACAAGTTGTCACTCCTAACCTGACAGACCCTTGGGTTCGTTCGGAAACACTAACTCCGAGTACTGGAGTGCACTCTGGCACAAACTGGGCCGAACGTGACTTCAGAGCACTGTGGAAATGTACCGTTCACTCCTCAAATATCAGACATGTTACAAACAACATTAATGTAGGTTAGTGGAAATGATCTGTCAGCGCACAGCCGTTAAACTGTCCTCAGAAAACTCTGACAGCAGACATTGTTTGTCATAATCTCTCCTTAATCTGCATCCGCCCAGAGCTTTTTAATACACACCCCCACATGATTTAATCTCCATTTGGAGCTGAATGTGTCGTTGCGTAACGGAGACGTTGCCATCCCAAAGCAATTACTCTCTTTTCTTTCGCTCTGTCTCTCACACAGACACAAGAAACTTACAGGAAATGAAAACTTAAAAACACATTCGGACAACTTAACTCGTCATGTCTCACACTTTAAACATGACTCACACTGTTCTCCTTTAATGGGAGTGACATGTTGAAGATGTTAACACTGACTCTGTCCTCAGTTCACTGACTCAGTTTTTCACCTGGCTCAGCTACACACTGTCACTAATTACCTATAAAACTCTTCAGGGAGTCACATCATCACTTGGCAGGACTCTTAATTTTCCCACAAACACTTTTACTACAGAATGCAAACTCTTATCATTCTGAGGATTAATAATCAATCTACTGCTGACAGAGCATCTGTGGAATACTTCAGAGAGATCAGAGAGGAAAGCAATAGAGATTTTAAATTAATCATCATAATTATCACTTGCTCGTTTTTACAGTTGAACTGTATAACTGCTACTTTGTTCTAGTTTCTAGCCTTAACTGTAAATCAGGCCTATTTAATAGACGGCCCGCGGGCCACATCTGGCCCAGAAGCAACCTCCCAGTGGCCTGGCCAGGGATGGGTACGGAGACCTGGTATTAAACGGCCTGGGGGAAATTGAATCATCGGAATCAAACTCTGCTGGTTTTCTACCCAAAAGTATTTGTATACAACAAGGCGATTCCCAAAGAGACACTAACAACTCAAAGTACACGTCAAATAAATTTTCTCCAAACATGTTTTTTGTTATTTTAGGTAGTTATTATCACGCTAATGTATGTTCAAGTGTTCATTTCCCCCGATAAGTTGGTTTTAATTCGTTATTTAACTCTATAAACACAGTCTGACCATCTCAAGCTTTTATTTTGGTACTTCGGGTGACCGGCGGTGTGAATTTGCATATTAGCTAAATATTTAGTTTCACCCAGAACATTTAGATTTAACATTTAACATTTAGATTTAGCATTTCAATTTAACATTTAGATTTAGATTTAATATTTAGATTTAGATTTAGCATTTAAATTTAACATTTAGATTTAGATTTAGATTTAGATTTAATATTTAGATTTAACATTTAGATTTAATATTTAGACTAGATTAACATTTAACATTTAGGTGCCACATTTAATATTTAGATTTAACTATTTAACATATTTCTAAGTTAACAAATATTGCTGTAAATGTCGTAAAAGGTGACGTTAAAAAATTTACAACACTTTTTTAAACATTGTTTGAAGCTAAATGTGGCAAAATGTTGATGTTATTTTCAGCGTGAGCCACTTTACAAACGGCACCCCATAGTGTTCTTCAAGCTTCGATAATGTTACTTTTTTCACTCAGTGTTGTGATGTCAGGAGGAATATTATTTTACTGACATGTTAGATTTGTTTCCAGTGAGATATTATTGAGTTTATAAAGTGACTTTGTTGTTGTAAACATGACTGTTGCTAACATGGACTGTATAAAACTATATGCTGTATATTTTCCTTAACACTTGACCCTAAGGAAAACATCAGGAAGTGAGGGGTGTGTGTGTGTGTGTGTGTGTGTGGGAGCGGGAGATGTTGGTATAGAGAGTGTGTTATTAGTTACTGTTAATGCCACTTATGCTTCTGTGCATTGAAAGCTGTTTTTATTGTCTCTGCATTATGTCATGCTCCCCAGTCAGATATGTGACTGTGACTACATTGTTTTTCAATTATACTATTTTATGTTGTCATAATTGCCCTTTATTTTTACTACATTTGTGCCTACTGCAACATTTGATCTCAGGGTATCATGAACAACTGTAATCCTCAGAAAAGTGAGCCTTAAATGTTGATGTTGATCATGTGTGGACTCCATCCGCTCAATTAAAGACATTTAAAGTAAACAATAAAAAATTTTCAATAGGTCGCCTGCTGATGGAAACATACGACTCATCAACATTTCCTGGTTTTAAAATCCAGCCCTGTTGAATTTGTAATTGAACAGCCTTGCTGTAAATAAACAATATCCTGTATGTTGTTTTCATGCATTTAATTGTTATTATCTTTGCTAATTGTCGTCTTTGTTCTTTTGTGAAAGTCTACTGAGACACACTGTGATTTTATGCTCAACAGAAGCTCGCTTACATTTGGAGGATGAAAACAAAACCACCCACAGGGGCTTTCTGATCAGATGAAGAGGAAGCAGATTTCTCTTTAAATCAAATAAAGTCCTGCAGGACGCTGATATCCCATGAAAGTATCAACTAATAACAGATTTAACTCTAAAATATGTCACTGTGAGGTTTCTTTCAGTGTAGGATCTTTGTAGTTATATCTGAAGTACCACAAACTACATTTGCATTCTCAGATGGATTTACCTCGCTAACCACAGACGGTCGTAACTAATGATGTGGATAATTGTCATGATAGACACTTATACGCCGTGCCAATAACGTTCAGCAAACTGTAATGACATCGTAATGACACGGCACCGTCAGTGTGTGGAGAGTTTTATCACCTTCCAGCGGCTGCTCTGATTTGAAGGGCGTGTCTGCGGCGCTCAGGCTGCTGGTGGAGTTACCCAGGAGGTCGGGAAGGGAGGACGACACAGACACCACCGAGGGTTTCCTTCTCCACTTTAACACTGAGGGGAATTCGTCGACCACCGGGAACTCGTCTGGAACGGGGAACTCGTCCTGCGGAGCAGAGGAAAGAGGAGGATCTGTGTGTCATGCAACTGCAACAGCGTAGATATAGTGAGAGATAGTTTGTAAAACGAAGGTCTCTGGAAATGTATGCAAATTAGTGCATATTTATTCTGATAGGGCACCATTTGCATATCTAAACGTAACATTTTAGAAAACCTGAAATACAAAAGCAATTTACTCAATTGAGCGACTAACATGAGAAGGTTCAAGGTGATACCTGCTGTATGGGTTCAAAGTTTTACCCTCTTCACCTGCAGTGTCTCCCCTTCACGTTTCTCTTCAGATACTTTCAGTCTAGATTAGAGTGCGATCAAGGACGAGCATGTTCGCAGAACTTAATTACTACTTAATACAAAAGCTCTTCTGTCGCACAGTAACCTTAAGTGCACACACACAAGGTGACTTCACAACGCTCTGATAGCATCTTGCCGACTCAGGGGATAGTTCATTGTGAGACTGCAGCTGCAACAGAATGATCTATTGATACTGTCTGTGTACGAAGGTACGTCAGCTCAGGGGCAGCTGCACGTGAGAGCTGTCGAGGCCTTTAGACCAACACGAAACAAACTTGGAGAAATTAAAGTAATAAATGCCTGTGGATAACCAGATGTTGTAGCTTTACCTACTATGAGCTTTACAGTTTTATGATGGTTTATGAACGACATGCTGTTATCACTGACCAGCGATAAGGTCGGCTCCTCCATGAACTGCTTCAAGCTCAGACTCTTCCCATTGACCTGCAGAGGGAAAATGAGATCACCTTGTTAGCTGACACGTACACTGCACATTATAGACCAAGGGTGTTTTCACACTCGGCCCTTTTCAGCCCTTTTTGTGAACTCGGAGCAGTGTCTCAGCACTTTTTTGGACATACGTGAACACTCCAAGAGACCAAGAGAGCTCAGACCCTTCTGAAGTGAATTGAACTCAGAGCACCTCCCAAGGAGGTCTGAGTTTGGTTTGCTTTGGTTGCTGAGGAAAACATCAAACAGCAACTGTCCAACCAATTTTAAGTTCATAACCACACTGCAGTGCCACGTCAAGTAAAAACAAAGCAATGTCAATATACGTTACATATAGGCTTTAGTGTGAACAGAAAGAGGACTGATCTGACAACGTGAGGACAAAAAGAACTGAGTCCCTTTCTGTTGGTCCACTTTTTGGTGCACTTTAAGAGGACTGAGTTTGGTTTGTTTAAAAAGGACTAAATGTGAAAACACCCCTAAAGTGCACCAAAAAGTGGACCAACAGAAAAGAGACTCAGTTCTTCTTGCTTTCACACTGCCCTTTATTTGAAAGAGGACTCAGTTCTCTTTCTGGTGAACTTCAGGTCTGATGGGGCCTCAGTCCTCTTTCTGTTCACACTATACTATATATAATATATATTGATATTGTTTTGTTTTTTACTTTGCCGTGGCACTGCAGTGTGGTTATGAAGCCCCTCGCTTTCAGATGAACTTAAAATTGGAAGAAAACCTCAGTGTCTCTGTGTCCTGTAGACTGCTGCAGTTTGATGTATTCTACATTCCACATCTGGGGACGTGCAGTATCCTCTGTGGACCAAACTACTCCTCGACCTGCGTCCTTGTCAGTGTTACAGGCCGACGCGGTTTTGTCTGTTTTTTAAAGCGTCTCAGTGCAACAGCATGTGATCTAGAGGGCTGACTAAAATGGCAAAGAGCAAAGCGAACCTGGAGCGCTGTGTGTTCACAAGGCACAGGTTAAGTGAACCGCACTGTAGACTTGAAGCGAACCAAACTCACCTCCTGAGGTGGTTTGTTTTAGAGGGGTCTGAGTTCTCTTAGAGTGTAACATATGCACAAAACAAAATCTGTCTCGAGAACTGAAAAGGACTGTATAAAAACACCCGAAATGAAAAGTATGCACATGTGTGTGTGTGTGTCCTCTGACCTGTAGGTGTGTGCAGATCCTGCGCAGGACGTCATACACACTGTCTCTTGATAGGAGAGATACAAATACATACTGAGGAAATAAAAAGAGAAACAGTGATGTATAAATCCTGGTGATACTCTGTTTATAATTCTATTTAAAAAATAAAATAGTCCCTTGAAACTATTCTGAATTTATCCACACATATAAAAATGTTTATGGCGTACAATCTGAGCTCAGAGTGATTCTCTCAAACGTATATTCATACAGTTAGAGAGATTTCTTTTGAACAGCACAGATAAGCTTTACACTCAGCTTTTCATTTATCACCAAAATTAGGTTAGATGAGAGATGATATTAAACTTCGACGAGCCCTGCGGGGGAAACTGAAAAAGGAAATAGATCAGGATGGATTTCTTCTTCTTCTTCTTCACATCTCAACCTGCCTTTGCAAATATCAGATGTGTTCATCTGAGTCTTGGTCGCTTCAACACTTGAGATCATCAACATCTGGACAAAATCACACCTGCATTATTACAGCTGTCTGCTCATGTTGTTAGCACATAATCAGGGGATTCAGCGGAGAGGTGCATTAATATTTGCAGAATTACAAAGCATATAATACATTGGGCGAATGACACGTCAGGGATTCATAATCTGGGGCACAAAGAGGATATTTTTCTAATCACATTTTGTTCCAGTTTATTCTTTCATGAGTGAATGACAGGTCAGTGACAGCTTACACAAATATCCCTCTGACCTGAATAAATATCACTGCGATCTGAAAAGTACTTCTGAATGTATTTACGAGCATTTAAAACAAGGCGTTGCAGCCGTCTGAGTCCTGCTGCGTCTCCACTGACACACTCATGTTAGTGAATGAGCTGAGAAATTACAAACAAGCCTGAACTTTGTTTTTACAGACACGAGCTGTGAACTTTTTACCTCATAAACACAAGTGAAACATTGTGCAGAGCCATGTATGCACTCACGGTTGTGTAACGCATATTACACAATCATGCAGACATTATATGGTACAGGACATTTGCCCTCGTACAGTCAGTGACATACCATCCATATGCTGCGAGGCTTACACGCTTCGAGGAAGGTTGTTGCCGCTGAGAAGATCTTTATGCTTATTACAGAAATATGCCAGCCTCAGACAAATTTAATAACAGCGTTTTACACAAATGTAATTTTACACAGCTGGGTTCTGCTTAGACTCGCTGAGTTAACATGTAACTTAAAATAAAGAGAGGGGAAGCATGTGACGGTTTAAAGACAGACACGTATCTAAAGACTTGTGCTGAAACATTTTGAACTGATGTGGAAAACAAACGTACCTAATGTACACCTAGCAGACCTCAGTGCTGACAGCATGCTAACTGTGACCCTTCTGCAGTCATCTGGTAAACAAACTGTCTTTATTCATATTTTAGTGATTTCTCTTATGAATAAGTAATGTATGCTGTCATACTTTAGTGTATATATGAGTGCATAGTGCCATATGACTGTCTGAGGAGCACTTAAAGGGGAACTACGCCCATTTTCAAAATTCATACGTGCTATTCCTGTCATGGTCTAACGCCTTGTTTCCACTTACGCATGTGTATGGAGAGGAGGAACCCGGAAGTCCATTCATTCCTATGGGAATCTCCGTGAAATCTGGAATTTGCCTCGAGTATGTTGTGGTAAATTGAAGTTTTGCTGTGGATTTTGGAGAGACCGTATGACAGTGTGCTAGCTTTGTTAACAGGCTGCTAACTGGCTAACAGGCTATTTTCTTCAATTCAGTTGCCTATGTTGATTGTTACGGAAGCGCATTGCATTCACTGAATAGATAAAAAAATGGACATATTATCTCTTAATTATGAGATCTTATGTCATAATTACAAGATAAGATCTCATATTTACAACATCAGGATCTTGTGTCGTAATCTGTAGGCTACAGATTACGACATCAAGATCTCATAATTACGAGATATTATCTTGTAATTATGAGATCTTACAACATAATATCTCGTACCTCTTTTTTATTTATTCAGTGAATGCAATGCGCTTCTGTAGACTGGCAAGTGAGTTAGTTGATTAAAAAGAACTTGTTTATCTAGTTTTTAACACATTGTGTAAGTAATGTTATTCTGCTCAAGTATGGTTATACATTATATACAGTCAGATCATCTTTATGACCCGTTCAGTCGTTCATACGTCTTTTTGATTAACAAAACATGGCCTGCGCCTGGCAGTTCCTGCTATCAGTTGTATTTTAGCCTACTACAAACCAAGTTAGCACTAATGTTAACATAAGCTGTCTTCCCTAGTTAGTTAGCACAGCTACCAAACCTGCAGCCGTATTTGCACGAGGAGGGAGAGTCAAAAAATTGCTTTGCTTTTGGTCTGAACCAAAGGTTCACACCTCAGGAAGTGCACTGGGGTCTGAAGCCAATTTTCTCAGGGTGCTTTCACACCTGCCCTGTTTGCTTCAGTTCAATCAAACTCAAGTTCGTTTGCCCCCGAAGTGCCGTTAGTTTGGGCAGGTGTGAACACAGCAATCACACTCAGGTGCGCACCAAAACAGTGGGACCGAGACCTTCTTGAAGAGGTGGTGTCAGTCTGGTAACAAACAAACTCTGGTGCAGTTGGTTTGTGGTGAGAACTTGTTCCGACCTTGATCTGAACCAACTGCAGTCACATGACACAATTCTGACAATTGCAATTATGCAACTTTGTAACAAAACTAGTCCCTGATTCAGACCAAAGCAAGACAACTCTAGGTCTGAAAGCAGCCTTAGTGACCAAACAGTGGAATTGAAACATTTTTTTGAGCCTCAAAAGCCCCATGAAATAACTCGTTTCACTGTTGCGACAGAGTGCTAAACCAGAGGTAGTTGGCTTGGCCAGTGGAAGTCTCTAGTTTGCTTGCTCTAAGAACCCGATGATGCGTTGCTGATCATCTGGGTAACTTTAGATGTGGCCGTTACAGGTTTTTGGCTTCATGCAGTACTGAGCAACTTTCAATAATGAACTGGGTCCCATGTCTTAACACACCTACAGAGTTTCATGTTTGCTGGGTACAAATCTAAAGCTGACCTAAAGTTAAATTTAGCTTGCTGGCTGTCATTATTTATGGGTAGTTGGGGTCTGAACAGAAGCTAAAAAGTTCATTACATCTTTTAAAACACCACTTGAAGACAGGCCGAGTCTGATGTGACAGAGTTAAGTAGCCCGTCTGCATGTTGCTGTAATGGTGGAAAAACCCTTCACTCTCCCTCGCTCCACAAGGCTGGGACTCCGCTCTGCTTCTATCTATAGCATGGTGTTGTTTTTTCCATCACACCTCTCCTGCAGCCATGCTGCGCTAAACAGCGCAAGTATTTTAATTCACGGTGACTGTGATGTAAGTGTTCACCTTCTGGCCGGTGTCTGTGGTGATAGCCAAGCCATTGGGCACAAGGCCTGCTGTTTTGTGCTTCTTCACCAGCCTCACAGAAACGACAGGGATCGCCACCTGAAGAAGACAGGAAATAACACTTCAGAGGAGACAGTCAGATTTGGGGAGGCAAACTAATAAGAAAATTACAGGTGAGAGGAAAACACCGGTGTGATTTGAGTAAATGCTGGCAGGGAAGGCAGACACTGTAACACAGGGGGGAAAAGCCCCAGGAGAAAATCAGTAGTGGACATGAAACGTGTCTGATTTCAGTCAGAATGTGAAGAATGCAGTCTGAATAAGTAGCTTATTGTCACTCGGATGTCAGGAGAGGTTTGGTTTCAAGGAAATGAAGGAACAGGAACAATGCACAGCATCAAAGAGAGAATCACATAACTGGTTCAGGTTAAAGGTTCAGTAAGTCGACCTGTTCTCGCTACATTATTTCACAGCACGGACATAAAGAGAGAACGTGGGAGAATTAAGTCTGTGACAGCCCGTAATCCTGAATGACTTTCAGTCAAATTATTTGTCAGGTTGTCCAATCAGCTTTGTCAGAACGTGACTGGGAGACACCCGCTTCGTGTTTGTCAGTCAGTTTGAGTTTATTAAACTGTCTGTCAGTCCCTCGTACCTTTATGTCCTTGCCGAAGAGGTTGGCATAGAAACACAGCCAGTTTCTGGAAATGTAGAGCCGGCCTTGTAGAAGGATGTCTCTGAGGAGAGCACAGGAGTACACTGAGGACACAAAAGACAGAAACACCTTTTTAAAAACCTTACTCTTTCTACAACTAAAGAAAAACATACAGGTTTAGCAAAACCTCCAAACCTTTCTACTGTCTCAGCATTTTTAAAATCACCAGTCTGTGAAGTTTCGTATCACTGGTTTTATTCTGACAGGTTGCACATGGCATCAAAGTTTATAGTAAACCAGGCTGGACTGTGCTCACAGGCGAGCTCACACTGTGCTGGAGGAGTTGGTCATCCTGAAAGAGCTTCTGAGATTAACCAGATGGCAGAACTGAAGCAAGAACAATTAAAAGTGGACACAGAGCCGGGACAGAGACTTCAACTGAATATAAAGAAGAAAGAAAAAACAGCAACTATGTAGCACATTTTTGCTAGTGTTTCTTTTATAGGGCTTGTGGTACTGTATATAAGAACAGGATGTTGAAGATGCAGTACCAGCACATCAAAGCTGCTGCTGATAACTTCTAGTGTTGTACAGATATTGAAAATCATTAGATATTTTCATGCACAATAATTATACTATCGTCTGGGCGTAAAAGCCTCATAAACAGAATTTAGACCATCACAGATCCCCTAAGGTTGCTTTATTTTTTTTTGTTTTTTTTACATGACATCTCCTTTATCTGCCTAACGCCTCATTTCCACTTACATGTGCCTGGTGTCTGTAGATCCGTCAATATACGGATGATGCCTCTAGTGTCCAACGCAAGGAAGTGCATTTCTTTATGGACGGATAGAAACCTGATAGAAACTAACTGGAGCCATAGAGGAGAGGCTAATTTTATCCATTTTTCTGCCAGTAATCAAACAAACTCACTTGACCGTCTATGGAAATTTATTGCATTCACTGAATAAATAAAAAAATCTACACATTATCTTGTAATTACAAGATCCTGATGTCATAATCCGTAGCCTACAGATATAATGCTTTTATTCTGAAAAACCTTCAATAGAAGTACCGTCCTTGTGTTTCTCGGCGGACTCACTTTACAAATCAGCTAACGTTAACGTTATTACGGTATCAGTGAAAGGCCTTATTGTAGTATGACATCAGGATCTCACACAACTCATGTAGTGTACTCCAAGTCGTATTACCCAGTCCCATGCTCAGTACCTCCCAGACACATGCATTTTAGCTAAAAAAACAAACAAAAACCTTAGTATTGGAGTCTAGCTATGAAGAGAGCATAGATAAGATTCACTTTCAGTTCAGTTTGAAATTTTAGTTTTCAGCAAAAATGCATGTGTTTAGGAAGTACTGAGCACACGACTGGATACATGACACTTGTAGACACTTGGAGTATACTGCCTGAGGTGTGTGAGAGTTTGTAAACAGATGTTTTGACATAGTCTGACCCCAATCAATCAATCAATCAATCAATCAATATGTTTACCGTCTTCCTTGGAAGGGAGCGAGAAAAACAAAGTTGTCTTCATGGACTCAAGGTTACACAGCATGACTACGTGATAAAGAAATAGTCAGGTGTGGATGATGTATTCCTTTAAGCCAGGGCTGTAATCTCACAGTTAACGTGGGGGGAGGACCGTTTTCAGTCTACACCTGCTATGACCCTGGAGGGGGGTCGGATGAGAATTTCACCCCAAGAGAAATGTTTGGAAACTCAACAGCTAAACTGACAGTAATAGAGCAACTCTTAGATCAGGGATTCTCTCAAAAATATGATTGACTGCGGCTCAGAAAAAGTGCACACGCTATCACATATTTTCTAATATATTACACTTTGACATTTAAAATGATTTTTAGTGACATTTTATATGACATACTGACACTGCACAAAAACTGTCAACAAAGATATAACTCACATAACACTTATATTACATACACTTTTTAATACATTTGAAAGTTATGAAACAGAGACAGAACAGTGTTTGACACTGATTGTAACCACCCACAGTGGTCCAGCAACAGCTTCTGTTGGGGTACGGCAACACCCCTTGGACAAACCGCACACAGATCTGCGGTGCACCATAATAATAGAACCAGCAGTAATAATAAGGGATGAGTCAGTACACCATTATCTGCATCTTTGTATGTATCTGTTCAACCAGCTAAATTATCTGTATCTGGGGGTGGGCAGAATTTAAACCAGATGTGTCGGGGTCATTAATACGGGTCGATCAGAAGTTTCTCCATTTATAATTCATAAGACAACTATTCTATCAGTAAGACACCAACCACAGCTACTCAAATGAGGATTTTCCTTCATCGCATACAGATACTGACACATTTTTACTTTTATTGTCTTTCACTTTTATACTTATTTATGTACTTTTATATATATTAATTACTTTCATATTTATTTATTCACTTTTATATTTATTTATTTATTTTATATTCATTTATTTTTTTATCTATTATGTCAATATTTATTTATTTTACTTTTAAATGTATTTATTTATTTATTGCATTTTTATTACTCACTGAATGTCCTGTGTCTTTTGTTTTTATGGTCTTTGTTGCATCGCTTGAGTGTCACAACTAATTTCGTCGTATTCCTATGCAATTTCCAGTTCTAGCTTACTCATAAAATACTTGTACTCATAAGAAGTACATGATCTGTACCAGATACTTGTTTTATCCGAGTATTGGGTTCAACTCAAATAATAATAATGGCAATGTGTTATGTTTATTTATGATTACACTTTCAGATAGTGGTGCATAGTTTCCTGTGGTAGCATAGGTTTTTTTCTTTATATTGTTTATCAGCATATTTAGGGGGAAATTTAGAGCATATTTGAATATATTATATATTCATGTATTATAATCGCTGCCTAGTCATTAAGCCTTCAGTATCCAGAGCCAAATGTGACGTCATAAAATTGGTAACGGCCCAAAACCCAGAGATATAGTGAATCAGTAACAGACATAAAAAAAACAAAGTGCATCCCCACAACTGAAAGCTGCAATATGGGATCTTTGGGATTTTTGATTATGCTGGATAATAACTAATTGATTAAATATCATTAATAGCCATTATATGATATTTAACAGAAGGCTAATATCAGTCCCATATTGTTACTGTATACTAAAGCTTGCAAGAGGAGCTAAAAAGACAAGTACAAATGCATAACAAGCAAATTATAGTGAAGCTGAAGCATGACATGCTCAACAATATTAACAAGCTGATTAATAAAATAGATGCTGTAATGCAAAACACAGGCTTTAAGTTCTCCTGGTGGTAAAAAGCACAGTACCTTTCATGAGGATCTCATCCTTGGGCACACACTGGAACAGTTTGTGGTACTGCGAGTTGTACTTGCTGACAGTCTGTGCAGAGGGACAGGGCAGAGTCATGAGCAGCTCCTTGGCGGACCGGCCTGCCTGCACAGCACCACCGGCCACTCCGCCGGCCACTCCGCCACCACCGGCCACTCCGGCTCCGCTCGCCGCAGACACCACCCTCTCCCTCAAAGGACGCGAGCTCTGCACCAGGCTCAGCACGTTGGCACCGTACACACACACACACTCGCGCACATCCAAGGCCTGGAGCAAGCTGCTGCAAGACACACACTGTTTCCCTGTCGCCGGTCAGTACGGGACCGAGATGGACTGACTACCTCTAGTCTACAGGCACGTAGGAACACACACCTGGCTCTACACCTACACACACACACACACCTACACACACACACTACTACAGAGTTACAGCAGCAACGCGTCAGTTTACAGCCACTGAGCTCCTTCTCAGAAACTACAAGGCTCTCTTTCTCTGTCTCAAATACACCTCGAGTGACTCTACACTTTGCAGCACCCGGCTGACACCCTCCCTCTCCTTCTGCCTCCCTCACACACATACACACACTCTGCCCTTCATCATCCTGAGCTTTAAAAAAACAACACACGCTCTCGCACACACAGGTACTCTTCACTACTTGAAGCCCTTTCTTTCTCTGCCTTTGCCTTGTTCTTCCCTCTGTCAGTCTGTGACACCCCAGTCCTCACTTTTCAGAGAAAATCATACACTTTCCTTCCATCTGAACACACAAGGGGTCTCATTCATTCCCTGCTCGCCTTCCTCACGGCTCAAACTCACATCCAGCTCTTGAAATATCTGCCACCACACTATCTCTCCCTATTCCTCTGTCCTGTCTTGTATCGCTCCTTCAACTCGTATCAGCTCAGTGTGCTGCTGTCTGCTGCTCCTGTTTTTGTCTTTCTATTAATAGCTCATACTGGAGCAGCTCTTGTCCTCAGAAAGATGGCGCTTACAGTACAGCAGGTTACAGTAACGCAGTGGGAACGATCACCAAAGATGGAAAGATGTTAATGTGTAATCACTTAACTGAATTCAAAGGTAAAATGGCATTAGATGATCATTTTATGGGATGCCTCAATTATTTCAACTTGACGGTGATATGGTTACTTTGAGTGACTCATATCAAGGCTCAACTTTTGAGAAATTTTACTGGCCAGTCTTGCAGCAAGTCTACAGGATAGTAATTTAGGATTAGCCTATATAGCCGAGCTCGTCAGTACACATATCATAATTTGTTCTCCATTCAGTTTTATGTATTGATTCTACGATATTTTAAAGTCCTCTCCAGTAGGTAATATTTATACTAATATCTTGTTGAACGTGGTTTTCCCGCATAATAGTAAAAAGTGGCTGGAGGTAGATACGCTCTTTTTTCCTCACTGATAAATTAGCTTGCGGTTTTAATACTTTTTGTACTGGTATGTTACATGTGAGCTATGTCCCTGAGTTTGATATCTGAGTTTCATCATTGTTTTAATTTCAGTGTAGAGCGTCAGACTGAATTTACGAACGCACCATGTCAGGTCACTCACTCTACAGGACTGTGAGTGTTACTTGAATAATTTCACACTGGCCAACGGGACCAGACTGGCCGACCCGTATGCTGTCACTCAGTGGATGGATGATGTCACGAGAAGCTTTGTTGTTAATTTTTATACCAATCTTACAAAGAAGGACGACACTTGAACGTTTTCCTACTGTTTGTTTTGCTATTGAAGCTAACGTTAGCTAATGCGCTAAAAAGTCCACGTTACAGAAAAATCCAGTATTCCTCTGAATCCCTCCTCAGTTTCTGATGAGGTGGACATGACAACCTTTAACACACATAACGTTATTCATCCCTACAACAGGAAATACTTTTTCCCTAACCTAATGCACATGCGAGCATTGATGATCGCCTTCGTCCAGCTCTCTCGTCTTACCGCATTTAACACAAGTTGTATTCATTTTTGTTGACGGGCAGTGGTGGCCGGTGATAAAATTTTAGTTTAAAGCCATGACTCCTTCTATTCTGGCTCCCAGTAACACAAGACGACATTTTAAGACTCCTATGTAGCATACAGCCCTGTGGCAAGAGAGTTGTGTTTTGCCTCCAGCTAATAAACTGACATCATTGTGACGTTGGCACTAAGAGGTTCTACAGTCAAGGTCAGAGATTTATTAGACATAAACATAGAAGAGACAATTTTGAGAAATCTCACATCAGTGGACGGGAAACATCTGGTCATTTCTCACAGATTTATAACGGCAGCATGTTAGTTTTTCTAACTTGTTCGGATGCCTTCATGTATAATCCAGAAAATGAATAATAAATAAATGCAATATGTATCAGACTGCTAACAGATTTTTGCTTCCAATGACACAGATCGGTTTGAAATGCATCTCAGTGCTGCAGTGTTAAAGTGAGAGAAATGGCTTTGAGTCGAGGTAGCCTATCAGAAAACACATTTTAACAGGGAGTGCTGCTTTTATAATAGATTAAACATTTAGGTAAAACTGGTTGGACCTGCTCCAATCACAGACACAATAACAACAAGGATCCAAAGAGAGACCAGACTCACCGAGCCTCGGTAACATTTCTTCACATCTTCATAGGACAGATCTTCAATAAGATGAAACCTGTGATAAGAGGAAAAACACGCTTAGGATTAAAATGACACTTCTATATATGTATGTTTATCTCTTAATAATGATCACAGTATGCAAGACATACCATCTACAAGTCTTCTCAATGTAGAACTATGGATAAGGATTCGTAATAAATGCTGCATATATCACATTTTGCACGCAGATTAATGCCTTCATGTGGCCTGAAGACAGCATGACAAATGGTTGTTAGCTTGTGTGCGTGTGTACAGTATGCGTGTGTGTCGGTGTTATGTGTACATTGCATGAAAATCCGAGCTGGGTCAAAGCTTCCACATGACGAGTTAATCGTCAGTGTGTGCATAACTGCAGGGAGACGCAGGCTGTCACAAAACAACATAATCAAAGATAAATATTGAGTTGTTTAAACACAAATAGTGACCATGCCAGGAGATTATCCATGTTGTTCTTTTTATAGTCATGAAACACGAACAAACACAAACACACACACACACTGACACACACACACACACACACACACACACACACACACACACACACACACACACACACACTCATCACTGGCATCACGCTCGCCTCAGGAGGAGTAGTCAGAGCAGTGCAGCAGATGTCACAGCATGATACTCATATCTATTGCTAAAGCAGACAGAACCAGCCAGCAGATAAAATACAGCATAATCAGCCCTTGAAGGAAAATGTCATTGAAATGAACTGCTGTCCCAGTTAAGACGCTTTAGAGAAGAAGACATGTATGCAACAATAAAGTCTGAAAGGCCAGATGTTTTTGAGGGATTATTTCCTGACAGAGACTTCCTTTTGTTCCTGTATCTTTCCGTGAGTGCCAGGTGATTGACAGCAAGCAGAGCACGGCGTAACGTGGCGCTGATATGGAAACACTCCTGCTAAAGGAGATACTGATAAAACAGAGGCTCTGGCAGAACCAAATTGCAGCTTCATGTTTACTGTGATGGATTAGCTGACTCTGTGGAAGCCATTTTTCATACAGTGCAACGGAGCACGGCATCAAATGAAGGGAGGGAAAGTGAGCCTTGATATCTTCAACCCTCCTGAATCCATCAGGAATAATGTGAAGGACAGAGGAAGACTGTTTCATTTGTCCTATAGTCCTCAAACTCAAAGACCTTCTCTTGTATAATAAACAGCGAAAGCATATTGTTTGTAAATACAAATAAGTAGGGATGCACAATATTAGATTTTTTGCCAATATCCAGTATGCCGATATGTATAAACTCATTTGACTGATAACCGATCGATATATATCCACTTTTTCACTTCATAACTTTAGTGATAATCAAGTCTCTTTTGTAGTGGAATAAGCATCATATTTTACATGCATACTCTTATTGTGATGGCCCACCAGCAAATGGAGACATGAAATACAATGTTTTTCAATGTGTGTGATATTCATTCATTTTGCAAAATAAGAAAAAGCATGTCTGCCAATTCTAATAGTTAATTTTAAAGCTAATATTGTGTGTGCCAATATTATCGTGCATCCCGACGAACAAGTATGTAAGCAACAGGGGTTATGTTAGAAAGAAATAACTATCAGATACATCTCTCCATATCATACATACAGGTGAACTAAGGGCTGGCCAATAGCCATTTTCATCTGCTCATCCTGGGCCGGGTCGCTGGGGCAGCAGGCCAAACAAAGCACCCAAGACATCCCTCTCCCTTGCAACACTTTCCAGCTCCTCTCCCCGGGGCCTCCTACCAGTGGGACGTGTCCAGAACACCTCCAGTGGGAGGTGCCCAGGAGGCATCCTGATCAGATGCCCGAGCCATCTCAACTGACCCCTTTCGACGCGAAGGAGCAGCGGCTCTACTCTGAGCTCCCTCCGGATGTCCGTGCTCCTCACACTATCTCTAAGGCTGAGCCTAGCCACCCCACGGAGGAAACTCATTTTGGCTGCTTATATCCGCGATCACATTCTTTCGGTCACTACCCAGAGCTCATGACCATAGGTGAGGGTTGGGACGTAGATGGACCAGTAAATTGAAAGCTTTGCTTTCTGGGTCAGCTCCCTCTTCACCACAACGGACCGGCGCAGCGCCAGCATCACTTCAGAAGCCGCACCAACCTGCCAATCCATCTCACGCTCCATCCTATCCTCACTCCTGAACAAGACCCCAAGATACTTTAACTCCCTCGCTTGAGGCAGTAACTCTCCCCCAACCCGCAGAGGGCAAACCACTGGTTTCCGACAGAGGACCATGGCCTCAGACTTGGAGGTGCTGTCTCTCATCCCAACTGCTTCACACTCGGCTGCAAAACGCTCCAGTGCATGCTGGAGGTCATGGTGTGATGGAGCCAACACAACCACATCATCTGCGAAAAGCTGGGATGCAATTCTGAGGTCCCCAAACTGGACCCCTTCCTCCCCCCGGCTGCGCCTTGAGACCCTGTCCATGAAGATCACAAACAGGATTGGTGACAATGGATAACCTTGGCGGAGGCAAACACCCACCGAGAACGTGTTTGACTTAACACTGGGTTCCTGGTTCGAAGGGTGGTGGAGCCCTTCTATACAGAGTTTGCATGTTCTCCCCGTGTCAGCGTGGGTTTCCTCCAGGTGCTCCAGCTTCCTCCCACAGTCCAAAGACATGCAGGTTAATTGGTGACTCTAAATTGTCCGTAGGTGTGAATGTGATTGTGAATAGTTGTCTGTCTCTATGTGTCAGCCCTGTGATAGTCTGGTGACCTGTCCAGGGTGTACACAGCCTCTCGCCCAGTGTCATGGGTCAAAGGGAACAGATGACAGCCGCCAGAGGCCAAGTGTGGCCCGTGAAAAGGTCTATATAACTAGAGGACCTTAGGCATCTATTGGTAGCAGCCATTAATTGGATTATAGGAAGTATAACATTTTGCAAAGTGATATGTATAGTGTCCACGTCAATGACTAATGGGGATCCAAAGCAAATCATTAAGATTCTAAATGCAGGACTTGTAATGGAGGTTTTTTTCCTACTACAATACAATGACGATGCTGTTTAATTTCTATGTCCTCTAATGTTACATGAATATGTATTTATTATTTCATCCTCACTAGTTCTTTCAGAATAATGTAAAACAAATCTGTTTCTCAACATGGCCGCCCTGTGATTCAGCAGGGACTTTATAACATCACACCGTAACAGCACCACATTTGTATTCTCCTTGAACAGTGTCCTTCACTGTATACAACAAGGTGCCATTATGTTAAAATGCCCCTCACTGATGCCTCAATAGCAGCGGGACTGTCCGTGTCCCTGCTCTGATGAGACACTCTCCTCTGGGTAAGAAGATAGCGTGACCTCTGTCCCCAAACAACCCTCCCTGACTCTGCCGCCTTTTTCCATGCCGCTCATCCTCTCATGATGAAGCACTGTGGAGATGAGAGAGGTAAACTCTGCACCGACGGGGCGTCTGTCATGATGACACTGAGATAATGATGTCAGGGAAATGCTGATTTCTATGACTGAGTGCACAGCAAAATGACAGACAGGCCTACGGCTCATTCATCGTTATGTCTCTATTGTTACTCTACTGTCATCTCCTCCTTCAGCTAAAGAGTCAGAGAGTGAATGAGAGACAGAGATCGACAACTGAGGCTGGAAAAAGACCCAAGATGGGTTAAAGTGTCAGAGAGCAGAGGCGGTTAAGAGATGCTAAAGGTGCCTGCTGTGAGTGTGTGTATGTTTACTTGTTCTTCCTACAAAGTGAGGACCAAAACCTGTTTTTAAACCAACAGAGTGAGGACATTTTTGGAAAGTGAGGACAGGTCACTTCATTTAAGGCCTTGTTGAGGGTATAGAGGTTTGTATTTTTTTTAAATCATGATTTTCATTGTTCTCTTTAGAGGAAATGTAACTAAACAATGACAAATGTGAGTTAAATGTTCATATAATAGTAATTAACAAGATAAATAGAAAAAACTAAATGAATAATATAGATGCATTCAGTTCCTAGCACCTTCCTACATCCCTGCGATCCAGACCTCATGTTAGCCCACCTGCACAGGATAAATACTATGTACATACTGTGTGTATAAGGCACCTTAAAGGCACATTTACCAAAGAATAAATAAATAAAAACATAAAAAAGATAAAAACAAATAAAATATAACAATATCATAAATAAATAAAAATAAAGCTGTTACGGGTTTGCCGTTAATTGGTTAAGCCGAGAATATTTTTGACCAGTAACGCATGTTGGTCTTGTACTGTGGATCACCCAGATCTGGTGGCAGACAGACAGCCAGGTTGCCATCTTGGAAACATGGTGCTCACAGCCCACCCACCAGTCTCCACTGGGTGGTTAGGCTCGTTCTGCACTGCATACCGGCCGGGTCAGGAGAGAGCTAGCTAGCAGCGCCGCTCATTTGGCAATTACTGCTAGTAACTCAGTCCTGACCCAACAGAGTTGCTGTATAAACACTGTTCACCCTCCAGTCTCCGAGGTCATCCCACTTTAGCATCACTGTTAGCTCTGTAAACAGTGTTAGTGGTGCCTACATGGCTCGTGTTGGCAACACTGCACTAACACTGCAAACAATGCTAGAGGGGTTTTGCAGCTTAAAATGTGCCTGCTTACTCACTGGGGCAACCAGTGGGGTGACCCAGGGTGGCCACGATGTTTCCGCAGCAACATCATCCTACCACCAGGATTATGTTGCCAGCGGTAATGGCTGAATGAGTGGCGCCACCAGCTGGCTCCCACCTGACCCGGCTGGTGCACAGTGTAGAGCAGCCAAGGCTAACATTAACTAACCAATAAAAATGGAGTTTGGGTAGCAGACACTATGTTTCAGCATGTTAACGCAGCTCGCTGGTTGTCTGTCAGCAAAGCCAACATAAAATAAAATAAAAGCCACAACATTTACATAACAAAACATCAAAATTTCACCACTTTGAAACAGATATTTCTTTGAAATGCGGCGCTAAAGCTCACTGAGACCATGGAGCGCCAGACCATATGGAGAGGCCTCAGGTACTTCACATTATTTTGCTTTCTGTCTTAAGAATTAATCAGTTAGCGGTTAATGGGTCAAAATTAACTGAAAGTGACATCCCTATTCACAGTTAATACCTTTCTTAAATAAATAAAAATAATGTGAGATGTTTACCTTTAAAGGTCTGAATTCCTAAGCAATTTCAGTGCAGTTCACATGAATTTAGAAAACAGAGTATTGAATAAGTAATCCATAACCACTATCCATCACTCCAATACAGCAGGTCATCAGAAGAGTCAAAAGCTACCCTCAATTTAACCTTTCCAACATTTAATTATTTCACACCGCTTGCCCTAGATGTGCAAATTCATCGTTTTCCTCATTAAACTCACCCTCCTACAAAAGACACCCCATTATCTTGTGACCATGTTATGAACAATAGTGCATGTGTGCTGCTCTTCCAGCCTGCTGGTCGCTGCCTATAAATAGGCTCCACAGTGGCTCTGCACTCCCAGGTGGAGAGAAGAGAGTGATTATTAAAAACACAGGCAGCCCTGTGGGGACTAACAGGCTCTCCAGTCCTCGCTCTCACTCTCCATCTGTCTCTCACTTTTACACAAGATCCAGGTCTTAATCAATACTGCCCGGTACATCTAGATGCTGGGCGAGTGTAAAGAATACAAACGCTACAGGCAATTCCCATCACGGCGCTGTATAGTAGAGCTGTGAACGTGGTGTGTCAAGGTAGAGTTATAAGGGCATAAACAAGGTCATGCTGGGATGATGTTGGAAAAATGATGGACAGTTGTCAGAGATACAACAGCAGCAATAAAATGCCACTACTTTGGACATCATTCAGAGGATTTGAAATGGATTTACAGGCCCAGGGGGAACTATTGAATTCTGCAGCTGAAGTAAAAACATGAAAATCTTTAAAGCTGTCTTTTTACACAGCAGAAGCAGCAGCAGCAAAATAAGTTGGTTTTCCAGGAGTCAGGAGGTTCAGTGGACTGTGGATCACATTGTGTACAGGTAGTGAATATAGAGACTGTATGAAAATAATGCATGTCTCCGCCGTGACATCACCCATTGTTCTGTGGACTCCAAGCAGCAGTCTCTGGGGCTGAAAACTGAAGCCAACCTAGATGTGCCAAAAACTGCAGGTTCGCGAACAGCCGCTTGAGGCTGGCTCCAAAAGTGAGTCAATACCCCATGTTAAAACGCCCAACTTTACAGCAGAAATAAACATGTACAAAAAACGGTTTTGGTCCCTATTGCTACTTTCAACATCCATGACAACTGTTCAGGGGGTGAATTTTTATATAATTTACCCATCTACATTTTTATGAAGGCTAAAATTTACACATAATTTACAGTGTGGCTCCTTTGACTGACAGGCTATCTGCAAGGCATTGCTACAGTCTTTGCGACCAAAAATGGTCACTCAAGTCTTTAAAACAGGAGACCACAAACCAATGGGTGATGTCATGGTAGCTACGTCTATTTTTTCATACAGTCTATGGATGACGTTTTGAAGCTGCAAGTTTTGCATTTTGGCCATTGGTATCTTGGTATTTTGGAGCCATAAGCAGTGGCAGATCTTCAAAAAAATCAAACATATGGGAAATGGTGGGGTCGGGTGTATGAGAGAGTACAAGAAATTAAAGGTGAAGGCTATCTGGAACAAGAAGTTGATGAAATCTGAAAATTTCCAGATACCGTATTCTCTTATTGTTGGTTATCTATTTTCTATAATTATTTTTAGCTAAGTTGTTTATTTGCTTTGATTTCTTATTAGCTCTTAGTCTTATTCTTAGTAATAAATATAATTTAAAAAATTATAATAATGAACTGTTTTTGGTGGTGGGGTGCCAGCGTAAGCTTGCCTAGAGCGTTAAATGTCCTCGGTCCGGCACCTGCCAGACGTGACCATATTTGAATGAGAGGGTGGTTGGCTCAGACTGTGGTGACGCCTCACAGACAGCCTGTCACTCAAAGCAGCCAAGCCTTTAATTATGTGTAACTTTAAGACTTAATACAATATAAATGGGTGAGTTGTAGAAAAATTCAGTCTCTGCGTACAGTTGTCATAAAAGGGAAAATTAGCCATAAAGACCAAAACTGTTTTTTGTACTAAGCTGTAAACATGTTTATTTCTGCTGTACAGTTGGGCACTTTAACATGGGGGACTATGGGGATTGATTCGCTCCTGGAGCCAGCCTCAAGTGGCCATTAGAGGAACTGCAGTTTTTGGCACTTTGACGTTGGCTTCATTTTCAGCCCTACAGGTGGTGCTTGATGTGAACCTGTCTGAGTCCTACACTGAAGATACAATATAGCAGAAAAACCCAAAAATCCTCACAGAGAAAGTACAAGTGTCTTTGATATCTACCGTCATTTCAGAAGCCACGGGTTGGAGATGAATCTAAACCTGTGTAATACCTCAAACTCCTGTGAGCTTTCTGCAGTGTGTGTGTGTGTGTGTGTGTGTGTGTGTGTGTGTGTGTGTGTGTGTGTGTGTGTGCACGCATGCGCCTTTCTCAGTGTATCTCAGTGCCCTTGGCTGTGAGGCTGAATAGTGAAACTAATTACGAGCTCAAAGAATCCTAAATTGAATCCTAAATTAGAAAGCGAACACCTCCCATCGGTGGCCGGCGTAGGAGTGGACTCCCAGTCAATAATTTAACTGGAGGAGAAGAAATTGGGACTGAGAGAAAGTGAGTCTCACTATGAGGCTTCAGAAGCATCCACTAGAAAAGATAGGGATGATGAGAGAAGTCGAAGAACTTTCAAAGTGTCTCCTGAGTTTAAAATCTACTTTTTAGATCTATAGATCACAGAATAGAATTTTTTATCATAAAGAAACAGTTCATACAAACGTGAAAATTAAGTCAGTTTTCTATCACACCCACGTCAGTTGATATTTTCATTGAACAGCGAACTGAGACACACACTGAGGAAAGCATAAAATGTCTATTTTTTTTAAGTGTTATTGGGTCACCATGCAAGGTTCAGTAATGATGTCAGATAATATACTTATTTGCAACAAGTTAACATTATCAGTAAGAAAATTACGCAGTCTGCAGAAATGTACAATGCCAACATTTCTTTCTGGCGATTGCGTTGATAGGGGTTTTAATTTGTATGATATCATACGAACCATTGTATGAAAATATGTTGTTGTGAGACACGAACAATAAAGTTTAAACCCCCATAGTGAATGTCAGTCTTTAAAACTGCATTCACTACATTTTTTTATTGACATTGAATCAAATAATTTTGTGTCACGTTTAAGAAGCTGTTTGTGATGACTAACCCACAAGAAATTATCAGCTTACCCTTAAACTCTAGCTTTTGAGCTTCCTTTAGCTTGTAGTTTTGGTTTTACAGCCCATTTAATTTGTTTAATTTTGCTTTCCAGTCTCATTAACATCCACAGGAAGCCGCCTCTCATAAAACTACTCTTCTAACCCTTTGAAACTTGGGCAGATATCAGAAATTACCCAGAACATTTGCAAGAAGTCATTACAAAGAACAAATCAAAATAAAAAAATAGTAAAAAAATAAATAAATAAATACAAATTAAAAAAAGAAAAGAAATAAAATGCCAAAAAAATATTTAAAAAAAAATCTTACATACTTTTAAAATGTAAATTATAAATATACTTTTTTCCTCTTTTTCTCTAGTTTTTTGAAAAAAAAAATAGTTTTCTGAATCTATTATTTTTTTGCAATTTGTGGGACATTACTCACCAGTTTGCTCACTGCCCTTTTCCCCATGTTTTTGAAAGAAATCGCACCACATTGCTCAAGGTTCAAAGGTTTAATACTTGTGAAAAGTGTCTGAAAGCAGCACAGGAAAAGTGATGTTGCTCCCAGTTTGAAAGTGAGAGTAAATTCACTGCACACTACACACCTAGCACTAGGAGACAAGCTAGTAAACACAGGGAAGCACTTAGCAGTCAAAGAGCAAGATGCTACATGTAAGCTGGTGGAGACCAAAACAGAGCTGAAAGGAGACATGCTGCTTTACGTGTCCTGGATGTGTAAATGGTCTTTTGTTGCTGACTCATCAACCATAAGAACTTTATAAACCAGTGTGATGTTGTTTTTTGTGTATGTCAGCCTGTTTGGATTAAATAATTATGTAAACAAATTTTAACAACCTGAAATGTTTCACGCAGTGGCAAAGTACTGAGGTGAGTTAGGCGCTGAGAGAGGATAAAAGATACACTCACTGCTTACTGAGTGCTGCAAGTTTAAGACTGACAAGTGCATAAAGTCTGTCCCATTCACTGAGTCGACTAACACAGACCATGCATCAGTGCTAAATCCCATCCCAGAACAGATTCCCCAGGATTACACTGCTCCTGCCTTGAATCCTTCTTATATAACACACACATTCTGTCTGCAGACACACAGACGTTGTGCATATGAGTACTTGAACAAAAATATGTTTAAATTGATTAAAACTCTTAAAGCGATTTACATTTTCCAAACATTTATCTTCTCTTCAGGCCTTTGGGGGACAAAGAAAATTAAACATCCATTGTAAATCTCTTTGTGTGCATGTGTGTGCATGTTCAACATCAAATACAGCTGAAATAAAAGCACGAAATAAGTGCTGTGAAAAAAATATCTCCTGGGGCTGTAACCCATGACCATGCACAGGATACAGATGGTGCGTGGGGAAAGAGACATGCAAGTGTTTGTGTGTGTGTGTGTGAGATTTGCCTGAAGTGGCCGTGTGTGTCGTCGTCCTTGGATTGGTCCAGGTCCTGTGTTGCGAGTAGGCCTGTTTCTTCGCTCTGCTCCTGCTGCTCAGTCATGCTCCTGGCCCTAAATACACAAACACAGCTCAGTGTTAACAGCAGGCACCTCTCCACGGGGCCGTTATGTACACTTGTATAAAAAGATGTTTGTTTTTCGCTCCACGTTTGGTTTCAAAGACCCCAAAAAAAAAAAGTGTATGAGGCAAACAAGTGGACTCTGTCTTTCAAAATCAACACAGCTGTGATGTAACATTCAAAGTCTGAATCTGCTGGTTTACACTACATTAATAATCTCTACTCAGCAGAAATAAAGCTGTGTTCTCGTGCTTGTGTAAATGGGGTCAGTGTGTGCTCTCACCCAGATGTGTACAAAGAAATAGAGCACCTCAGAGGTTGTGCAGATGGCTGACCCGATGTACTGACGCAAGCTGACTCAAACATTTTTTAAAATATACCTCACACTTGAAAACTTTTCAGCACCAAATGTGTCTTGAAATGAACTATTACACATACCACAAAGAGGAAGAAGCAGAAAATTTGCACAAACTGTGTTAAGGTGAGACGTTTTCAAAGATTTCTTCCTGTGGGTGATGACTGACGATAAGAGGAGCAAAGCACAAAACACACACCAACATGAAAACACTTGAGAACAATCGAAATAAAACTGAGAGAAACAAATTAGTCTCATGTTAATTGTTATGAATTTTGTGGCTCATGTCATTTTAAGGACTTGTTTAAGTTGTTTTGGATACTTTGAATTGGATGGCAGCAAATGGATTCACTGAAAACAAGCTGCAGTCTCGATCTACAATGAGACTGCGGTGGAAGTCTGCCGAAACGTTTTTGTCTGACGTATCCCCACAGAGTTCAAATGACGTTTTTATAAACAACTTTTTATGTCGGGGCATCAGGACACTTAGATCACTACGGATGAGCATGTTGGAGATATTTTGTGGATTCAATTTTGTGTTCTTGGACATGAGTCTGGGGCGCCGTCAGCCATTAGGTGTGCTAGCCGCTCCTCCCACCGATCTCCGCAAGGGATGTGAGGACTCTAAAACTTCACCAGAGCCTCCATCGGCATGAGGGTGAGTAGATAATGGCTGAATTTTCATTTTTGGTTGCACTATACCTTCAACACTCTAAATAAAAACTAATTTGTTACTTTTATTTATTTCAACTGTTATCCTTTGCTTTTATTAATTAATGTTACAACAGGCTGGTTTTATCCATTCAACATTTTGCAGTGTTGCCATAAAACAGTACAAGTACTGAAAACAATCTATTATGTTTCTCCCTCTCATCTGCACATCAACCCCCACCTGCCCTGCGCCATGATTTCCTCTGGGAGAGAGGAAGTCGTTACCACCTGCCCTGATATAATTACAGGTGCTGATGGAAATAAGCTCCTGCATGTAGTTTCCACTGTATTATCTCTAATTGGCCAGAAGCTCCACGTCAGCCACTGACCTGTTCAAACAACAAGGGCTTCCTGGTCCTGGGTTTTATATCTGACTGGTCATCTGTGATCACAGAGGGTTGAATGGGAAGTTAAGGGCCTGTGGTAACAGATAAGGAAAGGGTTTGTTGGGTCTTTTCACCTTAAGTCTAAGGTTAAGGGATTCAGGAGGGGTATCTGATCCCAGAGGTGAGCCTCGGGGCAAACTGGTGTTTGAGTTAACTCGGAAACAATGTTCAAAGGGGCTGCTTGAAGTTGTGCTCAGCTATTCTTTGCAAGGAAATGGAGTAGTTGAATCAAATTCTCTGGATCAGTAGCTGAGGGCATGGAGAATATTTAAACAAAGATTTATTCTAGGAAGAAGCCAATTTGCACAAAATAACTAAGATGTATTCTGACATAATTCAACCAAGGAATTCTGTGAAATCGGTAAACTGTTGAAAATTAAACATCAACAACAGAAAATCTCAGTAAGTGGGTTGGATTTACCTTTGTATAATGGTTTTCCTAGAGAATCACAAAGTCAACAATTCCTTAAATTCAGTGAAAGCAGAAGTATTTTGTGCAACGTCACTGTTCTGCCTCTACATCATTTTTCCTGGTTACACACAGGAAGCTTTGCTGTTCAATGTAACATGTTTTCTAACATGTAAGAGAAAACTGCGATTCATATTTTTATGTAATTGCTGCCCATTTTCATAAACATATGATTAATTTCCTGCCTTCCAGACATCTTCATTGGTTCATTTTGACCCATGAAGCTTGCAGACATGTGCAACTTTGACAGAAGTCACCTTATTTTTAGTTTAAGACCTTACGACTTCATGACCCTTTACCTGACAGCTGGGAATTCTCTGACACTACACTGTCCACTGCGTCCGACAGCACAGGCAGCAGACTTTGGATGGCTCTTTAGTGACCTCATTCACAAAATGTTTGCTTGCAGCGAAATGAACTTATGAAACGCATACCGACCCTGGTCACAGTCATTGAAACAAACAATCCTGGGATAAACATTATATGAACGGAAATCTTTTTCAGCCTTGGAGGTGTTTCAGACTTCAGTTTTATTTTATTTTGTGCGGTTTCTGGGAAGTGGAATTAAACAAATAATCAAAATAACAGGCATTACAAACTGTGATTTCCTCTCTGTCAGTATGTTAGTGTCTGCATTTCAAACTGTCATTTAAGCTGTATTGTTCAGGTTGACCAGGAGAGCCAGGCTGAGACAGAATATACCAGACTGACCAGTTTATAAGGTAAATAAACAGTGAGATGTTTGTGTATTATGATTAATGCCATGCTGCAAAAAAACAAAACCCATCAAGAAGCAACCTGATGACCCACCCACAATAGTAATGGATGAATAACCACATTTACAGGTCGATCCTATTGGATACTGAATCACTTAGCAAACTGTTCAGCACAAACTCTGCTTCCGTCTTGGCAATGTCATGTAAAAGTTGCAAATGTCACCACGGTTCTCTGAGTGTAGAGATCAGATCTAACCCCACAGCCAGACAAGAACATCAGCACTGGATGATTCTGCAAAACCCTGGATCACACTCAGAGCCAGTGTCTCTAAAAGTCATTATTTCAAAGTCTTGCTTTCTACAATATCTTACCCACAGGGTCCATATAATTCACTGTTTCTCACAGACTTAGCTCTATTATGGGATCAATATTAGGGCAGTACATTCATTGAGCATTTTGTTCAAAGCACTGATTTCTTTGTTGTGTGTTTTAGGAATGGAGACATCAGTAAGGTCTCGGTGTAATCTTAATAAATGGGTTTCATCCAGCAGAATATGGGTGGTCTGGAAAGAGACCACAGAGTTCAGGTAGTGATGGGCACCCCTGATAATGCCCCATACCTCAGGCAATCCTATCTCCTAGAAATTACCTTTGCATTTTACTAAACTGCTTTCTTCATTACATTGTTGTGACAGTTAGGGATGCACCGATCCGATATCTGGATCGAATATTGGCCCCGATATCATCAAAATAGATGGATCAGGTATCGGAAAATGCAACTTATACCTGAGGCGATCCTTTCCCTTTAAATCTATTGCGAGCTACGTCAAAAGTCATGGAGCGAAGGAGAGAATCTGCTGTGTGGAGGTATTTCACACTATTTCAACTGCTGTTGCACAATTATTATTTTTGTTAAAAATAAATAGTTCATCATTGCATTAATCTGTTTCATCCTGTTTCATTTTATCTTAAAGAAAGAACCATGTAGTCATCAATGCCTGATGCCTCTAGTCTTTTCTGTTCTACATGTAAAGGTATATAAATGTTAATAAAAAAGGTAATAAAAAATAATGCTGTAGCCATATGAGTGGATTTTGTGTTGTGAGATTGTCTACAGTGGGAGAAAACAAATGGAATATGTTGTCAGTGAACATTTTGCTGACATTTTTGTGACTTGCCATGTACATTAATTAGCAACAGTTCCTCATTATGTTAGAAAATTTTATTCGCTATACATTACGTTGCTAAAAAAGTACTTGCTGTTTCAAATTAGTTATATATAAAGAGAATATCTAGGAGACAGGGCTGCCTCAGCATCTGCTCACAGTGTTTCTTGTTTTGGGAATAGTAACAGGAACATGTTTGCTCAATCACAATGTAATTTTATAAACTGCAAGTCTGCAAACTAGATTTCCTAAAGATATATATATGTATATATATATATGTATATATATATATATATATATATATATATAGATATATATCTATATATATCTATATATATATATATATATATATATATATATATATATACATATATTTCCCATTTTACAGAGGACAAAGGGGAAAGAGAGGGGGGTATGACCTGCAACAAAGGTCCCAACACTGGAATCAAACTCTTGATTTTCTTGCAGTGATATCACATGGGCTCCAAGTCGCTCCTGCAAACTAAATTTGACACACTGTCTAAACTTTAGATAATAAAGCAGGGTCCTTATCATGTCAGTTAATATTGTATCTTCCAATCTGAACACAGTTTCAATTATTTGAATTATCACTAACAAATTGCCACATAGTTAATAGTTTTTGGAGTTGCCCACAGCCTTGCTGGATGGCCAGTGGTTGTACGGTTATGTATGGTTTGACTAGCTGGGAGGTGAGCCGTTAACACCAGTGAGCTGAAACAGAGAGCCACTGCAGCAGGAGAGGTGGAGTGATGTGGAAAAAACGTAGAGCCTGACTCCATCTAAATAAACAGGAATGTTAACCTGTTTTGCAGCAGAAGCTAATCTAAACAGTCCAAACACACTCTGGACACACGCTTTAAATCTACCTTATAGAAACACTGCAGTTTACCCAAGACAAAGCACACACATGTATATGACACACCATGTTAGCACTGCCATAGTTTCCCAAAACAAACCAGTTAACAGCGATTTTACATTAGATCAGAGAGGTCAATATTAAACTACCAATGATCTGCCTCCTGCTCTTCTGCTGGATCTTTTTAACGTGAATGTTAATTGAAGGGCCTCCACTTCACCTCCAGTCCGCCTCTGTGTCTTTTTCAGTCCCAGGAGACAAACACTTTGCGCGGTCACAAGACGTCCTCCAATCCAATAAACTGTAATCTTGTTAAGGTTGCTAGCCACCAGGATGGGTGCTTAAGAATCACTGCACTCTCTCTGCTCATTTCCCTGCAGCGCTGATCCACTGAGGAGGTGTCAGCTAATGGCTTTCCCAAGATTTGCCAAGTACTGTGGCAAATAAATGACGTAAAGAAAAAAATACACTTACTGATGCAGAACTTGTTTCGTGTCAAGTGAGGAGACTCCTCAAGCAAGACAGCAGGCACACAGCTTTATAAGCATTGTGGTCTGCTTTGTTTACGGGGTGTGAAGAAGCAGAGGTTTAATTTGTCTGAAAAGTCAGAGGTGGGTTTGTCTTATTATTAAAAGAAAATTAAAGTTGTCTGCAGTCTCAGGAGCAGCCCACATGGGAGGTTCCCCTCGTGTGTGGGTTAAAACTTAAGACACATAAGAGTGTGCTTACAGTAAATAAGGAAATCCAGAATAAACGCAAAAAAGGAAGTGATGACACTGACTACAGTCAGGCTTTTCGCCAGAACTTTGCTGCATCACTTATGACTATCATTTTCTTTTGTTTCCATAGAGCCTGGTTTTTTCCCCCTATTGTTTCACAGTTTCTTAATTTGGTCTTCTGGTATTTCAGAGACACATGAAGTCTATGGAACTACAGCAGAGGCAGCACAGCCTTTGGACTCTGCTCCTCGCACTGCTTGAGACCTCCTGAAATAACCTCCCCATTGTGCAAGCACCTCAAAACAGCCTTTGATGACAGGAGTGTGCTTTTGAGAAGGATCCCAATGTTCTTCTTCCTCGGGTCTACGTGGAGCACAGTAATTACTGTTTAGTGTGGAACTCAAAGGGGATTTCATGGAGGAGTAGATTTGTTAGAAGCCAATTTCTGTTGGGTGTTTCAAGAGACCAAACACAAAATCATTTGTCTATTTTTTCCCAGTATAATAACACTTCTACTGGGCAGTAGCAGGTTCCTACAACGCTTTTAGTTCAAGTAACATAACACAGACAGATGTAAGCTGCAGACCTAGTATTGTTATGACTGTCAAACAGCAATATTGGCACATTTTCCGCTTGAAATAACGACTTTAAATATGACTGTACACTTATTTTTATTCTTTGAATAATAAAATAGGCCTATATGCAAACATAATACGTATCTTTTTTAATAAATGCTGCCTTTTATTATTGGAAGCAGAAGCGCTTGTTAAACTCGTAAGAGCAGTCAGGTTACAATGCGGAAGTGAAGCAATTCTTCAAAAATAAAACCGGAAATGGTTAACTTTTAGGATAAATACAGAGTATAAAGTGCAAAAAAAGGTAAATACTTGATGAGTTATGTTGAATAAATAATTCATATATCAGAAAAAAATGTTAACAAGAGAAGCTACAGTTTTATTTTGGTAAAAATTAACATTAACTCACAAATAAGAGGACTTACTACGTTCACGACGCCAGTGTGCGCCCAGAACATGCTAGCATTTAGTTTAAATATAACACAAAGCATCACAGCCCCTAATAAAAACCATATTTTCATTGTTATCTTGTTATTGTGTCCGCTAAGCAACGGCAGGTCGCCGATGCTTTTATTTTGAAATCTTCCCGTTACTCCTACCTGTAGCTTCACAAACCGCCGCGACTTTTCCCGCCGTGTTGTCGCCTTGTAGCTCCGCCGCGCTGCTCCGCCGCACTGCGCCTCATTTCTTAGTTACACCATTTTGAGTTCTTCACAAACCAAACACTGTCAGGAACAGTCCGGTGACAGGTCGAGACAACCCGGTGAAGCTGGAGGAGCGTGTGGTGGTGACGCAGCTGTGACCTCCTCAGCGGCGTGTGTCGTCCTGTGTGAGGTGGGTTGAGCTTACCTACAGCCCAGTGTGTGTGTGTGTGTGTGTGTGTGTGTGTTTACTCACTGCCAGGGGATTAACCGGCGGCTACTTTGTTCCCACAGACGCTCAGAATAACTTCAGCACTGCTCATTAATTACATCTGCAGGCTGAGAGAAACAGACATGACTGCCAGGGCTTCAGTCATGTCTGCTGAGCTGTGCTCCCATCAGGACCTGTTGTACACAACTATAAACAGCAGTGGAGGAAATATCTGAAAGATCTGGAACTGAACTAAAAGTACCAAAATATTACCAACAAAAAGTACTTAAAATATCTAAAATATTCACAATGCGGAAAGGCTTCCTAAAGCCTATTATAGAATATTATATTATTCTGTTTATCACTAATAAATAGACTATAAGAGCATTTTAATAAAATAAAATCTACCTCAAATTACACATTTAAACAGCTCAAAACATGTCCCCTGTAATCTATATATAGAAATCAACAGGTGATTTCCTTCTTTTAGTAAAATCCTAAGTGATTGAGTTGTTTTATGCTCTGCCATTTCTCCTCTAATTATCACGCTGCATGTGTGTCGGGTTTTTATGTCGAGCCTTGAGCGTCACGTAGGTTTACATTACCAAAGATCTGTGACAAATTTGTGACAAATGGTGAGAGAGGAGAGGAAGAGACGCTGTGCTGCTGCCAGAGGAGCCGCTGAATGAGTTCCCTCTGAGCGGTAAGACACTAAAAGAGTCTGAGAAGTCAGGACGCCACTGTTTATTCCACACTGCTGAAGCTGCTCCTCTTTTTGGAGCCACCACAGAGTCAGTAATACTTTCGCTTTCAGCCATGCTCGTCGTTGCCATGGGTAACAGTATGACGCCATTATGTCAACAAGTCGAAATATTGTAGTGTCACGATATGAATTTTTCTTATGACATTGGAAAATATACTAGTATTATCATGAACAAGATGGTATGGCACACCCTTCATGGGTGTACTTCAGTCGAGAGAAAATAGTTCCTACAAGAACCTGCTCACAGCAAGGTCTGTGGATTATCTTGAGTAACCAGGTTGTGATTTCTGCAAAGAGACATTGATGTTGAGTTTTTCAAATGTAGTTCTTGGTGCTTTGAGCACTACAAGCAGAGTGCCATCTGGTTACGATATATTGGAGAGAAGGCAGACATCTCTACAGCCGATATCTCCAACACTCTGCAACTCACAGCAAAACAATTTAGACTGAAAAATAGCGCTACAGGTAAGAGGAAGAGTATGTATTTTTACTTTTTGGGGTGAACTTTTCCTTTAAGGTTATAGTTTGTCAATGTGGAGCAGATTTTAGAGTCCTTGCTTCTCATGTTTTAGTCTGTAGTTTTCCACCGGGGTCCAGGGAAATACAGTGTCCTTCCTCTGCTGTATTGCACTGTATATTGATGAATGGAAATAGAGTCTCTCTTATCTCTTACACTTTCTATACTACAGGGTAAATAAGTAATACAGTACTGCATCCAACCATTTAAGCATAGCATGTGTTTATTTTAAAGGAGCTATATGTAAGAAATCTAAAGCAAATAGTTGTAAAATCATCCTAATATGTCACAGAGACTAAGGAATAATGTTCATATAACATACTGATCTCACTGACAACAATAGTACAGCCAGAATATTCGCATTTCAAAAAAAAAAAAAGTACAGTCCGCAAATCATGTTTATGTTTTGAATTTGTGTTTTGGCCTGTTGCGCCACCCACTGCCATCTACCAGTCACGCAGTCAGTAGAGTCTCAGCATCCGGGTTACGACTGAGCTACAATGGCTGACGGTGCGACTAAACCCAAACGACCTTGTTATGATTCCCAAAAACACCAAGACAAAACTCGAGGCAAAGCGAGGGTCTATATATAGAAGATGCTTTTGGACGGTGGAGATGTTGAAAGCAGAGAAGAAATCGGATGTCGAAGTGGCTACTCTTCTCCTCGACAGGTAAGCTTTAGCCAAAGTTGGCTAACTAGCATCATAGCTAGACGGGGATGGACATTTCAAATACCTTCAACTGTTATTCATTTTCAATCATACATTGTACCGACTGATTTTTTTGAGAAACAAATGTTTGCAGCATGGCAAGCAGCATTAGCAGTGTCCCAGTACATAGCATTACCAGCAGAGAAGTCAGACTTGCTTGAACGGGGGGCGGACACAACTCGCGGCGGTATTTTGAATTTGAGTGCAGTAAGTGTTTTGGCCACATTCTTACATACAGCGCCTTTATGTAACTATAAGTGAGACATAAATGTAGAGGAGTAAAATGAGCCTATAAAGTAGCAGAAAATGAAAATATTCAAAGTACAAATATGCCAAATGTGTACTTAAATACAGTTGTTGAATAGATTTACTGAACTACATTCTCCGAGTATTTGCATCAAAATATACTTTTAAAGTACCAAAAGTACTCATTATGCAGAATGGCCTATTTCAGAATAATTTATATTATATTATTGGATTAGAATTACTGATGCATTAATGTGAAAGGGAGGGACTAATTTTAATTTCTTTATATACTGCTGGCTTGTTAATTCCCCCCAGTGATCAATAAAGTCCCATCTTAATCTGTAATAATTAATTTTAACATAGCTGTTGATTATATTTTGTGTTGTTAATGTAAATCTGCAAAGTAATTGAAGCTATCAAATCGATGTAGTGGAGTAGAAGTAGCAGAAAATGGAAATAGTTAAATAAATGGGCTGCACTTGTACAGTGCCTTTCTAGTCTTCTGACCACTCAAAGCGCTACACTATGACTCACATTCACCCATTTACACACACATCTTACCCAAGGATGCTTCGACATGCTGAGGAGCTGGGGATCGAACCACCAGTCTTCTAATTAGAGGACAACCCGCTCTACCTCCTGAGCCACAGCCACCCGAATAGAAGGGACTGGGCGTTTCACTGGCACTAGGCTTTTAATTGAAGTTCTACAGTAATATACTGCTTCGTGGTTTAATTTACAAGAATGCAGCGTACTTTTAAACACAAGTTTTACACGTAAAATTTTTACCTGAAGAAATAAAAATGTAAAACGACGTCCAGCTGCAGTCCTCTCTGCAGTGTGAGTACTACGAGTCCGTCCTCTCTCAGCACAAACATTCATTAGTAAGTGGAGCCACTTTCAAGCAGTCATGGTAAAGAGAGTTCAGGCTGTCAGGATAAAACACAGGAGCTCTCCGTATAAAGGCTGCTCTACTCAGGATGTACACAGTGCTGGAAAATATTCTAACTCCTCGTCTAATGAGAATAAACTGTTGTGCAACTTAATTACAATCCAAACACTGTTACAAAGGTGCATCGTTTTAGGTTCACAGTGCCTGTTAGCAACATCTGTCAGCTGTGAATCACAAACGTTGTGCTTTTTAAGCAGAGTTACAGTCGTGGGTGAATCTCCTGAGTCCAAACTGCAGATGCAACAAAATGCAGTATGATAATTATAATAAAAGAAGTGTGGAAAATCATGATCAAATATCCTGAAATGCTTTATGATGGATTTATCTCTCTTATTTATATTTATTTGCATATATTTTTTTTATCATTTCTGTTTCAAATCTCGTTTTTCTAGATACACTGAGTGTAAGAAGAAAAACAAATCATGCAGGACGTCCTCCTGATGTTAAAGTCTCATCTCCACCTACATCCCATTTGTCCCAGTTTAAACCTCCCTCTCACTCTCCACATCTCCTCCTCTGTGATTGGTTCAGGGCCATTAACTAAGCGTCACTTGCTTTCACCCGTCTTCGCCTTGTCAGTGTAACTGGAGACGAGCACGCCAAACACTCAGAGTACTTCCTGTGTGACTGACCTGGCTCTGCTGGCTGCTATCCTCTGACTGCAGTTACCATGAGGGTGGCGGTACTGGGGGAGCTGGTAGTATCTGTCCTGGCCGGGGGCCTCGTCGGCGGGCAGGGCCTTAGGGCTGGCTGCGTAGATAGTGCATCCCATGAACACCTCCTGGAAGTCACCCTCAGCGTCCTACAGCGAGCGGAGAAGCGCCGTCCGTCCTCAAGGTATCCTTCCTCTGAGCGGCCTGTCCTGTCCTGTCCTGATGCCAGCCAGCTGCTCTGTGCAAAAAGCCATTGGCTCAGCACATTGCTATCTTAACCCCTCCTTCCCTCTGAAGCTCTCCCCCTCTCTCCCTCTCTCCCTCTCTCTCTCCGGCCCTCCTCCTCCTCCTCCTCCTCCTCCTCCCTCTGCCGAGCTGAGAGCATGGAGGATAATCAGATTTCACATTTACACTCAACAAAATCATCCCCAGCGTAATCGCTCCCTGTCACTGATGTTGCATTATGCTAATGCACAGAGCGCACTCTCAGTTCAGGAGCATTAGGGGCAGTTAAAAATATCCTAACTGACTGATGGGAGTCGATGCCACAGCAGGCGCAGATAAAGTTTATACAGTGTTAAAGTGATGTGACAGCTGGTCCAACACACTGCGGGGGTTACAACCTAATGATCATCTGATTTCATGTGTCTACTATCACAACTGTTCAGTCTCTTAAATTGTCATTAGTTGGTGAAAAATGCTCTCCACGTTTTACAGAGCTTAAAGGTCAAGTGTGTAAGGGCCAGGGGGGTTTAGTGCCATCTAGTGGTGAGGACTGCACATTTCAACCAGCTGAAACTCAATGTTTATTGTTCAGGAGGTTTTTAACCGGGAGCTGATTTATCCACAGAGGTCAGATCTAGAGCCAGTTGCACAAAACACCTTTAGTATGACACCAAATTCTGAATTTTTCCTAAGCTGACGGACTTAAAGGAAATGACCATTTTAGAATGAAAATACAAACAGTACTTACTCACCTTCATGCCGACAAGAAGTCCAGTGTAGTTTTTTAATCCACAAAACTCGTTGGGGGTATCGGAGGATAACAGCTAGCTGGATTATTCCATACACTTGCACTACAAGTGCATGGAACCCACGTCCACTAACAAAACTCTGCTAATGCTTTTCAAAAATCATCAGAGCGGCTTGTCAGTTGCAATCCAAGTACCCTGAAGCTGCGGCATGCAAAATTGACTTGAAAAGACGGAATTTACTCCACTTTTATAGCATCATTTCTCACCGTGGTCAGTTAGCCAGTCTCGCGCGAGTTGCCATGTTAAGACAGCACACCTGCAGACTAACTGACCACAGTGAGAAATTATGCTATAAAAGTGGAGTAAATTACGTCTTTCCAAGTCAATTTTGCATGCCGCGGCTTCAGGGCACTTGGATTACGACTGATGAGCTGTTCTGACGTTTTTTAAATGCATTAGCAGAGTTTTATTACATTTTCAAAATGTGGGTTCCGTGCACTTCAAGTGTAGCCGTTATTCTGGCTAGCTGTTATCCTCCGATACCCCGAACGAGTTTTGTGGATTAAAAAACTACACTGGACTTCTTGTCGGCATGAGGGTCAGTAAATACTGTCTGTATTTTCATTCTAAAGTGGTCATTTCCTTTAACAGTGTAGCACAGAATCCATGAGAATGTTGCCTTAGTAAAGTAAAAATGTCATTTACAGCATTGAAAGATTTGACAGTAGTAAAATACTTCAGTTTCCATGATAACCTTTTGTTTGCTTGGACTCAAGCTTGTGATACCTTAACTCTTTTCTGCAAACAGGTCCACATACCAGAAACTGCTCCTTTTGGAATTTTTAACCATATCACCACATGTGACGTTTGGGGCACCAGCCCGTCACCAGACATGAACGAGATAAGGAGACACACCTCTGTATATACACAACCAATGATGGTCGCCCAGCAGATCATGTGACGATCAGAATTTTCCAAAAGGAGCAGCTTCTTTGACTTTAAGGGATTCCTTAAGTAGAAGACCAAGATAAGGAGAGAACCTTAAATACTTACGCGGGCATTTTAAGTAAACCTGAAGGAGAGGACGTGTGTTGTGCCATTAAAACCAGTAAAAAATACTGAGTTTCAAGTTACAAATCTGTTTCTCCTACACTGTTTGGCTCATCAGCAGCACAGCACCTGCGGACACGTGCTGATCTGTTTTCTCTGATATCAAGATTCAGACGTTCAGGAAGTTTTTTCTGAAAGCCAAATTATTCGCAGGGGACAAACAAACACACTCAGTGATTTAAACCAGTAAAAACACTGAATAAAGCGGTTAAATGTTAAAAAAAAATCAGTGTTTCTCTGATGCTGCTCATTGCAGAGGGGCTGCAAACAATGGTACCCAACATTGAAACGTGAAAGGCCTTATTTGGAGCCAGTGTTTGGTTTATCTGTTCTGGGCTACTGTAGAAACATGGCAGTCTCTGTAGACGAGGACTCGCTCCCTTCGGACATAAAAATGGTTTATTCTAAGGTAACAAAAACAATTCTTATTTTCAGGTGATTATACACCAATGAAAACACTCTCATTATATACCATGTCTATCCCCATACATCCTTCACACTGGACCTTGAATGTGATCTTGAAATTACTTAATGTATCTGATCAACAGTCCAAAGCTTAAAGACGTTCAGTTTAAAATTAGTGTATATGTGGAGCTGGGCGAAAATACACACACACACACTGACACACGTATATTCATAAAATGACATCTCCTCCTCCCTCCTATGAATGACAACTGTAACTAACCCCTGCTGGTATGCACACGTGTTAAACTCTGATTTGAGGGTTCCCTGTGGACCTTTTGACCTCTACTTGTTATGTTTGCTGTTCCACTGATCAACAGGTGGCAGTGTGATGCCAAGATATGCAGCAATGCACCAGCAGAGTCAGAGGAGAGGCAGACGGCAGGCTCCTAAACATTAATGTAAACAAGGTAAAAAAGAAATCTGCCTCTCAAATTCCCTGCACACGTCAGACCTCAAAGACACACACACATGACTTTCAGTGAGAAACACTGAATTTAAACATGACTTTGTATACAATGAAAAATAATAAACTCCCACAGGAGTTTCAGGTGAGCTCAGAGAAAGTTTCCTCTTCCAGCAGAAGGATGTGAAAACAGACTCTGCAGCACGGTGAAGCTAACGATAAGGAACACATCTCAGAGGAGAGGGGGCTGTGTTGTTGTCAGCTCTACCTTCTTTCATGTCACGACTTCATACTGACTCAAACTAAACCTTGAAAACATCCTGCAGTTTCACAAACATGCACAAAGTGTGTCCTTAACAGCAACGACATGACATGCATATTGTGTTCAAACAAACCGGCTCAAGTACAGGAAGTCAGTCCGCAGTCAAACTCACTAAACAGGATCAAATCTGACTTCTGGTCCGGCTGAAGCTGCCTGGGGCCTCTTCAGAGACACTGCTCTCCTGTGGCCAAATGTCACAGTGCAGTTTCCACACTCTGATGTGGATTTCTAGCATCAGCATGTTCCACTTCTCCAGGAGAGGAAGATTAATTAAAAAGCAATGCTGGACTTTTACTTCCTGCACTTAAGACTTTTTTATTAAAATTCAGTTTTATGTCCACGACCCACTCAGAGACCAGCCTGCTAAACTCTTTATTCTTAATCAAAACTCTTATTTTCTATTTACACTGAACAAAAATATTGAAACACAATACACTTCGGTTTTTGCTCCCATTTTCCACTAGTTTAAGTTACAGATCTGAGACTTTTTTTATGCAGCTTATTTCTCTCAAATTTGATTCACAGATCTGTCAGAATCCATGTTAGTGAGCACCTCTCCTCCTCCAAAACAATCCATCCAGCTGACAGGTGTGACAAATCAACGTGCTGATTCAACACCATCATTTCCACACAGGTGTGTTGGGCTCTTCAAAATAAAAGGCGACTCTAAAAACATGCAGTTTGGTCACACAACAAAACGCCACAGTTGTCTCAAAGTTTGAGGGAGCGTATTAACTGGCATGCTGACTGCAGGAATGTCCACGAGAGCTGTTACCAGTGAACTTAATGTTCATTTCATGACCATAAACTGTCTCCAGTGTAATTTCTATGCATGTGGTAGTACATGCCTCACAGCTGCAGACCACGTGTAATCACACCAGCTCATGACCTCCAGCATCTGTACCTGTAAGATAATCTGAGACCAGCCGATACAACATTTAGTTTGCACAACCAATGAATTTCTGCACATGGTGGTTTGTCATAGTAACCGACTTGTAAGTTTAAGTCACCTGATGGCGTGCGGCAACTTGGAGAAAGGATGAATTCTGTGTGACCAAAATTAATCCTGAAATTGTAAAAATTGTAGCCCGTCTTGTGAAATCCATAGTTTAAAATGTCTTTTTCATGATAACACTGCACATTTTAGAGTGGCCTTTTATTGTGACTGTCCCAAGGAACACCTGTTTGGTAACGATGCTGTTGAATCAGCATGTTGATACGCCACACCTGTCAGGTGGATGGATTATCTTGGAAAAGGAGAAGTGCTCAGATTTTAAGAGATCTGTGAACAGAATTTGGGAGAAATAGCTTTCTGTGTGCAATAAAAAGTCTTAAAAGATCTTTAAACTTGTGAAAAATTGGAGCAAAAACAAAATGCAGTGTTTATATTTTTGTTTTGAGTAAAATAAAATTGTCTGTAGTGTGAAGTCAATGTTCCATGATGACTCTGACTCTGAATTTTCTTGACTTGATCACAATTGAAGATGAAACCTGCACAAACAAAGCAGCTGCTATAAGAATATTTTTCCAGAAGCCATTGAGCAATTCCCAGGACAGATTGTCTCATAAAAAGATTTATTTTTTTCCAGCCCAAATTTACAAAGGCAAGTTACAGAGTATTGTATAAAAAAGAACCATGATAATGTACACTTTACACAAACTCCTGAAGGGAGGGAGAAAGGAGGAGAGGGTGAAGAGTTCTGAATTTTCTCACACAGAAAGAAAATGAAGACATTGTAAACATCCTTGCAAGCACCATGACTGGTACTCTGGGTGGAGGAGGAAGAGGAGGAGGAGGAGAAGGAGGGAGGAGGTGGTGGGTGAGGGGAGGTGGGGGAGTTTTGTGTGACAGTAGGCGGGTCGGGAAAAGGACAAACGAGCAAGTGTCTCTGTGTTTTCACAGAAGAATGTTCAACTAGGCACCAATTGAGACAACTGCTGGCCAATAAATATACTCTTCACCATGAAACAAATACAGTCCTGCAAAATACAAGAGCCAAGCACTTTCCAATATGTTGATAGCAAACATTACTTTTCTGGCTTTTCATACACTTCAGTATATATGATTTTCACTGGGCTTTGCTTACTACTGAGATAACATTACTACTCTCAGAGAGAGAACAAATGCACTTGTCACAACCAATGTCTGATAAAACTATATGTACTGTATGCAGTCTGCTGGTACTAAAACCCACTGACTTTAATGACAACATCACAGCTGCCTAGATTACCCTTACAGATTAAGTACAAGTCAAACACCACCACATTCAGCTTTTTCATGTCAGCCATTCTTCTTTAAAATGCGCAAAAATGTCAAAAAAGATATACCATCTTGCAAACTTTCCGTGGGACGAGAAACTGGCAACATATTTACTGGGAATGTCCGAGGAACCTCGAAATGAAGAGCTGCGGTTTCACGATCATGAGTGTCGACAAACATCTGACCTCAGGGGGCGTTAGATCAACTGGTGGATCACATACAGTATTTAATGAGGAAAAAACAACGACAATGGGAACATTTAAAAGTGTAAAAATCAATACAATTTAATGACAACATGGTCAATATTCTGCATCAGAGGGACGTAAAGACCGTTCATGACCCTTAACAGCACGGTGTGGCATTAAACCTTTAACAAGTCCCTCTCCCGAGCCAATTTGTCATGTGTGAATGAAAGCACTACAGCAGCACCTCCAGCTCAGAGCAGAAAATGTGCTTCCCTCCCCCACCAACCATAAACAGAAGCCCTCTCAAATCAATGCAAATAGCATCTGGATAGAATTTCACTTACAACCCCTGAGGTACGAGAGAACTGTAATTTAAAGCCTAAGAGGGTCCTCTGGTAGAACAGGCCGTGATGACTGTCGCTTTTTGTGTAGCTTTAAAGTGAATTTACAGAGTGGCACCAACCAGTTTGAGATCCAAGGGAAAAGCCCAGAGCAACGTGCTTCTTCTCAGCTGAACTTTGAGCCTTCCTGTTTCAGCCGTGTGTGTGTGTGTGTGTGTGTGTGTGTGCGCGCGCGATCAAGGTCCCATTGAACTCGTTTTCACCACCTTGCTCCAAGCTTTTCACCGGCTTTTCTTCTTTATTTAAGTTCATTTTCTGCATCTGATTGGCTCATGTTTGTAACAGCTGAGAGATTTTATTTTAAGGTAATTTCACGCACTTGTGTTTAACGTGCCGGTGTGTTGACCTGACAGCACACAGGCAGCAACTGAACAAAGGAAGCTGTATGTCTGAGGTACCAGACTCATTGGCCCAGTTCATCCAGAGCTAGCCGGTGAGGAAACCACGCTAACTGTCCGAGGTGAATGTGTGTTAGGGTGAAGCCACACGAGCAAGCGAAGCACCATGAGAAATTTTTGCCCTTTTGTTTGTGAACAGCCTGAGAATCAGACTGATCTACCATTTTGTTTTTAAAGGAGCAGTGTGTAGGATTCAGTAGGATTTAGTGGCACCTAGTGGTGACAATGGCACAGTGCAACCAGCTGAAACGTCTCCCGGTTAGAATTCCTTCAGTGTTCATTGTTCGGGATTATCTGCAGAGGTCTGTAACAGGTGATTAAAACCACTAAAAACATTGAATGAAGCAGTTTCACATGTTTCTTCAGCCCCTAGACGCTACTGTGTGCTCACTTTCTTTCTCTGATAACGTAAGATCCAGATGTTCAGGAGGTTTTTACTGGAAGCCAAATTTTCCGCAGAGGTCTCCTCCTCTCCAGTACAAACACACCTGGTGATTTAAACTGGTAAAAACACTGAATAAAGCAGTTTCATCTTAAAAATAAGTGTTTTTCCAAGGATGTTTGGCTCATCACAGGGGGGCTGCTAACTTCACTGGCCTAAAAGAAAGCACAAATGGCCCTATCTAGAGCCAGTGTTTGGTTCGTCTTTTCTGGGCAACCGATGTTCAGGAGGTTTTTACTGGGAGCCGAATTATCCATAGAGGTCTCCTCCTCTTCAAAATGAATGGACCAGTTGATTTAAACCGGTAAAAACACTGCATTAAGTAGTTTCATGTTAAAAATTTCAGTTTTCCTGAGGAGATTTGGCTCATCACAGAAAGCATGAATGGTCCTATCTCAAGCCAGTGGTTGGTTTGGCTGTTCTGGGCTACAGTATAAACATGGTGGTGCAACATGGCGGACTCAGCGGATGAGGACCAGCTCCCTGTGTAGATATTAACAGCTAATTTTAAGGAAACAAAATACGTCAATTCTTATTTGGTGTTTATACACAGAAGGAATGTATCGTACTATATTCCATTTCTGCCAGTATATCCGCCTACATCCTCCACACTGGACCTTTAATCTGTCAGATTTGCTGTAGGATCGTTGAGAAAGATCCGAGACAGCGACTCAGAGGTCTGGAGGCAGTCTAGCTGCACGCTGCATGTTGGGATGATGTGAGATGTGAACCAAGCTTGTGATGTTGAAAAAGTAGAGGCCAAGTGAAAACAAATATAAAACAACATTAAAAGTGCAGCAAGACAACCAACGCTGGGGCGAAGAAGATGCACTTGAAGACGTTGAGGGGACAATGATCTGATCACATGATGTTAAACGCTGTGAGGGCTGAAAGCTATTTAACAGTGACAGTTTCCAAACAGTTGCGTGCTGGGATAAATATAAACATTTATGCACAGAAAAGTCGGCTAAAAGTCTATATTACAGCAGAAAAAGTTACATGAGTGAAATTTCACATTGTTTACAGAAAAACAATCAAACCTGACGAGCTGAACGAAGCACAGTCTTACAGTAAAAAACACCAACACCCCAACGAGAGGCCGAACGCAGTGATGACAACGCCCCCGTGAACTCATCGCTTGCTAATGTGGCTTCACCGTGTTGAGTGTAACGACAGATGTGACCTCTTTCACTGTGAGGAAAAACAGGACTCATACCAGCATCAGACACATTCAAGGATGAACACAATGATATGGAGTAGAAGTGTTACTGAGAAAAGAAAACATGAATAGTGTTTATTCTCCATTGAGGTGTGTGCGGTCCCTTCGCAAAAAACAAAACATGACGACATCATCCCTGAAACAAGAACTGAGGGTTCAAAGAGGATGGGAATTGACAATGATGATGGAAAATGAAAAACTTCAGTCTCAGGCTCTCAAGTCTCTGAAGAAAGCAGCTGTTGCCATATTCCCTCTCCCCCACGAAATATAGCCAAACACTTGTCAAGTTAAGGATATACTGTTGTTTCGCGGCATACAATAAGCCAAAGACGAAGAGTCGAAATCATCTCAGTATGATTCACTTTTTCTTTTCAGTCTTTAATTTAGTTTGACTCCCCTTTCCCATCAGCCACCCAGCTCATCAGAACCCCCTGCCAATTTCTTTCTGCGTGTGACGAAAAAACAATGCAGTCAAAGAAAGAAAAAACAAAAACAACAACAACAACAAAAAAGCTGTTCTGGCAGTCCAATAGTCTCTTTTTGCATTGTATTTGTTGACAGTGCAAAGACTAGATAATCAGCGGGTTGGTGTTTCCTCTGCGTGGTGAGGCAGAGTGATGGCTTTGAACCTGGGTTATTATCAGTCCTGTTACAGTCCAAGGTTTGGAAAATTTGGGGTCATTTACGAGGGGGAGAACAAAAAGAAAAAAACAAAAAAAAACAACAATCTGCCTAGCCTCGGGGCAGAGGAACTAAAAATATAGATAGAAACACCATTCAACTGATGTCTAAAAGGTAACACCCGGGAGATTTTCTTCTCATGTGAGCCAGTCACATGAATCTTTGCAGGGTTGAGGTGTGACGGTCAGGTTTCCCTGCGGAAGAAAGAAAGAAAGACTTCTTTATTATCAGATCACTGAGTTACTCACAGAAAATACAGACAGAACAGGGTGCTGATAAATAAATGCTTTACACACTCTTCTCTGTATGAGGCACACAGTGGTACTTAAATATATCTCTAAGGTAGTTGTACTTTAATATGTCAGGCTGCTTTATACTTCAAATTCACTACATTTCAGAAGGAATAACTGCACCAGGGTTCCAACAGCTATCAGACGCCTAAAATGAATGCTTTTTAAGACCTTTTCAAGACCATTTTTAACCATGTTAAACAGATTTTTTGGCACTGCACCTAAATATAAAGGTAACACATATGTAGTTCTGTGCAGAGGTAGGTTTTATGTAGGAATATGGTGACTACAGTGAGGAAGATCAATCTACATTTTGCCAACAGGCAACTGTAAAAGTGGTAAGTGCAGATTTCCCGCTGTGGGATGAATAAAGGATTATCTTATCTTTAAAAGACTTACGGTTATTAGGTTCAGTGGTTTAAATATATGTAGCGTCAGATATTTGGGCTTTGACGCAGAACAGCTTGGCTCACTTTGACAAAAAGAAATTACAAGATTGATAAGTAATATCACAAAATGTTTGTGGCGATTAAGCTTGAGAAATTTAAATGTAACAATATTTAATAACTTTTAAGGTTTGACATTTATCAAATTAATCTTTAGGCTTTTTAAGGACCTGTGCTAAATTTATTTGAGAATCAAATTTAGTTTGTAGATAAAGATTTTTAAAAACATAATATGTGATCAGCTTAAAAAATTACAGGGCTTTTTTTTTTATACACTGACAGTATGTAAAATAGCTTTCTCCACTTGTTGGTGAAGATTCTCAGTCATCCAGGTCGTGTTAATTATAAGTGCTTTACTGTTGGCATTGAGGAAGAACTGAGGAAGTTCTCCAGAGCTCAAGCAAGTCCAGTTAATTGTGATATAGCATTTTCTCCACTTGACCAGCTACAGCACTACACATTAAAGCACAAAGCAAATTAAACGTCAATACTTTTACTTGCAATGCAGTATATTTTTATGGCATTTCTGAAAGGCATCCATAAACTGTAAATGTATTCTATTTTATATAAGTTTACTGTTCACTTTATGCTGACACTGCTTCAGAGAGGTGTTGATTACACTTCATTATTATACGAGAGGATGTAATTAGAGGTGCTTTTAACTGTATTATACTATAATATGTGTTTCTATTATTTTGTCGATCCAATTTACATTATAATTGTAATAATAATAGTAGTAATACAAAATTTTATAGGGCACTTTTTATGCAACAGATGTAGGTCAAAGTGCTACACAATAAAAATGAAACACATTAAAACAAAACGACAACTAAATTAGGCAATAAAAAGACAGTTTACTGAGTACGCTGAAATTTTTCAATTCCAGGCCAGTTAAAGGAGCACTGCAATAATCTATATCAGTGAAGGAAGCTAAATTATGGACACATCTCGATGTATAATGCAGTTCAGTTCAACAGCACCACAAGCTACTTCCTCCAATATGATCATAAAGTTGAGTCAATACCAGTCATTTATTTATCAAATGAGTCAGGTGTAATTTCAGACACCTGCCACCAGATGTCAGTGCAGGCCGCTGTGACTCTGTGTCATGGCGGGCTCATTCCACGTCTCTATTATCTCCACTATGATCCACTTGTCCTCAGAGGACCTACTTAGGATGGATGAGCTGAGGGGCTAAATGCTGCACTGCATATTGTACTAGATTGCAGCAGAGTGGTGAGAGCTTTGTCTGGCCACGATTTGTTTTCTTTACAGTTTGCTGCTTCCAAGTCTGCGACATTAATGTTGTGAGGGCAGAGCAGAGAGCAGGGTGTTCTCTTCACCTTAAATCACATAAAACAAACGCTTTTATCATGTGTCAGTGCTCACCTAAATATTTTTAACAACAGCTGCATGTGAAGCACAACGTCTGCCAGCTGCATTTGTCATGTTTGCAGGTTTGTGTGTTTCGATCGGTGTTTTGAGAGTCTCTCCAACTAAAGGGGGTCTTACCGTTCTCACCTCCGTGGTGGTGGGTAGAGGGAGGGGGTTGCTGCTTGTTGGCTGGCAACAATAGCTGATGAGGAGAGACCTACGGCGAGTTGGAAAATGTTTGTCTATCAGTGATATTTTCTATTTAGGTTCTGAATTTAAATCGCTGATTGGTCATCTGCATCTACGAACATTAAGTATTCTGGACTGTGGGCCTTGTTTAATTTAAGTTAATCTACTTTGCATACATAGTACCTGATTAAGTACATATATAACATTTAGTGTGGTGAATCATCTGTCAAGCAGCAGAGGCAGGACGACTGAGGACTGACTGACCTGTGGCGTAGGACAGGTCATATTGCCCTGAGAGCAGGGGGTATCCCAGGTGGTGGTGAGAGGGCATGATGCGCTGCGAGGGCGAGGAGCGTGGTCGGTCCACGTCTCTTTCTCTTTCCCTCTCGCGCTCCCTTTCCCGATCTCTGTCTCCACCGGCTCCTCTGTCCTGCTCCCGCTCCCTCTCATGGGGTGGCTTGTCACCCACTGTGGGGGATTTGCTCTTGTATTGGCTGGCGTGCTGATGCAGGATATCCAGGGCTTTGGAGTCCGCTGTTGTTTTGGTGACGGTAGGGCTGGCACGAGATTTGTCGCCGCCTTCCTCACCTCCGGCTATTTTGCTGCCATACGGAGAAAACGGATAGCCTCCGGGAAGGTACGAACCTAAAAGTGATGGAGAATATTGATGGATTAAAATCAGGTTTAGGTGGAATACAAATGTGACAAGTGATGATTGATTATTCTTCATTAATGCACTCATCAATCAAGCTGAATGGTCAACACGATTGATTTTAGGTCGCCAACGAGTCCTTTTTGACTTCAGGGCAAAATGTCACATCATCAAATTAATAGGGCAACATCCAGGTACAGACTGTGCAACAGTCCAGTACCAGCATGTTTTCTCTACATGGGATCATTTTGATCTTGAAAATAAAAACACACACGGTAAATCCAGCAATGTGGTCGAACACATTGGGCCCATCTCATTTACAAAGGGAAAGTGGCTTGACCATTTCTTCCTCATGTTTTTGTATGCCTCAATAATTTTTCAAAATGGTCCAGTATTGAGCAACAGGGCAAAACTGGCTGCAATGTAACCACTCTGCGTATTCGGCACGGTGAATGTTTGTCTCAAAGTGCTTTTTGCCACTGATTCTAAGTGTCTGACAACATTATGGAGAGGATCCCGACAGAGATAGACTTTTTTGTTAAAGAGTAAGATCCTGTTTCTTTAACAAGAGAAATCACTATCATTAACCTCACCAGACTCCATTAAAAAAAAACAAAACAGTACTTTTAGCACTTTTTAACTCAACCCAAGGTGGACAAAGACAAACCAAGACAGTATTTGTTTTTGGGTTTTTTTGTTTGTCTCTGTCAGTGATAAATGAAGTGTGTTCCACAATAACTAAATTGCAATATATTTGAATGGAGTGTGGTGGCTTTGGCAATTGTGATTTTTATGGCTGTTTCTGGTTAAATATAAAGGACTTTGCTCTTTAACAAAAATGTCTATCTCTGTCGGGATCCTCTCCATAATGTCAGACACTTAGAATAACAATCTGAGCCTGTCAGTGACAAAACAAGTACTTTTGTTGGATGTAAATTAACGTTGCCATACGACCCAAGTGGTTCTCTCTCTCTCAATGCTGGACCAATTTAAAAAGCTGTTGTTCCCAATTGTCCATTTGACACAAAAAAATGGGAAATAGGGTCCAGGTTAAAAAAATACCTATGTTTTCCTACAGGACCGGCATTTTTCTCCATGTAAGCTATCAGTAGCTGGGTTGCTATGTCTCATGCACATGGTATTCAATCACATGTAGCATTTATTTCTTACACTTTAACCACACACACATACTATATTCATTGGGCTACATATATATGACCTTCCAAGAATTTGTGGATATTGCAAAACCCTTCAATATCTCTGCAATAAAACTTCTAAATGGACAGATGCCTGCATTTTTCCCCCAACTATATGTGATTTTCCACATACAATAATCTTATTCAGAACCACAAAATCAACCCTTAATTGACCTGACCTCTCTAACTTCCATGCACATTATTTCCATGCTGTGTTTTGGCCCCATCAACCTCCACCAAATCATTGCAATTATTTCATGCTGCTTCGCTATTCTTAAACATAAAAAGCGATTTCTTTTGAAATACAAAAACTGCTGCAAACAACATCTGAGTTGTTGTGCAGACAATTCAGTCAGCTCTGAATGAAATGATCACAAAACACTTGAGATCCTGCTGAGACTGGAACATACAGACAATCTAAAGCTGCGAGAACAAATCCTTAGAGCCATTGTATTTTCAAAAGGCAATGCATGTTGTGTTGGCTTTCCATCTAATTTAAAAGACATTGTACACACCTTAAAATGTAGGTTGGGTCAACATCATTATCACCATTATAAATCAGTGCTCATGTTCGTCTGACATATATTTGATCAAAAGAAACCTTGGATGATTTGCACCCAATTAATGATTTAACTTATTAGCCAAAAAGTCTCTCATATACATATGTATATGTGGAATTAATCTAATGTCATACCTGGGTAATTCTGCATCATGACCGAGGGCATGCCTCTATATCCAGGGTGGTTGGGGTCATAGCCTTGTCCATAGGGGTAACCATGCATGTAGGGCATGTAGCCTTGGTGCTGTGCTAGTGGTGATGAGAACTGCATGTGGGGATTAGAACGAGAGTCTTTGCTCATGGCCCGGTGTTCCTCAGAAGTGATTCTGGGGTCACTGCCCTCTTTGCCGTCCTCCTTGGGCCCACTTTGACTGTCCTTGGGCCTGGGCCTGTCATCCTTTAATTTACGATCGCGTTCCCGTTCTCTGTCCCTTTCATCTTTCCATCGAGGTTGTTGTTGCTGCTGGTGTTCCTCTTCTGCTTGGGGCTTCTGGCTCTCAGGGTACTGCTGCAGGCGGGAAAGAAGGTCCATGTCAGTACAAATAAGAATCTACATATAGGAATAACTCTAAAACAGACTGACAAGCATATATATTCAAACACTGTTATACTAGATTGGCGTTTACCTGTCTGTACCACATGGCCTGCTCCATCCCTGCCTGACCTCTTGACTCCAGTGCTTGCTTGGAGTCTTCCTTTCCATGGTGCCCCCCTTCAGTCAGCTTCATCTTTAGCCCCTCAGCTTGCTGGGACTTTGGGTCCTCCCCCTTTATGCTTCCCAGGGATTTGGAGGAGGGCTCAGAGGGTGAGTCCCTAGATTTGCTTGGGGGCTGCGGCGTCTTTCCAAGGTCTGACTGACTTGGGGCTTTGGAGAGGCTCGGTGGCATTGGGCTTTTTTGTTTCCACTCCTCCTTCATGGCGGTTTCTCGTTCTTTCATGGCCACGTCTGACTTCTTTTCAGCGCGATGCTGTTCTGCCATCTGTCGCTGCCGCTCCTCGTATTGTTGCCGGTAGGCTGGGTTGGTGTTCATCAAGTGGTTATGGTAGGCCTGATCGGGATGGTATGCATATGGGGGCACATAAGCATACTGGTTGTAGTAAAGAGGTTGCATGTACATGTTGGATCGCTGTTGGATGACTGAGGGTTGCTGCTGCTGCTGCTGCTGTTGTTGTTGCTGTTGCTGCAGCTGCTGTTGCTGGCTGGGAGCACTGCTGTCAGGTTTGCGGTCTTCATGAACCTCAACCTTGACTTTTTCCTCAGCTTGGTCCTGCTCCTCTTCCCTTTTGATCTTAACCTGACCTTCAGCGACTGGCGTGCCTGGATTGGGCCCACCAGGACTGGGGTTCACATAATTGGGTGAGTAATATGTCTCATAGCCAGGATAGTACGGGGAATCTTTGTTGGGTGTCTGGTTTGGAAAGAGTGCCTTTTTGACACTTTCCCTGACGCCTTGGTCCTCTGTCCTGACTTTGACGCCTTCTAGTTTCCCTTCACCATCCTCACCAGCATCTGAAATGTCTGAATATGCTGGGCTATTGGTTTTTACTGAAGAGTTGTCAGCACCGTTCTGGTTCACCCCGTGAAGCGGTGTGAGGGGCTGTGGCATCCCGCTGCCATCTATCCGACTGGCTACGCCAATTGATGGACTCGGGGCATTGTCAGAAAAGCTGTAAATTTTGTCAGCCTCAGCCTTGATACTGGCCAAGCGACTCTGATGAGGATCTGAGGAACCATTGAGGAGTCCTTCCCCCTTATTTCCTTGATCAGAAGGTTCAGGGTATGGAAGCTTTCCTTCCTCCAGTTTCCCTCCCTTTCCTGGAGGCTTGGGGCTGTCAGCCTCCTTCCCGCCATCTTTTTTCTTCTTGTCTTTCTTCTTCTTGTCTTTGGAGCTACTTGTGACAGGATCTCCAATGACAGGAGGCTTAGGCTGTGCACCCTTCATTTGGGGACTCTTGGGAATTCCTTGTATCATTGGGGCAAGCCCTGGAGAAGAATTTGGGTTTCCAGGAGGAAAAGGGTACATCTGCTGGGCTGCTGTCGAGCCAGGGCCAACGGGCCGTGGTGACTTCATGTTTTTCTGGGCCATTTTATCAGCCTTTGTGCCAGCCTTTTTAGACTTGTCTGATCCTCTCTTATCATCTATACCATCGTTACTGGCCTCATCAGTGAGGCATGGCCCGTCTTCACATCCATCCGTCGGTGTCCCTCCCATCTCCGCATCTGTCTCAGCAATTTTCTTTTTACTCTGCTTTGAACCAAACTTGCCTGGAGATGGGGAAGGACTTTGAGCATCAAAGTTCCTGCCTTTTGGAGTAACTGAACGTGCCGGAGACAGACATCCTTTCTGTGAGATAGATGCTCCATTACAGTTTCCTGGTTCAGGGTGGAGAGTGGAGTCCTCTCCATATTCACTGTCTCCATCTATTTCCAACTTGATGTCATCATCATTGTGGGCACGGGCTTGGTGGTACTTGAGACCATTGATGTGCTTGTACTTTTTGTTGCAGTTAGGGTGCGGGCAGTCAATAAGAACTGGAGAGGGGCAGCTGCGATCAAGGGGAGGAGGAAGTGGCTCAGTCTTAATAGAAGGAATAGGGAGACCTGTTGGTCCCACCCCTCCGCTGTTGGAGTTTGTCCGCATGCGTTTGTTGCCTTTGGTGTCCTCTGAACTGGAATTGGGTTCCATGTCCGAGGCTGGTTTGGTCTTGCGTTTTCCTGCTGAGGAGGGACTGGCCTTGATGTCCTCTGTGTTGCTGTTAGGTGGGGTGCGGCGCTCTGACGGCGTCTGGCTGCCCCTCCGGCCCTTGCTGTTAGAGGCGGCACGTGTCTTGTTGTTGGTGGTGCCCTTGTTGTCTGACGAGTTGCTGTTCTCGTTGATAGGGGTGTTGCTGTTCGGTCTCATTCGCTTACCTCGACCACGGCCATTCCTCATCTCTAGATCACTTGTGGGAGATTCGCAAAACCTGCAGTAGTGGCAAAAATCACGTTTAAGAATTAGTGACTTCATAGCATCAGTGGTTGATTTCAATAAAACTCAGATTCTGGGATGATACAAAGGACATACAGCTATTCATTTATTCTTAAAGACATACTCTCCAGGATTTTCCTATAAAACAACATATAGACTCAAGTAATCCCTCTCAATCATCACTTATGAGCCACTTAAAAGTATGTGGCGGTAAATTTATGAAGAGACTGCTCTCTGCCTGTATTTTCTAATTTTCTTATCTTCTGTGTTCGAGATGTTTCTGGATGTGTAACCCCACAGTGCTTAGGTGAGGTCGGGGTTTTATAAAAAGGTAGTGACCAGATGCCAGACCGTCAGCAGCAGGCATCAAAGACACACAAATAAAGATACAAATACAATACGCAAATACAGCAAGGCGAAATGCCAAATGACAGTGGATCTGGGGTTGGCTTTTACTTTCACTTTCGCTGGCAAGTATTTTTCCAAACAGTAACTGACAATCTTGCAAAGCATACTGTTAATAAATATTGCTGTAGGGACTGAATGATACAATGCCAATAAAAAGTTTTCAACATTAAATCAGTGTGAATGTCACTGACTCTTTTCATTGACAATGTTTCTTGACAACAGTACTCTATAATTAATCTTAATAAGTACAAATCCTTAACAATCATACACCTAAATTGTCATTGTGCAGTCAGTTGATCTCAAGTGTTATGACTAGCACACCTGTGTGTAATCAATATGAGACAAGCGATCTTTTGTTAAATACACCTTTTATCTGGAGGTGTAGATGTGTTTCACAGCTACTGTGTAAACCCCTGTTACCCTCGTTATCTGCTAGGTAACCACACAGAACCAAAACATTTGATTCTCAAGGTACAAGGAACAAAAAAGCACTTTGGGCATTATTATTTATCTCTATTCAAGACATAGTACATAGGTTGTAGGCTCTGCTTTTCTTAAGTTTGTTCTACAGGAGGTCTGTTTATATTTTCACTGGGAGTCTCACATGCACTGTTATTTACTATTTTGGTGTGCCAAATTACACGCCACAATTACACATTGTCTCAGAGGAAATAAAAAAGAAAAAAAGCCATAACAGTCATTCCAATGATGAAAATACTCAGGGGGGTTAAGTCCTTTTGAGTCCAGACCCTATGATAAACAATGGCTATGATATCAAAATATGTACACCATTGTTCTGTCCCTGTCCTCTCATAACATACCGATATTTTGTGCACTGTAAGTGAGTAAGAACTTTAAACAAAGCCACATGACAAACCAAAGGCATGTAAACATCATTTGAAAAGACAGCAGTGAACATTCTCACTGCTTTGTAATCAAAACACAGAGGCATTCAAATACTTAAAATAGCAGTTTGGCCTTATCTCTCCATAACAGTAATGTAATTATCTTTCTGCACAGCAGTGAAGGTTAGCAATCTGTGACAAAGAGAGACACCGGGCTGGTATGACTCACAGCTTCCTCTGCAAGTCTCTCCAAACAATTTCAACCCCAGCAGGGGATGTGAATACATCCGTAGTCTGACAGTGGTAGAGGAATTTAGACTCATTACAAGCCCAAGTTTATATTCAGTCCGTTGAAAGCTTTCTGAATTATTCATGGTGTGTCCCTAATGTAGTTGTGCTGCACACTGTAAGACTATCTTGGTGCAAAACACAGCTCGGCAAACCTCTCTTACTGTGCAAACCTCACTTACTGAACATTATTGTGATATACTGTGATACATTAGTGTGATACAACCTCTCCTTGTTTTCCATTAGCGCTGCTTTAATCTTGATTTTTTTTTCTATTGCACTTAACCATGCATTACAAATATAGATTTATATTTACATTTAGATTCAGTGCCGGTGCTCTAAATCAAAGCAAGTGCTTGGCAGTGTATTTTACACAACCTGGGTATTTTGCATAACAAAAGGCAAATAGCCAGAAATTACAAACACCTTAAGCTGCCACCCACATAACACCGATCTGAGAAACTGCAGAACTTTGAGATGGAGAATGTTATACAGTGTTGAGGAAAAGCTATTAGTCCAATAATTGGATTCTGCAATCTGGCTTGTTAAGAGTAGCTTTCTATTTCCACTGCTACCTCCTGGGACGTCAGCCGTTTGCCAATGAATCCTGTTTCCCCAGACGCAAGATAAAGGCTAACATGGACTTGGAAGGTCCATCAGCTGCACACAAGCAAGTTTGTGCATCAGGCCGTATATCCTCGAGCAGATGCTACTACAACAGATTCATATCACACAGAATATGAAAAGGTTAAGAGACCAAGTGCAGCTTGGATAGAGAGACTGCATCAATGATTCATGGAAACCATGAGTCCTTTTCTACATTGACATTTACAGCTACACTGCGTGACACTAAATTCTTTGTAAAGTGCAGATACGATGCAAAATCAGTTTTAATAACACCAAACAAATCGTGTCCCATTATTAGAGGAAGTGCAGATTAGATGACGCTTGTTTAAATGTCACCTGCTTGTTTTTTATTTCAACCGAAGAAGAATTCTCCTTACCTGGGGGGAGCCCAGTCATGCCGTGTACAGTCCAACAGGGTGCCCACATACGTCTTGTTTCTCCAAGTAACATTGACCACCAGCATGCCTGTGAGACAAGGAGACAAACAGGTCATTTATTTTATTTTATTTTATTTTAGGCTGTCTATGCAGTAGAAAGACACAAATACTTCTGACACTGGTGTTTCATTACCACAGAAAACCAAGGAAAAAGGCTGTAGCATTTGCTTTTGCTCAAGAGGTAGAGAACCTACAACTACCAAAATGCACTGCACCGTACCAGACCAATAAATGCGCCCGCTGGTGGATGTTGTAATGAAAGCTTGGCCCTTTTGACACAGGAAATAATATGGCGGCTGACTGGTAACCAAGCCCCTGGAACAGCGCTGGGCTTTGAAGCAAATGCTAAATAGTGGCCAAATGTGACGCTATTGGGCCCAAAGTAGATGTTTCCCCATAGACTTGCATTGTAAATGAGGTGTCTGTAAATCAGTAGATACATTTTTATTTTTTTTATGTGCCACTGAGGCATGAACACTGTATCCAGTTCTCTTTATACATCCATGCTGGTAACAATCTAAAATTACAGTTACACGGTAAGCTAAAATATGTTTCTGAAAACACTGCCTAGTTTTACAGTTTGTTTTGAGTTTGAGAGAAAAAGATGGGTGGGACTCTCTGTCGATCTGCTTCTGCACTCTTTGTGTCCATGGTGGCAGACACACAAAAATGCAGAAGTACAATCTGTAGTTCGAGCAACATCCCTTGAGCGGGACAATGACTAACGATTATTTTCGTGGTCGATTAATCTGTCGATTATTTTCTTGATCATTACACTAGTTGTTTGGTCTGTAAAATGTCGGAAAATGGTGAGAAATGTTGATCACTGTTTCCCAAAGCCCAAATTTATGCCCACAATCAAAAGTTATTCAGTTTACTGTCATAGAGAAGTGAAGAAACCATTTAAAAGGCTGGAATGTAATTTTGACCTTTCATTTTCCTTAAAAAAAAATAAATAAAAAAAAGATTTAATCCATTGAACAATTACCAAATTAATTAATTGATTTATTGTTGCACCTCTACCATAGAGCCAGTGAAAATCCACCAGATGATGCAGAGATCTGGTTACTGGTAATATGGAGGGAAGTTTACCTTAATTCATTTACACATACTACCCACATTATTATGATACAAAGCCAGCTGAAAATCAGCAAAGTATCCCATTGAGTACGACAAAAAAGCAGATCACACAGAAAAAAATATTCAATAGTGAATATTTTACAGCGAGATTCATATATAACTGCACTAAAGTGCATCGTGGCTGCGTGCATCAGTGCGTTGATCTTTGCTGAAGGGTGTCACATGCGAGATAGTTATACGAGTCAAAGCTCCTTTTTTAATCTTCTTCACACAGTAAAGCCGTAGGGGCAAGACTGACTGATATCTCCTAAATGACTTGGAACAGACTCGACTGCAGTCAGTATTGTAGACCCTTTGTAAGATACTGGCAGAAGGTCTCGCTATGAATGATCGCACCGAGGTTACCGGGGAATACTCGCTCAACACCCTATTTAAATAAGCCAACTCACAGTGCAAGAGAGTTCCCTCAAGGAGAATTATTTGGAGGCAAATACATTTTTTTGCAGTCCTCTATCTCACTCTGCAGCCCAGGAATGTACTACCTTGGGGAGAGAATATGGATCGACTAGTACAGCTTCTTAAAAACAAACAAACAAGCTCCTGGGTTAAACCGATTCGACGTGAGCGCTTCAGTGTGACAGACTGTAACTGAGTGTGCAAGAAAAGCTCCTTGACTTCACTGGTATTGCTGCAATCTGTCACACTTAGAAGCTTCTGTGTCGCCATTTGGCTAGTGTGAATTTGGTAGCACTCGGTGTGAGCTACACAATCCGACCTGCGCTGAGTGCGATACCTGACCTTGCATTTAAAATCTAAAATTAGTTCCAGAGGATCACACGACTCTCTGTGTATGTCTCCCCCTGAGGAAACCAAATACTGTTCATCTGACGACGGCTCGTCATTAAAATGTCACACGTATGCACATTTGCAAAAATTTACCAAACTAAAACTGCACTTTTAAAAAAAATCAAAAAAAAAAAAAAATCTACCGCAGTAAATACAATTCATGCTAATGCAGGAAATCACAGCACAGAGTGGACAGCACGGCAGAGGAAAGATGAATTAATTTGCAGCTTTTGCACGTAAATTCAAAAGTAAATCATCAAGCAAACAGCTTCAGAGGATTAGGAGCAACGACCGTGCACAAAAACATTCTGAATTTATTGCCCCCACCATCCCCCTTCACTCCCCGGTGGTGACCTCAGCTTGCCACTTCAGCACTGCAGAGAAACTGGAGGCTGCAGCGAGCTAACTTATCTAATGGCACAGGAATGCTGGCTGGCAGCTTCCGTCCCTCAGAGCATTTTATTAGCTTAGGAAACCTCTCTTGCTCACCCCATTTTCCCTCTCTCCTTCACCCTCACCCTCATTTCCTCTTTTCAATGGTATAACCATCCCCGGCTTACAATCTTTTTCCCTCCCACACACAAGTCACAGTTCAGACCTCATTTTTCTCCTGCTGCCTCTGGCATAAAGCAGCGAGTGTATGAGGCATTTATATATGTTTACAGGAACCTGCTGACACTTTGCCACAAGTCTCTTCCCTCACTCTACGGCCCCGGAGCACGAGCGCTTGGTCAAGGCAAGATCCGTCTGCAAATGTCGTCGAGGAGAGGTTCTCCAGTTCAGATTTCTGTCACATTAAAAGAACACAAAAAAACGCCTTCAACAGCCCGCCCCCCCCACCCCCTCCCCGAGCTCTCCAAACACTCCAACTCAAAATGGCTCTGGCAGCTGGTGGTGGCAGGATGTAAATCAAGGCAGGGCAAATGAATGAGTAGGCTTTCATGATGTGCAGGATATAGTCATCCCTGCTTTCTCTCCTGAGGGGGGTGAGAAATTATACCATGAGTTCTTTAAAGGTCTTTCATGATTTAAATTAGCTTCAGACTGTCTGCTCACTTCAGTCGCTGTGACAATGAAGAGCATAGTTTTCAATGGCAAAGAAACACATGCTTATCCCAGTGTCCAATGGAATGGATGCTGGGATAAGCATGTGACTCGCAAATGTGTCAAGTTTGTTAAAAAAAACAACCACATTTTATTTTTAAGTACCCTAAATTCCCAGCACATAGCTTTTATTTTAAAGTGCCGTTTTCTGTTGTAAAATGAGTGAGTAACCAACAACTACTTGACAGAGACAGCACACTAGCTAAATGACATGGCCAGACGCAAGTATGACGCTAAATGTACTAAAATGTGTGGACCTCGAAGTAATGACTAAGGAGAAATCTGGACCCCGTCGCTGGACCATTTGGGTAGCACTGGCACAGATACAGCCAATAGATGGCACTAGAGGGCAGAGTCAAAAGATTCATACAATGACAAACGAGGCGCCGGTAGAGGAGGTCGTAGTCTTAAAAAAATGTAGCTACCTTTTAAAGGAGGCAGCCTTGTAGATGGTGGTGGTCTGTCAGGCCAATAAAAATATTGTGACATGTGGACTGAGAATTATTTTCATTCTATAACCGATTCGTTCTGTTCCGCAATTTCTCAAATGTCTTCATCGTCTGCTAAGGTCGTTTTCGCTTGAACCACTGATCCAAGGAATATCTGGCAGAATGGAAAACAAATAAATCCGCCTACCAAAAAGCCCCCGTTAGAAGGATTCTAATGCTGTGTAACATTTCGAGGTAGTGCCTCTTTCTTAAACTGAGTACCCATTTTAAATACACGTGATGCATATACAAGTCTTACATACCAAAGCAGTTCAGAAATCCATCCTTAAATATTAGTAAAAATTGAGATACATAAATAAAGTTGAAAAGGGTACAAGAAAATACTGGAAATACAACTATGTATACATTTGATTCCGTAAAGGACTCCAGCTACAGTTTCCTCTGTTGCGACAATATCTATTAACTACTTTTTTAAAAAAAGAAAAACTATTTTTTTCTTACAGGAACAGTCCAACATTTTGTAAAATATCCTTATTTGCTTTTATTGAAAATAGTGGTTTTCATCTTTTCATCTAACTCTTACTGCAAGAAAGCAACACACACATTTCCCAAAATGTCTCACAGTTCCTTCAAAGAACCATATTTTCATACTTAAAGACTACATGTAGATGGAAGTGACAAAATAAAGAACATTAAAATGCTTAAATGATGAAGTTAAATTTAATTCTAACGACACTGCACTTTATATTTTGACGATATAACGACCCGTAACGATGAGGTGTAACACTTCTTAAATATATGCTGGAGATGCCGACATCTTGGTTAGTATTTCAACCAAAGTCTGTCACTGATTCCAGCTCTGGGTCATCTTGAATTTATAGTTTGACACATCATTTCCTGTAATTCCTCACCGGGATTTACTCAAGCTGAGTCAGGACTATCTCAAAAGACCATCTTCAAGCCCCTGCAAAGGTTTTCTTTAAAATGACTCAGGTCTGACCTTTGGCTCACATATCAAGGACTTTCACAATCTTGTTCTGAAGAAATGCTGTGGTGTATACGGCTGTGAGATACGCATCACTGTCCTGTTGGAACATAAATCTTTGTATCAGGTTCTTCTTGGGAAGTTACCTATATTTCCTTGAACTACAGCTCACAGGTGTGTGCTGGTGAAAAGCAGAGTGTAGGGTTGCAAACATACTTCATAAATGTAAAAGTGAAGAGAAGAGGTGCAGTGATCATATGGACATCAATCTTACCGAGCATTAACACTGTTGCTGTCCCACTTACAGCAATATTGCAATACCATGCTATTGACAGGCCAACTGCAGGGGAGGGCAAGCAACCACGACAACCATTGTGTTCATGTTTTTTTTTTGTTTTTTTTTTCTCATATGTTTAGGTGCTGAGAATCGATTCTGTGCTGAGTGCTGCACATTTGGTGTATTTTTCTGGTTGCCAAGAGTCAAAAATTTTCAACTTCAGGTAAAAAGCTGTGCATGTCACTTTCACTTTTTAGGGGTGGGACAAATGCCACAAGGACCAACCATCAAATCCTACATGTGCGAGTGCTGAACAGCAACAATGGAGGAGAAATTAAAACCAAACTGAACTTACTTAAGCCCCGTTTCCACCAAACACTTTCTGTATGGAACCAAAAGCAACCCTTCAGCACTCTTTATCAGTCTGCACCTCATTTATCGTCCACAGAACGAGGCTGTACGCCGACATTTTCAGAAGAAAATAGAACAGGCTGCAGTGAGAGTCTCTCTCCATGTGATATTTAAAAATAGCGGGTTTGTGCATTTAGTCCTTCTCAGGCAAGCTCAGGGGTTTAGTGTTGCTGGAGCCCACAGGAAGAACTCTCCCCAAGGTTTTTTCTTTTCTCCGAGTGAGGATTAGAATAAATGTGGTTAAATTAATGTGTATAAACACTTGAAGATCCACTCGTTACTAAAAGTGTATGTCATATAAAAACTAAAGTAATGGTCGAAGTTGTCACAGTGAAATTTAAGGTATGTTGATGGATTCACATCATTAGCTCATACTTTGAGTAACATTACAAGTTAACATTCCACCTTAAAAGTTGCTGCCAGTCCGCCCAGAGAATTATTGTTAGACTCCAGCTGCTGTGAGAGGCAGCAAAACATCCTGTATTTTATAGTTACAGTTTACTAATAAAACTCTCCACAGTATGAACAGTGGTTACATGAGCCTCAAAACCAGACACAACTCAGCCCTGAGCAGAGTGACCGTCCTCTACTGACCAATCAACAGACTGCAGTGTTCACAGCTCCACCTTTTAGTACCAGATCTGTGTGCTAGGTACCCCAACAGAGGGGGGACCAAAAATGGGGACGGTACAGATGGTTCCATTGGTACCATCCACAATTTTTCACAGTGGAAATGGACAAAAAGCGTACTGAACCGAACTGTACTGTACCGGACTGCTTGGTGGAAACGGGGCTATAGACGGGCAGGTCTGTCCTCTCATGTACTCTACTTGGTGCCGACATTTTTACTTTTCAATATCCAGACATTTCACATCAGCAACCACATGCAATCAAAGCCTCTCGGCTGAAAAAACACCATGCCTCACTGCACTTCTCTGTTCTGCATTTTACAGTAATCAAGTATTTAACTTGTCTTAACTGTGTCGTATTTGCATTTAAAAAGCAAAAATATACCTAACAACAGCCCAACAATAAAGATTATTTATATAGCTCTAAAATCAGGATTGCAAAAAGTAAAAAAGAACCTTGATTACAACAGCCTGAGCTGATTGATCGACCAGAAATACTTTTTGTGCCATTAGTTGCAAAAGGTAAGTCAACACCTCAATAATTAACCTTATAAAAATTCAGGCCATAAAATGTAATAACCAGAGTTGGATAAAACATACTGAAAACACATGGATATGGCAGCCATAGCAAAATGTGTTTAACATGATCTGCCAGACATACACGCAACAGAAAACCCTGTAGTACCTACTTATAGGCCAGCAGCTCAATTTTGAATTCGTCAATTTCTTTGCTTCAAACCGAATCTTTGATGAGCCTTTTTCGAGACTCTGTGCATGAGATTTTTCCCTGAGAGTGGCGTCCTTCTGGCCACCCTCCCATGTTGGAGCCAAGGAGCTCTGTAATCCTGTCAGAGTGGTCCTTGGCTTCTGGGTCACCTCAGATCTCTGCCTCCGCGATACTTTCTGTGAATGCTAATAAAGTGGTTCCTTGAACGTTATGTGGGACATCTCAAGGACATTCAAAGAAATGTGGATGCATCTTAACTCAAATGGGAATGCTGTTTTCAAAAAAAAAAAAAAAAAATGGTGTTGCGGCGCTTCATGTTTAATTAATCTGTCTCAAGAAGGCAAGCTAAATTTATGCTGTTAAAAGGCTTTCACAGTGTGTATATGCTGTGTAGCTTAGAGGAAGTGAGTTATCGAATTACATTATTCCTCATCTCAGCATCAGTGAAAAGGGTTTTCAATGCAGAGCCTTGAAATTAAATTATTGGAAAGTCTAAGGTAAACAGGGCCTGGATTATTCTAACAATGGCAGACGTTTGGAAATCATTTTACATCATTATTACAATACTGTCATCTCTCCTTGATTCTTTCCTTAAATTGTACTGATTGGTTTCCAAAGATAATAATTATTTCTGAGCACAATGGAGAAGTACAACAATCAGCTCTGCCCTCTTGCATACACAAGTAGACATATTTTCTTATTAAAAGAAATGTATCTTGTTCAGATGACAGTTTCCCCTCATTAGGCAACTTATTAATCCGACTCATTAAATAATGTATTGATATGTTGATTGCACATCCATTGAGCTGCTTGAAAAAAGACAACGGTTTCAGACGAGGAAACCATTTTTAAATAACTATTAATGATGTAGTTTACTGACAATTTACTTCTCTGCAGAATCTTCTTTTGACTCACGCTGTGTCATTTTACATCCATCATAACATATTGCTTCCACTGGACGACTTAATAAAGTCTCTTGAAATTCACAGAATTTCTTGGCAATATCATAAAAATATGCTCAAGGGTGATGCAATGAGATTAAGATTAAGTTTCAATGCTGAAAGCTGAGAGCCATTTGAATTTATCTGCACACTTTCATCCCAGGAATAATTTTCAAGCTGTCGGGACAAAGATGTCAATGCCAAGTCTGTCTAAACATGGAAAGCCCTTGACAAAACAACCCAAACAAATTTCCCTGTGGCGGAAAGCAAATTACACAAGAAACGGAGACGACTCTCCATGCATGATCGTTTGTTTACACTCGGGGAAGTTACATATCAGGGTCTGTGTGAGCCATGATCGCTCTCTTCGCTCGTTTCTGGGGGAGAAACAGGCTGATTTGGAGCAGTTCCCTCCTCCACCCACCCCCTTTGTGTCAGCCTTATTAGGGTCACTCCTGACAGCTGAGTGAAGCCCACATTACTGAGAGGAATTGGCCTGTAATTTTACCACTCATTTCCTTTCAATGCTGTCGAACAACAACTGGCAGCCCTCCTTTTGCACCAAACTCCAGCTTGTACTTGTATAGGATTACTTGGACAAGAGGGTAATGTTAGGGGACAAATTAAGTCAGCAGAAGGTCTGTCTGCTGCATGGGTGACTGCCCCCCTCCGGCCCTGAAACGTCCCCTCCTCCCTCCTTAACACATTTCATTAGGTTGCAGCGGGGCCAGAATATCAGGTCCTCTGCTGCTGGTGAGGGCCACGGGTTCACTGGCTGACCTCTGCTCTGCTTCAGCTCAACAGGAATTCAGTGGGGTTAATGGCATTTTCACTGACTGACCTTGTCAAAATGCCTTTGTTATCTTTGAGAATGGAAGATCACGTCTGTGTGATGATTGGTTGTGACATTATATGACTGTTCTCTCAAATATCAAATAAATTAAAAGTCTTTAAATGTGTCTGTTTAAAAAAAGAAAAAAGGCAAGTCTTGATTTAAATAAAAATACTTATGTGAACAATTAGCAGCACTTGTAATTATCACCTCTTGTACACAGTCAAGTAATTATTGACAGGGTTTAGTTTGTATCCTGTTAGAGAGCGGCTCTTTTTCTCATCCCCATTTCTTCTGCACTAAAAGCCCCGCACATATCAAAGTGAGAACAATGAGAAAAATAGTGTCAGTATTCATTACGGAGAGAAGATAAAAGATAGCCGGGTGCTGCCATGAGCAATAACTACAACACTGATAAATGAAGCGTTTGAGCATTCAACTGTCTGAACATGTTTCCAACAGTCCATTTTAAGAGTGTTTCTGCACTCGTGGTGCATAAAATGAAGCCGAGCTTGTCCTGTTATGTCAGTGTCAGAATACAAAGTCCTAAACCTGACCTTATCTTAAATCCTGGGCAGACAGGGATTTAGGACGAATTGTGTGAGTCACTTTTAGCTCTGGAGATGCTGGTGATATAAAGGAATGTAGGACTTGTGGTGTTCTGAGTGTTTTAGTAATTCCAAGTAGCAGTGAAGACTACATTGTAGAGCTGAAATGATTTGTTGATCAACTGATTAGTTAATCAACATAAGATTAATGAGCAATTATTTTGATTTAATAATTGTTTCAGCCCCTTCTGACAAGGGCCTCTTTTACACTGCCTGTTTAAGATGGAAATATCACGCTGTTATGCTGCCTCACCATTCTGTATTAAAGGTACCATCGCAGAAAGCTGTGACAGTTATCTCTCCTTTATGCCGGCAGTGGAGGTAGTAACAGCACTGAAACGGCATCTGAGTTACAGGGACAGCCAGCAGGACTGGACCATGGACAGGACGGGTTTTGACATTTTGACGCGTCCACACCGGGAGATTTAGAAAAGCAGCTGATAGCAGTTAGCAGCTAACTCAAAGAAGTAGAGTGGCTGAAAAAGTGTGCAAATTTTGGGGAGACAATGAGGTAAGGGAACTTGTTACCCTCCGAGCAGAGGACGAGATCAGCTGCCATATAACAGAGACAGTAAATGATTCCTAGTGCCATGTTATCGCATTGCAATTGTTTAGAAAGCACTGTGGATGCACATAAGTCACACTAGAGGCCAACACTTTTGCATTACATGTCACACCTGTCACAGCTCTTTTGCACGCAGGATGCCGTCATTCTGTCTAAAATCACAGACTGAAGCAGCATGATTCTGCCGTTGTTTGGTTCTGTGTAAAAATGCAAAGGTGGCGTAAAGAAGGGCGGCCCTATAGAGTGAGCTCTGTGTAAAAGGGGCAAATAAAAATGGCGGTAACTTTATATTAAGATACACATACTCACCATTAACTCCTTGCTTATTAGCATGCATGTTAGTAGGCTATGGGCTCTTTATTAGTCATTATAAAGCACTTATTAGGCAAATGCCCTATTCTGCATAATCATATTCCACAACTACCGGGCCACTAACTGAGAGTTTTCCTTCAATAACCTCCCATTATTATTGACTACAGGTGTTAATAGTGTTCAAATAACTCTAAACTAAATCTTACTAATGCAGAATATATTCCTCATTTAAGATGAGGTCTCACTCAGAACTAATTCACTAGTAATTTGACACTTATTAACCCAAACAGGTACCTCTTCACACTTAGCAATTCCATTATTGCACACAACTACTGCTAGACAGTCCTTACCCTTAAGTGATAAGGCAGTACATTTTTAATAGATATGTTCAAAAGAAGCTCTGAAGCAGTTCATTAATAAAGGAGATATTTCTGCTTGTGTTACTTTGGTCTGCCACAGCTGAATGGGAATAAAAACTGTAACTCAGTAGACCTCAATTTTTTCAAGCTGTAACCCATCGCCTCAGAATAGGGTCTGTTAATCACATGATGGATTTAATATGATGGATTTACTTCGTCAATTATTTACTAAGTCAATTTTAAGATGCAAATTTGCACCAGGTAATGCAAATGAGCAACCGAGTGAGTTGAAATGTTTCAATTTCAGTTTCAGAGACAGAACAAAGAAACGAGGGGGATTAATTCTGAAACTATGTATTTGTTACTTGATTCCAGCACTAATGTTAGCATTAGCTTCCTTCCCCAGTTAGTTAGCATAACTATTACTCCCATGGACACTCCAGCAGCCGTATTTGAGTGAGTAATGCCGGCAAAAATGTGTTTCACATTTGGTCTGGAAGCCTTTTTTTCACTTTTTTGAACTGCTTATACACATTTTTATAGCCTTAAGGATTTGTGTATCTTTCGATTATTATTCCAGTCCAGTGTCGTCCTTTTGAGTCTTGTATTGAGCTATTTTTCCCCATTTTCTTTCCAGTTGTGCTTCTTGGAGTCTCAGTATGTGTCAGTTTCTCCGTTAAAAACATTTCTTCCACAGTTGTTAGCCATTGATCCTTCGTCGGTGGTGTTTCTTTACCCCAGTTCCTAGTTAGAGCTTTCTTGTTGCTACTAGCAATATGATGATCAAATATCTATCACTAGCAATAACATCCTGGACCCCTTTAGGATAACTGTTGACTATTTTTAGCTTTACTGTTACTGTTGAGCACTTAATGTACAAGCTTAGTAGATTAATTACTGTGTTGTACTTCTTGATCTTTAGGTTGTACTCTCCTGGCATAAGGACCAATGTAACTATCTTTAAATAACTAAATTCAGTTTGTCAGTACTTTTGTAAATCTAGTTTCGTTACTGTTTAATTCATTTTCACAGTATTACTCTTGTTTATGGTGTCTTATCTTTTTCTGATTTGTAATTCTGATCATAAATTTACTGTTTTTGCAATTTCAGAGCAGAAATGGGGTACTGAGTTAGTGTTTTTTACTATGTTCTGACATTTCCTGACAAATGATTTATCAATTAATGTAGAATATAACTGGCATATGATGTGTAATAAAAACAGACTGTTAGTTGCACCCGTGCTACGCATTATAGCACTTTTCAAAGCACAAGTATCACAAAGGAAAAAGCCAAGAAATAAAACACTGATAAACACACCGTAAAAAAAAAAGTATCTTAGTAGTGAAGTAAAGGTTTACCAGTGAGCAGGAAATGAAACAATAGTGTAGTTTATGGTTTTATTTTGAGTTTTAGAGCATTCAAGTGAGCCCTATCTGAAAAGTTCAGGCTGCATTCCGGTTCATAAGAGGTAAAAGTGCGAAGTCACTCTCACTGACAAGAATAACAGCCCGTGAGAAGGTCAATTCTCTCATACCACTGAGAGGCAAAGGAAGGGAGCATTAGTATGCTGCCCACATCGTCGCAGCATTATCAGCCGCATGCAGCAGTTTCTCCCTCCACACACACAAAATCAGTACATGTTTACTCTTACAGTGGGAGTAAACCACAAAACAGCAACCATGCATATAACATCTCTACCAACTTTACATGCATGTATTACTGTAAATAAGTTGTCGTGAGGCAGAGAGCAGTTTCCTTAAATGCCATCTGGGTAAATCTATAATCCTTCTGTCAAAACAAACCCACTGTTGTTTTTTTTTCCTTAAAGGAGATGGTGCTCAGATTAAGAGACAGGTCTGCCAAAGGCGCATTACTCAAGCTCTCGTTGACGTGTATATAGCAAACATGATATCTTATGACAGCCACTGGCAAAGCCTACAATTCCTCCAGGCATATGATTTACGTTTCAAGGCCATCTAAGTGCTTGAAAAAATGCAGTTGTCGGCCAATATGAATAGGAACCAAGTCTCTCTTAAGAGATTTAGGTTAACTTGGGTGCCATCTTGATAACACCTCCCGGGGGCTAAGTTTGTGACTAACAAGACAAGCCTGCTCCCTTAAAGAATGTGAGTCATCTATATCTTAAGTTCCATGCAGAGCATTATTTCAACCGCATATTTAGGAACGCTGGTGAATTCTTTAAAATCACAGAAACAGTACACTACAGAGTAGTGAGGACACTCAACTGTTTGCCATGCTAGTACAAAAGAAAATGGCGATGGGTGTTAGTTGTTATGGTGACAACACGTCAGTATGCCCATAAAGTGTGTCACAGAGTTTGAGAACTCTGTGTTGACGTAGAGCTTACGCCGTAACTTGATGTGCACCTCCTCGGAAATGTAACTAGATGTTGCGGCAACACAGACCTCCTGTCTATTTCTGTAAGATGAAACCATTTCCCTTAGTGGAAACGAAGCTTTAATTTGCTTTCACTTCACACATAAGAAACAATAAATTATGACCACAAAAAAGCCTCTTAAGTCTTGTGTGTGATTTGTCCTGGCTTCATATGAGCAGAGGAAACTGTCACTAATTTATACAATGTTAAATGCCATAGGATTATGCTAATAACGTTAGCATGTTGTATTTGTTTGGAAAACGTGTTTAGTATAAAACAGTTGTTGTCTGTGAACCTTGTCAGTTGTAATGGAACAGAATTTTGTAACATTACCTTTGTTAAATGTTGCTGTTGTCCCTGGTTTCATATGAGTAGAGGAAAAGTCCGCTAGCCCCTAGGCTAATTTATACACTGTAAAATGCCATAGGCTTGTACTAAAAACATTAGCATGTTGTATTTGTGGGAAAATTGTGTCCAGATAAAGACAAATGTTTGTCTGTGAATGCTGCGAGTTATAGTGAAGCTGATTTGTGTACTTTTGTTTTAATTTGTCGCTGTTAAGTTTTAGGTGTGTTTTGAATCAACTAAACTTTACAGCCCTTCACAGAAATCCTGCTGCCGACTAGTGTTTCGGTGGTGTAACTGCAGAGTGACACAGACGCACCATCACACAACTATAAATGCTCACTATGGCGTAGACTCTGCATAGAGCTGATGCACAAGTATAAATCCCACTTTACTCTTGTCAGTACATAATGCTGCAACATCAGACAATGGAGTAAGTGCACAAACGATGCCTGTACATGCTTTGTACTACACAACTGCTCCTTTGGGCGTCACTGCAAACCCTAATCTCAGGGACTTTGTGACTTTGCACAAGTTGTTTTTTTAATGCAGAACATGAAATTTAGCCCGCTACAGTGGCTTCAATGGCAATGGCTGCTCTGATCATTCCACTGCAAAGATTTAATGGAAATGTCCATTCTACTCTGATTCTTTTTCTATGTTTAAAACATGGGAGTGTTCATTTTCTCCCCTGGAAATTGTCCGCTTCCACTGTTGCATAGTGAACACTGATGAGGGTAAAGACTGGCTTGGTAAGGCTAGAAAGTAAACATGGCAAAGGAACTGGCAAATGAAAGTGTGGGCGAGAGAAAGAAAGAGGCGTAGCACATTTGTTCTTTTCTTTTCAGTGTGTCCTCTACTGTTAACAGAGGTCCTTGATTGATTTCTCACTCCATCTTCTTCTTGCTCATTGGCCTGGCAGAGGACTACAGGCTTCCCGAGAATGCTCACTCTTATTTCAAGGACAGTTTCTATAGCGAGTTCACAGAGAGCAGCCACCGCTCGCCTTTGTAAAAACATTTCAATGAGGCCACTGACAGGTGGTCTTCAAAAGAGCAAGGAAGCATAGCTGGCAAGTGAGCTACAGAGCCAAGTGCTCCTTTCATACAATATTCCCCTTCTCAACTCCCTGACAGCGTTGGAGAAATAGAGCAAAAAAACCCCAACACATCTCTCAAATGTTTATACAGGAATATCCGTTTCACACTGACCTCTCTTCTATTCAGATGCCAAAACGCTTTTAACTCCTGAGCTAAGGCCAATGCATGCAATGTTACAATGATGTAATGTGTGTTGCATAAATAATCAATGAGACAAACATTTATCACAAACAGCCTGTATTATTTATCTATTAAGGAGCTTAAGAAGCTGTAGGACGTGCTTGGGGAATAGCCTGCTGTGTACTGGAGGGTCGGGGTGTGTGTAAGAGGGGGGAGCACTGGCATGGAGCTGCAGTGTTTGGCCAAAGGGGCCCCCTCTGTGTTCCCTCTGCCCTGGAGCAGGAGCCAAGGCGTTCTGGGCTGCGTTTCAAGAGCAATAAACTTCTCCAGCATTTTAGAGATGACATTTGGAGGTATCAGCATGCTAAGCCTGGGAGGGGTTGGCCCATCGCTCTGCCGACGCGACCCTGGGAGCTGCCACTGCCTTGTCTGCGCTGAGGGGATTTGTGTCAGTGCCGGGCCTTAAAATACCACGACTCCAACCCCCCTCCTTTCCTCCTGTCTACGCTTCATTCGCCCCCTGACTGAATGACACGGACTCGCTTTCCCTCACCTCATATTATCCATCCATATATTCTCCTACACAAACATCAAATTGAATCCTATTTTTTAAGTGTTAGAGGTTATTTTGTTCAGTCAGACATCCACATTCACTCCAGCCGTTATCCAGATTCAGCTGCTACATCTGTGCTCAAATTACACAGGATGAAAAATTTATTTGGCCTCATCAGACAAGATTCTTGTCAGCTCTGACCGAAGGTGTCGCTTCTGTGATCGCATTTTGTAAGGTGTCGCTTGCTTCCTCCTCATCTGTTCCTTTCTCTAGCACTCTGTGAGCCGGGTGAGGCACAGACAATTACTGGGAGCCTGTTGTTCATTTACTCCCACAAGGCCGAAAGGCGGAGGTGATGAAGCAGCTGTTGGTTGGCATGCTAAATGAAACGCGCGCACACGCAGTGCATGCCTAAACAGCTCTGTATGGGACTTGTCATGCAGAGAAGTGGGGGACTGCTCAACTTCACTGCTAATCAGGATGCCTCTGCTATGTCTTTGGGGCCTCTGTTTGTTGCTCTTCCCTGGTACTCTGCCTGGATTTGCTTGATTTCCTCATTTGGTTCTCATTTGCTCAGTTGCACCACAATGAGAGAAGTCTGCTTTCATGGGTCTCTCAGGGAAAGACAGCAGAATGGCAGTGCAGTTTGAAGTAAGCAGCATCTGGGTCTCTTTCATTTTAAAACTAGCCAGTGGGTTGTTAGAGGCCTTGTACCATTAAAATGATGTAGCAGGAATACACATCTTTGTGTTGTTTAATGTAGTGTGCAAAATGTAATACAATGGAGGCTATTGACAAATACTTCCTTAGAAACTCAGCACAGATTCAATCTTATATTTTAACAGCACCAACAACACTGATGACAGTTTATGGCTGCTAAAACTGTCAACTGCATCTCTGCTTCAGGAACAGCACACATTTCAGCTGCGACAGATTTCTATACTCACAAAAAACTATCGCAGACTTTGTTTAAATTAGGGTTCCTACAGCTGAAGACGTGTTAGATTTCAGACTTTTTTTGCCACTCAGATTAATTCAGTTTACTACTTTTTTGTCACATGGATGAGATGAGGACAGAACATTACCAAGAAATACAGGCATTTATTGGAGAGTTTTCTTGGCGATTTTATGATGGGATTCCACTGCTCTGAATCCCATTGTGCTGAGTTTGAAAAACTTTCTGGATGAAGTACACCGAGCCTCATATGCATTGCCTTGTTCTGGTTTTAGCCATGCAGCAAATCTTGGATAAATAGCCAGTTTTGTAGAATTTGCTCTTCCCTATGTCATCCAGACCACAGTCACAGCTAGCTAGCTAGCACAGTGGTTCCCGACTGGTGGGTCGCAAGTCCATTCATGGCTGGACCAGTTGGGAACGACTAAGCTAGCAGACAGTGGATCCTCTGCTCCAAATCCCATTTTACACAGAGATTGCGCGACAGGGTCGGTACCTTCCTTACACCACCTTTGCACTTTTACACAGAACTAAACAATGGCTGCATCATCACGCCCCCGTGTTTGATTTAAGACAGCACGTTAGTATCCAGGCATGAAGTGTAACATAACAGTGTTGGACTCTAGTGTCACACATAACACATTAGAAGCACTTTTTAAACAATAACAATGGCAAAACATAGTAACAACAATCATTTACTGTTCCTGTTATGAGGTGGCTAAACTCGTCTTCTGCTTGGAGGGTAATAAGCTCCCTAACCTAGCTGTATTTACAATTTCTGGACATTTTTGGCTGCTGTTCTTGTTCTTTGAGTTAGCTGCTAACTGCTTCTAGCTGGTTTGTAAATCTACCAGCCGTGGGTCACACATATATTACGTCATCAAAACATTTCTTCCGTCCTGCCGGCTGTCCTAAATACAGTCATCTTTTTGGTGCTATTACTCCCTCCACTGCCGGGTAAAAGGTGAGACAACTCTGTCACCCAATTGAGTGATCGTACCTTTTACAAAAAACAGCAAAGTAGAGTAACAGCCGGACATCTCCGCCGTGAAGAGGTAGCTTAACAGGGGGATGGGTATCCTGACCAGAAACACAATATCAGCGTTGTTGGTGCTGCTATTCTGATCTGCGCCATGTTGGTGCTAAAGACATTCAGTAAATTCAGGAAAAATAAAGATTTTTCAATGCAAAAATCATAAAATCCAAATCACAATGACCTTTTAATATCAAGCAAGGCCTTAATTGTAGATTACTGAATTCAGGGTCTTTTAAGACCTGGTTAAGGATCTGCAGGAACCCTGTGAAATGAGCACGCTGTGGTGTCTTCAAACAGAAACACACATGGGAACATGATGTGCAGCAACAGGGAAAACACGTAAGAGACATCTGAGGGCAACTTCATAGTTGCAGGTCTCAAATCTATCTCTTCATCCTTTATCACATGAATTTCCACCCTGACTGTGTCTACCTGATAGAGGTTTAGTCTGAGATTTAAAAAAAAATATATAAAGGCTTCAAAGAGGGGAAGTGGGTTAGCGTGTGGAAACGCTACTCGTCTCAACAGCTCTGATGACCGTAACAACCTGTGCGCTACACCTGCAGAGCGCCCCCACCCTCCTCCTTCCTTTCTTCAACACATACCTCTCCACCATACCACTTTTAAAACCACTCAAAAGCTCCCACCAGCCTCCACCCACTGAGCCAGATAGAGTAGAATCAGAAGAAAACACAGCCCCATCAGGCCAAACCACTACCTCTTTCTGCCAAAATAGCAGCTTTGAGAGAGTGAGTGCAGGCAAAGGACAGACTTGGACGGGGAAAGGGAAGGGGGCAGGGCGAGGGGGAGGGTCAATCACTCTGTGGGAGGCAGAGAATGAGGGAGCACAAACATAGTACTGGTGTTGGCTCTGAGCCATGTTTGTGTCACTAACAGAAGTAGCCTTGTCTGTCTCCCCCCCTGCCCCAACCCCCTGCCTTGCACTCGCTCTCTCCCAGTTTGCTTGGAAACAGAGTCAAGGGGTGACTGGCTGGATGCTTGGTAACAGAAAAAAGGGTTGCAATAGAGAGGAGAACAGGGGTGAATCTGACACAGCCCAGGGCTGGAGCAAAAATCAAAAAAAAAAAAAAAAGAGGGGGAGCGAGTGGGGAGAAGAAAAAGCCACTCAATAGCAGGGACTGTGCTTTGGGAATGTTGATGAGGCAGGGACCTTTTTCTGTTCGGTTCCTGCAAGTGAACCAACAAGCAGCACTGTGGATGTGTGGGCGATTTGTACTCAGCATGCCCGCAGAGCGACTGAGCGCGAGCTGCTTTGAAGATTAGGTGTTTGCATTATTTCACATGCACGAAAGAAAAAGAGGGCAGTTTTTCAGACCCAGCAGAACTTGATAGTGCTAGCGATACATCTTAAAATTAAATAAGCTGAATGTGGTTTCGATCAAAGGGAGGAAAACTGAGAGCGTCAAAGATTTCACTCGGACTGCACTGCGGGAAAGGAGCCAACTCTATTCCCAAATGGCAGCCTCGCACAAAAAAAAAAGAAGTGCTTTGTGTTATGAGGCACGTTGTTGTTGAGAGCAGATATCTCTGTGCAACAAACTCCTGTCTGCATACTCCCCAGCAAAAAAACAAATCAAGGCCACCTAAGAACTGCCTGCCAACTACTATTCTTGTTGGCAATACTATGCAGCATGTGGGCTGTTAAAGCACGCATTAGTACCACCATCACCTCCTGAGGCAGTCAGGGCATATCCAATTACATTTTAGCAGGCAAAATATGTACGATAATGACAGCAAGATGATTACTTTTTAAACGACAGAGGCTTCACTGAAGCCTTGAGAACCCCAAACCTCTGATGTCTCCATGCAACCACACTGGCTTTGTGAGTAACAGCACAAAACAAACCATCCCATATATCTGTAGCTCTTCTGTTAGGCCAAAATCCAGCACTCATTTGTTTCACAGGGACTCAGTTTGTAACCCAGAATCAATTGGAATCAAATTGTGTGATTCCCAAAGATTCCCACTCCGACTACACCAACAGCATGTTAAACCACTCCACTTACCGTCTTCAGTTTCCTGCCACACAATGCCTTCGAGATTGACACTTGTACCGGGCTCGCAGGGCCCCAAGCACTCAGGTTCGGTAGCCAGGGCCACATCGGATGTGTTCACGGCCACCGAGCGTGTGCGCACCATTATCTGCTCACACGGCGAGGAAATCTCACTGTTGCCTACTGTGGCCAGGAGGTGGAGGGGCGGAGGAGCTGGCGTGGAGACAGGAGATTCCATCTGTGAAGAAAGAAGTGGGGGGTTGAGAGGGAGAGAGAAACACATGAGACACTTCAGAACCACTGTACAAACACATCCAGAGCAGATGTGAAGATGCAGACGATGGATGTACGATGAGGGGATGTTAACAAAGATCTGAGCGCATAGACGTCTTCCTGGTATGTCAGTGGCCCTTGACAGCAACATTAGGCCCCAATGAGAAAGAGTGTTTGCACAGCTTGGGGCAGCTTTTGGTAACTGGTCTCTTTCTTTCTTTTCTTTTAAATTAAAGGATTAATTGCAAGCAGACAACCAATTACCAAAAAAAGAATACAGTGTATATATTCTTGAAGATACCATGAGTAATCTACAATTATTCACAGCAGTTTTATAGCATGACTTAGGACCTTCTTTCCTCATTATCTACCTAACTCTAACCAATCAATGGTCTGCAGTGTTTAAACTCTACCTTGTAGTATCAGCTCAGCTCGCTTGGAACTTTGACCAAGATGGTACAAGAAAGTCCCAGAAACTATCCAGTACCTGAGCTAATGGAAAACCACACAAGAGCAAGTGGAACTGAGAAGATTCATGCTGTACCATGCAGTGGAAATGCGGCATTAGTGTTGTAATACACTTCTGTGTCTTTCCTCAACCTTAGAGGTGATTAGCAGACGGGGAAGGCAGGCAGGGACATGTGAACTGCTTTGACTGCCTTTGTGGAAGGACAGAATTAGTTATGCAGGATTGGTCAAACAATCCCTCCCCCAGCTTTCCTCCCTCGCACACAGCCAGAGCGAGATCCGTGACACCAAATCATCTCACAGACTGATCACTCATTAATTCCCTCAATTAAAGAGCTAGTTGTGGTAAGGGAGCGGGGCTGCTGAGGGTCAGTAATTGATTCCACCTGTTCTGACACACTGTGACAGCAATGAAGAGACGGTGGGCCTATGTGGAAAATGAAAATGAAAAGGACAGGAAGGGAGGGGGGCGTCGAGAGCATCTGAGGGGAAGCGCACAAGAGACGACTGGAGGTAGAAAAGTGTGTAGGCGGAAAAGAAGACTAATGGTGATTTAAGGGCCGCAGTGACACCAGGCTTAGTGCTCTTCATTCAAGGCAGTCGACATTAAAGCGCTCCAAATCATTAGCACTGAACTGCGGGAGGAATGCCGCGCTGCAGCCAACACCACACATTTATTAATTGGGTATAAACCACTCAGAGCTCGGGAATATGCTGCCAATGCTGGATCCAATTAGACTTAGAAGACAAAATAACAATTGACACATTGGATCATAAGACTGTGCACCCTTTACATAATTGTTTTAATCTACTTACTGTTCCAAACCGAGTATGACGAGGAGAACTAAAGCTACTCATCACAGGATATATCCAAGTTACTGCTTAATCAATCTAGAGATGAAAATGTTGGCCTGTCGGTCAGTGGTCGGTCCGCCACTTTGTTCCAGACTGAAATATTTTAGCTGTTACAGTCTTGAAATCCAGTGACTATTGGTCTGACATTATTAAGCCTCTGGGGGAAACTGCTGATCGGAGATCAAGTATAGCCAGCTGACATCTGAGCCAAAGGTCATGCTAATCCTAAGTGCTACATCATAGGCAACTGGACTTCTTGAGTTTCTTGAAGACCAAATGTTTTAGAGAAACTCAAGGAAGTCCAGTTGCCTACGATATAGCACTAATAGTGGTCTGTCCAGGGTGTACCCCGCCTCTCGCCCAATGTCAGCTGGGATAGACCGCAGTACCCCGTGACCCTGTACCCTAATAACTAGTTACAGTACATGAACAAAAGGATTAATGAGTGTTTAAAGAGATTACTGCTGGCACGACCGAACTGAACTTCATTGTCCCCAGAAGATGAACCCTAAAGAATCAGCTGATAACCTATCTTCTCCTCTAGTGCCACCAGCAAGTCCGTTTTCTTTAAGCTACCCTCAGCACCTATGAGGTGTACTAGCACAAAATTTCCATTCACAGTTCCCAGACAATGAATCCTACTTCTACGATGAGTCCATTACTTTAGTTTTCCAGGTATTTGTAAAGAAACTAAAGAAATTTAGTTCCAGGTGTACTTAAAGCTGTATTTAGTGCGATCTAAGGGGGCATACAAAAATGTTAGGATGCTCACTTATAGTACAAATTAGACGAGACTTAGAGGAAGATTTTTTCCCACTCTTTGCTGGGCATTCCTCCAGTGTTTTGGGGGTCATAATGACTGCGATGTAGCAAGACTGAGTCATATACTGCAAGTCTGGCTAAGGCTAAATGTAATAACCTATCAAATAAAAGCATTAACTGTGCCAGGAAAATGGATATGAAAGTTTTAAAGAAGCATTTAAGTCTTACTTTTTTATACTGTTGTGTCTCCATTTATTTTAGAATATGATTCTAAATACACTACGCACAAGGTAAACAATATTTTTTGATTAATTTCATTATTTGAAATAAATAACAAAAATGCTGTGATTTATCATGATATATAAGACTAATTATGACCATGAATTATGCAGTGTGAGACACTGTAGATCAATCACTGAATGAGGAATCTGAATCCGTGATGAACCCAGTGCTTTGAAAACCAAACATTAGTCCCCTGATGAAATTTAATATTAGCTCAAGACTTGTCATCACTGAGGCTTCATATTTCATGGTTTACAGAAATGAGCGTGGATAGCCCATTTCTCCCAGTGCTCAGAGGAAGAGCAAATTAATGTGTGCAGAGAGCGACAGAGAGTGAGGCCTAACGACATCGTAATCACCGTGTGTCAGTTTCTGATGCATGATGTGGCCAAGCTGCAGGCCGGCTGAATGAATGAGACAGGACAGGTAATCACCCGAGCTGTCACCACACACTGTTCCTGGGCCATATGGAGACACAGAGAGCCGCAGACAGGACCACACAATGAACCCTCCTTCAGACTGACAGCTAACGGTGGAAAGGTGCAAACAGGTTCATGCAGAGTCTCTTCTAAATTGACTCGGCTCCTCGAAATGATTGTGTCGACACTTTGGGAATTGACATTTTGGGGATATTTGTGGCCGAGGTTAGGTGACTTGATAATGGCCTGGAAATAACTTTTCCTTAAAGTCCCCCTCCAGACATGTTTTAGAGTATGTACTCTGCTATGATTAATATTTAGTTTAACATGGTTTTCCCACATAAAGTTAAAAAACGACTCTAAAAGGAGCTGGAGGCATATCTACTCTTTCTCCTTCATTAAGACATTCTTGATCGGGCTTCCACTTCAGCCACCACTGCTGCTCACACCAGGTTTTGCTTTTGCTTTCCGTTGAGGAGATACGTCGGACTACATCAGAATAGCTCTAGATTGGCCGGTGAAAGAGCTGTGTGCATCTCGATGGCTTGCATTAAAGGAAAACATCAGCGAGATTTGGAGAAATGAGGAGTCTGTTGTGCACCAATAGTTGCAAATAGCAGAAGTATCAGAATGCTAGGTGTATTTATTTGTTTATGTTGTTTTGTAGCTTGTAATTGTAGTGGCTGACACAGCACTAATGGTTTTAAAACATAAAATAATATGCTGTTCCAGTGTGTTAACATTGTCACTTTGATAGGAAGTATTAAGACAGAAAGATTTATTCTGTCTGGCTGAGATTTTGCCACTATGAGTCATAAGTCTGCCCCAATCGAATATGATGCATATTAGACAGCAATCCAAACTTGCCTGGCACATGTTTGAATCTCAGAATTTAGAGAAGTATGCTCATATTGTTAGATACTAGTTTCCATACTTGTTTTGGGTAGCTGGTAGTGGGCTTATCCATAAACCCGAAGACCCAGGTGTATTAAGTGCCTATGTTGAGGATCGACTGTTACGGAGAGAGCCTACATCTGTTTTCCTGTTTCACTTTTGATGAAAACTGTTAAGCCAACAGCCTGCAGATTTCCACTGCAAACAACAAAACTTGGCAAAGGCAAACTCATGAAACATGTGCTGGAACTAGTCACGGATATGTACTCAAAGTAAGGCCCAAACAGCCCTTTGCCAGCCAGCTATCAGTTAATTCCTTTAGCCGTTACTATTTCCTTCTACCGACAAATGCACACTTTATATTTAACAGTGACAGTAGCCTAGACTCAGGCTGCAGCTAACTATTATTTTCATTTCCGATTAATCTGCGTGACATTTTCTCTAATAATAGTTTGGTCTGCAAGATGTGAAGATAGTGAATAATGTGTAATGTCTTGTCCAATACCCCAAGATATTCAGCTTACAATGCCAAAACAGAGAAAAGCAGCAAACGCTCACATTGGAGAAGCTGCAACTAGAGAATTTCTGGCATTATTGCTTAAAAAACTGGTCCAAGTACAAGATCCAGATTTCTCCTTAGTCATGAGTTCAAGGTCCACACAGTTTAACATATTTAGTGTAATGCTTGCATTTGTCCAAGTCTCCAAGCTAGTTTGCTGTCTCGGTTAAGGAGCTGTCTGTTAGCCACTCACTCTACAGCAGGAAACAGTGGTTTGTTTTTTTTTTTGTTTTGTTTTTTACAAACATGATATTTTTGTGAGTCACTTGCTGCCGTTTCAGAATGGACCCTTGATCCACCAGTTAGGAACCACTGCTTTAAAAGACCTTGCCAGTCATTCTCATAACAAGTGCATTTTTAATAACACTTGATGAGTTCTACATCCTAATCTAAAATGACAGAAGGCTAATAAAACCTGAATGTGAAGTGTCAAGGCTGATTCAAGTTCAAGGATTCCCCTGGTTTCCAAGTAAAGCCTTCATACAAGAGGCCTTTTAACTCTAATTATTGGTTTTAAAAAGACTGAATACTGGTGATTCCACCCTGTATTCCCAAGATCATGAATCAAATCATTTTTGATGAATTTCTCAGCTCTATTTAACCTTTCCTGGATGAGCTTTGGCAGTATTTTTTTCCATTTAAAATCCTGTTACTAGTCTAATGCCTCCACACAATAAAAGAACCATTCACTATGTAATGGTACAAAATAATTAGAATAGGATCACGATGGAAATGGGACCAGTTTACAATGTGCATGAACAGTGGAGCTCTATTTCCAAATTCTATCAATGGCTGAGTGAACAAAAGGACTTTTGCTCTGGGGCTGCAGAATGTAAACCCTCACAGTGAAATGCCTGACGTCTTGTCCGGGGTTTTCGAAAAACCACATGCGACTGAACTACACAACTTGTCAGATTACACAAGGCTCTGCTCCATGCTCAGCAGATGCCAAATTCCATGATTTCTTCCCTCTCTGCAAGACTTTACAAACGGATTTTGAAATCTCCCCCGAAAACCACACAATGCCTGAGTGTCACGCAAACCTTTTCTTAACTGAAACCCCATGCCGACTGCTCGAGAAAGCCACACGGGCAAGAGTAATGTTTAACTGACAGACAAAAATCCTATGAATCTGGGAGCATACCTCACAGTGCTGACAGAGGGGGAACTCTGCCTGGATTTCCAGTGATCACACAATAACTCACCCGTGGCAGACAAGACACATGCTGCACTTTTTTACTGGACACATTAACTTCGGCTTTAACTTGTTTATTAGAGTTGGGATTAAGAAACTGAGCACTGAGCTTGGGTGGGGATTACGAAAGGATTACACTGCAGTGTCATACGGAGACACCTGTCTTGGCTGTACTTGTGTGGGTGGTGTGGATCAAGAATATAGCTGACCAAATTATACTTCCAAGCTTCCATTGTGCACCAAATCAGGCGCTTTAAAGGTCCAGTGTGTATGATTTAGGGACGTCTATTGGGAATAATGGCATATAATATTCATGTGTACATTTTCATTTGTTTATAATCACCTGAAACTAAAAGCTATTGTGTTATCATTAGAGGTGTTCCGACACTAATCCCAGTATCAGAATTGCCTCTGATACGGCCTAAAATGCTGGATTGGGTATCAGCGAGTAAGAGAGTCTATGTATGATTCGATTCCACCTAATTTTTATTTACCTTAAAAGCAGTTTCACACCCAGATAAAGGGGCTCTTTTCCTGAAAATCAATTATTTTTTGCCGCTCAAGAACAGTTGTCTACACAGCAAGTTGCATCATGCAGCCTCTGGCAACTGCTATTTTATAGCTGCGAACGTCATCCGTCAGCAAAATGCCCGCAATTTGTCTTTATTTTCACACTGAGTAAATGACAGTTTTAAGGCATTTTTTATCTGTATGGATTTGTTTATGCTGAGCCATGCTAGATAACAATGATAGCAATCATTTCACAACCATACAGGGTTAGTAGTATGCTAGAGCTGGGTCAATTTCCTGTTTTGCAGGTGCCGTCCATTGTACAAGCTTAAACTGGTTTAATTTTATCCAAACCAGCTGAACTAACATTTGATATTATGTCAAGTTCTGGCAAATTAAAACGTAGCCTACATCAGCATTAAATCTAACTCAAATTGCATTAGTAATAAGCTATATGGCAGTGTGATTAATATAAGATTATTCTCATAAGTGTCCGGCAAGCTATGTGCAATTTACTGCCAAGGCCGGTGGCTAGTGGCATTCATGTGTTTTGGGTAGACGAGAGGAGACATCGCAGAGCTAGTCCCTCAAGAACAATAAAACTGCCCCAATTTGAGAACATTTTGGATTTGAAGCCAAGGATAGAGTTACCCTGTCTGACTGCAAGCACCATGACATGTTTCTTCTTATTCCAGGCGCATGCTCTGAAAGTGCAGCAATGGACAAGAAACATCTGATTCATGAAACTGAAATGAGGAACTGTATACACGAGACCTTCTTATTTCACTATAAAAACCTACATAAGGTGGAGGCTGGCTGATGGGATCACCAAAGTTTCTGGAGAGCTAAATGACCATGCAAGCAAGCTAGGCTACTTGCTGTTGACTATATTGTATTCATTTCCAGTAAATATTACAAAATGAAAACGAGTGTTTTCTGCTTTAAAAAGTAGCGTTCAAATGTAGGAAGACAGCCAGTCACCCATCTTTTAACTGGTTACATATTCTGTTTGACCCCGAGCGCACAGCTGATATTTATGTGGTTAGTTTGCATGACATAACAGAAGTGCATATGTAAGGCATTCAGTGTGGACAGATGCAATGCTTTGTGACAGTTGGACGCTCATTTGCTGTTGGGACATGGTGTCCTTATGTTCCAGCAGGGAGAGGCTGCTGAGTCAAGTGGTACACCTGGTGAAATTCGATATACTGGTCCAGTCCGGTGTTTGGCTTCATATCAAAGCGGTTTGAAATCTTCACACCGGCCCAACCCTACAGTATAAAGGTATCTGTCAATATGCAACTTCCACAATCAGAACCGGTACAGAGAAGGAAAAAAAAATGGTCCTGGAACATCTCTAGTTTTTACAATCTTCAAATGAACTGTTTATATTACATACAGAGCAGGTCTTCTTACATGGAGTCCGCCATGTTGTTCTACAGTAGCTCAGAACCGACAAACCAAACACTTGGTAGAGCTCTACAAACTCTACTTACTGTTAAACTTGCAGGAATGGAGACACATGGGAAAACAACGAAATTACCATAATGTCAAAACAATGACCTGGGTAATATGTTTTGCAATTTCATTTGGTCTGGTAGAGTTTGTTCACTGTATTCCCCATGACATCTGAAAACAAGCCTGCTAATCATGCATCACAAATACTGGGTAATGAAAAGCAATGAAAACTAAAGAAAATCCAAGGGAGCCAAAGCCTCATGGGTCATTAGACAGCAATAAACCCACAGTAAACCATTAGGCTGGTTATGTTGAAGCAGTTAAAAGTATCTCTACTCCGGATTCAAAATCGTGTGACCTTGTAATTTTAACTACAGATATTATTTTTCCCAGCATTCATTCTTGACAGCAGACCTTTCATCCACAGACCTCATGTTTGATACGGTATAATGAATGCCTTTTCATGGTCATGGTTTACCGTTTTATATGAGACTGCTGTTACAGGTCACAGAGAATCATGTCTCCAACAGTGGTTCAATACACACCACTGCTAAACCATAAAAAAAAATCTCATTTCTCTCTGGTTCTTTTTCTGCATTAGTAGCTGTAAAACAAGCACCATAAGCAGTTTCTCTTTCCCACATGCTGACTTTGTGTGGCCACTTGAGCTTTCTTTCTCGATTAAAATGCAGTTCAAATGGCAACAGCATTAGGAGAGATACCCTCGCCTGATGGGAGTCTGTGTTTATCCTTTCATACCAAAGTTGAGACCTGCATTTAACCCGAGTTGGAAGTAGGGTTGCGAGGTCAGGTCAGATAAGACACAGCGGGTCATTTGGATTAACCGCAGATGTGGATTTATCATCTCGGTGTATCACTTTATCTTAAAGTAGAGCTTTATGCATTTAATATCAAAGGAAAGTTGTAGGAGATAGACTAAGATTAAACCAAGAAGTCTGGTAAATGTAAATAATACACAACAACATAAAGATTTAACTGCCTGTTATCATACTTCTGTATCAGTAAGTGATAATGGAAGAAAATTCACCTGCAAAGCTTTAACTGCCCCTATTTACCATTTATAAGCAGTGCATAGCTGTAAGGACAATCTCAACTGTTTATTGACAGTATTTGTGAACAGCTATAACTTCCCCTGTGAAGACATTTTCTATTGTAACAACAGTGTTTCACTAAACTGTCATTCTTTTTCTGGCTACACACTCTTGTGTGTATAGGGAATACAGCATCGGACTCAAAACACAGCCATGTGGTGCTCCCTTGTTACAAATGCTTAAACGGTTTTGCTGCTAAAAATGTAGCTGCTTCCCCACGAGGGCAACCTGGGGGTAGACCTGAGGGTGGGCACCATGTTTCTGCAGTGGCAGGACAGTGTTACTCGCGCTAACTGTTAATGAGCGCTGCTGCCAGCTAGCCTCCAAACCAGTTGGTGCGCAGTGCAGCAAGTTAACATTAGCTAAGCTAACCAGTGGACACTGACAGGTGGGCAGCGGGCACTATGTTTACGCATGTGAATTCGGCCAGCTGGCTGACGGTCAACAACGCCAACAGAAAATAACACACAAGACATTTACATCACAAAACAAATAAAATTTACCACCTCTATATGGATAACACTTTGAAATTCGGTGCTAAAGCTCACTGAGTCAGTGGAGGCTGGACTAAAAGGCCATGTATTTCATGTGATTTTGTGCTGTTTATTTATTCAAGAATAACCACTTAATTATTGGTTAATGGGTGTCGGGCTATTGTAAGCATTTTAACAGAACCTGACATCCCTATCACTGATACATTAATTACACTAAGCACTGAGCAAATGCTCTATATGGGAACTTAAAGTGTTGCCCATTCATCCGACATATGATTGACATGAATTATTATGTTATTGTGAATGAAATCAATCTGCATTAACAATCATTTAGCAATCCAATCACTGAAACCTCAATCACAATCAAATCAATAATAAAAATCTGCTGTATGTAGAGCTTCCCAGGCTTAGTCTGAATAGACTATAATTGATCTAAATTGGCCCCCGTTGATTGTTTAACCATTGAACAGTATAGATTTTACAGCATGATAAAGCCTGGGAAACTCAACACCATGTTCGACATCAAAAGAGAGAAAACATCGGTCTTGAGAAGAGAAAATGTAATTCTCCCTGACACGAGGGGGCCATTATTAAGTAAAAAGGAGTCCTTGCTGAAGTGCCATTAGTTGGCTGAGTTCAGTGTTCCCGCTTCAATTATGTAATTCTTTTTGACACCGGGGGCAAACCCTGTGAACATCTTTGCTGAGTTACTGAGGTCGAAGGCCGGTGGAGATTACACTTCTCGCCGGCTCTGGTCGGTGCCTCTTTCAGCACCACATGACACCCAGTTAAAAAACGTTAGAAAACAGGGATCAAAGCTCCTTTATTTGTCTGTCATAGAAACAATGTGGGTACATGTAATCCGTGCTACGTTGTTGAATCCACATAATGAATTTAAGAGCAGCGGCATTTAAATTATAACCAGTCCAGACATAGAGCCTGGTTATCAGCATACAATCAGCTTTTCAAGTGAGCCGTAATATTGGAGTAACATGGTTATTAGCATTAAGATACAATGGAAAACAAATGCACAAGCCTCATCTAATTTGACTGCTAATATCAGCCAGGAGACATAAAAAGAGAAATAAAATGACTGAATTCAAGTCATGAAAAAACAACAACAATTGTTTTCACCCACTGCACGGTGGCCTAATTTCTTCTCTAAAACCACACTGTCATTCTCTTTGAAGCTCAGAGTAATCACAGAGAGTGAAAGAGAAAACACGAACACCTGACATCTATTGTAGACCACCAGCTGGTAAAAGGCATTCAGTTTCTAGGCAACTCTTCTCAGCCTTAGCTGCTAATTGTGCTTTCAGGAAAGCATAACCACACATAAATAATACAGAGAGGAAACTAAGCTGTGATGAAGTTGGTCACCCGTGACCTACAATCTCTTCAGAGCCATAATGAGTGAGCCAGAATCTCGCAGTAAACAGTTATTGTCTGACAAAGACGCCGTTTGCCATATGACTCTTTAACATTACAGGCTGATGCCATGCATGCAAATAACACGTTTTTATATATAAGAGACTGGAAAAGGCAGAATGAAGTTTGAAGTAGTGTAAAACACATTTTACATTAAAAGCCTAAAAAAAACCTTTACACAACATGTAATTTTGCAAATGTCGCCAGGAAATTCTGACACATTTTGGCACTTAACGTTACAGCTCATTTTAATGGTGCAACTCAACCACTACGTTCGGAAATAGAGCCGTGAAAGTCGAGACATAAACATGAAAAATGTCTGTAAAAGCAACAGCTTCACATGACGCACTGAGTAAACTTTCATCTCACAGCCTTAAGCAGCAGCTGTGAATTACAGCTTAACTGTTAGAACGACGAGTAATGCTCCCCATTTGCTGTAAATTTCAGCAGTAATCAAATTTAATATCTTTTTAGTGTGACACATTTATCAGAGCTACTATTTTGCCAAGGCCTTTGATTACACTGAAGGCAAAAAGTACACAAAGCTTCGTCAAAGAGGAACCTCTTCAGACAGCATGAGAGGCTTTACCTGTGGAGACATATGCGCTCCCTGATGAAAGGACAACATACATTAGTCAAGAGACTGCTCCTGCAGCTACCAGCAACATGATGGGAAGTAAAAGTGATATAAAAAGACAGAAGGCACAAGGGACCGCAGGGTACTGAGCCAAGATAAGTGGAGCTTACCAATTTGCTCACTTATGAGGCAGTGGCCTAATTTGCCCGGTAAAGCAAAGTCACACAGAGGAAAAACTCCTCTCTCTTAACTACTGCTATGAAACTGCAAGAGTAAAACTAGACCAATATTTAGTCAAACTGGGGGTTTGTTTACAACCGTTCAGGCTGTTTGAATGCTCACAGTCGCTGTAGTGCTGCTGGCAAAGTCGCTGTGTCCCCAGATTTCAGCAATTAAAATAAAACCCTAGTAGTAAAAGGAAAACTGAATTTGTTTTAAATGTCTTTTCAGTGTATTATAAAAATTATTGAGTATTAAAGAGCAACTTAACACCCTTTTTTTAGCTTCAGCATTTCCCCTTCACACATGTAGACAGGACTAAGACTCTACAGCCATGTAGCAACGCTGTGACACTGTATTTAACTCAGACATAGCAGGGCTTTGAGCTAAATGCTAATTCATCCTAAGAGGGACGTGAATATCTAGGGCTGCCACTGACTAAGAATTTTCCTAGTTGACCAACAGTCATCATTTAGAGCCATTAATCGACTAGTCGCGGTAACTAGTGGTGTGTAACCTGACTCCTGTCTAATAGAGTTTCACGTTCGTCTTTTTCCCCCTGCAACCAAGCAACTAATGTAAACTTGCCGACTGATGACCTTTCTGGTCGACTGAAGTTTGGTCGACTATTGGGGGGCAGCCCTATAAATATCTGTCACAAATTTTATGGCCAGTCATTCAATTGTTGTAGAGACACTTTACTGAAACTACAAAAGTCATGGTCATGGTTGCACTAAAAGAGAAGATCCAATAGCAGCTGAGATACTTCAGTCTGGATCAAATTTGTGGACCAACTGGTTAATGGACTGACATTGCCACCCGTAACACCATGAAGTAACTGTGGCTAAAATTGCCACAAAAAAGGCTACCCCCCCCAACACACATTTTCTCTCATAAAACACAGATTCAGAGTTTCACTTTCATGTTATCAATTGTTATTCTGTTCAATCACAAGCTCATGAAACTAATCAATCTATGAAACACTTGCCTTGTCTTGTGAAGCACGTAAAAAGATAAAGACAACTAAGCTAACTGCTCAGTATATCATGTCGGCCTAATTGAACCTTTCCTCTGTTTATTATGGCCGTGGCAGTTCCCTCAAAAGTTGACATCGTTTGCACCTGCTTATCTCAGAGAATCTGGCAGGCGATGCCTCGTTGGTTGAGCGGCTAACACACAGCAGGTGGTTTGGTACACTTTTCTCTTGTCTTGGTTCAGCTTGACCTTGTCAACCTCATTCCTTCCCTTCCTCTCTCCCCGGCTCAGCTGGCTGCCTTCAGCCCACGCCTGGTATTGTTTGCTAGTCGATGGAGTGGGGGTTGGGTCAGGAGTGCACAGGGCTGTTGGGTGTCATGAGGACTAAGAGATCTCCACGTAAGGGCAGGTCAACTCGAACATCCCTGACTGTTTACCACTGGTGACACATGCTGAAAGCCTACATGAGGAACTGCCTACACAAACTGTATCTGTACTCGAATAACAGGAACAAAACTATTCTTTCTCCCTGGTGGGTTCATAAGATCGTTTGTGGTTTCACAGTTGGTGGCTACATGTTCTTAGCAACACACACACACAATAACACAATGTAAGTTAACTGCAGTGCACTCTGAATATTAGCTAATAAGGTTGCACCTAATGATTATGTAATTATTAATTGATCTGCCTGTTATTTCTTCAATTAATCTGATAATCACAAGGGTTGGGTTACGATTTCTGTACTTTTAAGGGTACTAACTGAATAACGTCGATATTACAGTGTACAGACAAAGTACAGAAAAAGGTACAGTTAGGCCAGGTACCAGAACCCAACTGTATTAATTGTTTTGTCTATAAAATGTCAGAAAATAGAAAATAGTGTAAAGAAGAAAAAAAAAACTTTCAGAAAATAGTATAAAATATCTGTTCAAATTTCCACGTTGCACCTTCAAATGTTTTCTTTTGTCCAACCAACAGTCCAAAACCCAAAGACATATAGTTTATTATCATGTATGACAAGAAAACGCATCAAATCCTCACATAAAGAAGCTGGAACCACAGATTGTTTTTGTCATCATTGCCTGTGAATGACAAAAACAATTGTTTGATTGTCAGAATAGTTGGTGATTAATTTTAATTTTCTTTTGAATGACGTATCGATTAATCTGTGGTTTCACTGTGAGTGGGTACTGAACTCAATCCTATCTAGACGCTGACTCTGCCAGGCTCTACTGGTGATTCTCTTCCCATTTCCCTTTCTCCCATTTCTCATCCTCCCACTCTGACCATAGGTCAGTCGACAACAACAGTATCTATTACAACAATAAGCCACATTCTTGTCAAGGTCACCCACTTGCGCCCGACTGGGAGAAAGATGGGCTGTGCCGGGAGGAAGAAATCCAGATAAACTAAGCTGAGCCTATGAGGATTTCTCTCTCGCCAGCCCTCTCCATAGTCATAAACCTTATCTCACAGCGAAAGGAAACCTGACAACAAACTGAGAGGCTGTCATCAACAGCTCAGCCACCTAGATTTCCACCCAAATACCAATGATTCACTCTTACAAGTCTGAGGCTTTGAACCAGGCTTTGAGATCTGGCCGGAAAAGAAATCTAGCTCTCTGTGTGGTGTGCTTCATATTTACAGTCCACCATAATGTTGACAGCCATGACCAAAAACTGCAGTTTCAGGTGCCTTCCTTCCTGAATGTAAAAGCCTACAAAGAAACACTCCTCGACACACTACCCAGAAACCTTATCAGCTATGAAACAAAAGACATTTTACTAGTCCAACGTATTATTCAAGGAAAACAAGTTGTTATTCAGGCTCGAGATTTCCCCAGAGCCCCTAACCTCAAACTATTTATAGATGTTCTCCGTTAGTCTGTTTCCCTTGTGTTGACGCTCTTCTGTGGGTGGTGCCTTCTCCAAACATTAGAAAGACAATCCAAGAGCCACACATCAATGAACACGCTCTTAAAACATATCTGAATAATGCCAAATTACTTTCTATTGTTTTGTGTTCCTCGGGCTGACACAAACAAACAGAAAACAATGAGTATTATACTTAGCACAACGTAGACTTGTCACTTTCAATGTGGGTGCGAGACTGCAGGATCTTGCACAACATGAAATTACAGTATTGGATTATATATTAACTTGAATTTGACAATACAGCTGATTGTGAATTGGTAACACACTAATAAAACTCTGAATATACCTACATTACAGTCAGTAGGAGTCCTTTGATTAGCTTCCAAATCCATTCAAGGCTTGTCAGCTTTGAAAAAATGCAGCAGAGTTTTCAGCTGTTCAGATGGATTAAGGAGGTGATGAAGGTGGAGAGGTTAAGGCCATGGCTGTGGGAGTAGAAATATGTGTCTGCACAAGTGGAGGAGTACACAGTGCTCTGTTCTGCAGATACTGCTTGAGCTGCACTCACTGCGCTGTCCCTCACGCTGCTACTTTAACTAGGGCTTGCCACTCTGATCGACCTCTACTGCTGGCTGTCTCACAGAGCTCCTATTGAACCATGTCTATCTTAATGGACGCTGATGTGCACTATTACTGAGTGCCAGCAGTTCCTGCGCTACATCCTCAAAGCCCTATAGACTTTTACACCCTAATACACCTTGGGGCGATCAACGCTGCCACTCGCACCTTGTGACATTTCAACACTCTAAATGGTGAGAGGAGAAAAATAGTTGAAAAGGCAGGTCACTAGAAGAGCGCAGCAGGGTAAGTTACACCGCAGTTTATTTTCCGTTCCGCGCAGCATGTCTATGACTTGTTTTGATAATTATAGTCCGGAGCTGACTTGAGTATAATCCAGGGAGTTAAGTGAGAAGCCCCAAACATGCCAAAACAGGCTGACCTGGAAATAAATCTACTTTAGCAAGTATCAAATCAATCTAAAAGCAGCTTGAAACTACTCAGAGGATGCACTTTGGCGTGGCAACAAAAGCAGATTGAAATGTTCCTAAGACACTTGCTTAATCAAAGGACATGTGGTGACGTGTCAGCATCTGCTGCCACCGGTGGGGAATCGCTGAAGAAATTCTATCTGTGTGCCCTTCAGATCATTAAAAACGCTAATAAGTCAGGCCGAGGTGATGTTGAGGGAGTAAAGTGAAACCCACTATAACGCACCAAACCCCCCCTCTCTCTGTGCCAGCCGCTTAGCAGAGGTCTGCTGCTCTCAGCCATCAGAGTTTGATGACCTTGTTAGTTTGAGTGCCTAATCTGCTAATGCCCTGATAAAAATAAACAGTCAGTGCAGTCATTGTAGTCCCCCCCTCCTCCCTGCTGCTATCCATAAACACAGACTATGCCTCTATCTTTATTTATCCTGGGGACTTACAGTCAAACTGATAGTCCTTAGAGCCGCAGGGGGTGAGAATAATATATAGCTGGTTAAAGATATATGCCTTTTCAAATAACATGACTTCTGTATCTTCAATATCTGTATATGTAGTTTAGGGACGTCAGCGTCAGTTCATTTTGCTTTTGATAGCCCGACGCCTATTAACTCGTAACTAACTGTTTAATTACAAAGAATAAAATACAGCAGGCCTTTCCTTTCATGTCGGCACTCCATTGACTCAGTGAGCTTTAGCGATGCATTGCAAAGCCATATCAGTTTAGAGGTGGTGAAATGTTAATGATTTGCCTTTTATTTTATGTTAGCTTTGCTAACAGACAGCAAGCTAGCTGCATTAACATGAAGAAACATGGTGCCCACCCTCCAGCCTCCACTGGTTAGGTAACACTAGCCTTGGCTGCTCTGCACTGCGTACCACCCAGGTTGGATGGGAGCTACCTAGCAGCGCCACTCATTTTGAGATTTTTGCAGGTAACGTCCTTGAGGTGGTTAGGGGTGTAACAATCCATCAATCTGGATTGATATATCGATTAAATGATCAACGAGCCAATGCTAGTGGAGTCAGTCTAAACTAAACTTTACTGCACTTAAGCGGTTACAGTTACTTACATTATGTAAGTTTTGTTTTTATCTTTCATGGGGGCTTACAGCTCACAATGTAGCTGCTTACTCAGTGGGGCGACCTGATGGGAGACTGGAGCGTGGGCACAACGTTTCCACAGCAATGCTGTTGTGTCAGGACAGCGTTACTCATGGTCATCGCCAACAGAGCAGTGCAACTAGCTAGCTCCCACCGATGTGGCTGGTGCACAGTGCATTAACCTATAGCGTAGCGAAATGAACCTACAGACTGACAAGCATAACTGGTCAAAAAATGTTCTGTGTGGTTAACTGCTGACATCCCTAATATAGCTATAATTTTCAAGGTGGAATATGTAAGAATAAGTTTGTCTCGTCTCTGCCTTTTTTCATTATTAGCCACAATACACCAGGCACAATATTATACCTTTCATGCTATATTTGGATTTTATTTTAAGTTTTTTTCCATGTACATTTATTCCCAACACTTTATACCCAATACCAGATTTGAGATGAGAGCAGAATGAATAATTAAACCCATGTATATATTAGAAAATCTACAAAAACCTCAGCTGACAAGTCATTTTATCTGCAGCTAACAATTGCACATCTAACACAATGTACTAGTATATGAATATGGTCTGCAAAAATAAAGTAGACACATTGAGGGAACAGGTTTGACATTCATCTTAACTCGATCAGGACAAACCCCAGACCATAATGGAGGGGAGGAACAGTCTGAAGGTCATGTAGTGCAGAAACAAAGCATCATATTTTTTAAGCTTTATTAAATGTCACATTATTCAGCAATAACCAAATTGCCAGGACCTCTGGAGTAATACCCTCAGCTATATTATTAACAATAAAAAATACCATAATAACTGTGACATATGACTTAAGTGAATGGATTTAACAGCAAAATGTCTCACTCTTCAAGGGATACATAAACCTAATGGATATGATTAAATATAATTTAGTTTTCCAGATGGACAGCGAGGCCCCACTTACGAAACATAATTGAATGTGCGAGCTCAGCTCATCGCCAAGGACTAAACAACTCCCCAGCCTCCACTACAAAGAGGAGCTCATTTCCATATTAACTTCACCTTTATTGATCCACTCACATCCTCCTCCTCTTGCTGCAACACAAACACCCTAAAGTCCTTTTGGGGGGTTTTTGGAAACAGTTCACTGTACAGGAAGAAATGCACTCAGGACTATTTAACTATCATAGACCAAACAGTGCAATAACGCAACAATACTTTAGAAATCATCCATTCTTGGAGTGGAGGGTGAAAAGTCATCTCAGCAAAAACAAAACAACATGCATCTCTAATTCAGGAGGCTTACCCTGCATATAAATTTAGAGGGAAATAATTCTTCACATGCCAGAACACCAACCCCTCAGTCCACCTGTGCACCGGCAAAATACTCAAAGATAAAAACAGTGACCCTTGAACTTGATTCATTTACATTTCAAATGATCACACACTTCCAACAAGGAGATCCAGAGGTGCAGACAGAGTCCAAATAAAGTTCACAGGTCTGAGTTACGTTGTGTGTTTGCATACACAGACGTGCTCAAACAGTACGTACTGTCAGCTTGACATAAACATGGGCAGGTGACCAAATTTACGTCACATGGACTTTTACAGCCACACAGATACGAAGATTATAAATGATCATTTCAAGATCTGAAATTACAAACGAATAAGATATAGGGCTGAGCATCAAACTTGTTACTCTGAAGAATACTGTTCGAATTACGTTGGTACGACCGAGCCAAATTTCAGTACCTGAAGCCCTGTTTCCACCAAACACTTTCGGTGTGGTACCTTTAGAACCAAAAATGCCGACATTTTCAGGACAAAATAAAACAGGCTGCAGTTAGAGTCTCTCTCCATGGGATATTTACAAATATCGGGTTTGTGCATTTAGTCCTTCTCAGGCAAGCTCCAGGGATTAGTGTTGCTGGAGCCCACAGGAGCGATGCTCCACGATGCTTTCTTTTTCTCCAAGTGAGGATTGGGATATATGCAGTTTGCATATCCCGGTTGAAATGAATATATAAACGCTTGTAGATCCACCTATTACTAAAAGTCATATGTCATATAAAAACTAAAGTAATAGCCAAAGTTGTCACAGTGAAATTTAAGGTTTGCTGATGGATTCACATCGTCAACTCATGTATTGAGTAACGTTACAGGTTAACATTCCACCTTAAAAGTTGCCGGCAGTCAGCCCAGTGAATTAAGTCATTTTTTCTCAGACTCCAGCTGCTGGAAGATGCAGAAAAACATCCTTTCATTTTATAGTTACAGTTTACTATTGTATGTTACTCTTGACGGTATGAACAGTGGTTACATGAGCCTCAAAACCAGACACAACTCAGCCCTCAGCAGAGTGACCGTCCTCTACTAAACAATTAACAGACTGCAGTGTTCACAGCTCCACCTTTTAGTACCAGATCTGTGTGCTAGGTACCCCAACAGAGGGGGGACCAAAATGGGGACAGTACAGAACTGTTCCATTGGTACCATCCACAACTTTTCACAATGGAAACAGGGAAAAAAACATACCGAACTGAACTGAACCGAACTGCTTGGTGAACACAGGGCTTAAGAGCACACCTGGGTGAGAACACCAGATTCAGACAGGAGGCAGAAGCACCATTGTATAAACATCCTAGTATCACTGCTGTTTGTGATTGTGTTTTTAAATTACGTACTTTTTCCACATATTTGACAGCTGAGTCTAAACAGAGTTGAAGAGACAAGCAGACACACACACAAGCAAATAGACAGACAGAGACTTATCTCAATGTGTTTGGAAAAAGAGCACAGGAGCAGAATTGCTTGTTGACTGCAGCTTGTTCAAAAACTCCTTTTTGTTATTGCAGAAAAGTTAAGTACTGACAAAAGGTACCATTAGATACCAAATTACTGAGATACTGGCACTGGTATTGGTATTGGTTCAAATGTGAACGGTACCAAACCCTTATCAGATGTTGTATATGTGGTAGAGTAACACGGTTATAAACAATCTGAACCAGTAAAGTCTTTATCTTTGTCTTGGGTTTTTTATTTAACACTGCAGAAACACTGTCAATACACAGTGATCACTTTGCATGACATGTTGTTGCAATGGCTCATTGGTTGAGTGGGTGTATTTCATCCAGCCACACTGACACAATACAATCTGGAAAGCCAGTTTGAATGATGCAGCCAAGAGTTTAAAGGCTTATCAGATGCCAGCACTGCACAAAGGTTAATAATACTATGAAGCTAGGTTTTACAGCTCTGGAAAGTTATCACGCCACACTCACTGTATCCTTCAACTCAGATTGATAGGTAAACAGTAGAACACCCACTTTAAAAAGTAATGAACTAAATAAGGGATCAAAGTTGTCGGACGATTTCAGATGACTTTGCATGTTCTCCTAGTGTTTGTTTGGGTTTCTTCCAGGTGGTACTGGTTTTCTCCCAGTTTTAAGACATTAATTTTGGGCGTACTGGGAAAAATAAAATGCCTTTTGGTACAAATGTGAGTGCTAACCCGAGGAGAATAGTTGCTAAGGTGTCGGCCAATGGGGACTCTGATAAAGAGTAATATCCACCTGGATTCTTCAGTGTTTTCCTTTCGTCATCATTTCCAGAGGTACAACACACAATACAAACATACCTGTTACTGCAATAAATAATGCTGATCGAACGGGTCTGGAAGAGCGATGGCAGAGAAACACAGTATTACATGGGATGAACACTGTTTTGACAGGGGGAGTCTTTCTCTGCCTACAACAGATAATGCAACGCTTCTGTATTCAAGGACACTGATGCAGTCTCCATTGAGCATATCAGCATTCATAAGAGGGCTCTGCTGTGGCAGGGGTGACTTTGATGCATGTGGTACTCTTGTTTAAGGAAAGGAAACAGCATGAGAAAAATCAAACCTCCATACACACTGGAGACTATAAAAGTCATTGGCACACAACCAATTTTTGAGGAGAGGTATAAGCAGAGGACAACCTACATTTATCACTTATGGCATTTAAGGCTTTTAATGTAGTAAATCATGCAAGTGCAGATAATCTAAAATACAGAGGGATCTAAAGTCTGGAGAGGGAGTCTGCGGTATGGGGAAGACTTGATTTGCTGGACACAGAGGAGAAATAAAAGGGTAGAGTCCTAGAACAGGTACATGGTGTCACTTCCAATATTTTTTAACATTTGGAGCGTAAATATTGTCGCACACAGTTAGGGTTGCAGAATTCAATGAATACTCACGTTGGAAATATTTCATGGGAATTCATGGAAATTAGGATTTAGCCTTTAACCATATAATTAGCAGATATAATCAATTGATTTGCCAAATAAATCCATCAATTTGTCAAATACATACAACATGCAAAGGGCCCTGTGGTGAGTTAGCTAGCTAGCAAATTAGCTAAAGGGGCACTCTGAAAATTTGACATGACAATTTGGGCTGTGCTTTGAGCATTTTTATATTACTGTTCATTCTGTGTGTGCACTATTCCGCACTTTACTGCTTTTTGTACTTCAGTTTAGATGCTGGACTGCATTTCGTAGTCTCAGTACCTGAACTCTGTGCAGTCACAGTACAGTTGAATCTAATCTAATCTAAAAATAAAACATGGTAATGGTTAGCTAGCAAAAACTAGCAGAAAGTCCCAATGAAACAGTAGGCAGACTGCTGTGCGATTCCACAAATTTACGTGCTTTCTGTAAAGACAGGACGATAGGGAGGGGCTAGTTGTGGTAGCCAATAGAAGCATAGTAGCCAATCTGATGTTACATGCAAACCTGGACAGGGGGAACCAAAGGGAGGGCAGGCGTTACACTTCTGTGATGGCGCTGTCCCACCACCATTGGTCAGGACGATGTTATCATTGCTAACCCCAGGAGTTAGCACAATTAAAAACACAGCCATGACCCATAAGGGGCCGTACACATGCTGCATCTTTAACCGCCTGGAAAATGCGAGGTTAGGCGCTACTCATCCGCCTACTCCTGGCCAGCTTTCAAGGACGTGGTGTCAGGTTGCATCTAAAGCTGCTAAGCGACAATAACCAGCACTGCATCACAGCCTACTTACCAGAAATCCTGAGTGCAGAGCTGATCTTCTTCCAGGCGTTATTTTGTAAGTGTGTATTTGTAAAATATTGTCCTTGGGACAGATGTAAAGCCCTGCACTAACTTTATTAGCTTCTTTGTCTGCCAGGTGTGATTGGTTGGTCCTCATCACATGATATACTGTGTGCGTTGCTGCGTTCCTAAAGTTGAACTCTGTTTATCTCATGGCGCAGCTGTCGCACCCTGAAAGTAGGTACTTGGGAACGTATGTGCACCATAACAGCATTGCTCTGGTGTTTGAGCGCGCCTGCATGAATTTGAGGGCACAAAAAACGTGGCATGTGTACGGCCCACATTCATGGGCTCATGGGTTCTGTACGCCAGCTGATCACTGACAGAACTTAAAGTCATGGGTGAGGGACATAACAATTAAAGAAGGCTTTTCCTCGGATCCAAAATAAGTATACGCCCCCGAGTGTAGGATGAGTCATCAGCATTATTTATCGTGCTCCAGGAAATGACAAACTCTACAATACCATTAGGAATACCTACAAAACAACTTCTTTTAAATCACAAGCCCTGATCCTGGCCTACAGGTGATGATCAGTGCAAGGCATTTGTGATTAAAAAACTTACACATCTGTTTTGATTTCCAAGTTATACATTGCTTAAGGCTACCATTTGCTAGTTTACTGGAATATTATAAAAAAAATATGTATTCACTCCAGTAATATAATCAAAACCTTACATGAGAGCATGAAGTCCTTTGGCTCAGATGGTGCAGTGGTGTTGGCAGTGGTGTGGGCTGCACATGTGATGGCAGAATGCACTGAGCATGCAGAGGGTTGTAATTCCACTGAATTCCTATTTAACAGGACACATGCTGGCAAATTACCTGTACATGTGATGGAGGAGTGCGCTGCTGAATACAGAGCATGGCTACAATTTAAAGAAATGTGCATACTGTAACCACAACATGATATAAGACCTTGTATTACAAATAAATTCACTGTTAAAATTGTGCCATTTTTTATTGAAACTGTACAAAATTCCCCAAATTCCCAAGCTTGACTGGCCTTGGAAACATTACAGATATTTTCCAACCCTTTTCAACCCTACACACACTCTACACTGGATGGGGGACTAGCTCAGCTTGGCCTATTATGACTTTTGTTTGGCACTCAGTATTTCCCAAACTCAACATGGACTTTGAAGTTAATGTTCGGCTGAGTCATCTGCAGTGCAGAGCTGCTCACAATAACTTCATCATTGCTCTTTATATATTGTTATTTTAATACTCTCACCCCATCGTGGTCCAAGTCTAGCCCTTGTCAAAGAGCCTCTGCCAGCTGCATAAATTTAAAATGTCATGTAAACAGTGACCGACTCCTTGATGCCAAAGTCAAAATAGTTCCATGTCATCGAGTTTGAAAGGACTTGGCAGCAAAGCAAAACTTCAGTTAGGGCGGCAAAATGATACAATCCAACAGTGTCCGTGCACTTAATGCATATATGGTTTATTTATTTATCTATTGCTCTTGAACGGCATTAGATCAGGGGTGAGGATTTAAGGGATTCGGTGGTGATGAAGCGTTAAGTTGTTGGACTGAGGCCCGGGTCAGTGAGCCACAAGATGCTTTACCTCACTGTCAAACTCTCTCTTTCCCAACATGTTTAACATGAAGGGCTTCAGTGTAAAACTCTCATGAGACCTGGGCTTTGCAGAATACTGAGATCTAAAGCAAATCCTGCTGAACAAAAGGAGTAAGCCTTGAATGAAGCACTTTGCTTATATTCTTTTTCTCACATTACATTGATGACATCTTAATTTAAGGTAATTCTAAATTATTTTTAAATTGACGGGAACATAGTTGTCAACTTTAATGAGACATCAAATGACTTTTAGTATTAGAACAATGATAAAAATCTTAGTTTAAAAACTACAATTTGCATAATGTGAATCTGGTACTTGAGAAAAACAGTGTTATAGGAAGACACTGTTTATTTCTCTGTGTAAAGGGGGGCCTTGTAGAACAACAAATTGCATGTAGGCGTATTCTCTGGTGCTACTGTCTGCGTGTCATGCATCAACAAATCTTTGGGATTTTTTTCAGGAACAGCTCGTAAACATTTGCATCAATAACCTCTCAAAAACATCATTAGTACACCATCTTATGAGCAGCTTGGTGATGAAAAAAAGGAGTCCGAACTACTCCAAATTCAGTCCTATATCGCGCTTGATGCAAGCATCCATCGACTCATGAATGTTTGACATTGGTCCCAAAGGACGGACGTGTTCTCCCTTTAATTTCTATCAGCAGTATAATCCCCTTTTGAAACCCTTTTTAGGGTGAATTAGAAAGGCCCTGCATTCAAAGAGATGAGTGGAGAGAAGGGGGCGGGAATAATCACAAGGGCCTAGCTGTCTGTGTGGATTAGAATAGGAAAGAAAATCCTTTCATCTCAGATCTGTACTTCCAAGCTTGGAAGCATGCATGCACAGACACAACGCACCAAACCTCAAATGCATACTTCTCGAAAAATAAAGCCAAAGACCTCTATGTTGTTAAAATTTTATGAACACACAAGAAGCAGCTATTTATGTTTAAACAGACGATATCCACTTCTGCTCGGAAACGGGCACGGTAGTCACTGGATTAGAGAAAAGCTCGTATAAAAGCGCTGCTCTCGAGGCTGACCTCTCAGACGGAGCGCAGAGGAGGGCACGCACATGATCTAACTTGCGTCTCCAATTTCTCATGCTGAAATGTGGACCGTGGCTCTATTTTTGGCAGACGAGCCTTTTGACATCCAGCAAAATGTAACAAGAGAGATGAGACGAGAGGAGCTCCTCTGCCAGAAAACGTCAAACAAACACCCCCCCCCAAACAACACCATCTGACAGATAAGAAAATGGATTAGCCATTATGTCTGTTTGCTCAGTTGTCTACCTCTGTGGGGGATTAACTGAGAGTAAACTGACAGGAAGCCTAGCAGTGTGTAACAGGAGTGAACACTACAAAGACTGTGCGACTGTAATAACATCAACATCTCATCTACCTACAGGATAAACATTTTATGGTGTATGGTTTTACTGCTGCAAAGTCATGAGAAACTTTATGTTAATGAAGTTAAACAATAAAAGGGTGAGTAAAACCCTTGTGACAGCAGTGCTTTGTAGTTCATATATTCCATATAAAATAATTTATCATCCGCTCCTTAATTTATTTCAAAAGAAAAGACACTGAGGATGCTTCACCGTCACTAAAGTTTCCACTGTCCGGTACCTCAGAGGAGACACTCTTCCATGAAACTACATCGTCAAAACTAAAACAGCCAAACAAGCCACAAATACTTGTTTTCCCAAAAGGCTATACAACCAGTCAAGTGGTATTTTTAGGCCAATTATAGATAATCACAAAGCGGGAGCTGGTGCACAGAACTGAGTTAAGAATCTGTCTGGTCTATACAGACAAGCCTGGTCCGCTTATGTCTTTTAGTACGCAAAAAAAAAATGACTTCCTGGACTGAGTATATCGTCCTGTTTAGATTACATGATAGCTTAAGGAAGTGCATGCAAACAAGCTTACACATGATCATTTAAAAGATGTTTGTTTGCAGAAAGCAGCAGCTCAAAAGGTATGTTTAGATTCAGACAAGATCTCATTATTACCACCCCACCCAAACACAAGTAAGGTAAGCATTTGTAAACCTGCCAACTTATCTTTTACTGCTGTTGAGTTGGTATTATTTTTAGATTACTTCACTAACCGTATAGTTAAATAAAGATAATTATGAGGCACATATTTGGATGGTTGGTTAATAATTTACACCATTTTCATATAAAAATGCCAAACACTTGATGGTCCCAGGTTCTTGAACATCTTAGATTGGTCTTACATTTTAGCAAAATGGATATTTTGGGGTTTTGGACAAATGGTCAGACAAACAAAACATTTAATGATGTCACCTTGGGCTCTAGCAAAATATGATGGCCATTTTTCACCGTTTTCTGATGTTGGTGAAGATTCTCAGTCATCCAGGTCGTGCTCTATCGTAGGCAACTGGACTTGCTTGAGTTTCTTGACAATGTTCCGCCTCTCATCTACGAGGCTTCTTCAGTTCTAATGGACAGGCCTTGCAGACCTTTGTACTCTGTGTGGCTGCGAGGTGATGTTTTGTGGACCAAACAATGAATTGAAAACTCAACAAAAAAATAACTTGCAGATTAATCAATAACGGTTCAAGGAATTACAAGGCCACAAAATGGAGTTGAGGTGTTTCTTCATCTGAGATTAACCATCAATGACAATAATTGTTGCTTACAGCCGTTATTTTATTTAAAGCCATAGCCCACAGACAGAGGGAATGAGAGGGAATGGGCAAGCAACTGAGCCAGATACTTCCTTCTTTGTCTTTATGTCACTGCTCTTATGTCTGTCCCAGACAGTAATAGAGACGCAATGTGCGAGGGTGTCATGTTTGGGAAATGTAGGACAGCAGGTTGGTGATAAGACTCCGGAGGTTTTAGGGCCCTGACATCAAGCCGACACTTGGCCCGCTGATCAAAGTCAGGGCATCAGTGAGCGTCTGTTGCCCTTGCTTTTGCGATGTGTCCCATACCATTGGCCCATGTCGGCTGTTGCTCAGCAAATTCAGCATACTAAATCGGTATCAGAGCTGGCAGAGTCCATCCGTGAGTGAAAGCACTCTGACTGGCAGTTCAGCTCAGTGCACGAGAAGAGAAACAGAAGTGAGGAAAGTAAACAAACGGCTAATGTCAAGAGGGCGTGAGATTAAAACAAACTTATTAGGTATACATTAGGTCAGACACGTTTCTTACCTGTTGGTATACTGTTAACTGGCGCACGGTAAATATCTGTAACTTTGTTCTGTTAATGTGATACTTCACTAACTAGCATCTTCAATTCATCCTGCCTCTGCTGCTTCCACTATCCATTTTCCCTCTCCTCTGCTCTCAGAACGTACATGTTAGTTGACCATAGGCTGTCTCTTTGCAGTGTGTTCAAGTGCAACTTTTTCGCCTTAAGTTGGGTTTCAAAATGCTATTTCATCAAATTCTATATGAATAATGGCAGAAATGGCATCCACTCTTAACTTGATGCAAAACAACCAAAGAACATGACTCAGTGGTGTAACTGAATGTACTTCAAGAGCACTATTCCCTCAGAGGACAGAAGCAGGCTACCCTTTGATAAGAGGCAATGTTGCAATGAAGTAAGGAATTTCACAGCTGAAGCATTAGTGATTTTCTGAACATGTTCCATTTAACAACAAACTGGCTGCAAACAATCCCCTTAGAAAAGTATTAGGGGGGAGGGCAAGAAACGTAATCCTCTCTTTAATCACTCTTGCTCAAACACTGCCTTGCTGTTAACTTCCTCTTTGTTAAACTAAAAACCTTTCACAAGCTGTTAAGCTCTTGGACTGCAAATGTTTTCTCATCCAGTGTTTCATGGTCAAACCTGTGTCGATATTGATTATTATTTCCAACAGAAAATGTGCAAATTTAAGGGTTTAACCACCAAAGAATTAGGAGGAGGAAATTCTTTTCATGTGGCCGAAACAATAGCGCAGAAACAAAGCCTTGCGAAATCCCCAAACGTAGTCTGCAAACTCTTTTACAACCGTAGCAAGTCAGTACAAACTTCGCACCACCACCTCTCCCCTCGCTGGTAGAAAATTCCAGTTGAGGGGGGAAAAAGCCACGTCTGCTCCTCCCCACTGTGTGGGTTTTGTTCTGCTAATCAGACCACATGCCTCAAGGATTCAGGAATCCAAGAGCTCTCAGCCAGCTCCTCTCATTCCACATACAGCCGCAGCAGCCTGTGACAAACTATTCAGTGTGTTGGGGGGTTAAAGACTCTATCCATTCATAACACTGTTCAACCCTCCCTCCCTCCTTTCCTAATCTCAGGCAGTTCTTTACCCTCACCTCCTCCTCCTCTTACCCCTCATATGCCCTCTCTCTCCCCTCTCACCACAGCAGAGCCCTTTTTTATCTATCTGCATACTGCACACTGCACACTGGGTCTGAATAGGCTCATGGTTTATTATTAGACTGGTCCAACCACACACCCACTACAGTTTTAAATAGAAAAAACAAAACTAGGCCTCCATCAAAAGTCTTGATATTTGGCTTTCTCTTTCCCCCCTCGCTCGGTTTTCCCTTCTTATTCTGGTTTGTTTCCTCCCTGGCTCTCCTGCTACTCACGCATTGAGAGGCGAAATGAGGCACACTGGAAATTTGCAGCCTGACAATGGAAGACAGCTGCTCTTGCTGCATAAGTCTTTCATGAGCTGAATTAGTGGTACAAGCCTTTGCTCTCCCTTCCCCCCACACATGCCTCCCCTCATAGCGAGCGGATCCAGACACAGCAACACACCTCGTGGAAAGCTTAGGAGAGGGAGAAAGACAAAGCATGACAGCGGCTTTGTTTGACAGATCTGTGATTGCTTTTTGCAAAAAAGGAGCCCGACACTGTTTCGTGTCCCTGTAGAAAACCATCACATCAATTCTTAACGCTGTGTTTAAAACAGAAGGTAAAATGAAGTTTCAAAAATGATACTCATGTTAAAATACAAATGTTACCAAGTTTCAAGGTGCTAAATGCCACATATGGCCCAATTCCTTTACACCCTTTGCCCCAATAACTTCACACTTAACCCTCTGTTTCACATCTCTGGGTAGGGTGTCCAGATTCTTATTGGGACAGAGGGGTAGGGCGAAAGTGTTAGGGCTACATTGCCCTCCAAATAGAGGTTTTTCAGAGGCACACTTCAAACCAAGTGTTATTAGAAATCATCGGTAAGTGGCTGCAAAACAAACCCACAAACGTACTTTCTTCATGGATAATTATGTTTAATGCTGTTTGATTGCATCTTGGTCCTTTTCTTCATAACGTACATAACAAAATAAATTGCTGGCATGCCGATGTCTTGGTAGCTAGCTAACGTTACCTGGTAAGGAAGCAGCATTCTTTTTTATTTGATTAATAGCATCAAACTTAAACTGTGAACGAATCGCAAGTGTTGTAACGACCACGCAAGAGGAATCACCACTGCAGCAGACAGTATTCATTATGTCCGACAACATTTGTTGCATCTGTTTATGTAAATGTCAGCATACCAAAGATATAACAGTCAGTACGTTTACATGCAAAATTAAACTGAGCTACAGTTTCACCTCGACACGGCCATTTAATTGGACTACAATCCTTGTCCCAACACATAAGCACGTGAGGGGAATCAACAATAATAAAAGAGATTTCTGGAGTCTGTGATACACTTCACACACTAGATCTACCACACCAATCTATAAAAACACACATTAAAACAATTACACTGATAAAAGAAATGTTTTATGTTACAAAATACAAAAGCGCTAGTTTTCAGATTATGAGTACAAAAACCTAATGAAAGAATAACATGAAAGTGGGAGTCACACAGTGATATCACTCATTTAATAACTAAGCTATCCTCGTAAAAAAAAAGAAAAAAGAGGCAACAATATGGCATTCAAACTCCCAGCACGGAGTCTCAAGGTTTGTATGCACCTTGATTAGCTTTGGGAAAATTGCCAGGCATGATTTAAAAAAAAGCATTCTGTTATTTAAGACTGTCTATCATGGAGAAATGTTTGAAGTGATATCACTAAACTGCCTTTTAGTGAGAATCTTAGGGGGAAAAAAACTGAAAAACATCAAAAGGAGTTGATGAAAAACTGCTGTCAATGCAGAATCTGATCCTTTCACTACTGAGACCAGTCGCACTCATTCCAACCACAACTTCTCTTTCAACGTTTCCATTATTCCAGATTGCACTTGTGGTTAAAGCGAGCTTACATTACACTCAATATCAAAAGTGACAACAAATCCCAAAAGCCTTCAGGAAGTGTAGAGATGGGACGCAAATCAAGCTAAACATGCACTGAGGTCAAGGTGACTACAGGCAGCAGTGTTTACAACTGGAAAAGACCTGGTTCCAGCGTTGAATATTTCCAAACAAAAAGCCTGCGGTTCCTCTTGACGAGGATTTCCTGAGCAACAAGGCTATAAACTTTGTGGGCCGCGGCGTCTTCTTCTAATTCAATATCTGAATCTGTGGTCTGATGTGTGGGCTGGGAGGAATCTGGTATAACGGTGGTTTATGCTACAATGATTCTCTAATATGGATTTCCAGGGTTGAGGTTGGTGACTCGTCTGTGCAGCAATGTGAATCTGAAAATGTTTTTAAATGTAAAAGGTTCCTGACTGCAACAGGGTGAAGCGTGGGTGCAGAAATACTGGACTATACCCTATGTAGAGCAACAGCGTGCTTATTAGTGATGGAAGCAAGCTAATTAAATGACTACCAGGAGGTTTGATAAAGACATAAACCAACTTTAATTATGTCTACATTTGTGGCGCCTGTTTTTCAAGGTCCAGTCATGTACAAATTGTAAGACTAGGGAGTTATCTGGAAAGATGATATGTTGAAAAACTGTTTCTTCCTCAGTACCGTCACTGACTGACTGACTTCCTTTGACAAAAGGAAAAAAAAACACAGCAAGCTTTAGTTTGGCAGCATTCTGGGTTTCTACCAAATGACAAGAGAGCCAACTAATCTTGGAAGCTGTGTGCACGTTTTGTGGCAGCTTGAGATGGAAATATTAAAAATTAATTCCCATCTCAGAATCAATCCTCTATTAGGAACTGTGAGGTTGTGTTCATGCGACAAACAGTAAAATACAAAAGATGTGGTAAAAAACAAACATGTACTGAGGTTTTATTGTTAAAAATTTACAGTTTTTTACCACTAAATATTTATTTGAAAAGGTTAAGGTTAAAGTAATGGATGGCCTATGAAAATGACATTTGAAAATATCAGGGTTTGGCTGCAGCATATTTTTTCCCCATCATGTGATTACACAAGCCATTCTGATTTACAGTGATTCCTCTAGCTGTTTTGATTTGCAGTGGCGTGTCAGTGAGGGATAAGACATTGTAAACCTTGAAAATGAGTGGTATGCACGGTATGCGTCGTTGTCTGCAGAAAAAAAAAAGGAGTATCCCTGGGACATGCACGTTCACATTTAGTGAAATTATAAAAGAGCCAGCCGTTAACATTACCACGTGTATTTTTATATCCGTTTTAACAGCTTTTCAGTGATTAAAAGGAACAAAATGTTCGACATTTTCTTTTATTTTCATACTTTATGTAGTCTAGTGGTTTGTTTTGCCTACAAGCTCAAACCATTTCACATTATTGTGAAGGCAGCTGCTAATGGCAGACGTGGAAAACAATTAGTGTCAAATGTTTTCTTCCTGTAGCAGTGAGGGACTCCCTGAGGGTGAATGCTTCAAAACAGGCAGAGGCAACAAACGCAGATTTCACAACAGCTACCACAACAACTGGGGCTGGGAGATAATTCAATACTTCCATTTATTAGTTTTCTCTGGAATTGAACACTAATTATACACAAACTCTGTGTTATCTGTTGGTCAAATATATCACTCCAAGAGAGCTGTTCATAAAATCCATCAAATTTAATTATTCAGAGCTAGAGAGAGACTAGGGAACCAGGGATCTGCATGGTTTGTGTGGTAGTTTATTAAACTGTACGTGCTAGTCTGCACCAGAAAAACTATTCGGTTAAACTTATTGTTTAAATTATTATCATTCTATGCAACTGTACTCAAATGCTCGTTATAATCAGGCACGTTTCCTCTGAATCTATTTTCCTGCAGAATATTATATTCAAAAAAGTTATTTGTTAACTTTTCTTTAATGAGTTGTCATGTTTTTTAGGATAATGTGCAATGTTCATAATGCACGGTGCACAGTGTCAGTAATTTCAGCTCCAATTAAGTATGAAAAATGTGATTAGCAATTTAAAATGGGTCATGGAATATATGACAAAATTTATCTGACAATTTCTATCCTTAGTAGGACTGACCTGATTGCTTCAAAACTTCAATTGTTGCCATGGTAATCAATGTCCAACTCAATATTCGATATTTCTCTTTTTTGTTTTGTTTTTTGTTTTACCATTGAAATGGTGAAGGAAATGAAAAGAAAGTGACAAGTGTCTGAAATAAATAAGGCCAGTGTCCTCAGCACAGTCAATGACCCACACTCTAATCAATTAAATTGGCTGTCCAATGAGGAAAAGGAAAAGGTGACTAGAAATGCGAAAGACAGAGATTCATGCTATTGATTTTTTTTGCCAATATCCAATAACAGATGTCAATATATCCACTTTCCAATATTTTTCCCCCCAATTTTTGTGATCATCAAGTCTCCTTTGTTATGAAATTAACAACATATAGCCTAATGCATGCATACTCTTGATGATGATAGATGGAGGCATGAAATATTTTCAGTGTATGTATTTCATATATTGAGCAAATTCAGAAAAAGTATGTTGGCCGATGACAACCCGATATTACTGTGCATCTCTAGTAGGGCTGCAACTAACGATTATTTTCACTGTTGACTAATCTGTCAACTATTTCTTTGATTAGTCGACTAATCATTTTATCGAAAAATGTGTTAAAATGTTGAAAAATGTCGATCTGTCTCACCCACACCCCAAAATGATGTCATCTAATGTCTTGTTTCGTAATCACGCCAAAGGGTTTTAGTTCACCATCATGACAGAGTGAGTAAAACTGCAAATATTTGAACGTAAGAAGCTACAATAAGAGTATTTTGGGGTACTTTTATAGTATTTTTCTATTTAAAAAAAAGACTCAAATCCATTAGTCAACTACTAAATTAGTCACCGACTATTTTAATAGTCGATAAGTCATCGATTAGTCGACTAATCGTTGCAGCCCTAATCTCTAGTGGGCTGTTAACTGCTGCTGCCTGTAGTAAAGCACTTGTTTGCAACTAGTTATGGTAACTTACAGAAACCTTGCATGCAACAGTCTTCCTTCCACCTTCTCTTTCCCATCTCTAACACTTGCGCTCTCACTCACACATGCAGCAGCATGTCCTACTAAAGGTCCTACCGGGCCGGGTCCGGGTGGATGGCTGGCGTAGATGAATATGATTGATACCTAGGACTGACCCAAAAAAGTCGAAGCCTTGAAGCTTCGTTCAATAACACAGGATTAGATTGTGAAATTTTTTTTTTAATATTCGGCCTAAACACTACTTATCAGCAACCAGAAGTGTTTTTCATTTGTGAATATTTTTATCTTAATTCTAGGGTTGCAAGAAACTAAGCCTTCAATGACCGGGGAGGTCGTCGAAGGCTTCGATTTAAAATCGATCTGAGCTCCGAAGCTTCGATTTTCAAATATGAAGTTTGTCAGCCCTATTGATACCTATACTGAAGTTTTGAATATTCATGGGTAATTATCACAGAAGATTTGAACCCAAAAAAACACATTCGGGATCATCAAATTTCTTCTTCAGTGGAATGAACATCACACTATGCATAAATACTCTTATCAAAGTTGCCCACCAGCAGATGGAGACATGAAATACAATACTTTTCAGTGTGTGTAATATTGATTTATTGTGCAAAATAAGAAAAAGAATGTTGGCTGATTTTTAAGACAATTTTGGCTGATACTGGTGACGTGTCGCTATTATCATGCATCCCTAGTTTTTAATATTTTCTGAGTGTTTTCTTACATTTAGACTCATTGACTAGCCTAATTTTAAATTTCTATTTAAATGATAGATAACTGAACTCATTAGGAACATCTCTAGTTGAAGCTTCCTTCTTCAGATCTGCACAGCTGAGCAATCACAGCATAAAGTGGTTGTGGATGACGGATTGTCGGTTTCGTGAAGTTTCCCTAATCCAGTGTTGAAAAGGTGTGGGGAGGGGGTTTCTGAAGCTATGTGACCATCCAATAAGCAGCTCTGATAGGGTATACAGCGTAGTATCTCACTAATGTCTGTAAAGAGCGTAACTGTAGGTAAGATCTAAATGCTCAAGATCCACATTTGTGTGAGATGTAAAGGAGATCTAACATATTTGAACAAGCACTTCAGTACTGTCAGTCTGTTAATGAAGCAACAACTCTGCTTCACTAGAACAGGGACAGGTAAGTTAACAGCCTCACTTTGTAGTGAGCTTCTTGATGTAATTTACTCCCCTTCTTAAAATAAGTCACAGTCTCTCTTCTCTTCCAGAGCCTTTAAAAGCCCTGGCACTACTTAAAAGGAATGAGCTGTAACACAATAGCAGCAGTCAGCCAGACTCAGAGAGGCACAGAGAAAAAACTCAAGCTAGCTCTCATGAGATCCCTCCACTACCCGAGCTGGACATCAGCATCCAATGCAGAGCGGTGGCTGTGCTCTTTCATTCAAGTGCTGCCTTCCCTTTCTCTCTCGCCACTTTCAAAGCAGCACTGCCAATGTAATTTTCCATGAGAGCTGCTCCATTTATCAAGGCCAGTGGCACATCGAGGCAGCTAACGAATGCCTTACTCCTCTAGATTTGTATAATGAGAGGTGGGAGAGTGAGACACACTCAGAGGTGGTTAGCACTTGTACGAAGGAAGTAGAGATGATTTATTCAGCATCCAAGAGGCAACGCTTTGGGGAGCTTTAACTTAGGACACAGACAATGTAGCCTCGCTATTACACCTCGACCATGGAGAACAAGACTGCTACTGAGACACATACTGATTAGTGCTCGGATTAAACCGGACAAAGGACAGCTACTTCTCTTAATAACAGTCAACTTGTAATGAAGATGACAAATTTCCAAATCTACTTCCTAAATCTACTTCTTTTGTCTTAAATGTTTAGTTGTATTATCTAAGTATTCATATTTACCTGCATATGTAAACATTCAGAGCAGGTAGATACAAGATTTATACGACCTGATATAATTCTGTCACATCATTGGGAAAAAGGTAAGAAATCTCAAAGCATTATTGAACAAGCCACAAGGACTAAACCTTAGCCCCTAAAACGGTGTGACGTCACATAAGCAGGTGACTGGATGATGTGACTCAGGTCAACAGTCATTTTTTCCTCTATTTCTTTCATCAGATTCAGTTTCAATTTCATAGTTGTCCAGTCTGTCAAATAATCTCACCTATGGCCACTGGACACCAGCTCCTGTGGCTAGTGTGCAGTGAAGAAATGCTCATTTCAGGCGTGGAGATTTCCTGGCTGGATGTGATGGTGGAGTTCAGGATAGTATGCAGCAGCCAGAATGAGTGATGATGTAGTGTGGTGTCCATCAGTCAAGATGGCTGAGAAGCATCTGTCATTTGCAGCAGCTTTGCTTTGACTTCTGTCAATGGGAATATCTATTATGATCCTGTGCAGTTTCATTTCAAAGGGTGTGTAAAATAAAGTGTGTGTGCGAGCCAATTGTAATGTTAATTTTAAATGTTAGCTAACACTTGTCACGCCAATCAAGCAAACGGTCAAAGGACAGAGCAGGGCTATGGTGTTTTGAGCAGTGGTCACAGTTGGAACTGCAGGTTGTTTGCCTCCGCTGAATACACAATCATAGCTAAAGACACATTTTTATTGTCAGTTTGTTTTATTTCATCTAAGCTTCTTGAGTGCTTGCAGTACTTGATTTCATACTTTATTCCTGTATTTATCATGCACTTAATGCCAAGGCCAATTTCTTGTATGGGAAAACCTACTTAGCAATAAACCTCTTTCTGATTTCTGAAATGGCGGTGAAAAAAATTTAACATTAGAACTAGGAACTAAAAACTTTAAGCTGAAAACACACTGGCGCCGCAGCATGTCATGTGACACACGTCAAGTGCCGCCCCTAGCACACACCAGTCACGTCTCACTGCAGCTCATGAACAGACAACCACACAAAGTTATTACTACTTTTACTGAAAGATGTGTATTTCCTCCACCTCTGCGTTAGCTTTAAATCATGTGAGTACAGCCCCAAATTAGACTTGATTTCTCACCTGAAGAGCCGATCTATAGAGTGATGACTCACCAGGCAATATCTTTTGGGCCATTGTCTTTAAAATGACAGGTTTGTGGGTTGTTTAGCTCGGGATATTGCTCGACCTCAACAACAAGTCTTTCGTCATCCAGCAACATCTATTCTCTTTATGCACCCACGGTGAGGAGAGGAGTCAAGCTGCCACAGGAGCAGAGAAGAAGAGCTGCTACTGGAGCTGGTATGTTCAAGCAGAGAGCAAGTGGGGAGCGCTGATGCATGTCTAGCTACCGCTGGTGTGGAGTTGTACACTGAAAATAATAGGGGTGTATTTCTTGACACGCAGCGTTCGTCGCCAGTGTTTTTGCCTTCAGGGTCCACACCACAAAAACCGGAAGCAATTGTGGTTCTTAGAGTGCAATTTTTTTAGCTCCAGTTTCAGAGTAGGTACTATCCCAGCACAAGAGGAAATTTCAGTGATGCAAGTGTACAGTGATTGGCCAAACACATGAGCCAGTGCAGCACCAGCAACCACAACAGACAACACAAGACACAACAAAAACAACTTGTAACAAAAAACAGAAGAATACATGGACCAGCGTTCACTGGCAATGAAGTCCAGGCTTTAATGAGCATAAATGCAACGAAGGAAACAGAACGTGATTTTAACTTGTCGAAGCCAAAGTGACGTTGCCATACCAAACGCCAGCTGGTATAAATTACTTTAGCATTCCTATTGGCAGTGGGGATGCTAACAGAAAAAGGCTCCCGGGAATGGTTTGGTCTGAAAATGCATAATGTGTAACCGAAACTCTGATATTACTTTTTGTATTATGAAAATTTCAGCCATTAGAGCGAAATACACATTCAAAACGTCACAGTTATTTCAGCATCTTAGCTTTGGAGACTTCTCGGGGCATGTGCCAGGTGTCACTGGATGGAAATCTTTTTAAAACCTGGACCCAGTTCTTTTACTACACACATGATGTTCTATATTAAACACAACTTATATTCTCACAGCGTCTATTTCTGTTCTTAACCTTGCACCATACCAGCTCCCAAAATTATAAGGCTGTGGTCATTTAAGTGTGTATTAAAAACCTCAATGGTCAACACTAGGTTTTAATCCATCCTTACTATTGCTGCTCTGCTGCTCTTCCTCATGTGATCAAACATTCCAGTTTCTCCAAGTTGAGGTAAATATGTCAAACTGAGTTACTAAGCCAAAATGACACAGGACGTTAAAAAGAGATTTTGTCTTTTAAGAAAATGCATTTTGAGCCATTATCTGAGGTTGCAACATAAAAACAGCTCTTTAAGCCGAAACGGATGTGCAGCAGTATAATCACATCCTTTTTTCTTGCCATCACATTTTCAAGGATACCTTTCACCAGCAAGATATCTGAAAGCAGTTGTGACCTCTCTGCTTTATCCAGTGTTGAAAACCAATTCCTGTGCTTCTCCCTGTAAAGCCTTTTCATTCTAAATACATTATGATTACAAAGACTTCCCTGAATCTTCCTTTCATAGCAGTCAGCCCAAGGAGACTCTACAGATTGTGTTCATGACTGGGTGTCCTGGATTTAAGGAATCAAACAGGCTTCCTCGCTGCCCATCCCCCACGCCACTTTCAGAGCAGCAGGAAAAACGACGAAGGCGTGCTTTGCACCAGCTCCCTCCCCCACACACTGCTCCACCAGGCATTGCTGGGGCTTGTGGGATTAAGAATGGAACACGATGACAGACAAAAACAGTCCTCAGCACCTCCCTGCTCTGCTGTCTTTTATACTGCCAGAGCATGAAAAGGCTGCTATGAGGCATACAATAGACACAGCGATAGATCAACTCTATGAGTGAACAAGATAAGTGTGGGTGAATAGCTACACGGATCTTTATATTGTTCTTGTAAGATAATGTCAGCGTAGAAATTGTGTGAAGGAAAAAAAAAAGGTGGAACATGATGTGACATTTACTTCACTTCACAGGCGTGATGTGATGTATATGGCTGACAAAGTCTATTATAATCTTGTCTGACATTAGTACTTGGTTTTCCTGGCTCGTGTACAGTACATAACACTTTCATGGTTAATTGCAACCAATGTTGGCTGGTATTAATTTTTTAACACGGCACAAGACATCTTTAAAACATGAAGGCATTTTCTTTAAAATGAATCAAGCCTCTGCTGTCAAGAAAGGAGGGGAAAAAATCCTGTAGCTGGTCTCAGCATCATATTCGTCAAGGGTGCCCTTATTCAAGGTGTGGTAATAAAAGAGAAAACAGCAGTAGGTCTTTTTTATGCATCACATGTCAGATGGCTTCGGGGAGTGGAGTGCATCTCCAAGCTCGCTGTAGTGGTCGCTCCTATTGATAATGACACTGATTAAAGTCTGTATCGTTTTAAAGATACTTTCTATAGACAAATGCAGCTCCACCACTTTTAAATTGTTGCTGTCTTCTGGGAGATAACAACATCACAGCAACTGAGTTCAGGGCACAATTTCACTTATACAACAAACTCCAAAATATGGTAGCAGGCTAGTTCAACTTTCGACACAGAGCGATCTTTGTATGTGATTAAGCTGAATACCCTAAGACTTCAATTAAAAGCCTCGTCTGAATTAAATGCCCAATCCCTTTTACTAGCCTAGTGTGGCTACACATTTGGACAAATTAATGCCTATCTCAATTAGACGCCTGGTCTCGTTGCCAAGCAGTTCATTTTTAGAGAAGTTCGTCGGATGTATAAAACTGGGTCATTGGCTACCTCAAATTATGTGTCCATTCCTCAGTGATCTGTAAGTTATTCATATTCCTTTAGTCCGTAAAGGTCTAAAATGTCATTAAAATAAATCCAAGTTGCAAGTATTGTTTTAACAGGATAAAGTGGTGTCTGATGGTCTGTCTGCTGGAGCTACATCAAATGAATGATTTATAATTGATATATGATCTGAAGCCTAATTTTCATACAAGTTATATTCATACTGGTTTACATAAACAATGTCATTGTATTTCCTGATCTTAACTGAGCAAAAGTTTTGTATGAAAGGAATTAAAGGCCTGTCCCAAATATAGGCCTGGTGATTTTAGTGATTTAAGCAAATAGTAGCCCAGGCTATTAATCAAAGTTTTACGGTTAGAGTCTAATTACTGAAATCATTTTCTTTATTATACAAATGTTTTTGAGGGGTAGGTGTGTAGGATCTAGGAAGATATATTGGTAGAAATTGAATATAATGGAATAAGTATGTTTTCTTTAGTGTGTAATCAGCTGAAAATAAGATTTGCTGAGAATGAGAAGCTGTTTATACCTACATAGGGTCCTTGTCCCCCAAGACTGCCATGTTGCACCACTATGTTTCGACAGAAGCCCAGAAGAGATAAACTTGCCCCTTTGCAAGGAGAGCATCAAAAACACACTGATTTTTAACGTAAAACTGCTTTATTCAATGCTTTTACTGGTTTAAATCACCTGGTCTGTTTATACTGGAGAGGAAGAGACCTCTGTGGATAATTTGACACTCAGTAAAAACCCCCCTGAACAATGAACACTGAAGTAACTCTAACCCGGAGAAGTTTCAGCTGGTTGCAATCTGCATCTAGACGCCACTAAATTCCCCTAAAGCTTACACTCTGCTCCTTTAAAGCTGCATATTACTTTCATCAAGCTTTTATAAACTATTTATGTCAACACTAACTTCTCAAACAAGTGGCAATTCCACATGTCACCAACGAAGCCTGGATTTAATAACTTCCTTTGACAAATAAAAATGTAACCCAAGACGAGTCAGTGGAAAAAATGTGACACAACATGAAACAAATCCATGCAGCATCAAAACAGAGTAAAAAGATTAACTTACCTTTTCATTTTTCACCTTCTTTAACGTCTTGCAGTCACTATTACCATTTTCCACTTCCTCTGGTTCAGTTTTTGTGGTCAATGCTGGTACTATCCCTACAGGTTCAAGTGCAATATTCCCCATTTGATTGGCTTCTGCCAAGTCTGTTGATTGTGTGTTCTCAAAGGACGCATTACGACTATTCCCCAAAGCAACTTGGGCTTGAGACACAACATCCTTCTCAGCAGCAGCTATTGCCACAACTGGGGCTCCATCTGTTTTGTCCTTCTTACTTTTCCCACTAGCCCCTTCTTTCTCTTTTTTACCACCCAGAACACCTCTGGAGGCTTTGCCCCCTTTTTCCATGTTCTTCCCAGAGGTGGAATTGTTGCCAGCAGCGCCTGCACCGGCTGCTGCGCCTGTTGGCTCCCCTTGAGTCCGTCCTGTAGTGTCTTTTTTGCCCCCATCTCCAGCTGAAGCTTTGCTACTATTGTCTTTAGAGTTCTTACTGCGCTTGTATTTGGATTTGCTTTCCTTGCCTTGAGAGCCAGACACTGGACTAACAAACCTGATGTTGTCAGGCAACGCTGCCACTGCACTGGGTGGTGCCGCCATGCCGTCCTTGGTGCCAGACATCTCAAGTTTGTCCTTCTCTAAGTCCGCGTCAAGGTCAATAATCAGATTTCCAACACCGATATCCCACTCATCCCCGCTATCGTAAGTGTCCACCGCATTAGAGTCCACACCTTTCCCGCCTGCAGTGCCACCACTTAGGGACATTTTAGTGCCAACGGCCCAGGATTGCCTCAGTGAGGTCCGACACCCTCTCAGACGGTTGGGACTCGGGGGCAGGGGTTAGAGAATCCTCACGGTTTACTCGTTCCTGTCCCATTTAACCACATTGTGCCCTAGAAAGAAAAGAGAGAAGAGTTATATTAGCCTAATAATTCTGACACAGAAAGAAGTGTACTACGACTCTGCCATCACAGAACAGAGCATTTCATTGGGCACAAAACAAACAACCAAAAAAAAAAAAAAAAACGTTTGATCACGAGCCAGTAATTCTCTGATGATCACTGCGCAAACCACTATGGTAATACCCACTGGTGTGACAGCTCTGCTCCGAAACCCTCTCCTCATAATCACTTCCCACAGTCGTCATGGCAACCATGGGAAATGTAGCTTAAATCCTGCTTTGACAGCCAAGGTGGCCCCACTGTTCTGAATGACTGGCTCTCTTTTCACAAGGCTCTGCTGATAGTGTCACTGCTGATAAATAAGGAGTAGCTGGCCTCACACACCCCCACATGGTTTATGGAGCTGTGCCTTTTCAACTCGAGCACACAATGGTAATCTTGCATTAGCAGAGGAGCTTAAGGACATGAATGAACCAGTGTATGTGTCGGGAGAACATCGGCTTGTTGTATTTGCTTACACAATTTAGCCAAAAGGTCACAATGTATCATATCTTTGAGCAAATTAATACAGGACTAAATCCAGTCATGTCTAACATTGGAAAAACTTCAGATCAACACAGATATGAAAAATCTTGTTTTCAACACAGAACCTTAAGAAATTAATTAGTTACTTTCTCAATTCTCACAATTCAGATCACACTTTTTCAGATTAGGGTTTGAAAAACTGAAGGTGCCTTTTGTTTTATCTTAATGTTTGCAATTCTGTCTTTGCAAATTGAAACAGTGATTGATTGCAAAGAGTCACAGAGAAAATGTGAGTATCAACTCATTTGTTGTTTATGTGTCGGGGTGCGTGAGTGGCTGTGTAAAGAAATCTCTCTAACACCTTTAAGATGTGTTTTTAGTGATATGTTACATCGAAATCATGCAGAGCAATTATTAATGTAAAGCACACTTGAGTTTCCCTTGTGAATAACACATGCTATATAAATATAGTCGGCCTTGGCAGCTGCATCAGTACCATTACTACTTTTTAGTGCTCGCCTTCAGCATCACCCAATTAGTCTGTTCAAACCAATAGTATTGGATTTAGAGGAGAAAAGCCATAGTTCATTGTACCATTGTAGACTGTATAAAAGAAGTAGACGTAGTTACTGACAGCACCCATTGGTTTGTGGACTACAGTTTTGAAGTCTTGGGTTTGGCATTTTGGCTATTGTCGTCTTGGTTTTTTGGAGGCACAAGTGACAGTATTTGGATGAGAGGGTGGAGCTGTGAAGGAGCAAAGGGTCGATCTGAATGAGAATCCAAGGACCTAATGCACGCCCAACTATATTAGCAACCGAACAGACAAAAGCCCCATTTCCACCAAGCAGAACAGTACGGGTCAGTTCATTTCGGTACACTTTTTCTCTGTTTCCACTGTGAAAAATTCACAGCTATTTAAATGTACATAATGACATGGATGCGCATTGCTACGCGACAGGTCACCATAGTAGCAACTTGTTAATCACAAGGTATCAGCGCCCGAAAGCATACCCCTGCTTTACGGTTTAAATGGGATCATAATTTACAAAATGAACAATGTGCTGTATTGAGGAAGACTTGAAACTAGTGTTCGAGACCATGAACTCTAAGGAAAATGTTTACTGAGGTAATAAACCGAGGGAGAAGTTGGGTCATTTTCTCACACTTTTACACAATCAGACTTCTTTTTGCAACCAGTGGAGGTTAAGGTACTTCCCCATTGGCTTCATATTTCAGACATGGAAGCCACATACACTTCTTTATACAGTCTGTGTGTACCTTATGTTTTGTTTTAAAATGGCTTCTTGAACAAATAAACATTACTGACATGACTGCTCATGTATCCATTGCATTTCATTGTGTACCACTGCAACCATCTGACTGAGTACTCGTGGTAGAACGGAGACGGTTACGAGGCATCAACAGTGCACCAGATGAAGTGCTGATACTTGATACTCCTCTCTGTTCTGGGGAAAAAAAGTATCAGTGCATTTTATAGTTTAATCCCTCAGAAGCTGTCAATACACTGGTGTTGAACCGGTACCAGAAAGAGTCAGTTTTCTAAAAAATCTTGAGCTTACCTCCCCCTGAGAGCTCACTGCATGTTGGTAAATAATTAAGACTCACATCTGTAGCTCTCACCTCCCCCATGCGATAAAGAACACGACGGATGAGGAAGCCTGAGCACAAAACACTCTGGAGTGGTGGTAAGGGTGCTGAGATCAATACCGTCTCAAACAGGCGTGAATTCTGATGATTCTCTTTGTGCTTTCTTCAACATAGAGCCAAACAGTTCACAGCGGAGCTCGGGAAAGATTTTCTTTACAACATCATGTTCATGGGTTATTATTTCTGAATGGTAGCCGTGGTGTGTCTGATTTGTGTGTTGCAGCTCAAGTAATGAATCTTATATTTTCTAGGGGATATGTGAAATGTTTTCTACCTACACCTACGGGCCTTTGCTGATATATGTATCAAAATTCAGGCCATGGCATTTTAACCATCATAATTTAATATTTTAGACAGTGCTGCATGATGTGACGAACATAACGCAACATCAAGATTACAATATTACTTGTAATAAATAAACAGATACTAAAGTGTAATCAGTTTTGCCTTACTGCTGCCTTTAGTATACAGCTAAAATACAACAAATTACTTATTTCAAACATTCTTTTGTTGAAGTAATTGAACATTGAACTCTACACAAAAGGCACCAATTTAAAAAAAAAAAACGAATGACAGCAACATTTTGAAATGTAGTTTCCTACTGATACTCCTTAAACTAACTCAAACAATTCCTTGAGTGCAATCTCGTTGTAGGTTCCAATCTCCATTCTACCATACTATATAATATGCCCGGAAAAGATTAATATGTCCCAATACATAGTATGTCAAATGCAGTATGCCAAAAGTACCAGGATGTTCTACTACATCCAGTCGGATTTTGCAGTCTGCAAGCCAGCATGTTTTTCTGGCTATTTTGACCCAAAATCCTCTGAGCAGTGGACGATAACATCACATCGACTGAGCTGCATTGATGGATGACAGCACAATAAGGTGACTGATGACCAATCATTTAATAATAATAGGAATATTAATTGTTTAATCGAATGAAATACTCATAAATGTAACCAACAACAAAAGGGCATAAGTTTTAAATAACGATGACAGAGAAATGTATAGCCAATGTTATTTTACTATTGTGAATATAATATCCTAGAATCCTCAAAATAACCTATCAGAGATGTCCAGGTTAACCTCCGTCTCTGGCGAGCTCGGTGAAACGGCATTTGTTTTATCTCTATGGTAACAGATATATGAGTAAATGTGTAAAAGTTAAAGGCGTAACGTTATCAGGAAGTAGTATGTCCCGATACGTGCATACCACATGCAAAAGTACGTACTTTCTAAGGGCAGCTACAGTACCTACTTGTAAAAAGAAAAAGTATGCGATTCGGAACGCACCCTCAGGCTTTAACGATTTTGTTTGTTATGCAAACTAACATCGCAATGAGGATGGAAAAACGATGTACTGTGCAACCATGATTTCAGCTATATATTCCCACACTTACCACTGATGGTGTTTTAAAATGAGGAAATCCCCTCACACTTCTCTTACTGCAAATATCATTAAATAACTGAACTTAAGAATTGATGAAAACACTACGAGCAGGCACAATTTCATCGTTATTTCAAGCTCCACTTCCTTAAAAAAACTTGACTATTCAACGTCTATGTTATTTATTAAACTTGTAAAATTACAAACACATCAGCAGACCTGCGCGGCATTTAAACCACAAACTCTGAAACTATTAGATTCACTCTACATCCCCAGACTATTAGCTCTTGTGTAAATACAGCTCATCCTGATGGGCTTATCAAGTCAAATCCTGAAGCCTCTCCGATAACTATGACAGCATCCGAAGAGATTGTATGGGGGTATCAGCATATTTTCTGCTTCATTACTGTTGGGAGTACAATTAAATTAATCTCTCCATAATGGAAGAGCTCGAAGAAATATTCTATACACATTTGTCCAGTTATGACACAGCATACCCCACAAGCCCAGTTTATCTCCACTGGAAATAAAGAGATGTTAAATACAGCTGTATCTCAATGTAACAGTGCAGATGCTGCTGCTACAGTCCTTAAAGCTGGGCTGTAACAAGCAAAGCAGTCATTTTGCACCATCTACCATCACTCAGCTCTCTTTAGAACAACAGTCCAAAATGGCAGCTGGATCACATAATGCACAGAGCTCATGTTGATTCGGTTAAGGGGCCATTCATATCACCCCCAGCAGTGACAGAGGTAAAACTGTTGAACAATCATTTGATCACCGTGCCTGCTTATTCCTCACAGATGGCTCCCCAAAGGAACAACAGTCAGTGGCAGGTTTTGGAGGGTGGAGAGATGCAGCTGTCCCTGTTTGACTGGGTAAACAGTTGTGAGGTCTAATTTGTCCAACACCTCCACAAAAGAGAGGTTGTAACTCTATCGGCAGTTGACCTACTGTACTGCCCTCAGCTTGAAACTGCAGTGCAAGCCCTTTTGAAAAAGCCCCACTGAGGAAATGTCCCAGTGAGTGCCCTGTTGAGCGAAAGGCATGCAGGCTGTGCAACTCCCAGAGTGCTTGTCCTTTTTTCACAGATCCAGTTTCATTCAGCAATCTATCACAGAGGCCACATAAGCTGCAATGAAAGTGCAGGAAAGGACAGAGGGAGAGCGACTTCTGGTCGATTCTGCAGTGGAACACAACTAAATCAGACCTGTAGTAATGTGGTTTTCTGCATGTGACTGTCAGGAACACCATCTGTGCATAAAATAGAAACTAGAGTATGATGATGGCTATATTTGGGCACCGATTCTGTTCAGGCACATAGCACAGGACTTATGTAGCTATTTTGCTGACTGTTGAAATGAGACAGAGAGAGGTTTGGAAATAGCCTGAAATCCAATAACCGCTAACTCTCAGATTATTTCTTCAGAACAGGAAAAAACTAAATAGGTGAAATACAAGAAGACTTTCCTTTTAGTCTGTTGCTCCACTGACTCAGTGAGCTTTGGCGCCACATTTAAAAGTGCTATCCATTTAGAGGTGGTGAAATTTTAATGTTTTGTCATGTAAATATCTTGCCTTTTATTTTCTGTTGGCTTTGCTGACAGACAAGTCGGCTTGCCATATTAACATGCAGAAACATAGCATCCGCTGCCTAGCGTTTAGTCTACACTGGTTAGCTAAGAGTGCTTTCAGACTGAGAGTTCGCTTGAGGAGGAGCACATTAATAATCATCCAGGACTGTAACATGCTCATGTTTAACACAAACAATGTGTCATGTGACTGCAGTTGGTTCAGATCCAGGTCGGACCGAGGCCACCTCTTCAAGAAGGTCTCGGTCCGGTTATTTCGGTGCACACCCAAGTGCAATTGCTGTGTTCACACCTGCCCGAACGAACCGTACTGTGGGGGCAAACAAACCTGAGTTCGAATGAACCAAACTAAACAGGGCAGGTGCGAAAGCACCCTATCATTAGCCTTGGCCTTTCTGCGCTGCGCACCACCCAGGTTCGGTGGGACCCCTTTTAAGCATTGTTAACTAGGTTAGCAACTAGCCCAACAGTGCAGCCAACAGTGATAACATGGTTAACCATGCTTAAGGGAGGAACTGGAGGGTGGGCACAATGTTTCCAGAGCAACCCTGTCAGGTCAACACGGCATTATTGGTGGTCATTGCCAAGTAAGTGGCGTCGCTAGCTAGTTCCCACCAGACCTGATTGGTGCACAGTGCAGTAAACTAAAGAGAAGCAAAATTAACCTGTAGTCAAAAACATTGTGTTGACATCCTCAGTGTGGATCCAGAGGGATTGCAAAAGCAAGGTGGAAAACAACAAGCACAAAGGATAATATTACATGTGACTCCTCCTACTGTGACTTTCTTTTACCTCCATTAAAAATGCTGAAACATCACTGTGTCCATTTAAAGCAACATAAATGCAGCCGCTTCTCCCAAAAACACATGGAATTCACTAAATATACATTCGTTTCTTCCTAAGCAAAAAGAACAGCATGTGATGGATAACATATGTTTCCAGTAATGTATGTCAGAAAGCAGGGCAGGTAATTATAGTCTGAATTACACAGATTAAAAAAAAATATTCTCAGCTCAGGCATAAATGAGATATGCCCTCAAATTAGGCATGTGTCGACATGAAAATTTCACAGTGTGATTTTCTAGGCCAGAACAATCTCGGCGCATGATATTATCACAATAATTACTGAAGTAAGATGAAAATCAGTTTTAGAACGTAGCCACTTAAATTACAGAAATCCCCATTTTAAAGCACATTATTAAGGCAACAGACACGAGCATTGCTTTCGCCACAATAAATGTGTATTTACTGACGTGCCACTGGGCCCAGGCCTCGGTTGTTTGTGCTATAATTACAATCATAATAAACTATGCCGTGATGTTTTTATTTTTTATTGAGATACGTATGCGGTCATAATGATTATTGTCTCGTCGCTGCTCCCAATCCTCCAAATCTCATTAAGCGCTGAAAGATGCTTCTCCAAAGTTGCTTTAAATTGTCTTGCAGAGACGCAGGGAAGAGTCTGGCTTTGTCGCAGCTCACAGGGGAGACTGTAACACCTCCAAAATCTCAACTACATGCCCCGCATAGCTGTGGCTCCGTGTTTCAAACAAGCGCTGACTGGTTGAACAGTTAGGGATGTGCAGGAGCACTGGGGTTGGGCCTACACCCCACACATAACTACAACAATAAAGCAAAGAGATGGTTTGTTGATTTTATGTCAGTTTTACATCCTTTTTAAATTGAAAATGTTTGACGGTTGATTTTAGTCAAGACAAAATAAGCCCCTTTTAGACATATTTTTAAGATGTTTAACTTGTGTTTGACACCATTTCTTCCCCTAAAGACTAATTAATTGATTATAAAAAGGAAAACCAACATATTCTTATTCAATTAAAACTGTTAGATGCACTGAAACAACCCAGTACTCTGTGCACTTCCAAAGGATTGCTGAATCAAGACGGACCTTTGTGTCAGTAGTAGTATAGTTTTCATGTTTTTCTTAGCTGTACAGACTCTCCCATAAGATTCAACCATCACTTCCTATTAAAGGGAAGATACTCTGTGATAAATCACCCGTTTAACACCTCATAACTGCCCATAATAAGCACACACAATGTGCACTATAAAAAGATCTATGCGTACTCGCCAACATAAAACACTACTATATTAGTGGTTACAAAACCCTTCTGATACGCCTTCTGTTTACAAGTCACTTGGACGGAACGCAAAGAGTCGATAGCAGATTAAAAACTACCCGCTGAACCAACATAAGCAGGAAGAAAAAAACAATCTTGAATTGTACAGAGTCTGGCAATGTGCATGCTTCTCTCCGCAGGTCATTTACAGGCAGGTCCCCATCCAGAGAGCCCCACAGTAACCTCCATGTAATTGGATTGTGTGCTTGAGCTGATTACCAAAATAGAAACGTACCAAGCCAATCCAGGTGATGAGAATCAGGAGTCTGTGGGTCAGCTGATGTCTTTATCAGTGAATATGTCGACGCAAAAAAGAAGTGGGACCTCACTAAAGCTTATATGAATACATATTACAATGATGATTCCATTGGTGGTCGCCACATTATTTGAAAACGTGTATTTTTTTTAATCTTTAAATCAAATTAAAACTTAAATTAGAAACTGAATGAGGTCACTTTGGTTGATGATATTTGTAATTGCCAAAAGGTTTTTGTTTTTTCTTCCAATGGCTGACTGCAGCAGCTTTGTGCATCTCTTGGACTGGCAGTTGTATGACTCAAATCGACAGCAACCAAAGAAGTGTGAAATATGCAGATTGCTCTCTGGCTGATTAGGCTTTAATGTCCAGGCTCTTGTGTTATGCAGCAAGAAACAAAGCTCTCACACCACACTGCTTCACACCGAATCGTCTTCTGCTGCTGTCTTCCAGTAAAGAGTAACACAGCGTTCCGTCTCTTTGCCTTTCAGTAAAAAAAAAAAAAAAAAGGTGACTCATCCCGGACACCATGCATGCTTTGTTCACCCTCACATCAAGCCTACATCCACACTAAGGCGGATAAATCAGCGAACAGAGTTACAAAGAGTTTTCAGGTCATTTGATCCGGTCACAGTTCATAAATTCTACCTGTTCAGCAAGCAGAGTCATTCCTGCACTGCTTCACAGACTGTCGAATGAACCGCTATTTTCTATTTGCAATGTGGCCTGACATTGAATGCAGGTTTATTACAACAACTGCCTCATGTGATCAGTGATACCAACATTAAAAATGAGCGTTCACAGATAAAGTTAGAGGAATCAGAATACTGCCACCGAGCTCCTCACCGTATCGGAGCAGGTATGTATTACACAGTTTACTAAATCCATGACAAGCAGAAAACTGGAACTATTGTGTGTTTGAGAAGCTCAATTCTAGGTGCGAAAACAGCAGCTCACTGTGGACTAAAGGGCAAAACAGAAAAAATGATAAGGTTAAAATCCCTGCTGATCGCAAGTCTGTCCCATTCATCCTGTTTTGTGTATTAACACAAACAATTTCATGGGATCTTCTTCAGAGGAACACCTAAAAACTCTATTTAAAATCATGTATATTGTGTACTTTTCCACGTTTTAATTGTGCACTCAAGCATTAAAACACCAACGTGTTTTCATAAAACCAGCTTATCCACTGTCATCCAGCCTAACGTTTGGTTGCTTTGACTAAAAAATGACTTCATAATGGACAAAGACCTTCACTGCGACATGGCTGAGTGCTTCATGTGAAGTAGATATACATGTGCTTATCTAATTTAGACACTGCTATCTGAGTTCAGTGAAGCAAGGCAAGTTTGTTTGTACAGCACCTGTCAACAACAAGGTTATACAAAGCACTTTACATAAGACACCAACGGCATTATGATGGGACAGATGTGATGTAGAAGAAGCACTATGCAATACAAGAAGAGGCATGTAAATAGAGTAAAATAAAAGTAAATTAAAACAGAATGAGACAGATTAAAAGGTGTTTCACACCAAGCACAGATTTTCATCTGAAACATTTGCATGGATATTTATAAAGGCAGATTTTGTGGATTGTGAAAACCTTGGACGGACTTCGATTTCAGTAGACTTTTGCCTACAATATGTTGGACCAAACAAATCCTTTGTTCCAACTGATGTTATACCCTGGTTCATAGTTAGCTTGCTGCCAAAATGGCGACTATTTTATTAATTTGGTTTGGGCTCCATAAGATGAAGATGCTAATGTAGCTATCTGCACTTGCTAATGTGATACGTTGTTCACGAAACATAGGACGAAACCAATTATTACGCAAAATGACATCATCGGATCACCGGGTGATACCATATCAGACCTTCATCAAACAACCCTTCATTCCTGGGTGGCACTATGTAGGGTTCAATGCAGCAGTGATGTCACAATGAGGGCGTAATCCCCAAAGAAGAACAAGCTACTCGTGTTTCATTATGGAGGGGCAATAGCTTGTCAGCTCAGAGGTCTGTAATGTCAGCTTAATGATTTACAGAGACAAATATTTGCTCAAGTATTATCTAAACCATCCATCTATGTTTAAATTAATTATGTTATTACGATCAGATGAGCCAAAAGCTATTTGTTAACTAGGTGCTTTTTTGAAGACTGTCCATCCTTTGTTTAATTATTGGCTGTTCTTTAGCCACGACGTGTGCCATTGTTTCGTTATTGTATGTAATGTTTGTACTCAATATCATGTGATTTGTCGTGCGTCAAATAAATGAAATGAAATGATGGATGGTAAGTTACTGAATGTCAGCCATGTAATACATATCATATATCATATACAGATGCTCCTTATCAACAAGGGGAAAAGGGGTGTAAAACATTGGGAGGCAGGATGGACTGACCGCAGGCCTGAATATTTGAAACTGCAGGTAGAGTGTATTTTTAGGAGGAATGGGACTTCAGAGCAGTGGGTGCTTGTTTTTGAGATAACATTCTCTGTCTGCATAGTGTTTTTAGATGTGTGGAGTGGACACGGGAACTATCAAGAAGGAAAGTCATTCTTTTCCTTTGCTTGTTTTGGGGTTTTATGTTGGTTGCTTGTTTGTTTTTGGGGGGGAGGGGGCAATACAGATAATTTGCGGTGGTCAAAATGTGGTGTGTTGATCCGCATGTAAATTTTCCGTATTTCCGCACTGCATTTTGGCGCCACAATAGTGAGAAACGGCTTTAAACTGTAGACTAAAAATAAGAATATAAAATCCCAAGTTTGATTTAACAAAGTTAAAGAATAATGTTTGCTACTGCCTTTATCAGGAACATCATATTGAATCAGTCAAATGAACAGCTTTAAAACTTGTTCAGTATTTACACAAGAACTAGATCCACTGTATTAATGACTCAACAACAGTGTTAACATTTTACATATCTGGCATCATTTACGTTACATATTACTCATTTGAACAGCCAGAAGGATGAAAATTCAGGCGCAGCTGAAAGCATTGTAAACAACAAAATTACCAAGGTCAGATGCAGATAAAACTCACATAAATATGAAACTGGCTCAGTGTTGGATCTTTATAAAGTATTAATTACAGAGTTGTGCCAGAACCAAAGCTCGCCAAAACATCAGCTTGCCAGAGCCAAACATAAATACACCAGTTACACATTACAATCCTAAAGCATTACAGACTGTCACACATTTGTTAATAAATCTGTCTCAAACTATCCAGAGAAACAAACTGCACGTCAGATAACTCCTGATGCTATACTGTGGCTTGGAGCAAAGAAACACCAAATTACTTTTTAAGTTTAGACACTGTCACTGTGATCGGTGTGTCAGCTCTAAAGAGAAACTTTTACATTTAAAATCCTAAAGTACGAGAAAGCACCACAAAAAACTCTTCATGTAAAGCAGGCTGAAAGCACTGGAAGCATTTAGTCAGGCACAGAGTTTGAAGAGACAAATTAAAAACAAATCTTATTAGAGGCATTTTTTAAATGCAGACAGATAAGTGCATTAATGAAGAAAATGTGTGGGCTGCAGCGAGCTGACATCTTGAAGTGAAATGCCTAACAGTGGGGAAATGGAGATAACTGCCAACAAATTCAACTGAAGGCTATAGACAGAAATGAAGAGCTACTTGCACTCTAATTACGTTGTATACTTAACCAAATATGTTTTTCAGATGATCACTCGGCACAAGAAAAGCCACCAGTTTAAAATATGAGGACATTGTGGGGCAATTATAGATACGTTGGCTAACTGGTGATAAACTACAGCTTTTATTAGTAAAGTAAACTTCCACCAATTCAACATTAATCTTGAATCTCAGCAGTATCTCGAGCTCGGCAGCGTGCACTCACTTTGATAGTGATATCAATAGATTAAATGACAGAACAAAGACTTGCTCTCAAGGTTTAAGTAGCTGACAGATGAAATCAGCTCTGTGTGAATTGCAATCAAATTGAGCTAAATATCACAGTGGAATTATTAGAAGTAAACAAGTATTTGGTTCAGATGAATCAAAGCTTAATTAAGTGCATTCGCTGTCACTTGATGGAGGAGATGCTTGCCTCGGTGAATGACCTTATCCTCATTCATGTACGCTATCAGCACACAAGTGCTCAGTCTCTGTGAAACACTATTAGAAATAACTTGATTTCCGGCACAGTCTAAACATCTGTCTTTATAGAAGGAAAATGCATGACAATAAGACCACCATAAACCTAAAGCAGTGGCACCAGTATTAACTGGGAATCTGACCCACCCATGACTACAAATAAATAATCAAACTGCGGCTTGTCTGTGGCAACAGCTGATGCAGAGGATGAAAAGAACACTCACACTGGCCAGAGTGTAAGGAAACCCCGATCTTAAAACCTTGACAAGGTGCCAGATTGATTTTTCCTGTGCTCAAAGAGGACTCTGGCAGAAACAAGAGCAGCTCCATTAACATTCTCAGCCACTGCACTCTGCCATGATTTCCGAATTACAAAAGCCAGTCACTAAGATTATCAAAACACTTCTCATTATCTCTGCTCACTTCATTCTATAATTGAGACACTCTGTCTCGATGCAAATCGATATAGTAACTGCAGCAGCATCTACTGTGGAGCACTTGTTAGCAGCCGCCACAGCACGGCTGGTATTGTTTTCACCTTGTGGCTCTGTGTATGTATGTGTGTGTGTCATCATGGCGAAATGTGGTCCTGGAGACACTTAGTGTGGTGGGAACTACCACAGAAACCGCCTCATTAATGGTTCAAACTAGGCCTGCCTAATAGTCGACCAATAGTCATAGCCATTAGTCGACTAGTTGCCTGCATGTAGCTGACCTGGCTACTTCCAGTTTAGCCTTCCGCTAATTTTAATGAGGATAAAATGATTTAATTGTGCAGCTCTTCTAGACTTTCCAAATGTTTTTGAACAGAATGGATTAAATTCTGATAACTATACTAACTAGGGCTGCACCTGAATTTTCCTAGTTGACCGATAGTCGTCATTTAGGGCCATTAGTCGACTAGTCGCACACATGTTTATGATATTAATTTAATTATTAAACACAGTGGTTTGAGTTGAAGGTGTGAAAAAGAATAGTATCAGTAACATTGTTAACACTGCGCTACATTACAGAGAAATACAAAACCGTACTAATGAACCTTCATTAATATAGCCCTATATTTTATCTACAAGTGCACGTCACACACTGAGCGAGCCGCCTGTTAATGATGCTGTGGGCTAATGGGCATGTAGCTACTTCCATGTTTCAGATGATATGTCATGTTTGTAGTCGACCAATGAAGATGAGTTTACATATCACCTTGGGTTCATCCTTCACCTTCTCAAAATGATCCCACACTTTGGATTTCCTGCCCGACATGTTATTAACTAGCCTGTGGAATAACCGCAGGTACCAGCCCTGGAAATTACTGGGACTCCTGTCTGACTGCTGAGCGAGGCCACTTCATGTGTCTGTGTTTTGATTTTTTTGACGAGAAAATGCCAATGACCAATGAAATCTTGCTGACTAATGACTTTTCTGGTCGACAAACATTTGGTCGGCTGTTAGGGGGCAGCCCTAGTTCAAACTACGCGCCGGAACAAAAATAATAACCAACATCAGCCACCGTGTTCTGAACAGACACATTATGAACACGAGCAGAAAGTAGGCTAACATTTGTATTTTGGAACATAAAACAGCAAACTTAAACTGACATCACTCAGTTCAACGCTAGACAGGCATGATGGAAGATGAGGACCATCCTATCCACCTTACTCTTGACGGAGCTACTGTAGAAACGACTATGGGTGCAACTTCTGGTCGGAAAGTGAAAGTGGCACTAAACTATTTATATCTGAGTTCAGGACATACTTCAGGACAAGTTTTATTGCCACTGCCAATATTGCAAGTCTTTGCCAGAAGCGACTGATATACACATATGGGAATAACAGCTGACATATAGATATCTGGATGTTTTTTACTCCCTTATAACTGTATTGCCATCAGCCCCACAAATCCAGCCTCACTGCACTGTGAAGATATATTCTAGTAATGCCATTAATCAGACATTATTAAGTATTACAATTTTATATTTCCATGAGTAACAACTATAAATCTGGGACAAATTATCAATGTCCACTTCTCCATCGTAAATTTATTGCTGGCCATTTTAAGATGTAGCATAGTTAGCTGCAGCAGATCGTTTAAACCAGAACTGTTAATGCTTTGTTATCTGTTTCTGCAATGTGAGATTTACTTCCAACATTGGAGTGAAATTATTATACAAGCAAAGGTCCATTTATTAGTATATTTAGCATCAACATGCTGCTCCTTGCTCATTTGTTGGATTTGACATTACATCTGTGAATGTCATGTAACTTGTCAAAAATAAATAAATAAATGAAACTGTGAACAGAAAACTGAAAACAACACCAGGCCTTGTTTATCAACTGAGAAGTACACAGAGACAAGGTGGGATGGGATGCATGATGATGTTAATATGAAAGGAACAACTGTCTTGGTTATAATTAACATCATGTACGTTGTCATGGCTAAATTAAACAATTTGATTAGCTGTTATTTAGCTGCAGGAGGTTTCAAGATGTCAAAGAATAAGTGGGTATCATCTGCATAACATGTTGCGCAACACATTTCAACCTTTGAATTGTATCGATGCTGAGAACAGAGGGTACAGGATCATGACTTCTGCAATAATGTCAGATACTATAGATGATGAAGAGGTATCTATATTGACAGAAAATGCTGAGACCCACTGTTCCATTGAATAAAACTACTTTATAATAGTCTGACATTAACATCACTAAGAAAAGACCACAAGAAAATAATCACGAGACGAAAAACACAAAAGAAAAGGTTGCAGAAATCAGATATGCTGAAATTCCCAGCTAGTAAAACTCTATCAATTAACATCCTAACTTGGATGAAAAGGGTTTTCAGAGTTTTACATTTGGATGGAGCTGTAGCACTTGAAAAAAAACAGTAAGAGAACTTTGCCATTACACTGAATTATTCACAATAAGAAGTAGGAAAAGTGCCGGTGGAGACAAGGGAACACTGGAAGTGCTTTGTGTTGACTTAAGGGTTGACAACTACATCCATTCCACAGCTAGATATTCTAAGTTAGTATAAATAAAACCTCAGGGTGGCTTCCCATTAAGCATTACTGTGAAGATGTTTTGAAATTCACGACTGGTCTTTAATATCAGTCCTACTTTGCCCATAAAACAGTGTTCATACACTATGGTTCACAAAAAAAGACCACCTGGCAAGATTCTGACATCTCGTCACAAAAGACAAAAAGATCTCGCAGCAACATGAGATGAAGGTTCAAAAGTGTAAGTAGACCAACCCAAAACAAAAGCAGTAGTAAACAAAGAAGTGGCAGCAACTTCCTGAGTGATTGCCGCTGTCCATTGTCTGCTGTCACTGTAATGTAAATACTGTAAATAAAGGTCAGTGCTATTCATTAACTGAACAGCACAGTTTTGGATAGCTCAACTCACGGGGAGCTACACACAGTCTAATCAATTTCTAATTTGTTTGCTATGGTTGTGCCAGCTGTCAGGAATAACCCAGTGCATTTTATGCAACTTAACAGCAAATTAAGCACAACATGTTCATGTGCAAAGATGAAATAAAGAGTGGCCAATTTAAAGCTTTTAACAGCTTTTCTGGAGGTGATGTTGATGCGCGTTGATTGTCATGGACACTATGGCATCTCATGTTTATCTGGGATTAAAAAAAAAGGTATAGTATTGTCAAATAAGTGTAGCAGCGATAGGAATACCAGGGAGGATTTAATTAGATACCTAACCAACCCAGGACCTCTGTTCCAGAAACATTACTGGATAAATAATAATCTAATTTCTAAAAGGCTTGTTGGGCCAAATGACAAAAATAGCCAACAGCATACTATAAAATAAATAAGTCTAGTCCACATAACTTTATAACATTCCCTGGTAAGCACACTGACACTTTCTCATTTGTATGTGTGCTCATGCCCTCTATAATGATAGGATAAATCCTTCTCAGTGGGCATTTCCTCTTCAGCACCTCATTGGCTTTTTCCTGGGATGGTCTCAAACTTCAGTCACTGAACCATTCCAAATAAACAGCCCAGACTTTGGGTCAGCTTGCAGCACTAAGGACATCTGATTTTATCAGGCTCAGGAATCAGTGGCGATGTTGGGGGTTGGGGTGGCCGGTCAACTCGGTAGGCTCAAGCTCTTTCTCATTAGAGGATAATCAGCGTGACGGTCACACCTGACTGCCTCCCGTTAGCTTGACTGAAGTCAGGCTTCAAATCAAGATTAGTAACTAATGTGAAGACACAGTTAAGCTCAACCAGTCTAATGCATGTTTCCTTTTTCCCTCTTCTGATTCAGCAGAAAGTCAGTATGTGCCGGAAGGGTCCATTTTCGACATTATCAAAAAGCACCTACGTGTCAATCTACACTTGAAATTCCGAACTACAGAGGGGAACTTAAAGATAAAGACGATATCAGACACCAATATACAGGTTTCATGAAAAGCAGCACGTTTGAAAAACAAAAACAGAACTCGTGCTGTAAAACTTTGAGGCTTTGAAATGGGCAGATGGATCCTGGATGTTGTGCCACATTTTCTTCCGGAGACATTAAAAGCAGATCTAAATGGTATGAGGAGAAACTCAACAGGCCATCTTCAAGAAGTTTAACGCCACAAGTTATTTACAATACAGCACTTTGGAGCCATATGCCGAACACCCACAATGAAGATTTTCTGTCTGAAGCTTTGTCGCATTTCCTGAACATAATTACACCTCCATGTCATAAGAGCACAGCTATTTAAAGAATGTTACACTCGCAGGTTAACATATTACAAAAAGGAGTTTGTGAGTATATGTTTGTTCAAAAATCACATATGTTTTGGTTTGGCATCTCTTACGTTGGCTCAAAACAACACAAGCAAATGAAGAAACATCTTCACCAACCTGTCAACACATGAGCAGCACTTAGAAAACATTCGCAAACTTGATGACACACAAAAACAGCAACATGAGGACACACGAAACACAAAAACGTCGACTTCATGACACAGAGAAATTCCAATTGGGCGACACATGCTCAGCATTTTAAAAAAGGAAACACAAACTGTTTCCAGGGGCCAATAAACAGTGATGAACAAGGCTGGGACACTTGTTGTTGCCATGGTTTTTGGCTCATGAATTCACGGAAGTTAGTGGTGAAGTGGTGATGAAAAATTACCTTAAATCTGAGGTGAGAGCTTTTTTTCCCCTTATCTTAAAATTGTGATCCCTTGATTCATACGTGACTGCAGTCAGCAGATCTGCTGTTAACCTGACGTTAGCCTTTGCTTTTTATTCGCCTGCCAATTCAAACAAATTTATGTGCCATAGGCAAAGCTATCTAACTGTTAACTATATTAATTTAAGGATCACCAGTTAGGGTTACCTGTTAACTGTAACACAAATAAAGCAAAGTGATTTCATTTTGTTAGTCATGTAAGCAAAACCTACCAATAGTTAGCTTTCCCCCTATGACCCGATCTGACAGTAACTATTAATGTTACATTCAGCTAACTAAACGACAGCCTGTTTCATAATTAATTGTGTGTTGTCAGATTATTTGAATAATTGATTATAATTGCATCATGTTAACGTTCACATGTGGAATGTTCTCCCCATCAATCAATCAATGCCTCAATCCAGACTGTAAACAGAAGAGGAGTTAAATAAATTTGTTGTGAAAAGTAAGCTTGTTTTTCAACTTGAGCACTGACTGACAAATGAGAGAGAAGTTAGAGTTGTGAAAGGACAAGGCCTGAGGCTAAGGAGCAGACAGTCCCTTGTCTAACACTGCTGGGTGTGTGTGTTTATGGGCCTGTGAGTGTGTGTGTGTGTGTGTGTGCGTACTAGAATAAGATAAAGACACAATTTTTTTCTCTCCAGTCTTTTGTGTATTGTTTATTACATGCATTCCTGCACAGGCAGCCTGCCAGGCCGGATTCCAGCAAACTCTAACTGAAAACTGAAATAACCATCTGCACACAGAGCATTCAGTCAAGCTAATGGTATCTACATACAACTTCTCTGTGCATTTTAAAATGTTAACTGGTTTAATCGTTCTACTACTGACAGATCAGCAGAAACCTGTGTTATGGGAACAAGAGCACTACGGAGAACACTGGTCTAACTCTGAGACGATTTGCCTGATATCAGAATTGTTCGCTTGTTTCACTCCATTTCCATCGTTAGTCTGACATTGCGTACTCTCTGACTGATTTCAGTGCGGGAGGGGGATTCAGTTTTCCCTAACCAAGCACCAACTGTATCCAAACACATCCGCCTGAATCAAATGTAATTTGAAAAGTCCAGAGTGTTGGATCTAGCCCAGGAGGATATATTAGCACAAATTGAATAAAATATTCATAACTATGTTTTCATTTTTGTATATTCTTAAAACTAACAATCAGTGTGTTTTTGTTACCTTATAATGAAATGGCTATGTTTACACTGGGAGTGGGTCCACAGAGTCTGCCATGTTTCTACAGTTGCCCAGAACGGACAGACCAAACACCGGCACTAGATAGGTCCATTCACATTTTGCATTGGCCACCATAGTTCTCTAACATGCTTGGTACACAGGAGAAGTTTCAATTTCAGTTAAAATCAGCAACCTCATTGATAAATGTGACTAAATCCTTCACACTAGATCTTTAGCCCCGTTTCCAGCAAGTAGTTCAGTCCAGTACGCTTTTTCTCTGTTTCCACTGTGTAAAGTTGTGGATGGTACCAATGGAACTGTTCCGTACTGTCCCCATTTTTGGTTCCCCCTCTGTTGGGGTACCTAGCACACAGATCTGGTACTAAAAGGTGGAGCTGTGAACACTGCAGTCTGTTGATTGGTCAATAGAGGACGGTCACTCTGCTCAGGGCTGAGTTGTGGCTGGTTTTGAGGCTCATGTAACCACTGTTCATACCGTGGAGAGTTTTATTAGTAAACTGTAATTTTAGAATAAAGGATGTTTTGCTGCCTCTCACAGCAGCTGAGTCTGATAAAAATAATTCACTGGGCCCGACTGACAGCAACTCTTTAAGGTGCATTAACTTGAAATATAACTCAATGCATGAGTTGATGACGGGAATCTGTCAGCACATCTTAAATTTTCTGTGACAACTTTGAAAAAGGGAAAAACGCCAGCACTCACAAATGTCCTTTTGGTAAATTTAATAAACCAACTTGGGTGGCAGTACCAGAAAACACAACTTAAACCACTGCTTTAGTTTCTATATGACATACACTTGTAGTGATGAGTGGATCTTCAAGCGTCTAAAAATAGATTATTTTGACCGGGTTGTGATATATTCTAATCCTTATCAAGCGTCATTCCTGTGGGCTCCGGCAACACTAAACCCCTGCACTTGCCTATGAAGGACTAAATGTACAAACCTGCTAGTTTAAAATATGGAGAGAGAGACTCTCATTGTCTGTTCTTTTTGTTCTGAAAATGTTGGCGTGCAGGCTCGTTCTGTGGACGATAAACAAGGTGCAGACTGATAAAGGAGAAAATACAGTGAGTGCTGGACGGAGCAGTGAGTGACAACGTCACCCACTTGAAAGAGTATTGTTTGAAGTGGAAACGCTCAACGCTCATAGGGTCTAGGTACCGTGTCTGAAGGGTTACTTTTGGTTCCAAAGGTACCATACGTCAAGTGTCCACAGTCCACAGTGATGTATAGATATGCCAAAATAGTGTTTGTCCAGTTTTAAAAGTGAAATGGAGCAAAATAAAACAAACTGTGATTTCGGGCGATATCAAAAAGAAATGTTGATTTAGAAAAGCCTTCATAGCAGTGAATACCTTATCATAGCACCCACAATTGTTATAACTCATCTCCCGCTTGTGGCGCTGACTGGCTAATCATTAGTTCCCCTGCAGCATTCATTGGTTGTTTTTTATTTCAACTGTGAAACTACTATTTCATGTCACGATGCCAGCTGAATCTATCAACTCAAACTCTGCGGGGTGGGCGTATTCCAAGGTCTGGACCCAGGCAATGAGAAGACAACAGGCCACTGCTGAGTGACTAATATACTGCACTACTGTTTGTACCCGGACAGTTGAGGTGTTGCCATGTGAATGTCTAACTAGCGAGAGGGCATGGACAACCATTAACCTCACATAACTGCCAGCCTCTCTCTTCCAGCAGCTGCTTAACAGAGGCCAAGTCAACAAGCGGAGCTTGAAATAGCGTTGTCACTCTCACATGGTAGCGTTCCAGAATCAATGCAACAGTGATCTGTTCCTGAGAGGCCCAAGTGTCACATTCAAACATTGATAAGTGTCAGGAGCGAGCACCAATTTGGACCCATTTCATGATTGATCGGAATTACTGCAAGTTTTTGACGACGCAGAATCAATTACTGACCAATTATTTTTATTTCTACCCCTTTTTTGCATGTTACATTAACTCGGCCTGTTTCCTTTCACCTGATGCAGCTTCATCTTGCAGCTGACATCTAGCTCTTAAAAGTAGGCAGTAACATCTGACAGTGAGTGCTGACACTTACATACACACTCAATCACTGCTGGCATTTGGAACGCTGGAAAATGTATGTGAGGCAGGGGAGGAGAAGCATGGTATATTTCACTGATAGTGGAAGTTAAACTCAGTGTGGAGATAAAACTACACTTGTGTATTAAGATGCCTTTATGTTTTTTAAACTCCGATACTGTATAATTGCCTGTTGGAGCTGGATGTTTGCTTAACCTTTTCACCATGTTCTCTCCCGCTTTACATCTTACATTATCCCTCAGCAAACTGGTCTTGGAACAACACTGCTGCTGTAAACAACCATAGTTTTCATGTTGTAAAACAGCAGTGTGTGTGGGGGTGCTGGGAGAGATGGACCAATCAGTGTGTTCTACTTTGCTGAAAGTCTGAATATGTTCGGACGTCTTACAGCCTTGTTTACATATTTGCCGCCACCATGACCATCCATGAGTCATCCATTAAAGGAAATGACAAGGTCACGTATGCACCCACCTCCAAAAAATGCAAGTCAGTTAGGTCAGGGCTCAAATGCTTTGTCATCGTGAAAACTAAAGAGAGCAGGCTTACTTCCTTTTTTGTCAGATTGTAAATAATGTCAACTTTCTCTCGTCAGTTATCCATCTACCTCTCACACTCTAGGCCTACATGCCTGTCTGCTTCCCTTCACTCCAACATCGTCAATCTTCTTTTATAGTGCTTGCCAAATTAAAATGCAAAGCAAACAGGTAGACTGTCAGACATCATATTCTCCCTTTTATGTCAGCACGTAATCTATTTTCTTTGGCAGATAATAGTATGGTACATCTTAAACCCACGACAACCATCCACAGAGGCACAAGTGCTCTTTTCCAGCTACATATTCATATTTAGTCTGATATATTCACTGCTTGAAGGATCCCAATATTTCACTTTACGACTAATAACACTAAAGCTGAATTTATGCTCCTCTGTCGAGTTGTTTCACTGCTCCTGCACTAGATGCCTACGGCGTGGGAACTGATTTATAGTTGAGCGTAGGATTTAACCCGTTGACTGTTGTGGCATCGTGTGTCGTGCTTTCATGTGTCGTGCTTTTATTCTACACCCAAAGTAATTAGGGTTCGCCCTCGTTTGCTCCATTTGTTATAGGCAGAGCCGATCGTGGTTAGGAGGAGGCTTTTAGTGGAAACAGCTTTGCAAGATCACAAAACACACATTTGTCTGACATTACTGAAAAGGAGGATTATCCAGCACTTTTTTTTTCAACCTGCTCCATGATGTCTTCCCTTTCCACAAACTCCACCAGCAATGGAAAAATGTTGTCGAAAACACAAAGCAGACAAAGCTGTCTAATTACAATTCTTGTGGTCTCCATGTAGCCCGTTGCCCTGCACGTAGATACCACAACATCCCAACACAGAGGCATAAATCTGCCTTAAGCTGTTGAGTGAAACGTTACCCACCCATATTTTTCCAAACCAGTCGGGACAGTCCAATCCACTTATGTTAAAGCCACAAGATCGCTTCTCTGACTGTTTAGACAAATGTCCACACTGCAAATGCTTTTTTTATCATGTGCTGTTAGCATCATGGCTCTGAAGAAAAACAATGTACACTGCCTGCAGATTCACTGTGATCTGTTCAGAGCCATTACTGGCCGTTTTTCTATAATGGGTAAATGAATAGCGTTGACTACTGCATGTGTGCATTATTTACTTGTTTTCTATTAACTCCATTCTCTAATCACATTCCCGAGCTTTGTTTAAGATCTCTTCTCTTGAGATTGACATGTTTAATATGATTTTTCGATTGATTTTCCTTCAGAGGATGACATCTAATTTTCAGCCCAAATAAGGGAATCTGGTTCCATCAGCTTGTCGGATTAATTGGAAAATGAACAGGGACAGATAATGATGACTTCCTGCAGCCTCATCAGATCTGTAGCTCATAACTTGTGTCTGATTTGATCGACAAATCATTACAAGCCTGTATTCTACTGGGTTGGGCATTATCTTAAAATGTTCCAACCGGCAATCGTCCGCCCAACAACTGCTGACTGCCTATATATTTATGCAGGTGTGTGCGATCCATAGTTTCAACTGGGAGACGAACGCTAGGTTCACTACATTCCACAGGCTCTCTGAGTGCTTTTTTAACCAAACTAAGACTAGCTTAACTGTCTTATTAAGGTTGCTTTCAGACCTAGAGTTCGCTTGCTTTGGTCTGAATCAGGGACTTATTTTGTTAGAGTTAGTGCGTGTTCTCACGGCAGCATTTACAAGCGGACCAGATAAAATGCCTTGCGTGAGAAAGTTGCTTTTGATTGGTCAGAATTTCCATGCGGGAAAAATCCAGGCAGTAAACAAAACGTTGAAGAAGAGTACACTTGCAAGATAAATGTGACACTTTCTAATGTCACAATGGAGGGACAACTACGCAGGTTGATTTTAGCGCTGCTCATCGTGGACTATATTGCTGTCATTGTTCATTTTAGTCAAACCATACAGTTTGAAAACGAGGTGCGGCTCCAACTAGAAAACAATGTTTTGATGCATTGGATGTGTTAAAAGTGCATATTAAGGCAGTACAGGAGGAGGTGCTCTTGGATGGAAATGGTGACATAGAAGTGCCATGGGAATTTCAATCTTTGACTGTTTATTCAATCTTTGACTGTTTATTTGATATGTTGATTGACATCAATGTATCACTACACTCTTATGCCCAACCTTGGTTTTTAACTCTTTTGTTGGGTTTACCTCCCTCAGTGACAAGAAAATGTCCCCTGGGTTTATCACTGAAGTTTGACTTATTTTGAATTCAATATGAACTTTACACATATTCTGCCGTTTCCAACAAAACACAAAAGCAACACTCTTATTTACTCATGTCAAAGATCTCATGCCAAGGACAGAGGAGTCAATGTGCTGGTTACCAAAGGCAGCAACCAGTCAACACAAAATGGTTGACACTGGTCCAAGTGTGGTTGCACAGGGCAAATGGCCAACCATGACTGTCAGACCCTGAGGGCACTCACACGACTGCCTGTAACTGCACGCCAACACTGACTATTATGCTCAAAACTGGTCGATTTTATGGGGATTCCTTGGAACTGATAACGCAGATGTGAGTCAGTTTAAGTCACGCTATAAAATGTTAAACTGAAAAAAAAAACAAAAAAACATCCAGTACTCGTTTCTTAAGTGATGTTCCCACTACTGAACAAGTGAAAACACATATTGCCTCATAAACTCGCCCGTGATGTTTATATCTTCTGCAAAAATCAAACAACTGAAGTCTGTAATCTCAGTTGATTTTTTATAACTGGACATGATCACTGTGAGTCTGAAATTACAACACTTCAGTGGTCTATAAACTGAAGCAGCTTTGATGGAAATGTTTTAAAACTTAAATGGATATAACAATTCTGTTACCATGTGTGCTCTGGCGGTGATTTGAAACAGGATAGTAGATCACTGTTCGTATTAAGACAGCTGTGGGAAGCAAAAAAACCCTACTTTTTCAGAAAGTATTGACATTCATGCTGAAGTTCCACTTGATCATCTGTTTCCATTTTAGACTGCAGCAATTTTGTCCTTTGTGGATGTTCTCTCATTTACTCGTCAATATCAGAAGTGATGCATGCGTCATACGAGAGACGACGGTTTCCCTTTGATTCTGCAGATGATAGTGGGTTCTGCAGTATGATTAGGGCAACAGGGACAGTGTCTCAGAACCACCCACTACCGCCACGCTCAAGTATTGATGTAGCTCTGAGGAATTCCCACACATCGCAACTTTCTTTCTCGACAATAAGCTCAACCCAAAAAATGCATCTTTATAAAGACAGTTAAAATCAAGCTTACATACATCTGGGAGGACACTGGAGTTTCTGCTTTCTGTCAACAAATTACTTTTCTTGTGCAGAACAGCTTTAAAATATCACAACTTCATATCATTTCCTGTACACTGGTGTATTAATCAGTCATTTATGGATGGAAAATTGCAGCGTGTAACTTGCAGTGAAAAGATCACCAGTGTCAGGAACAAGTGAAGCGAGAGTGATTAACGAGGTCATGTTGCTTATGAGTGGATGAATGAAAACAGTACTGAAAGCAATTGTGTGTCTAATACATTAATGCAATTTGACGGGGGCTTTGTTATCACAGCAACAACACAAAAATAAAATCAAACCTATCAAAACCAGCTTGTATTGATTCATGATTTTGCCGTGGCTTTCCTCTCTAAGAACACAGAGCACGATACTTCAAACTGAAGGCAAATGAGACAGCATTTTCGCAGCACTCAAGACTGTGCTGCGCCACAAAAGCTGACAATATCTTTATAGCTTGTGTGGGGGAGAGTTGAGTGTAACCTGGGCTCGCATCCCAGGAAAAGATGGATCACCAGTCTCTGGCAAAGCAGCGACTGTGCAACAAGCATTCAATGTGTGCTATTTTTTTTGCTGTAATTAGCAATTCGCCTGTGAGAAATCCACTCAATGCTATAAAAACTAAAGCAGAGTTGCATATTTTTTTCAATCCATGTTCGACTCAATACAAATAACGACTGTCACATCTGGTCGACTTTACAAATAGCAGCCCCAGGAAATAAAGGAGGTGATGTTCTCACACAGGCTAACAACAGTTTACAGGATGGGTGGATGGATGGGTGGGTGGATCAATATTGACGATAGAAAGGCAGATCCATTTCAGATCCTTTGTTTACTCCGACCCGGTGCATCTCAAGGAAACCACGAGCTGTCAGAAAAACACCTCGCTGCGCTTTAACGTTTAAATAAGAGCAAATAAAACAGCAACAAGCCATTTTAATTACTGATGTTTACAGAGGCGGGTGCAGGTCTGTGAGTGAAGTGAGCTGTTGTTTCCATTGGTACCGTTTCTGCAACATTTAAATATTTCTCAGGTGCCTCCTAAGCACTGCTGTTGGCTGAAAGCTGCATTTGAACCTCAGCATTTTGTTCCTGTTGAAGAGACGATCCAAACGCTGTTCAAATGTTCCACCCACAGCAGCTCCAGATGACACTTCTCACTACGGGTTTTTCACAGAAAACTATAGAGCACAATACAAAACACTTAACCCATTGCAGGAAAGCTTTGGCGCAGGCTGTCTTCTAATGTAGACATATTCAACTGTTCAAACAAGTATCTACAGAACTTAAATTCTAATGTGAGCCCACTTTAGGCCGAGTGTGCTGTATGCAGCTGGGGGGAAATAAAAAACTGCATTGCATATTTTCTCAGTTATTAATTTGGCCTATATAACATAGTTTACAGGTGATGCCATCGAGTGAAACACAGCACCAAGATATTTCATTTACCATACTGTTAAGACACATAAAAGCAGCATTGGAGAGTTTCACATTGAATTTTTTACTTAAAAATTACATCAATTAACAGATTGTCTAAACAGTCGTGGATTCAGTGTTGCCAGATTAAAACGTTGGCAGCTATTTTGTACTTTCTGCAAACCATGAATACAATATAGCAAAGTTTCAAGTGACGTAGTACATGAGCTGACTTTGTCATTTGGAGGTGGAGGAGACAGTGCCGTTTCCAGCGTTTTTTAAGGCTCCAAACGTAGGTGTTTTGTAGTCACCCATTAGTGTTTTTCCAGCAGGGATAGTGGCAGGAATAGCAGTAGTTTTTTGCAGAGACATCAGTGCATTTCCTGCCAAGATAGTGGCATGCAAAGCAATTGTTTTTACCAATACACTGCTGCCTTTCTTGCAAGGATAGTAGCATGAAAAGCAGCTGTTTTTTACTGATGCAGTGCTGCCTTTCCTTTAAGGATAGTGGCATGAAAAGCAGCTGTTTCTTATCAACACACTGCTGTCTTTCCTGCCAAATTAGTGGCATTAAAAGCAGCCGTTTCTTACCAACACATTGCTGCCTTTCGTTCAAGGATAGTAGCATGAAAAGCCGCTGTTTTATTCCGAGTCATCACAGCTTTTCTTGCTGAGGTTGTGTCCCCAAGACCGGGTATTTTAAGCCAAAACAGGATCTTTCCCTCACCGTAACCAAATGCTTTTTGTGCCTAAACCTAACCACACGTTAACCACAGCACTGTTAAAACATCAGATTTCAATGTCTCTCCTAAATTTCAAATAACATACATATCCGTGGTTTGCAGAAACATACAATGCCAACATTTTTTTCTGGCAGCTGGGTTGGCAGATTTCACTAATTTTATTGTTGCAACTCTACTGTGTATTGACAGATATCTGAAGGGCTAAAATCAGAATAATGGACAAAGAGCTTGACCGTGAAATCCTGAGACTCTACCCCCCCCCCAAAAAAATCTTAGTATTACTTCTTCCCTTTTAATGTCTACCTGTTTAATGCAGTAAAAAAAGCCTGCTGTGTGCAATTGCATTGATTTGAATTTACAATTACTGACTACCATCTGGAAGTCAGGTCATGTATGTAATGATGTTTTTTTGCAGGCTCTCAAGAGCTGGATGTTAGAGCTTCCCATCCGTGCTCAAACAAGCCCAACCCCCATCACTTAGGGACGACCACTTCAAACAAATCTCAACCTTGGGGAAATGCTGCAGGATGTTTTAAACCACAAAAGGTGCTCCATCGCATCACAACCTATTTAATGACACTAACTATGAGGCTTAATATGGATTCTTAATATGAAGGAATGCACACTCTTCTCAAAATGAAAACAAAGAACATAGGCGCATATGTGAGTATACATTCACCTAAAGTGCATGGCTTCATTCAGGTGCTTTTAAAAGGTGCCTGGAAGCCTTTTCAAATTGCCAGCTACCTTTAAGGATATGGGATAAATCCTTTCTTACCTTGCCATCAGCTGGTGTGAGGCCATGAGATGACGGGAGCCTTACAAAGCCAACATAATCCCCTTGTCCTGGACTAATCTGATGCCCTGGACCTCTAAACAAACACTATTAAATTCTATTCCTACACACTGTGTCTTTGATACCCAGCCTGATGCGGAGCAGATTTTAAAAAGGTGAACGGCTGGTCAACATAAACACAAAACAATACACAAACTTTCACTGTTTTTGTGGAACCTTGAAACTTAATATTTCCTTCTAGTCAACAGAAACACGTCTGTGTGAAAGCTGTTGTCGTTGCTCCCCCACTGAAACATCCCAGCAGCTCTGCCATTACAAAAATCAAACAAGTGAATGAGGAAATAGTTATTTCCTCAAGTGGCATTGCTCTAATGTTCACCTCAGGCTCTCATCCAAGCACTGGGCAAATTTACACATCTCTATAAAATGTCGTGCTATTGTGTGGAGCTTGGAGTCTTAAATTTCCCTTCCACTTTACAATTGATGGTGCTGTCAGATTGTTTAAAATGCGTCTGGCATGCTACAACAAGGCTCCTAACACCCTTACAATGATTAGAACAAATTACTACTAAAAAAAGGGTAATCAGACGGAGAGGAGCTGCCTTTGAAAAGGTAGTCAGCTGGAAAGGAAGCGGTACCAGCTCCCTGCCTCACACTGAGCCGAAGTTTCCTCGCAAGAAAAGATAGAAAGGAACAAACGAACATGTTTGTTCTAAAGAAGTTCTACAGTTATTAACAGGAACACCAGTGCGCCAACAACTATTTTGCCAGCTACATAATTTCAATTTTGGGCAAAAAAATTCTTGGCATTGTGATATCCTCTGGGCTTGATGGTGTTATATTACTAACTCTTGTATTGATTTCATTACGAACGAGTGCATGAGAAGAATAAGTAATAAAAGGTCTCAACGTAAAACACCCTTAAAATGTATAAAATCAATACAAAAAGAGCCAGTAATGAATCAATACTGACCAAACACTCTTACAGGCTAAGTGAAAGGCTTGAATCATTTATAGGCACAGCTGACAAATTACAGTAGCTCTAGTAAAGTTGATCTTCACTGCTCCCTGGACTGAAATAGTCCTCTGTGGCTGGCTGCGTACAATGGTGAAATGTCCCCAACACTGAAACACTTTATTGGTGAGCGACCCACACAATTACTTCATCGCTTTTTAGGTGCTGTGTGAGACATTACTTCCTGTATGACACCGAAAATCATTCTCAACTACAAAGACAAACAGTGGCTGCTGCAGCATACCAAGGCTACACTTAGCAAAACAAACTGTTACCTACTGACCTCTGTGACAAAGACTAAAGTATTACACATAAAAAAAAGTCTGCTGCTAGCCAACTGGATGGTAAACTAAGAAGATCCAAAACACTGATGGTGTAAATCAGCCATGTTTATTGCATGACACACTACAGCAAAGTGGATTAACACTACAGTTATAACTACAATTGTCTGTAGGAAGATTCATTCCTCATAAGTGCCCCCAGTGCAGAGTTATTGCCACACCCGGACAAAAGAGCTGCCAAACTGATATTTCAAATTAACTTAGCCGGAAATGTTCAAGGCCCTCAAGGAAAATGTTTCAATGCCAAATATTCAAAGTTTCCCTTCTCGTGCTTTGGTTACTGGTGCAATTATCTAGACAAATATTGACAATAGGCGATAAAAATTTTTGGCAACCAACTGAAATGAACAAACATACCAACCATTTCACTGACAACACACCTTATGGCAGCTCTCGCCTTCAGTTATAGACAAAATTTTCCTATCTATTGGTGGGTAAGTGCACGCTATAACCCAACCAATACTGGTTTCTTGAGGCAGATACTGATATCAATATTTGGGGGTAGTTTGGCATTTCTGTTGCCAATTTTTGTTAAGTTAACACATGTATATAACCAGTGTATTTGCAGTGATCTATACACGGATGTATCAGCCTAGATTGGGTTAGCCAATTTATGCATTTAACACTTGATGCAGAATTGGATGGCCGTTTTTACAAACACTATCAACCCTCTCTCAAATATGTGTCTGCGAGGTAATACTTAACATTCAGTTAGACTGCGCCCACACTAACACGTTTTTATTTTTAACGCGTAACTACTGCTACGTTTACATCTAGCATCCACACTGCTTTGGCATTTTGAAACCCCTAAAACAGAGACATTTGAAAACGCTGCTGAATCTGTCTTCGTTTAAAAGTTTCAGGGTTGCGTTTGAGTCTAGGAGAGCGGACACGAAGACTTTTGAAAATCACGATGCAGAAACCCTTGTTTGAGCCAAGCCAAAGTATCAGTTAGTTTCTGTAATTTCAACCCTCTTATGTGGGTAATTCTTTCCAATTGTCAGGGCTTTCTCCAGCAATGGATAATGCTCCTGGTACCACTGAACTATGTTGCCATATTTGCTTTGCAACAAATCCCAATCTGTTTAATGTCGCCTTGATTGTCTTATACTCGTGTGTTTCTTTCAGCAACAGTTCAACCTTATCGTGGGTCCAAGCAAAAAAAATCTCTGGTCTTACATTTCACCATTTCCGTAGTGTTCTCTGTAATTAAGCAACTAACCGCAGAGTGAACAATCTAATATCTGCCTCTTGTTTACACATGTCCAGCGTACATAAATGGTCATGTGCATTTTCAGGCATGTTGGTATAGACGGAGATTATTTCTGATAAAATACTTGTGTTTACAAAGACTGTTTTTGTTTTGTAACATCGTTTTGAAATTAAACAGGCATTAGTGTGGATGTGGCATTCGACTAGATAGCCACTGATTTAGTCACACCAGATGGAGGACCTTTAGAGATGCATTGTAAGCACTATGCAGATGCATTAGTCAAAACAGAAGCACAAATAACATATGTTAACAACTGATTAACAGTTGGCAGTGGTGCGCTGGGAACAATGACAACTGTATGTTGTAATTAAAACCACATCTCACACTTATGTCCTCCAAAAATGTGTCATTTAGCCGATTCAAATATGGCTAATTCAACTTGAGGCTAATACTGCTCCGTTCAAAGGCAACCTGCAGTTAGCGGCAGTGTTTAAGAAACTTCTTCTTAGTGTTTTGTAGTTAACCATAGAGAGAAATTAGGAAATTCTGCAAGCTTTAACAGAGTACTGGGCTGTAGACTACTTGGCCGGTCTTTCATGTGGTCCTGTCATACTCCATGGAGCAGCACAGACCACAGGGTTAGCCCATAGTGGTCTAGTTAAACAAAAAAAAGGACTTTAATTGAATGACTCACTTCAGGGGAGATGGGACAGCCCCAGTAACACCAGCCAACAAAAAGAATCTGAGTAATCGGGAGAGAAGGGTCCCAAAATTTATTAGACCACGATCCACCATTTTAATGAGATCTTGTCCCCTCGGAGAAGACTTTGTTCTGGGTGTTTTTAGAAGTGTAACAAACTGTGGCACCAGGAACGGAAGTGAAACGTAGGGTTCAAATAGTCATGTCTCACACATATTCTCACATTGTGTTGAAACCTCGAGAGTGACACGTTGGTGAAAATGTTTCATTTTCTGTTTTTCTTGAGATAAAAACCCCTAGTCAATGAGGAAACATATCGGTGTTCCCCTGCTCAGTGTCTTTATGATAAGTTAAAGAGACCTTTCAAAGGGTTTGATGTTCTCAGCAATGTTTCTCCCTTGATAAAATGATCAATGTATGTTTCCCTGGGTCACTATTTTATACTCGTTGAAACCTACGCTCTTACCTCAGGGGTGTCAAACTCATTTTAGTTCATTGGCCATATACAGACCAATTTGATCTCAAGTGGGCCATGACCCATTTGATAACAACCACTTCAAATTTTTCCCCTTTTTTTTTTTTTTTTACAGTTAATACGTCTTTTCAGAAAACGTTCGTCCATTTACAAAACAAGTGACGAACAGCCCAAACTATCCTACGAAAAATGATGTGCAAATTCACCAGTATGTCTCAGTTTTTCCACATTCAGCCAGTCCACTACTAACTTTCATTACGTGACTTTTATAAATAACTTTCCATTATAGTGGAAGCTGTTGAAGACGTAGGTTACGTCATCCTCCGCCTGACAAACCATTTACAATTTCAAGTATTGTCAGTGCATTTGCAGCAGGGTGTCACCAATACTGTTTTATGACAGAAGTCTGATCCAGACTCTTTTGTACTGAAGCTGCTGGTTGATGCACAAAATTCAATATCTTTTAATACGACTAAAGAATGTATTCATGGTTATGTCAGAGAGCAGTGTACCAGTCGGAGTGAAAAGGCCTCGGAGTACTTAACATAAAATATCTACTCACTGAAACCTCTTACACCGTGAAAGACCATCCAGTGGCCCAGATTGGACCCTTCAGCGGCCGGTTCTGGCCCCCGGGCCGTATGTTTGACACCCCTGCCTCAACTTGTGTGCAATGCAAGACAGTTTTCCCGACTTTAGACACTGATATCTCCAAAGTGGCTGGACGGATATTTACAATTCAAACTGCATTTTAAACCTCCATAGCCTTTGGTTATTTTGCAATTTGAAATGCAAAGCTATCCAAAACCAATCTTTTACAATGTTGGGTTATATGAAGAGGCATCGCACCCTGGGAACATGGGGGTGACCCTCTAACGGGTGCCCAGCTTGGGAAACACTAGACACCAAACACTGGTGGAATCTGCAGCTTTAACTTTGTCCAACACATTTACTGTCTAATATTTAACTTTAAATGGCAATTATGAATGAAGGCAAGTGTTTTTGTAACGAGTAATGGACGTTACTCTCCTCGCGCTGACCGTTAAGTTACTCCCCATGCACCCACAGTAATAGTTAGCATTTAGGTGCTTTAACGTTACTTAACTACTCGTTTTCCATGTTTACACGTTGGTTGAACTTCCAGAAGCTAGCAGGGCTAAGTTAGCTCGGTGTAATGAGCTAATGTGACTAGTACGCTAGCTGGCAGAGTGAAACAATGAGCTCAGAGTGCAGTCAGGCTTGGCTAGCTCGCCTGCTGCTGCATGCTGTGTTGGCTATACGGTGGAGAAGCTAGCCAGCTCGCTTTGCACGCAAGGCTAACGTTAAATGGCTAACGAGTCGTAGTCAACAATAAGAGAGGGGCAAAGAGATAAAAGAGAGACATGTAGTAACTTACCGACTTAGCTAGCCACTCCTATTCCAAACCCTGGTCCGTCCATGGTGGTGTGCACTCCATAAAAACAACAAATCAAGAGTGTGGATCAGGATAAGAGCTCTGAGGAAGACTGGAGCACCAGAAACCAGTGGCAGCGCACTCCCCAAGACATCCAACACAAGAGAGGAGGGGAGGCCAGCGATTCACTGGACTTCTGCCATCACACTTCGAGATACCGTCCTCATCGAAAACACCCCGAGTCCGGAGGGCATTTTATCGGCGCCGCCTCGAGCCCGACACAAGTCCAGTCCTCTCCCGCGACCTTCTGGCGATTAATCCCACAGCGGAGAGCTTCCCATCCAGGTTAATTCCCCCGTATTCACCGTTTCTGGATGAGAGCCGCGGTGCTTCTTCGTGTGGGAACTGATACAATGTAGCCAACCAGCAGCAGCGGGAGGGAGCGGGGAGGAAACCCAGGAGGAGGTGCTCCGGTCGGATTGAACTGTCACACTCCACGGAGCACCGGGTTTAAGACACGGAACTGGATCAGCACTCTGAGTGGACTGTGATTTACATGTGTTTGTTTACAGAGAGTTAAAGACACCAGCTGAGCCAACCTGACTCAGATCCTCCACATAAAGTACATATATATATATATATATATATATATCCTGCACACACACTCCATTATGGGCCTGTTGCTGGCTTAAAGAGTTAATGCTTCTTCATGGAAGGAGTCAGGAAGCCCAGTCTAGGTAGATGGAGTTCTGAACTATCAACATCTCTGCCCTTGGAAAAAAATTACATACACTATCAGAGGTGATCAATCACTCTTTCACAACATCTGGGACCCTTCATGTGTGATCTAAAGAGGACAGATTTAACCCACATGTTGGAAGTACCTGGTGTTATACTTTAAGTGACCCTCTGTCATGACCAAATCTGTCAAAGTTCCTCAAATTTGAACATTAAAGCGTGTACTTTAACCAGATCCTCAACCTGTAATTTGTGATCTCATTTTATTCCTTATTTTTATTCATTTATTTTCTTCCTTATTTTTTATTTACTTATTTCATTCTATTTTATTTATTCATATATAAATATATATACATATACATTTTCTTCCCATTTCATCATTTATTCATTTTCAACCCACACTGTTGGACTATATGTGTGTTAAACATTCAGCGGATGTACCAACATTTTCTTCTTTTACGCGTCTATGGATGTAAACGTACACACACCGGATGTGTGTATGTGTAGGTCTTTGTTTACTGTTGTTAAAATCAATATAGATACTGTTGGGGAAAAAACATACTCCATTAGGGACTGTTCTTTACCTATCACAGGAGGCAGGGGTGTGACTTCAGTTTTTTGACCTTCCCCAAAGATACAAATATTTTTCCATGAGCTTCTCCAAGTGACTTGCATGACCCTGTCTCCAACATAAATGAAAAAAAAGCCTCGGTTTTTACACTCTTGTTGTGCATCAGAATCAGAAACACTCCTCGAGGGGAAATTATGATTTGTTACAGCTGCACTGATGTAAAGAATAGATAATTAAAAGACATAAGAATAAGAGTATGAAATAAAAGTGTGTAAATATAAAGCAATACATAAAATAAAGAAATAATGAAATGTGCATTAAAATAAAAAGAAAATGCTAAGCCAGCGCAAAAGATTGATTCTGTTTTTCTGACAGATGTGTCTGTCAAACATCATGTGTCCCAGGAACGACATAAATGAGAAAAAAAATCAATGATAATTTCTATTTTTACAGTTTCTGGCTGTGATAAATGGTGCAACTTTGGTGATTTTTTTCCAGCAATATCTTAATTAATTTTCAAAAACCTCAGAAGATTTAACGAAATGCAAACAACAATAATAAAAAAAATAGTAACTTATATGTATACTTTTTGTTTGTGATCTTTTCCAGAGGTTGAGTTATGGATGATTCTTTAATCCAATGAATGGAATTTGGTTTACCAGTCTTTGTCCAAGAGAGTGAGATAACTCAAATTCAAAATGTTACTTAACAAAGATGCACAGAAGTAAATCTATTAGCAACACAAAGCCTGCTTGAAGTAGGCTTTCAAAAGAGGCTCTTTTCAAAGAGTTGCATTCACCTAGAAATACTCACCTTGCAGGCTATAAATAATAAACAAATTGCCTGTTTTCAGCCTTTTGAGATTTGCTGTCCTGGCCTTATTTTACACAGTCTATGGTCCTCACTGGTTTTTGCCAAATGGTAAATCCAGTAGTAGCATAGTAGCCCAGGACAGGTGGGTGTTTCTAGGATTTGGGATTTCTCAGGTCAAATTTGGCCCGTGGGCTGTAAGTTTGCTGTTATAGAATATTATAGCCTCTGTCTGTTATTTTGTGTTTATCACTAACAAATACATGTAAGAGGATTTTAATGTTGTAGTTTTGTCGACGTGGAGCCAATTTCAGATATACTGCATCATATAAGCAGATCATTTAAGTAAAAAGTAACTATACGTGTCATAAATGGAGTAAAAGGAACTTTATTTGTCCTTTAAAGTGTAGGCAAGTGGAGTAGAAAGTAGCATATCATGCTCAAGTAAAGCACAAGTATGTCAGAAATGTACAACATTTCAGTACTTGAGTAAATGCACTTATATACATTCCACAGCTGCACAGCTGGCACATTACTGTGTTGAGTTACAGCCAGTTAGCTGGTGGTCGGGGACAGAGCCACAGCCAGGATTTTACTGACATCAGTGATGGAAGAAGCATTGAGATTGAGATCTTTTTTACCCAGCATGAACTGAGGAGCTTATCTGACAAGATAAAGGAGGGGTACTGCTGGAGGACAATGAACACCAGCCAAAGGAATCTGTCACAGCCAAACATTGTTCACATTAATGGCTTATAACTAAACAAAATAGATGATTTATTAATTATCAATAAAGCTGCTATCTACAGCTTAGAAACCTCAAATAAATTATGTAATTAGAAAGTGGTAATGTTAAAGCAGCCTTTAGACTCTTTACTGTTAGTAAACAATGTGATGTTTTCTGGTGGGCGGGGCTTAGGTTCAGGCAAAACAATTCTCCACAACCATTAGCTAGCACTAGCTAACAAGTTCTGTTGGCTTGTTTTAGACAATGGAGGAAGACGATACAAGTGGTGCATTCAGAAATACTCATTCAGTGTGTCGTACTGTTCGACCAACAGGGCTCTTATTTTAATGTAGAGCTTCAGACTGAATTTACGAACGCACCATGTCAGGTCACTCACTCTCCAGGACCAATGTTACTTGAATAAGTCAACACTGACCAACGGGATCCGACTGGACCCGTATGCTGTCACTCAGTGGATGGATGATGTCACAGGAAGCTTTGTGGTTGATTACCATGCCGATCTTACAAAGGAGGACGACACTTGAACACTTTCCTCCAGTTTGTTTTGCTATCGAAGCTAATATTAGCTAATGCACTAAAAAGTTAGCGTTACAGAGAAATCCAACATTGCTCTTAATACCACCCCAGTTTCTGATGAGCTGGACATAATAACCTATAATACACATAACGTTATTCATCCCTACAACAGGAAATACTTTTTCCCTAACCTGACATTTGATGATGGACTCCATCCAGTCCTTTCGTCTCAACACATTTAACCATAGCTGTCTTTGTTTTTGTTGACGGACAGTGGCGGCTGGTGATAGAATGTAAGTTTTGAGCCATGACTCCTCTTCTAGCACCTAATAACACAACAAGATGACATTTTAAGACTCCTATGTAGCCTACAGCCCTGTGGTTGTGTTTTGCCTCCAGCTAATAAACTGACATCATTTTGACGTTGACTATAAAAGGGTCTGTTATAAAGACTTATTGCATTTGGTTTGGAGAGTGAGTGTAATTATAAACACACTATATATAGGAAACATTGCTCTCTCTGGTAGTCATTGATATCATCTGTAAATAATCGCTGCCTCACTTTCTTCCAACACTATCAAATGTGCATCTTGATTTTCTGTCAACACTTTTAATCTGTTAATACTCTGATTACACAATAAGAAAACAATGCTGAGGTTAAAACTTGATCTTCACGCTTCAGGGCAGATTGGACACGTTACCTTTGCGACTCTCTGAGCCATGTTCCAATTTCACTGAACTGAATCTATTAACAAACATCGGAGAGGGAATATCTCTGAGAACAGCGAGCTGGGAAAAAAAAAAAAAGCTTCCAACAATGAGACCCTTTCATATATGTTAGGATTCCAACTCTCACAGCTCCACGGATAACCTTTCATGTTTACCAGCTTCAAACACCATGAAGGCTTTAAGTCGTTGTCTCTCTCAGCACTGGTTTCCCAGGCAACAAGAATATGATAATGTTGCCTTTGACATGACAGAAGGAATCATCTCACTAACAAACAGAGACAACAGGCACAGGGAGGGCTTGGGGGGGGGGGGGCAGGGGAGGGGGGCTGAATTAATGGACTCATTTTCACACAGAGGGGGAAAAGCAGCAGCAGCAGCAGTTACTCACCATCCTCCATCCATCCTCCATCTTCCTCCACTGCCTCCAATGCATTCCTGCTGGCAGGCACACTCATGCCTTCCCAAGGGAACAGCCAGCCTCCATTGGAAAGCTAAATAACAGTCAGTGGCAAGTGGGGACTGGAGGGGGGACGGGTTTCTGATGATGACTGCCCTTCAAGGCTGAGGCTCCAAAAAACCAAAATGCTCTCGCTGCTGCTGCTGAGCGTCACACCAACTAAAAAAACCTGAAATGAACAAGCTGTGTGGACGCCATGTGTTTTCCATCAGTGAAAAAAGGGCTAATCAGCCAGCCATGTGGAATCACAGAGGGGCTGGCTTGAAGCGTCTGATCATCTTTCCATTACTCTATAAAAGAAACTGTAAAGCCTTGAAACCCTCCTGAAAGAGACTTGCTCCTTAGCACATGTTTAAATTACAGATCTGTGACAACTGGCAGCGCAAGAGCACGTTCATAAATGGCCGTAACAAAGAATAATATAAAATAAAAATACAGAAGAATAAATTGGTCCCACAACTAGATAACATCATTACAATTACAATGACAAAACAGCATAATAGGATACAGTGCTGTAGCATTATTAATAGATTTCAATGATTCAACATATTGTTTTTACCATGACCCAATTAATTTCTGTTTGCGGGACTAAAATGGCACAAAGCCGAAGGATATGGACACATGTGAACGAAATTATCACTGGCAACAATTCGCCTCCCGTTCACAGAGTGAGCAAAGGGGGGAATAAGGGTGCTTTCACACCCGCCCTGTTTGGTTCAGTTCAATCGAACTCAGGTTTGTTTGCCCCCTGAGTGCGGTTTGTTTGGTGCGCACCACAACAACCTGACTGAGACCTTCTTGAAGAGGTGGTCTCAGTCCGGTTACAAACGAACTCTGGTGCGGTTCGTTTGTGGTGAGAATGTGATCCGACCTGGATCTGAACCAACTGCAGTCACATGACACATTGTTTGGGTTAAACATGAGCATGTTACAGTCCTGGAGGATTATTAATGTGCACCTCCTCCTGTACTGCCTTAATATGCACATTCAGCACATCCAATGCATCAAAACATTGTTTTCTAGTTGGAGCCGCGACTCGTTTTCAAACTGTATGGTTTGACTTAAATGAACAATGACAGTAATATAGTCCACGATGAGCAGCGCTAAAATCAACCTGCGTAGTTGTCCCTCCATTGTGACATTAGAAAGTGTCACATTTATCTTGCAAGTGTACTCTTCTTCAATGTTTTGTTACTTCCTGGATTTTTCCCTCATGGAAATTCTGACCAATCAAGAGCAGCTTTCTCACACAAGGTATTTTATCTGAGAACACGAACCAACTCTAGACAATTATACAACTTTGTAACAAAATTAGTCCCTGATTCAGACCAAAGCAAGACAACTCTAGGTCTGAAAGCACCCTAAAATGTCACAACAGCTACTGGTCGGATTGTCATTAAATTTGGTACAAACATTCATGCTCCATTCAGGATAGGTTGGAATACATTTAGTGACGCCTTATTTTTACATCAAGCACCATTATAAGGTCCAAATTTTGAATTTATCCAAGACTCCAGTTTGCCTTTTATTTATACAAAACTAAAGACGTTCCCATCAGCCTCAGTTTTACTTTGTGTTTAGTGCCTATTATCAAATGTTAGCATGCTAAAGTGCTAACTTAAGATGGTGAACATAGTAAATATTATACCAATTAACACCAGCATGTTGTCATTGTGACGTGTTAGCATGCTGAGGTTAGAATTTAGCTCAAAGCACAGCACTATAGAGCTGCTAGCTTGGTTGTAGACTCTTAAGCTATAGTGGCATGGGTATAGTATTACCAGAAGACATCATTTGATTTAGAAACAAGAGGCAAGAATGATGCATGAAGAAGAACAAGAAACCAAAACACAACTCCAAAGCACATGGTACCAGTTTGCACAGGACTAATATGATCACGTAACTTCCGTTTATGGCAAAATATGGTTGGTAATTTGGGATTAGGGCCCAATGTAATACTAGCTCCATGTGAATAGGGCTTTAGATCGTGTCTGAAATTTCCTACCTCTTACTATACGGTATGTTATCTGAGTGTCTGAATCCTGACTAATGAGTGTCTATTAAATAGGGAGCAATGAGTGAATAAAGGAGTGACGGCCATGGTCTTGTTATCGAACATTTAGATGGAGAGGAAGAGGAGTCGTGTGTTTGTTTCTTTCCCCTGTGGTTTGATCATCTGGTTATAGCCATGCAAACACCAGCGAAGGTCGTCCACCATTAGGGCATAATGGATGGGAGGCATGCAGACAACAGCATGCATTAAGCTCAGGAGAAATCATTTTTTTGTGAACATGAGATCGGCCAAGAGCCAAGAATTAATCAACAACGACCAGTAAAGTCAATACAGTAATGCTGGATGCATTTTGCTGAGGAGATGATTTTATAGCTGAGTTGTGAGGCAGATCTGGTTCCTCCTGTGTTGAATATGACATTAAAAAAAAGGTAAAATCGGAGGAAGCAGAAAAAAATGTTGATTCAAAGATTATTAAAATCAAAGTTATGACTTTTGTTACTCGATCTTATAGTTAGGCGTTGACCCAATTAATAACAGAGCTCATACCACAGTCATGAAGCATTTAGGACACATATCTCTGAATGTAACCGATCTAAAATGACAGATTTGTTGTCAGTATGGAGATAATAAGGTATTTTTCTAAGAATTTTCTTTGTCGTCTTTCCGAATTTCAATTTCGTCAAATATCTATATCTGTTTAAATCATTACATTGAACCGTCACGAGAATAAAAACGCGTTTTGTAGGCCTGTGGCAAAGCCGGGTTTGTATTTGCTGTCTATCATATAGCAATATGCTAATAGTTAATCCAGAGTAATCATGTTATGTATCTGTTACAGTGCCTGCTCCTAAGAAAACAGAAGCCTGGAAGCAACTGTTTTACATATTCAAGAGACTAAAGCCTGACAAATCACAGTGTTCAGAGATAGCCCTCATGACAGCAGAAGTCTTGAAGATAGACTATGATCTGAACTGTCTTCTGTGTGGCGTCATGTGTGTTAAAAAGCTCTGAGAAGCTGCGAAGACGCCCTGGTGGGGGGGCTCTTTGTGGACGGGCATAATACCCTGAACACACAGTCTCGTTATTTCACTCTGTGTTTCTCTGGTATTCTCTTTGGAAAATTGATGTTGCCATCATTTTAAATATCCCTGACTCTATTTGTGTTGTTACAGGTACCGTTTCATTCAGCAAGGTCAAAAGGTCACAGACTAAATTGATCACTTATCAGTGGATCTTTAGAAATGGCAGCGAGTGAGAGCCATTTGTGATGGGAAATCCATTTTTAATTGGATTTATGCATCTGCTCTCCTTTGGAGGACTCGAGGAATCATTTTCTCGTTGAGCCAGAAGCCTTTTGTAAAGTCAGATTGGCCTTGGTTGCCGTGCAGATTTACTGATATTTGCACAACACAGACTTCCTTTTTTTATCGCAGTCATTTGTGGAAAAAGGTAATTTATAGAACAGATATTAACATTTACTATTGCCCGCTCCTCAAGGGCAAACAGGTCTGAGCTCTTTATGAAGAGAGAGCACATACAGACATTCACATCTCAGATATCTCTCTCTGTGTTTTACTCACTTGCCTTGAGGGATGAAGGCTTTCAAAAGTTCCTGTGCTTCTCCTCCTCAGATGGGGCCCACCTTGTACCTCTGGACTAACCAAAGGCGACGAGCCATGACACTCTGGAGACGGCACAAAGGCATTCTGCTCCACTTAGCTACTCTACAAAGCCCACTTCCTACATAAATGCATCCTATCAGGCAGTCGTAGGCAAGAGCAGGGAATGTGTTTTATGCAATAGACTGTTTGAGCTGTTAAAGGAAGAATCTCACATTTTAGAAATCTGTTTCTTGCTGAGCATTAGATGTAGTGGTATAAATCTTCTCATTTAATGACCCAGACACACCAAACCGACATCAAGGGACTAGGGGTGATGAAGGCCGACTGTTGCGTCACCTTATGTCGCCTGTGTCTCTGACAAAAAGTTGCACATGAACATGCACAAAGACTACAACCAACGACCAACTAGCACGTATGTTCTGCACCTGCATGAGAGGAAATAACTCTCCATACCAGCGGGTGGCGGTAGTCTGTATTCGTCATTCAAAAAGGGAAACCAGGAGACCAACAGGACAGATTCATGATTCTAGTTAGCCAGTGAGCACATGAACATGATGTTGACTGAACAAAGGATATTTACTGTGTGCGTGAACAGCAATACAGACAATTATTAATGGTTTCTGCTGAATACCTCAGTGGCTAATATAACAAGTTTGTTTTGATCTCACGCCATCTTGATTTTAGCTGTTTGTTTACTTTCCTCATTTCTGTTTCTTTTTTCGTGCTCTGAGCTGAACCGTCAATTGGAGTGATTTAATTCACCTGAATGATACTGATTCAGCATAATAATAACAACAATAATGCACGCTTACCTGTCCTGTCCATTAAAGGCAAAATGCCCAAAAATATATCTTTTTTTTAAGATATTTTTGGGGCATTTTTTGCCTTTAATGGACAGGACAGGTAAGTGTGAAAGGGGGAGAGAGAGAGGGAGAGACCTGCAGCAAAGGGCCACGGGCTGGACTCGAACCTGGGCCGCTGTGGCAACAGCCTTGAACATGGGGCGCCTGCTCTACCACTAAGCCACCGACGCCCCACCCAAAAATATATCTAAAAAAAATCTAATAATACACACAACATAATTCAAACATAACATCAAAAGCTGGTTTGATAAGATGAGTTTTGATGAGTGATTTGAACTGGAAGAGGTCAGTGCAGTCTCGAATGTGTTTGGAGAGAGACATACTGAATCGGCTGAAAAAAAAAAAAGAAAAAAAATAGCAGACATTGACCGATGATGGCCAACAGGGTGGTGCACACCGCGAAAACACTCACCAATGGCCCGTAAGGCCCTTACACACCAGGCCAATGGTCCATTGGTGAGCATCTGTCGTCCTGGCTTTTTTAGTGTGTCCCACTCTGTTGGCACTAGTCGTCTCTTGTTGCCTTTTTCCTGTCGAATCAGCATGTTGAATTGACATAGAGCTCGTCTGTGGTTGTAATCACTGATCCGCAGTTTGGCTCAGATAATGAGAAACGGGAGTGAGGAAAGTAAACAAATAACTAAAATCAAGGGAATGAAATCGAAACCACCTTGTCATATTACGTAAGCTTATTTTTTTAAGCCACTGAGCTCTTTAGCAGAAACAGTTTGTAATTGTTTGTGTTGTTGTTCACAAGCGCACAGTAAATATTCTTTGTTCTTTCAACATTGGGTTGTGTTGTTAATGTGCTAACTGGCTAACTAGCATCTTGAATCCGTCCTGTCTGTGTTTGGTTTCCCTTTTTGAATGACGAATACAGACTACTGCGACGTGCTGGTATGGACAGTTATTTCCTCCCATGCAGGTGCAGAACATACGTGCTAGTTGGTCGTTGGTTGTAGTCTTCGCGCATGTTCATGTGCAACTTTTTGTCAGAGACACAGGCGACATGAGGCGATGCAACAGTCGCCTTTGTCGCCACTAGTTCATTGATGTCGGTTTGGTGTGTCTGGCCTTAACGTGGCTTCACGGCAAGAAAGCGAATAAGCATAGTTCCTAAAATGTGAAATAATTCCATTAGTAGGTCAGACGGTCTGTTTACAGTCCTGGGAGGTCGACTGGATAAAACACATTTCCTGCCTGATACGATGTTTCCCAAAACGATTCCTTTAATTTACCTACAGTACCACAAAGTGCTGATATTACTTCCTGCTGGCTCTGTGAAAACGGCCAGGTACTGTACACTGTGTGCACAATTATTAGGCAAGTGAGTATTTTGACCATATCATCATTTTTGTGCATATTCTCCAACTCCAAGCTGTATAAACTTGAATGCTTATTTGATTTAAGCATATCAGGTGATGTGTATTTGTCTAACGAGGGAGGGTGTGACCTAAGGAGATCAACACCCTATATCAAGGTGTGCATAATTATTAGGCAGCTTCTCTTCCTCAGGCAAAATGGGCCAAAAAAGAGATTTAACTGACTCTGAAAGGTCAAAAATTGTAAAAAGTCTTTCAGAGGGATGCAGTACTCTTGAAATTGCCAAGATATTGGGGCGTGATCACAGAACCATCAAACGTTTTGTTGCAAATAGTCAACAGTGTCGCAAGAAACGTGTTGAGAAAAAAAGACGCAAATTAACTGCAAAAGATTTGAGAAGAATCAAACATGAAGCTACCAGGAACCCATTATCCTCCAGCGCTGTGATATTCCAGAACTGCAACCTACCTGGAGTGCCCAGAAGTACAAGGTGTGCAGTGCTCAGAGACATGGCCAAGGTAAGGAAGGCTGACACCCGACCACCACTGAACAAGACACATAAGTTGAAACGTCAAGACTGGGCCAAGAAATATCTGAAGACAGATTTTTCAAAGGTTTTATGGACTGATGAGATGAGAGTGACTCTTGACGGACCAGATGGATGGGCCCGTGGCTGGATCAGTAATGGGCACAGAGCGCCACTTCGACTCAGACGCCAGCAAGGTGGAGGTGGGGTACTGGTATGGGCTGGTATTATTAAAGATGAGCTAGTTGGACCTTTTCGGGTTCAAGATGGACTCAAAATGAACTCCCAAACCTACTGCCAGTTTTTAGCAGACACTTTCTTCAAGCAGTGGTACAGGAAAAAGTCTGCATCTTTCAAGAGGACCATGATTTTTATGCAGGACAATGCTCCATCACATGCGTCGAAGTACTCCACTGTGTGGCTCGCCAGTAAAGGCCTTAAAGATGAAAAAATAATGACATGGCCCCCTTCCTCACCTGACCTAAACCCTATTGAGAACTTGTGGGCCCTTCTTAAACGGGAGATTTACAGGGAAGGAAAACAGTACACCTCTCTGAACAGTGTCTGGGAGGCTGTGGTTGCTGCTGCACAAAAAGTTGATCGTCAACAGATCAAGACACTGACAGACTCCATGAATGGAAGGCTTATGACCATTATTGAAAAGAAGGGTGGCTATATTGGTCACTGATTTTTTTTTTGAAATGTCAGAAATGTTTGTTTGAAGATTTTGAGTTGTTTGTTTATTATTCTCACTTTAATAGATGAAAATAAACAAGTGAGATGTGAAATTTTTTTTTTTCATTTAGTTGCATAATAATTCTGCACACTAATAGTTGTCCAATAATTGTGCACACATGGATTTTCTCCTAAGATAGCCAAAACCTCACTTTTACTTTCTTAAATATTGAAGTTTGAGGTTTATTAACATTTTGGATTGACCAAGAGCACTGTAGTTGTTCAATAATAAAATTAATCCTCATAAATACAACTTGCCTAATAATTGTGCACACAGTGTATGTGTGAAGTCCTGAGATGTTGTTAAGGTGATGAGGGATTATTATGATGATTTCAGTGCATCAAATTCTGCTGCCAAATTGTATTCAATGAGCCACTCCTGACAATATCCCTCTCTAAATATTTCCTTTGTACATCCACCCCAGCTCGACAGGCAGCGCTCCGTGACACATTATGAGATGGATGAGCCACAAGCTGTTCCCAGGTTGTATTGTTCCCCAGCCTGCCGCCACCTCTTCTAAAGTGCTCCAAAGCCTAATTCCTCTTCCAGGCCTGTGGGGATGGGGGGATGGGACCCTGCGCCCTCAGTCCAATCAGTCTCTCAGCAAGCACACAAAGGTCCTGCTGCTTCTACAACTGGAAACTTGGCTTGATGGTGAGGAGGGCATAGTGCTGGACTGGACTCAATTGCATTTAATTTCAATCAGGAGATTCAGCTGGGCATCTTTTTCAGCCCAAATGATGAATAAATACATAACCTTTTTTATGTCTAATTTAATTTAAAACCTTGGCTAACTGGATGAAAGTTGGACGGGGATTTTAGCTGGAGTTCTTACTGGTGCTCAAAATTAGATGACGCCCTGCTTGATAGGCTACATTCCTTCATCCACTCTGCCCTCTCCGCCAGCGTCATTAACAGCAGGTTGGATGGTTTGTGATATGGCAGAAGAAGCCTGTGATCAAGCACAGAAACACAATTGAAAACAAGTCCAGTTGCCTACGATAAAGCACTTAGCAAAAGTCAATATTGTTTCAATATAAGGTTTCGTCACTTATGTGCCGCATCCTACGCGAAACCAAAAGTCAATGTTTTAATTGTAACATTACGCAATTCACGTACAGTCGTCGTACGCTCGTCTTACGTCATTCGAGACATTTTTACCTCATGTTTTGTTACGTAACAATCTTATTTTAAGCCGACACATGATCTTTTTTTAACCTAACCAAGTAGTTTTGTTACCTAAACCTAAGCGAGACTGTTTCATAACATTACCCATGTGTTAATGTGTATCAGCTGTGCTCACATAAATACACTAAAGGTTGCCCGTGTGTCGCTACGAGATACCAAGGAATGTGACAGAGCATCAGAATTTGATGACCTGGGAATGAAAACAGGTTGAAAAACAACATTTCCAGTTTTACAGAGGCTTATGTATGGCACTATTTCTTAGCTCTGAGCAATTTCTAGTTAACCAGCAGAGACTCCAGGACGTTAAGGTGCCTGAACAAAGGCTAGTCCAGCACACCATCACATGAATTGTAGTTTTTACACTTCAGTTTTTGTGTGGATTAATCAAATGACATATAGCACTTTAATCAGTGAGCTTTAGAGGTGCTGCTAGATGAATTTTGTTATCTTTGAGACTTTATGCTAAACCAGTCTAACTGGCTCCTGGCTGTAGTTTCATAGTTAAAGGTTTACCAAGCAGTGATTGTTGGTGACTGTTTGTAAGCAGTATCACCAGTAAAAGTGAAAGCCAATCCAACAATTCCTGTTTGGAACAAGTTTTGTCTTCATGGCATTTTGCCTCGTGACAGTTGCCTTTTTTGGCACTGTCTTCACAATATTCAGAGCTTCCTCTTGGATACGTGCTGCTTACAGTCCACCACCCGACCTAACTTCAGCTCTGTGCCCAGGAACGTCCCAAATCTTGCAAAAAAACAACCCAAAAACCCTTCCCACTGGACAATAAACCCACTAACACCAGCTTCTGGATTTTGAATCCATCCTAGCAGCACTCAAACATTGTTCAAAAGAGAAGTCACGGCCATAACATTCTCACTGGCTTCCATGCTTCTTTCTGTTGTCTGCTAACCTGTTTTCTGGCCCATCCCTGAGTTTGAATGAGACGCACCAGAAAAATAACAAACAGGCGTTTATTAGCAATGGAAAAGCAGTCTATCGCCTATTTTTAAGGATTATATCCACATTTAAAAAGCAGGACACACAATTTTGGTAGAAAAAAGAAGAAAATAAGAGACTCCAGGCAGAGGCAGGGTCTCAGTAGATAAATACATCACCACACACTTCTGGGTCATAAACAATTAAGGAGAGGTATTACTTTCATATGAATTGCAGCCCAGAGAAGATGAGTGTTTTCGTATTGAAATGGATCACCTTCAGCATTTTATTCCAGTACATCACATCTTTTGTGCATGAAAAACCAACAGCACATGATCTTGCGGTTTATCTAAAGAGGCTTAGTAAAAACTGCATGTGCTTAATTGTTCAGCATGACGGCACAGAGCCCGTGTTTATGTGAACTTGGGATGTCTGTTCTCATCCGGAGAAATGCCCCTGATGTGGAAGACAGAGGAAGAGGCCACCCACAGGGCAAGTAGCTGTCATCGTTGATTCACTGGAGGCTGAATTTAGTAAATTCTTAAGCAGCTTCTCTGAAGAGAAACCCACCTTCTATGGACAAACTTCACAAAGGAGACCTCTTACATTCTCTGGGTGGGAGATTACTGGGAGGGCTGGTGCAATTATGCGTTCTCATGCTGAATGGAGTGGAGCAGAGAGTTGTAGCTAATCTGCAACTCAAACAAGAGTAAATCTAAGCTAATCAACAGCGAATTACAATGCCACGCACAGGCAAAAACATAACAACTCGGGATGGGTGTGTGTGCTGGTGATTCATGCTATGCTTTTCAAACCGTGGTGAAATACGCCCTCGGGCAAGAAACAGCTTAGTCAAAGAGCCACTCAACACATTTGGAAGGAAATAAACACACAGCAACGCAAGACCAGGTAAAATGTTGAAATACAAAATTACATTACAGCGGCTGAATATCAATCAGAGCCTGTCACAACAGCACTGGAGCCACCGGAAAGACTTCATAATAAAGACATTGGGAGTCTGTGTGCACTTAAATATAAGCACACAAGACCTTAAAGAAGTCTAAATAAATGATTTCAGAGGTCGCAGTCTGAGCGTGTTCCTGCAGAGACTGACGTCTTGCTCAAGATTTGGCATCGTCCTTTGTTTTTAAAGGAAGTGAGGATGCTGGCATGACGAACATGCCTGCCATGAATTTGATAACCCTTTTTAAACACAGGCTTAACTCAGGTCTTATGAGTAATTCCTAACTACTATTCATGAGTTAATATCTCATTCAGTACTTGAGTGTAGTTTTGTTAAAGCTTGATTGTTTGTGTTTCAACAGCACTGAAGAGTGAGCGCTAAAGTGCTTTTATACTGATGATTCAATAGTGCAAAATATTTGGAGTAATCCTGCAGGATTTCTGATCTTAATACAGTAATTTAAGTTAATGCCACACTTGTGATGTACGATCATGTCGAAGCATCTTTGTGATTAATAAGTGGGATTAATAGCGAAGAGGGCAGAACGTTGCCACTAATAATATTTACAGAGAAATAAAGTTTTGCCCACAACATGGCAACAAGAATTTCATCATATTAAAACCCATTTCAAGGATTTATTATTTTCATTATACAACATTGCGCAATGAAATGACATTGACCCTTCACCAAGTCCTGCCCCTGGTTGCAGACTGGCCAATCATAACGTAGCACTGGGCTGACAACACATCTGTGCTCCATTGACTCTAATGCAGTCGTTTCAGATTTCCTTCATTTTCAGGCTGGTTTTGTGGATCTGGAGCTAAATGTTGTGCCTGGAGCATGTCATGTATTAATGATACTCGTTACCTGGAGAGGTTTGAAAAAGATATACGTTACTTCCCTGTTCCAAAACCAAAATCAATCTCTGAAAAGTGTAGGGTTAGCTAGCTAGCTACTGAAGATATAGCCTACTGAACGTATACACATGCTGCTTTTGCTTTATAACGATTATAACAGTGAAAAAAAGACCGACTGATTGTGTGCAGATGAACGTTGTTTGACTTCCCCCAGAGACCCCTTGCTCTCCGGGCGCTGAGTCTGGAGTCTGTCAGTCCAGAACTGGATTCAAATGACATGCACGAGAGATTCAAAGGAAGAAAACTGTTCACGTCCAAAGAACCTAAGACTTTCCTAAGTGTGGGCGTGAGGCTGCAGGTACAGGAGGGTAGATGAAACACCACCCTAGAAGTCCAGCTGGAATAATAACTCCACGAGTCTGAGGGCTCATTAGACGGTGGTTTAAACTCCTTTGAGGCAGGAATTTACTACTCTGAAAAGTTAGCATGCCAGCAATAATTTTCTCCTCCTGCTAAACACTTGCGAGATAAACAAGAGAATTAGCACAATGCTTAACTTTACACACTACAGGGTGTGGAATGTGCACATGCATGTATTTGATTAGTCTAAACAGTGTGTTGCCGGGTGATGTTGGATTACGCTGATGAGCCAGGATCAACATTTTTGCTTGACAACCCTGCATTGTTTGTGCTGGAGTCCTCTACGTCATCCCCCCTGCTGCAGCAATGAAATGCTTTCATTGAAATGAATGAGAGGGGTTTGTTTTTTAACGTGGTGCTATTGTTGTTTTAAATGTGGCTTGAGGTGTGAAAAGGGTGACGACAAGCCTGCCTCTGGTGAGAAGGAAAGAGGGACGGCGTTTCTCTGGAGCTGAAATATTTTTGTCTCATGAGCAAATTAAAACAAAATTAAGCAAAATCTAGTTTATCTCTTGTGCTCCGAGAAACCAGCACAACGGCAGAACATTTTCTAATAGATGCCATGCGTATTTAACAACTTACAAGACTTTTTTCATTTTGACAGATCAAATTTTAATTGGAAAAACGAGAAGCACAAAATGAAACTTAATGATCTGTTTTTTATTTCCTCAAACAATCAAATAGAAACAAAGCTGAATGTAGAAATTTGTCAAAATGTTAATTATATGTGCATGTACTGCATACATTTAATCAGTGTTCCTGATGTGAAATGCAAATGCAACTGATTATAAACAAGAACAGAACTGATACTGGTAATATGTCAGCGTCGATAACTCCTGATAAAATGTCAGGACAACCCAGTTGAGAGGGAAGCTGTTTTTTGGAAAACATTGTGTGCCATGTTCCCATGAGATTAGCCTGTTTTTCCTCCTCAGCGTCTCCTCCTAACGTCACTCTGCAGCTGACGGGACCAGCCCCTTCTTGGCACCCTGGTGGTAGTGACTCTCCAGCTTCCCTGTGACAGAAAGGGGGTGAAAGGGAAGGGTGGGAGGGGAGAAAAGAGGAAGGGATGAATCAAAACACCATCAAAGGGACAGTGACCTTTCTGAGAGCTCAAGGCCTGCTGATTAGAGGCGGCCTCGGATAGACAACGGCAGAGAGAGACAGAGAGAGAGAGCGAGAGAGAGAGAGAGAGAGAGAGAGAGAGAGAGAGAGAGAGAGAGAGAGAGAGAGAGAGAGAGAGAGAGAGACAGGAGAGATGAGGTAAAAGGCCAATGAGATCCTTTATTCCACTGCAAAGAGCGATTAGACCACAGCTTTTGTTGGCAGCACAATAAGATGTCTTAAATCTGTTATATTGATGTACATTCAGTATAACCCAATGCTGACCAAGACCGCACATACAAATGATGACATTATATACTGTTAATTAAATACAAGCTCAAATTCGCAGTAGCTGCGACCACATACATGCCGTTGCCATTTTTGCCAGTTGGCATGAACATTATTCAGCTGTCCTTTGGCTCGTGACCAATCTTTCCACAAAATCTTGTGCAAATCCATGAATCCATCTGGAAGTTATGCGCCTTTTTGTGATAAGCCATTCCCATTACTACACCCCATTTTAGCCAACTGGCATGAACATATACACACACCCATTTGACCTCCTTGCCAAATTTCGGCCTCATATGGTTATAACTGTGGCTGCGGGCGGGAAAAGTTGTGGACTGGCCGACCAAACAACACAGCGAATGATAGGTCTGATGGTCGTGGCTGAAAAAACAGAATTACACTGAGCTACAAGTAAATGCACCCTGTAATGTATTTCACTGTTATATAAACTGTGTACATACGACAACACAACACAACTTAGTAGGGCTGCCCCCCAATAGTCGACCAAACGTTACTTGACCAGAAAGGTCATTAGTCTGCAAGATTTCATTGGTCGCTTAGTTGCAGAAAAAACAAACAAATGTGAAACTCTATCAGGAGCTGCACCTTGTTGAAATAAATCAAAACCTATATGACTGGACCATGTGGGATTTTAATTTGAAAGGACAGACACAGGAAGTGGCCACGCTCAGCAGTCACTTACGTCACGTTACAAACCAATCACAGCCGACAGATATCTTTCCCTTCTTCTGTAAATATTCAGTCTGATAAATACGGAAAAGTTGATCATGTTAATGCAGGGCTACCCAGAGCTTTACATCTGTCCCACAGATGATAGGCCTACACACTTACTAACAGCATCTGGAAGAAGACCAGCTCCGCACTCAGGATATCAGATAAATAGGCTAAACGATGCTTGTTAAGGTTGCCTGGCAACCTCAGACGCAACCTGCCGTATGTCTTTTACGACATACAAGATGGTATCATCGGCATAGAAATGGACACTGCAATGTTCAGCTGAAAAATGAATGTTATGAATGTATACGGTAAATATTAGGGGACCTATAATTGATCCTTGTGGGATACCTTTATCAACCAACTTTTGAAAGCTTCTGCAACAACAGCCTGAACTCCAGTACAAAGATGAATTGTACCAGGTGTAAACAGAATGATCAAAACCAAAGGAAAGTGATATAAGTAGTAACTAATAAAAGTCATTTCTCAGTGGACTCCCCTGATGCATCCAAGGAATGTTAATGTCTGTGCATGTTTCTTGTTCTGCCAAGAATGTTAACAGTCAAGGATTCTTTCATTAATCTCTTTGTTTTGATTTTGTAGCTGAGCCAGCAAGCAGCACCTGCACAGACTTGCTGATTCGCAGACTGTCATTTCCAAGCGATAAAACAGTAGCCTCCATTGTTGTTAGAATCTCCATGGTTATAATTTATAGCTCACAGATTCTTGCAAAGCTCCAATGAGAATGTTAACAAAGATAAAAACAGCTGAGAATCTTAGAGAGGGATTTTATTAAGTCGCTATTTATATAATGCTTGTAGCTATGGTGTGTAAACAAAACCCCTGCAGACACTGACCGGACCTGACCTCCTGATATACTGTAACTGACACTTTTCCCACTCAATAAAGCGTTTACAATATCAATTGCATCTCAAATTCTTCCATTACAGCTCCTTCTCAGGAACTATGGTCTGCTGCTTTGTCCTTTTCTGTGCAGAACAACCTCAGCTGGGTTTTGATAACCTGCGCTGACCCCATCCTTAACTGCAAGGCAAATAATAACCCTGTGTCTCTCTGCCAAACACAAGCCTCCTGCTTGTCAAACCGCGGCATTAGCTGGCTGTTTTTCCCCATGGCTGAGGCAGGGGGAAAAAATGATACAAGTGTGACAGGCAGGGGTGGTGGTTGTCACTTGTGCTTTCTTTTCATGTTGTCACGTTATGGCTGAACTCTGTGGGTAGTAGCAGCATAAACAAGGTGTTTAGGAGAAGTGCTGTTTGCTCACCATTTCCAAGCCTGTCTGAATGGCTGTCAGTGTTTGTCTGTTCTGCCAGGAGCGAGTGCTGCTTAGGCATGGAAACACCTCTGGAATTTTTTGGGCGATTGCTGCCAAACGGTTACCCAAGATTGCCTTAATGATAAATAAACAGATATGCATCATTCCTGATTCTTTTTGGGTGCTGTGCGAGTGAGAGCTTGAGTGGAAAATTGGCTGAGGCAGTTTTTCTTGTCATGACATTTCTGTTAAATGTGTATAAGGATATATGAATACAAGCTGATTATATAGGTCAAAGCAAGTACTCATGGAAAACATTTAGCAGTTGTACTGTGTTAGTTACTCATTTAGCCATGTGCAGAAGAGCATAAAGATTCTTTAACTTCAACGACACCTTGAGAGACTGAAATAAAAAAGCACCATGCAAAAAGTAAATTTTCGCTCAACATATATTTTGAAATGAATTAGAATTTAAGCACTCCTGATTCACCAACTCAGAAACTGTAAGGGTGCTTTCAGACCTAGAGTTGTCTTGCTTTGGTCTGAATCAGGGACTAATTTTGTCAATTTTGAAAACAAGGCGCGACTCCAACTAGAAAACAATGTTTTGATGCATTGGATGTGCTGAATGTGCATATTAAGGCAGTACAGGAGGAGGTGCACATTAATAATCCTCCAGGACTGTAACATGCTCATGTTTAACCCAAACAATGTGTCATGTAAAAAAAAACGAAATAAAATGTTTCAACCATTCATGACAAAAGACAAACTCTTTAATGTATCTGCAATGCTTGATTTGACTTTACAACCTCACTCATGCCACTGACTGGCTGAAGAGGTGCAATAAAATGCGCTGATGTCAGTGGCAATGAGTAACTCATACCACCAATTAAATTAAGAAAATGCATGTTTCCTTATATGACACTTAAATTGCAGATATTATCTGAAATGCTCTGCTATGGAAACATCCATTTATTAATTTTTGGCCGACCTGGGAGCAGCCCATCAAACTGTAAATACAACACTGACATATTATCACCTTATGAAATTGTTTAACAGTTGCTTATTTGCACTTCCAGCACATGTGGAGCAACATTAGCATGTACTCAAAGTCATCACCACCTGACAGATGTAAGTTTAGTATTCACTCTTGTTTTTGTTTTCAACTCCTGAGGGAAACAACTGGCTGCTAAACACTCCACTATGTTCACCAGCTAGTCACTAACTGTATCTGTTTGCTATTAAGAGCTGGGCAGGTGGCTTACAGTCGGTTTTTAGAGTCTTTTCACTGAAAACAGCTGACTGCTGTGGCTGAAACTGGCTGAAACCAAAACAGTTAAGGCCCAAAAAAACAAAAACAACAAATGAAAAACTTTACAAAGCTCCGTGGAGCTGAGGAAAACTGCAGTCAAGTGATTATTGTGTGATAATGCTCTATAAACAACTCCTTTGATGTGCAACTTAAGATAAGATAAAACTTCATCCTGAGGAAATTTGCAGTGCAGTTACAATACAAAGTGGGAGGAGTGCAAATATAACAAGTCTAAGATGACAATACGGTACATATTTCAAAACATGCATATATAAGTATACAATACATGCAATCCAAAAATGCATGTACACATGTATGTGCAGTATCAAATCTGAGGTATGGATAGTGTAAAAGTAAAGGAGCGCTCACACCAAGAGTAAAAACTTAAACAATAATCATTAATATATATATATATTTTTAAAATTGTTTTAACTGAAGTGGGTGGTGGAGTCCACACCAAAACTATGACAACAACAACAACAGTGGAAAACATTAGCGTTGGGATCACTTTTAGGTTGATTTGATAAATGATACAAACATTCACTGCCAATCAGAAGAGATTCTAACCATCAGTCGGAGATCCCTACATACTGTAAGGTGCCTCATCTACTCAGTGAAGATGTCTGTAACGGGTGCAGCCAGCTGCGGACCCAGACCCAGGGAAAGTCTGAGTGAGACAGAGGCAGCTGCCTAGTGGAAGAGAGGTTACCGTTATCGTTATTGTTGCAGTTTTGTTTTTGGTGTAAACGGCCTATTAACCAAGTGTGTGGTTAGATCAGAAAGTAGTCAATATAAAATATAAAAATATATAATAATTCAATTGTCTTTGTTTTTTATATATTTACCCTGTCCAGCTTTGTTGTCTGTTGTTACCACAGACTGTAAAAATAATTCATGTAGCTATCGTGATGTCACCCATTGGTTTGTGGACTCCTGTTTGAAGCCTCTAGTGTTGCATTTTGACTGTCGCCATCTTTGTTTTTGAGAGAGAAGTGACAATGTTTGGGCGAGAGGCTGGCGCTGTGGAGGAGTGAGGAGTGGATCTGACTGGGAAGCCCAGAACACTATCGTCAGACAGCCGATCACTTAAAGCGGCCTCCCCCTTTCAATTTTGTGTAACTTTAAGCCTTAATAAAATGTAAACTGGTGAGTTATAAAAACTCACCCTGTAGAGTTGTCATGAATGCAGAAATTAGCTGTAGAGACCAAAAACTGTTTTTGTACCAGGCTGTAAACATGTTTACTTCTGCTGTTAAGTTGTTCATTTTAACATGGGGGTCTATGGGGATTGACTCTCTTCTGGAGCCAGCCTCAAGTGATCATTCAAAGAACTGCAGATTTTGGCACTTCTGTGTTGGCTTCATTTTTAGCTCTGCCGCCTGGTTCTTACCCTTCTGTGTACGTACATTGAGAGCAACAAAAGAACTGGAGTCAAATTTATTGTATCTATAAACATACTTGGCCAAAAAAGCTGACTCTGATATCTAGCTTTAGAAAGGGTTAGGGTTAATCACTGTAGTTAGACTGCTTCCTCTGTGTTGGTGTGTGTCTGTATAAAGCCAAAGTAACAGTTAATTGTCTTGTCAGCTCTGTCACCATAGCAACTTAAGAGTATTTAACGCCGGTTAGAGGACTGAATGTTAGAAATCACTTAGTGTTTTTTTTCCAGTGCAGGGAAACAGTTTGAAAAGCGTCCTTTAGGCAAATTTCCTGAATTCATTAAAACATATCTTTAAGTGAAACATGGAGAAATAATGAGGTTTTGTGCAGCTGGCCGCAAACGACCAAGGACAACAACAACACGGCGTATAGAGTACATGGGCCTCGTTGTCATGTCTGTCAGAGGGATAATTCTGTGGTTGCATGAACGAGTCAGACTCATTATATTCGCCAGGAAAGTCAATCCAGCAATGGTACATATTCCTTGGGTGAAGGCGACTTTTGTTAATGGCTCTGGAGCTGCTGAGCTGTCGCATTTCAGAGTAGGTGCTGCGGAGCCGAGAGAGCTGGAGGGAACGCAAGAATAAGTGGGGGGAGGTGGAGGAGAGTGAAGGAGTGGGTGGAAAAAACAGAGAGACAGCAAAAATGAGACAGAAGGGATGAGGAGAGGGAGAGCGGGAGGGGCGGCGGGAGAAAGGGATACAGATAGGACAGCAGGAGAGGTAGAGAGAGGGAGAAATAGAAAGGCTGGCCCATCGATTGGCTGAGATAATTTCCCATTGATTGCTGCACTGTTTGGAGATTGCTGGAGAAAGGTTTATTGCCCACATGCTGCAGCTGGGGAGGAGGCCATAAAATAAGCACAGGTTGTCTGCAGAGGGCTGGCTCTCCATCATCGCGGCCGTAAAACACACTCCTGAACACACACTCCGCCACACAGACGCTCATACATACACTCCACTTGGATACTCGGCTTACATACTCACAAATATGACTGCATGCATACTATTCCCATTACACATAATGGGAGAATGCAGCTCATCGCTGATGGAAAGCGCATTCACATAATCCCTTGAAAAGCCAGGGGCAGTAGTGCAAAGAGTATTTATTAGGCTGAAATAGAGGTCCATTGACATCCTCCCTGACATCAATAACATGCAGGCCCATCAGCTTCCTTGCAGTAATAATCACAAGAATAATTGGGTGGTTGCTGTTTCTCTTTCTACGAGAGTAACTGCCTACGCACTGAAGAATAAAAAGGCTGAATTTTGTATTCTGTCTTTTTATTACACGGCGGTCCCAATGCACCTGGATAATAAACCTGGAACAGCTATGCATATACACTTTAACCACATGTTGATGCAGCCTCTGATGACACACTTTGACACGAGGAAATTACTTCATGCCTACAAATGATGACACAGAAAAGAGGGGAAAGTTAAAAGTGGAGCAGCAGCAGCAGCTCTGGGATTGAACGTAACACCTTCTACAGTATCTGCTACATTGATTCCCACTGGGCTCCCACAATAACCAATTCAGAGTCTATCACAAGTATACTGCCTGCCGAGTAAAAAAAGAAGTTTAGAGTGAAAAAGCTTTAACAATCTGAAACTAAATGGCAGGATTTAATGGTTTGAATTCAAAGATGGTGTCGAGGAACAGATGGGGAGGCGCAGACAGTATTTCACCAGTGCCTTTTACACATCTGCAGTTTATAGGAAAGCTATTATGAACTGATGAATCTTTAGTTCACACACTGATATAAGACGTCTGGTATATAAAGCTGCTGTTACTTTAATTGTCATCAACAAATCCCGCAAATCAACCTGAACTAATGATGTGTTTGCCCGTCTTTCTCCACTCTCCATGACCCAGAGTCCACTCACTCATAACAAACACATCTTTAAAAACTGCTTCGCTTTTAAAGATTATTTTTTGGGTGATTTCTGCCTCTATTGATAGGATGGGTGGAGAGAGACAAGGAACGTGGGAGAAATAGAGAGGGGGATGATGTGCAAGGGGGCCAAGAGTCAGAATCGAACCCGAGCTGCTGCAAAGGACTCAGCGTACATGGGGTACAAACTCTACCAGGTGAGCTAGTTAGCCAACAGGCTCATATTGACAATGCTAACATCCTGATTTTTTAAAAATCTTTTAAATATGAGAAAACCCACAAAAAATAGTGGATAGACTCCATCCCATTGCATGTTTAAGTGGAGGTCAGCTTATTTCAGTGGGTCAAGAAAACTTTGACCTGTTGGTGGTGCTAAAAGCAAACGTCAGGCATTCACTTAAATTATTAGGATTTATCCTCCAGACACCATGAATGTTTGTTTGTCTATAGCTCCTTTAACACATGCATTGAAAACCTTAAACTATCTCGACATTACCCATATGAGGAGCATGTGAGAACTCAAATGTCTGAATCAGTTGGATCAAACATTAAACAGACTTCACCCTGCTTGCTGCCTGGTCTATGTAATGCCCGATTGAGCCTGTGTGAATAGACAGGTATTTGTGTGGAGAAATAACAGCACAGTGGGCGTGTTGGTGATGTTGCTATCACGCGAAACTAGAACAAAACAAATATACAAGGGTGAAGAAGAAGAAGAGTCAGTCAGATCAGTGGTTCCCAACTGGTCCAGCAATGGGGTCCACATTTGTCTTTCATCATTAGTTCAAGGTCCACTGTTTAAAATATTTAGCGTCATACTTGTGTTTGGCCATGTCATTGTTTTTTTGTTTTTTTTTTAAAATTTGACACATTCGCGAGTCATGTACAGTCGATTCAGAATGGACGTGAGATCCATTTTGGATCACCACCCACCTGTTAGGAACCCATGATTTAAATGATGACGCCAAGGAAAACAATAAACTGGAGAGACGATGAGATCTGGAAACTTCTGTCGGTTTGTCCCCAAAGCCAAAATCGCCAGCAGACAAATTCAATGAAACGGCAAGAAACTGTTGTTGATGACCCAATTACGAATCGGCTACGTGACCGGTGTGTAATCAGTGTCATGTCCTGTCGCCTTCATGCTCTGCCCGAGCTCTACTCCATGCTGAAACTAGAGTAGTTCCCGTGGGTGAAAACACTTGTGACAGTCTCCTGTTGTGTGCCACATGTGTGAAAGAGAAACTCCGAGCATTGTTTGGAGTTCATATGAGAAAACAGCTCATGTCTACATTTCATGGCAATCCAAGAAATAGTTGTAAACATATTTCAGTCTGCTGGGTACTGCAGTTATTGGCAGGGTTGCTCAAACAAGAGAAATTAGCGCATACCTTGGGGACTATTTCCACTGCACTACAGACTATTTATGGCACTATGTTTGTGAATCTACAGTGTCTATGTTCATTGTAATGAATACAATGTGTGGCTCATTGATGTGTTTTTAATAGTTTTGGACAACAATGGAGCTCTGTAGCACAGAGGACTAATCTGTGTGAGGGTTTGGCTACACAGGCTGTGCTGGCAGTTAGTGGGATCAACTTATTGTTCAGTTTGGCCTTTTCATGGGATTAGTTTGCAATAACAAAAGTATCGTCAATCCGATCCTTTAGAATTCAGTGTACATATGTTAACAAAGCTTGCAGCAGTCAATACAGCTGAAATGTTTCTGAGAAATCACATGTGGCAGTTGTATTTCCCATATTTCAGTCAGCGTGACTGGTCCGATGGTTTTGAAGATGAAGTGAAAGGGCTCTCTGTTCATGATAAATCTAATGGGTTTCTTTTTAAAGGCTTCAGTCTGACTTCAGCTGAGCAACACTGCCCTTCTATCTTCTTTTTCTTATCTGGCCTGAGCTTAGTACACCTCCAGCTGAAGTCATTCTGTACGTGAAACCAAGCCGACAGCCTCGAGCACTGCAGGAAAGTGGATGTGTTCAAAACTCTCAGTACCCAGGGGAGAACAGCGAGAGAGGAGGGGAAAAACTGCCTGAATTCCCATCTTGCTGTTAGTCACACCTAATTTACATTCCCTTCCTGTGCTGCCGAGCTGGTGAATTTACAAGTGGATAGAGAAGGTGCTGTTTGAGACTTGCGTTGGCATGCTGTTTGCAAGGGGTTAGGGAGAAGCATGAACCATGCTTCCCACTGCAGCGAAAACAGTCTCTCTCCATCTCTTGGTCCAAACCTCCCCGCCTGAAGCTGTTTTCACAGACACTGAGGGGCTGTAATGGCTGAGTGATTTCTCCAACCAACAGCACAGCATTGAGCCGGTTTAGTCACGCACATGACAGTTCGTCACAACTCGCTAGAGAACCAGTGTCTGACAAGTCGGGGACAGCAAAGGTGGCGCTGGTTGGTGGGTGGATGTGGAGCAGTGAGGACATGGTGATAGCTGGTTTTTATCAGTGCTCCCAAAGTGCTCCCGTGCAAACTAAAACAGATTATATCTGCTAACACGTCTTTAGTTTCTCTTGTTTGATAGCTTTTTGTGGTTTGTTCTGCTTTAAATGATCTCATATGTGGTCTTAGATTAATATGATTTCTAATATTAATGGTAATGGTCGGAAAAAAGTGCTGGTTACAATATGTGAAATGCACTTTATCTGCGCTACTCACTTGGTGCTGCATAATAATCCGCCCACATCTCACCACGAGGGTTAACTGATTTAACAGATTTTGTTCCACTTAAAGATCTACGATAACTGTTGAGTTTGTTGGCAACATTTTAAGTACACTACTCAGCATTCATAAGCTGTGTAAACATTATAATGTAGCTGTTTATTCATGTATTTGTCAACAACTATAACTCCTACTGTGCAAACCTGTCAGTGTAGGCTGGTGTATAAACAGACAGATGAATACACTTATAAAAATCTAAACATATCTTTATGGTAGAATTTATAACTCTTGACAAATGTAAATGAATAAACACTTAAAATATAATTACATTCGCTGACATCTTTATTGCAGTGTGTTATAAACCATTTAATAAATGTCTGTCTGGGGCTTATAAATGCTAAATAGAGGGACTTAAAGTGTTACCAGGTCATTGTTGATGCCTTTACAGCAATCTTAAGCCCCTTTTACACTGCCTGTTCAAGGTGGGAATGTTGCAATGTTATTCCACCTTGCTGTTCTGTATAGTCACATTTCCACCGCGCAGCACGGTTCGATTCGGTACGTTGTTTTTCCGTTTCCACTGTGAAAAGTTGTGCATGGTACTAATGGAACAATTCCGTACCGTCCCCATTTGTGGCTGGTTTTGAGGCTCATGTAACCGCTGTTCATACTGTGGAGAGTTTTATTAGTAAACTGTAACTATAAAATGAAAGGATGTTTTGCTGCCTCTCACAGCAACGTTAACTTGTCATGTTACTCAGTGCATAAGCTGACGACGTGAATCCATCAACACACCTTGAATTTCACTGTGACAACTTTGACTTTTACTTTAGTTTTATATGACATACACTTTTAGCAACGAGTGGATCTTCAAGCGTTAATATATATTTTTTTTGACTGGGTTTTGTGAACGGCATTTATTCTAATCCTAACTCGGAGAAAAAAAAGCATTATGGAGCGACATTCCTGAGGACTCCGACAACACTAAACCCTGAAGGGACAACAGCAACATTTAACAAAGGTAACGTTACAAAATCTGGCTCCATTACAACTCACAAGGTTCACTGACAACTGTCTTATACGAAACACATTTTCAAAACAAATATAACATGCTACCGCTTTTAGCACAAGCCTATGGCATTTTACATTGTATGAATTAGCCTTGCCACGAGCTGAGATTTCCTTTACTCATATAAAGCTGGGATAAATGACACACAGGACCATTGCAGCGGGTGGTTGCATTTCTAGGGAGGTGCATGTCAGGCTACAGCGTGGGCTATGGTGTAGGCTACGCGTCTAGGCACAGCCAATGCTGGAGGTATAGTATTAATTGGATACAGAGGTATAAATCCTACTTAACTCAAAAAGAACAGTAATCCAAAATGTTTGCAAACTGGAGAGACAATGAGGTCTGGGAGCTTCTAAGACCCCAAGCAGAGAATAAGATCAACTGCCACAACGATTAATGAGGATGGTGGAGCATGAATGTAGTTTCCCCGCACATTCAGAAGTGTGTCTTCTGCTTCTCAGTCGCCATGGTTTTTGTTTGTTTGTTTTTCCGGGAGTTACTGCACTGCTGCTACGCCATCTCCTTCTTCTTCCCAGTGAAAGCCCCTGAAAGAAAAAGTGGTGCATGCGCAAAATGCAGAGTCCGACTTGGACTAAGTGGATACATGCAGCAATAGTTTCATTTTCAATTGAATTACCTAGGTGTGTTAGTCAAGCTACGGACAGTCCAATTTCAGTCGGACTAAGCTGTTTACATGCATTCAGAAGTCCGGCTTCAGTCGGACTTAGCCAATAATTCAATTTTCTGAAGCTGCATGTAAACGTAGTGACTGACATGCTGTCTAGTGATCCCACACTGGGGCAGTTATTATACCTGCCTTTTTTGGTTCTGTCAAAAAAAGCAAAGCTGGCGACATGAAAGGTCTTCATTGCAGATCTATTGTGGCATCTCTACGTATAAAGGGTTTAGTCACCTCCAGTCAAACTGTATCATTGGCATATTCAGGAATTTGCTCCTTCAAAACAACAAGAAAGTTGAACTTTGAGATATTTCATGTCAGGAAACTAAAGTTGTGCATAATTTTCAAGAGCCGCTGGATTCGTAGTTGGGGTGAGGAACTGGTTGTCATGGTGAGGAGAGTTGTTAGTGCAGGACTTCAATAACCAGGATACAGAAAAGAAAATGTCTTGTATGTGCAGGTAGTGCCAAGGTTTCTGTATTCCCTGGTGTGTGTTTAGTACCAGCTGTACAACTCTGATTCAAAAACGTGGGGCAGAGGTGAAGGGTAGAGACAGGCAGAAGTGCTGCTTATCTTTCTCGGCTTTTGTTTGGAGTTTTGATTCTAATTTCAGTCTCTCCTCGCCTGCCTCTTCTCTGAAGGCACAATGGCTCCATCACCACCAGCACAGAGGCACGAGCAGCAATGTGAGGAATTTGGAGGGAAAAAAATAAATGTGCAAAGTGTTTGGAGCTCTGCCCGTTTCCTTCTCCAACACGCACTTGGCTCGCTGCTGCAGAAAGCGAGCGTGACTGTCAGATTGTCAGTTTCTGAAAGTTTCAAAATTGAGTGACGAAGACCACCTCCAGCTGACCAGAGCAGTGTTTCACTGCCTTCAGACTGTGGGAACAGAACTGTTTGACGTATATATGTATTGCCCTTGAGGTGAGTGAATAAAGCTTTTAACTGGAGGGTTAGCGGTTCAAACACCATGACAAAATCTGGGTCGATCCTTAACAAGTTCGGTGTTTAAGGGCTTCTAGTTGGAGGTATAAACTTTAACTGCTCATCGACAGTTAACATAAGACTTGTGTTCCAGTGAACTCCCAAATGCCTCAGCAAATATGAGCCAAACCAAAATGCAAATTGAGGCGGAGAGAGAAGTGGAGCCCGGACAGAATATTCACTGTATACATGTTTTGTATATAATGGATGAGTTCCTCCACAACAGAGCTGAACAATACACAGACTGTGATTATTTCGTGGGAAAGAGGCCTGTTGGCGGTAATCAATGCAATTGTGTGAGCTTGAACGGAGAGTTAGACAATGGTGTCACACACTATACATATTGATTACATGCTGGGGGCTATGCTGGGCGTAAAAATAAATACATCAGCCCACATTAAATGGGACTGTTGTTCCAAAACGTTTGAGGACTTGGTCGATGATCATTACTTAGCATTGTGTTGACTTAAAGCTTAAACATTTTTGTCATTCTATGGTCACGTTATGATTCACAGGCCAGTGCTGAATGTTATTCTTCTCTCAGATCTGATGTCACAGCTCCAAGCTGTAGTCACTTGGCTCTAGCACTTGTCTTTCCTTCCGCTCTTATCCGACATTCACGCCACAAACATACATGATTAACAACTTCCCAAAAGTCACTTCATTTCCTGTGCAGCTGAACAACAAGGGAAGCTCAGCTGATGTGTGAACAGTTTTAAGTCTGTCAGCCAAATAGCGTTGGACACGGCTAAAACGACTGTCAGCAGCCAATCAGATCCTGGCAACCGCAAACTGCAAGTTCATGCGTCTATTCAGTCCTCTGGAAATAAATATTCCAAAAACAGCTCGGAGCTCAGTTCTGTCAGTTTTAAAAATTAATGCCCATCAAAGTGTTGGTTTTTATGTTCATGGGCTCTTAATAAGATTTCTCTGCCTGTTCTGCCCTAAGCTTCCCCGAAACATGACACTAAAGCAGTAAAAATACATTATATCTAAAGCATATAGACAAAATGAAGCTTCGTCTAATGACCACACTTGCTCACATGCTGCATGTGGGTTGTTGGTAAGTATATATAACTATTGTAAAATGAAATGGCACTTTTATTCTCTTGCTAATGAAAAGTTGAGCTCATGAGCAATAAAATGCATCCTTCACTTCAGCTCAGGGGTTTGTCACTAACAGCCTGACTTGGCCGAGCAGGACCTGTAACTCTGAGTGGCTATTGGCTCATGTTAGTAAACTAACATTAAAGTATTCCCGTGAGTTTCCAACTTTATGCCCTTGTTACATTTATTTTAGGACTAAATTTAAAGTCCTGCTCCAGACATGTTTTAAAGTAAAAATTAGGGCTGCTCCATGAAAGTTGGAGATTCGAATCGTCAGTCAGAGAATCTTGAATTTCATGCTACTCTAAACATGATCTTCTCTCTTCTGCTTAGAAGTAGCGACACAGTCTCTGGCTTTTGTTTGATATCTAGTGTCAAAAAAACGGTGTTGCACATCTCCAATCCACCGTTAGCGCCATTAGCTTGTTTACTATGGATGCGTTCGGGAATACTCACTCATATCCACTCGAGTGGCAGGGCATACTCTGGGCATACTCTGGGAACACGGAGCAGCCAACTGCAGAGTGCAGAGTGAATGTGTGATTAACCTAACTCTTTGTTGATCAATGCAGAAATAGTACTCTCTGTTTCTTTGAACAGCAGCACTCTACTCTTAGTGCAGAACATCAGATGAGATTATTAGATGAATGCTGCTGTCACACTGAGTGTCCCGCTGAGCCTCGTTCAAACTTAATAATCTATATGGGGAAAAAACAAAATAACGAATCGTCGAATATTCATATTAAACTTGTCGCTTTTCCAGAGCTCCTTGCATCAAAATGGCTAGCATTTGCGTTAGAAGAGACACTGGAGAGATTCAGCCATGCATATCTGAGGTTTCAGGTTTCTTTGCTCATCTCATGTCAAGTTTGTTCCTCTGTCCTCTGTCTTCCTGTATTAGACAGCGACTGGCTTTCGCATTAGTGACGCACCTAATCTAGCTTGCCCCGCATACATTTGAATCTCAAATTTTAGGGAAGCGCACAGACATCGCCCCTTTTAGTAGAGGAATGTAAAAACACCTCTCTAGTAATAAACTTTGCACAGATTCCAGTCAGTATTGTCAAGATCAGCCATTTTAGAGGACATTAACCTAAGCAGAACATACATTCGCGTGTAGGGGGACTTGGTTACCATTGTTGCCTCACAGCAAGAGGGTTCCTGGTTCGAATCCAGGGTGGGGGAGCCCTTCTGTGCAGAGTTTGCACGTTCTCCCCGAGTCAGTGTGAGTTTTCTCCAGGTACTCCAGCTTCCTCCCACAGTCCAAAGACACCCAGGTTAACTGGTGAAAATGGTTGTCTGGCTCTATGTTAGCCCTGCAATAGTCCAGGGTGTACCCCGCCTATTGCCCAGTGTCTGCTGGAAGAGGCTCCAGCGCCCCTGTGACCCCTAACAGGACAAGCGGTTATGGAAAATGAATGAATGAATTAGGGGGACTTAAAGCATATACAATCACTGCATAGTTGCTGCTTGTGGCCACAGTGGACTCTGTATGTGTTCATATTTTTACCTGTAGAGTACACAGATGCTGCTTTGGGTGATGCTGCATCAACTTTAAGTTGATTTCGGATTTAAGAGCTGGTTAACCCTCACTTTTCTTCATTTACTGGTCCCGGTAACATTTCAACATTTGTTATTACAGCTGATTTCTGAAGATCATGTTATTTGTTTTTCATTAAAGCCACTTTTGGCGGGAAGTAAGGGACACACCAAACAAATTGTCATGAACAAATAATGCAGCAGAAGAGGAGATTTTGAGATTTTTTGCTCACATATCCGTTCCTGTTGAATACAAACAACTGAGCAGATGGATCTTCCTTCTGGAAGCCATGTGTTACATATCCTACTCTGTCAAAGCACCACTGATGCCTGACCCTTTCTTTGAAGAGTGAGGTTAGTTAAACATCACCAGTTTAAAAGACACACTGGCTTTTCAAGCACAATCACTGGGAATCCTGTAATGACTGAGCCTGAAGGTCCATCAGTTACTGAGGGTGCCTGTGTTGATGCTCTCTAACAGAGGGAGCAGGTTTCCCCTGCAGACATGAGCGATTCTAGTAAATAGCACCAGGGACTCAAAGCTTATCAATCACTTCTCTTAGATGCTCTTACAATAACCTGGTGGGTGCTGCAGAGCAGTGTGTTATTGAGGGGACTGGAGCTCAGCAGTGTTGATAAAGCATCACAGGAAATACTTCACATATTGTAACACATTTCTTCTATTTATCGACATATATTCTGCAAATAAAGCTCTGGATTTAACAATAGATTTCAGAGCAATTCCTATTTTTCATCACTTCATGTTGCCTTTGGAGTGAGTTGTATCGAGGTTGTCTGTGGTGTGAAACAAAGCACATGTTCTTGTTATTTGTTCCTTTTAAGTAGATTGTATTGTCATGGCCACCGGGTTCTAATTTTCATTCATAACCTCACGGCGAAATAACAGAGAAGTCAGCTGGAGACAACATGAGCGCTGCAGATGAAAATCAAATCAATTCTGTGCACTGTCACTTCTTGTTTAAAGTATGAATATATTGTAAGATCATGAGCAAGAACGCTCTGTGTTTCATGGATCTATTTAGCATTTCCCCCCAGAACTGTGTCTGAGCATTAATGTTTTCCTTCGTCCTTACTATGATCCTGCAGAACATGGAGACTCTGGGATGTTGCTTAAACAAATTCAATTTCTAATTCACTTACTGGATTCAACACAATCCACTATTCTGGCTGTACGCTCTACTAGAGATAGACACAGCTGGGTTAGTGTCATTGTAATACAGACAAAGCTTACGGCACTTCAGATTTAAATGCCTTCAGATACACAGACTTAGGACAGACATTTCTGAAGCTGTGTCATGGCTATAGTTTTGTTTTAAATGTGCATTTCTCCATGTATCTGTGATAAAATTTGTGTATGTAAGAGAATGTAAGACTTGAGTATGGTTAAACATTTAATTGTGAGTTTAAACAAGAATGCACCATTGGCTAAGAGTAATCTTTGTAAGTGGCCAAGCGTAATAACAAACTCAGAGATGTCTCCAAAAATGGACTCAGTGAAGATGAATTTCCATTTCCCTTATATCATTGTACTCCATCATGCATTATCCATGAGGGCTCAAACTTTATCAGACCACACAGAAGAATTCAGAAGCCATATCAGACTGTTAAAAAGACATTTTTAACCAGCTTGAACATATTAAGAAATCTGACCGAAATCTGTCAATCACACTTTTTCCAGGAAAGTTGCTCTGACGTTAAGAACTCCAGTGGGATAGTTTTACCTTAAATTAAGACCTAACAATCATCAGAACACTTCAAAATCTAACATTCTGTAATCGAAGACAGAACAAATGCAGGTATATGGTTATAAGAGCAGCACGTAAAATGCAAACATACATTTCATATTTAACTTAAAGATTGCCAAAACATGCCGAACTTACATTCGTGAGATCACACTACAACTTTGAATTCCAAATGACTTCCGAGCATCAAAATATTATCAAATATTGTACAATTTCTTCTATGTTTCTGTTCAGTAGACAACGCCTTGTAGCAGCCAAAAGAATTATGACTCTACGTCTGTTGGGAGGGAAGGAGGAGTTGGTGTGATGTTGCTGTATGTCGAACTTTGACATGAGAAACTGCTTCTCCTGTTCTACAGACAGTTAACCCTGGTCAATGATTGTTGTCAATTACAGTTAACAAATGTTCCTTCAGTGGTTCCCAAGTGGTCTATCCATGAGCTCCAGATTTTGCCTTAGTCATTAATGCATGGTTAGGCCATGTCCGTGAACTCATTGGCCATCTCTGTCAAGTAGCTGTCCGTTAGTAACACACTCTATACACTCTTGACACGTTCGTAAGTCACTTGCGGTCAATTCAGAATGAACCTACGGACCATCAGTTGGGAACCACTGATCTAGACTGTTTTGGTGTGAGTTGCTGAGTGTCGGAGACATCGGCCGTAGAGATGTCTGCTTTCTCTTTAATATAATGGAACTAGATGGCACTTGGCTTGTGGTGCTCAAAGCTCACGAAACACTGGACAAACACCATGTCTGTTTCTAGAAATCACGACCCAGTTACTCAAGACAATCCACAGACCTTGTTGTGAGCAGTTTCATGTAGGAACTATTTTCTTTCTACCAAATTATACCCACCAATCACTGGGCAGAAGGAAGGGTGCATCTACTGCTAGCTCACTTTGCTGTTGAGTTATTTTTTTGAGCACCACAAGCCAAATTCCACTTGAATTATATTGGAAAGAAAGGCAGACATCTCTATGGCCGATATTTCCAACACTTGGAAACTCACACCAAAACAATCTAGATCGATAAATGGCACTACAGGTAAGAGGAAACATGTATTTTTAATTTGGAGGTGAACTGTCCCTTTAATGTGGAGGACTTGTTGGAAAATGTGGTTTGTGTTTTTTAGACCTTAAAGCACAGAGGTACAAACAACTTTAATATCCAATAAAGATGTTTGCTGATAGCTGCACACTTTGCGAGAAAAACCTCCAATCTTCTCTCTTCTGTATTGTACTCAGCCAGTAAAATCAACTATTGTCAGTCTGCAGTGAAGACGCTGGTGATGAGATAATCTAGTATCCCAATCAGACTTCTCGCCACCCTCGAGGAAGCATTCAAAAGAGTGAAAATGAGGGCAGTCGCCCAGAAGATGTTTTATTCCTTCCACATCAGCTTCTGTAATATCTTCTTGTTAGAACGTGTTGTCACCAAAGTCCCAGATACTCCAAACACTGCGAGAGCCTGGTGACTGCGTGTTGTTTAAACAGCTGTCACATCTCAGCGTATTAGAAAACAAGGGTTTTCACAAAACAGAATTATAGAAAGAGCTGCTAATTACACCCAGATAACAATGTTAATCCAACAGAGTGAAACCAGGACCAAATACCCGCTCAAAGGCAACTTGATTCAGAGGGAGATGTTTCTGAAATTGGTTTTTGAAATGTGAGCTAGATTTTTCTTTTCATAAAAAGTGCATTACAACTGAAGGGGAAACAATTAGCTGAATTACTGATTGGTGGCGCGACAGAAAATGTATCTATTCTGATCACTAATTAATTATTAGTCAGGTTTTAGGCTTTTTCAGCATTTAAATAAGAATACTTGCAGGATTTGTTACTTTTTTCTGATCAATAACTGAATATATTTAGATTTTGGACTGATGTCAGACAAACGAGTCATCCAAACATGTTGGATGACTTGGAAAAACCTTACTAGATGTCATCTATCAAGATCTTCTATCAAATCTTTTTTTAACTATATTTTGACATTTCTTGGGCTGCCCCCAAATAGTTCACCAAAGGTTAGTCAACCAGAGAGGTCATTAGTTGGCAAGATTTCATTGGTTGCTTAATTGCAGAAAAACAAACAAACAAAAATCCAAAGTGTGGGATCATTTTGAGAGGGTGAAGGACGAACCCAAGGTGATATGTAAACTCATCTTCATTGGTCGACTACAAACATGACGTATCATCTGAAACATGGAAGTAGCTACATGCCCATTAGCCCACAGCGTCATCAACAGGCGGCTCGCTCAGTGTGTGACGTGCACTTGTAGATAAAATATAGGCCTATATTAATGAAGGTTCATTAGTACGGTTTTGTATTTCTCTGTAATGTAGCACAGTGTTAACAATGTTACTGATACTATTCTTTCTCACACCTTCAACTCAAACCATTGTGTTGCCCTGCCCAAAATATGTCATTTAGTAATCAAATAAATATCGTAAACATGCAGGTGACTAGTCGACTAATAGCCCTAAATGACGACTAATGGTGGACTTAGAAAATTCTTAGTCGGGGGCAGCCCTATCACTAATTAATTATCAGTCAGGTTTTAGGCTTTTTCAGCATTTTAAATGCGAATACTTGGAGGATTTCTTTCTTTTTTAGTATCAATAACTGAATATATTTAGATTTTGGACTGTAAATAAATCCTTCAAACATGTTAACTTGGCTTTGGCAAACCTTACTAGATGTGATCCATCCAGATCAAATCTTTTTTAAACTATATTTTGACATTTCATTGCAAAAATGTGACTGCAGAAAGCAATCAGCAGATTAGGGATTAATTAAAGTAAACTAAAGTTGCAGCTCTCATTGAAAATAAAACCAACATAATATTATTAGTATTATCATACTAAAGTACCACAGTTTTAACATTAAATACCAGAAAAATTAAGAGCATCAAACAAATGTTAAAAACAATCCCACTAAGACTACAATTACATGTCCTTTATGCTTAATTATGGACAAATTGGGTGTGATGTGTACAGCGTTAGCGTATCATCCCTGACACTACATTTCCATTTCTCACAATTCCATTTACAATTCACCCTCGAGAGACAAGAAAACCTCTTGTCAGGCTACACACACTCGGGCGCCGAGGGCTTTAAAAAGCTACTTAAATCCTCAGTAGCCACAATGTCAAAGGGACAAAATATAAAGTGTAGCTCACTTTTTTTACAGCCGCGATGGGACTCTGAAAAGGTGAATGCAGCCGTGTTATTAAAAAGGGTCCTTATAAAGCGGCCTTGGCCACATCTAATTAGAATGTAAATGTAGTGTGGGCTGTGGATGGATCACAGAGGATAGACATTGGCATTTAGATTATGCTGAGACTAGATTACTGATGACACTGTGTGTTGGTGAGATAGCCTTTTTGAGAGCAGCTTGGCAACTGACTAATTGTGTTTCACCACTAGCAATGTAGGCCGTCGCTGTTCTATCGCTGGTAATTAACGCGAGGGAAAGGGAGAGGTACATTGTTGCGTGTGCACAATACAAACAATCCTTGATAACGCCAGGGATAAAACACACACACACGCATGCACATAGGAGTACATGTGCTCAAATGCACACACACTCAGGCAATCTTGCACCTCTTGTACCTTGTACTAGATTGAAAGAATGAAGCGCTTCTTTGCACTAAGCCTAGACTCAGTAGAAATCCTCTCACCTCCATACAATTCCTCATTGGGGGCATATGCCATGAACAGAGCAGCTGAGACCAAACAGAAAAACCAAAGACAGAATGGAGACAGCGGAGAGGGAAGGAGAGGGGGAGAGAAACAGAGAAGAACAGAGAGGGAGGGTGAGTGCAGAAAGAGGGAGAGAGCAGAATGGAATAAATTGAAGCTGATCTGGTGCTCTGCATTCTGAGGAGGCTGGATTTGCATATCTGTGCAGCGGTGCAGAGGGAGAAATGTGTCGGTGCTGACAGCAAGCTGAATATCTTAAACCTCCGCTGACACCCCTGCAGGCACTCTCTCCTCACATACACCGATACACGGTGGAAGGAACACACTCACAAACACACACACACGCACGCACACACACACCCTAGACTTAAGGTCAGGAGATGGGAAGCTTTGTGCATTGCTTTGTTCCTGCATAGTGATGTACAGTAGTGCTTGTTGTTTAACAGTCAGCTCAAGTACAAGACTCACCTCTGAGGAATGGACCCCAGGAGGCCATTCTCTGCTGTCACTCAGAGACAAAACTATTCAGATGTGTATACAATATCTGTAGATATATAGAGCTGTAGATATAGATATAGATGTATATAATTTGTACCTCGGTGCATGCAGTAGCTCGCTTCATAAATACTGTCTAACATCGCTTTTGGACTCAACAGCTACACTCACATTTGCACTTCAAACACTGGGCAATAAGCCATGTGAAAATCATACTCTGTTCTATTGGTGGGAGGTAAACCTATGAAAACAAATTTAGTTTAGCAAAGCCCACAACATTTTCTTGTTTTCAGAGAAATAAGTGGAAATAAATGAAACAAAACAACAAACTTCTGAGGAAAACCACAAATCTGGTGTAACTTTGAATACTCTGTGTGAATGTGATACCTTAGGAGTGCCTGTGCACCAACACGCACTGGGGATTTTTCCAAATTTAACACTAAAAACAAGCAACAAACAAGAGACATGATTATTCAAACGTTAAAGTTGAAACAGTTTCCAATAATGAAGTCACCAGAGTCTTGATGTTCAGAGAATTTCTCAGCTAAAACGAGTGTTTGACATTCTGGGAAATGCGTTTATTTGCTCTAGATGGTGGATAAGGAAATCAACACCATTCTCGTGTGTGCCGTGAAGATATCTCTTCAGCCAGCAGCCAGTCAGCTTAGCTTAGAATAAAAACTGTAAATGGGGGAAACAGCTAGCCTGGCTCTGTCGAAAGGTAGCAAAATCTGCCTGTAAGCACCTCTTGAGCTCGTTAGTTATCATGTTCTAGCTCGTTTCTTCTGTACATCAAATGAGAATGATTTTAAAATTGTTTTACCAGAAGTTATGTGCTATTTTCTGATTTCTCGTGACTATTTCTTTCTTGGCCGGAAGAAGTAATTTTCTAGAGTCTCGGAGGGTTTCCCTGACAACCTTACAACAAAGAAACTACAGGAAATTCCTGAGCATAAAGAGAAATAGTTCCAGCAGGCAGCTTCCTGTCAAACTACAAATGATTATTTTCATATCTCAAGGTCTTACAGATATAACATGTTAGTTAGTGAGTCTAAAGCCAAGTTCAGACGAGACGAAACCATTCTTGAATGTTGAAGAAAGGTTGCAGCGGTGTGAATTGGCCGGTCTGAGCTCGACTCAAGTCGGCTGATGGTATCAACTTCAACTCAGCTTGTGCCAGCGGCTGGTTTTAGAACGTAGAGCACGTCTCCTGTTTCTACAGCCAATCAGCTTGTAGTGAAGTTCGCCGGTCAGGTCAAAATGACCGCAGACGGCATGTTTGCATGCTGCAGACGGTGCTCTGTCCCCCGCCAAGCCCTCAGTTTCCATCTTCATGGTGTGCTAATGTCGGACGACGGGTGGCTGCTGCTGCTCGCTGCATGTGCTTATGCCCCGCCCACACACACATTCTCACTAAGTGATTTTTTGGCGCAGTTGTTTTTATATTATTGTGGTGTATATATCATTATTATTATATTCAGCCACAGAATAAGCCTGAAAAGCTGCAAATCAGAACGGAAGTACAGAGAGTTGTTGCATAGAGATGATACACCATCTCATCTAGTTAAATAGGTGTGAACCGGCAGGTTTCTAGAACGCTGCTGAACAGTGCATTGCAAGTAGTTGCCTGTTTCAACTCTTGTCGTTGTGAATCTTTGGTCTGAACTGGGCTTGAGACATTCCCGCCGCCTAATAGCTGCATATGCCAATGTGTATCACATAATACTATATTGTTGCTGTATATGTTTTTCAGCAGTCAAGCACGCTAGGAACATATTTCCACTACAATAGACATGTTTTGGGATTATCATGAACATATATTAAACAATAGCCAAAACAATGTATATTCAAAGCTTTTCCAAAACCATCTGTTAATTCCAAATGATTTCCAGGCTTGGAAAACTGTTTTTCTAACTTCATAACTTCTCCAGAAATTTCATGACTGTGGAGACCTTGTTTATACTTCATGTAAACATGAGAGTGGTTATTGATCTTCTCATCTAACTCTCTGCACAAAAGCAAATATACGTCTAAGTGTCTAAATATTCCTTAAAAAAAAAGCGACATTTTGTGTTCTGCACTCTGTGGCAACAACATAAGTCATCAGTGGAAATGTTGGCATTCAGAGAGTTTCTCTGTTAGCAGTGTTGGAACACTATGAATCCAACAAAGCCTCATTTATGAATCTCCGATTTCTTTTCTGACTGATTGTGATTTATCGGACGAACTGCACCATCAAAGAACAACAGCAACAAACAGAGAGAAAACAACACAAGTAGGCTCTCGTTATTGATTGTGCAGCACTCTCAGAGAAATAACAGCTATGTTAATGCACCTTGATACATAATTTAGTAAACACTGATACCGGAATAGTCTTATAATATGCGCAAATGTACAGTGCCTGTGTGGTTCAATATGACTGTTGGTTTCTGTGGGTCCTTTCATCTTATATATGAAATATATATTGTATGTGGATTACATGGCATCTACACAAAGCTAGCATGATGTCTTTGCAGTATGCTTCACGTCTTTCAAATATTTAAGATCCTCAGTGGGGAGTAGAACAAAACCTGTGCCTCACATGTCTTAAACAAGCACGTGACGGGGATGAATTCTTCTTTTTGACAGTCAAATCCAAAGACGTTACACTTTGCCAGACTATCTTCACGCTGTTTATCATAGAAGCCCAGAGGGGGGTTTAATTTGGCAAGTTGTATTCTTGCACTGACATCAACAAGAATCAGGGGAACACATTTTATTTGCCTGACATTGTCTAATAGCCACCATCGTTTCTGATTAATCTTACACTGCTCGAGGATTTATCTATCTGTGTGCTCCATGTGGTGCCGTACAGCTCAATGGGGAGAGAGGAGCACAAACACTGCCAGGGTTACTGCTTCCACCCCCACTGCACATAATTCTTACTACTTTGGATAAAAGCCTGCGCCAAATGGTGTGTGTGCATGTGTGTGTATGCGTGCGTGTGTGTGTGGGTGAGAGAAGCAGTTCTGACAAAAATAATAACAGCTGTGGCTTTAAAATTGACCAATCTTGTTTGTCGTGTTTATTCTAGCAAACGCTTGAGCGCCAAGTTTGAGCTCATTTTCAGGTTCTCGCTAAGGTTCTTGAGCACCCGTGGTGAACGTTATGACCAGCAAATATCAGAGGAACCTCATGGGTCTGGTTAAGTAGCTCATTTAGCTCAAGGTTAAGTTACCTCAAGGTTATGTTTGGGTCTCTGCAGACCAGCTGTCTGAAGAGTGAGAGGAGGAAAAATGCTGATGGGCCTGTCAAATGTCACAGTAACTCCTGTCGACTGATGGGTGAGAAATACTCAGGGAAGAATGTGAATCTGTGAGAACTAGTGCATGTATGACAAAGGCTAAGTGTATGTACCTATGTGTGCGCTAGTATGTTGGGGAGGGGGTAGTAAAGGAAGCAGTAACGCAGTGGACAAGCTCCTTGGCACGCCAGAGGCACAATGACATTGATCCAGCAGACCTCCCTCCATCAGTCTCCCTGACAGAGGTAACTGGATTGTTCATAAAAATGGAAATTGAGCCATGTTATTCTCATGCGCGCAGGCAGACAATCGGCACACAGATGAATCCATCCAAAAATAAATGCACCCGGCACACGGGTGTGCACAAATACGGAGCGCAAGCCTGACAAAGACGCTCCTGAATATATATACCATTCATTAAAATTGCGGCGACTTCCAACAATTCGGGGGAACCTATAGTGGTTGTTCGAACATAAACGTGCATACACAAACACTTCCTCCACCAGTGCAACCCTCTGTCGATCAGGCAAAGAAACACTTTAAACAGATGCAGGGCAAATAAACAGAGGCAGCTGGGGGAAGGGGGGCACAGGGTGAAGGAAGTAAAGCCCTTTCCTGATTAACAGTTTGCTGTCACGTGCGTTATGATAATACTTAAAGAGGCTAACATTTCAACAGAGCATGGGTGGCTGTGGAGGTGGGTGGGGTTGATAATTACTGCAAATATGCCACAACATGCAATTACCTCTGTTATATGCATTGTTTGTTAGCTTTCCAGCGTTGTGTGTCACACGTTAATTACCCACAACTACTGCAGGCATGTGACGAACGCTTGCTGCACACAGACTATGTGAGCTGAAGCCCTTTCATCATTATTTCAAACGCCGTGGCAGGCATGGGTTACATGTTCATGTTTATTTTATCACAAACTTATAGCAGATGATTCCTTTGTTTCTTTGTATAAATCATTGGGACATCAGTGGATTCAATGCTCTGCTTCTATTTTACTGTTTCATCAATGTGGACCAAACTTAGAAATCATCATCTCTAAAAATAGCTTGATACTTAATCAATTTAGCTCACCCACTGTTTGTCTCCATCAGCACTGGAGCAGGCTTAGCTGTGCAGCAGCAGATGCTATTGATTTTTTTTTGAAGAGTGGGGGTGGGGAAGCACAGAGGAGGTACGGCTAATGATGGAAATTTTCAGAATGACTCCATGCTTTTACAGGGAGCTGTGTTAATGGCGGTTTCAGTGTGACGAGTTGGACATGGTGTAACCTTCAGAAAGGAAGAGGCATTGAGACGGGGCTCCAGGCAACATCCGCAGTGATGAGTTGGATATACAAGCAGGTTTATAATTGGAGCTATGTATTCCAATCTCGTCTGTGTCAAAGCTGAGCATGACGGGGGCACTGATATTTACTTCGCAGTGCTAATGGGATGCACTGTTGTCTCTGTTTGCTTTAATGTGTAAATATTGATGTAGTTTGTGACAAGAGATGGGAATACAAGAGATTAGCCCAAATTCAGTAGGACTGCATGTGGTTCAACAAAGCACTGTGTCTTCTTGATATATATTTTCATTCAGTGGAATACTAAGTCTGACACGTGAAGGAACACAAGAGAAATTAAAAATGTTTTAACAGCTGCTGATGACACAGACAAAACAAAGACAAAGTGACGTAATTTGATACTTCAGCGCAGCCTCAACAGACGTCAATGCAGCCACAAAGTGGCGAGGTGTGGCTGCATTCATAAAAATGTCACATGTGTGATTTGGTTAATTTGAATGCCTGTGTAATTAAAATTCAAGTTCATGTCTGCAGTGCACTGAAAATCACTAATTAATTTGATAACATGAAAATGATTTTTACCCACAGTAGCGATGTGGCTCCAACATTTGTATGACTGACAAGTATTGGACATCTATTGGATGAACTGGCATGAAATTTGACACAGACATTCTCGCTGCTATCATGATTGATGCTAATAACTTTGGTGATCCCCTGAGTTCACTTAGCTCCACCATCTGGTCAAAGTTTTCACATATTGTAACCTATTTTTTCATCACAGGACACCTCTAAAACAAGGGGATATCTCCAGGTCTGAAAAATGAAGCCGATAAAGAAGTGCCTTAAACCTGCAATCTTGCTAATGGACAGCAGGGGGCGACTCCGCTGGTTACAACAAAATGTCAGCTTGTACAAACATCTCACTTGATGTGTTACCTCAGTAAACATTTTCCTCGTGAATTTATGGTCTTAATTGCTAGTTTAAAGTCTTCGTCAACACAGCATGATGTTCATTTTGTAAATGATGGTTGCATTTAGAGTAAAATAGACAATAAAGCAGAGTATGCTTTAGGGTGTGGCGACTTGTGATTGACAAGTCGCTACCACGGCGGTGTACAATTAGATCCACACCTCGCTCCTCCATGTGACATGTTCCATTTGCACTAGGATGTCGGAATTTCTAAGTTCCTAGTCGAAAATTTCAACTTGGAAAGTCGGAGGAACATCACCAATCCTGACCTCAAAATCCAAGATGGTTGTTTCACGCATCAATAGTAGTGACAGCTGTAGTCATATACTGTTTATTAGCACTCCCGTCTTATCAAAACAGTTGTAGACACACTACAGTCCAACACTACAGTTTTTTTGACTTGTTGTACTGGAACACCGTCAACTTGGGTGTGACATCATTCCCAACACCCACTTCAAACTTCGAAGGTGAAGGGAGCGCAGAAATAGCTTTACCCTCTCTGGTTACTTCTGATTCCCAAAACCCAAAATGGTGACAGACCAATGGCAAACTCTTGGTCTCTGAGCAGTAGTCCAAGAACCAATGGTTGACAGTGGCTACGTCCAGGATTGACCAAGTTCTTGTTGGCCCCAGCTGTATTTTGACAGCGTTATCATGTTAACATGCTAACCAGTAATCTATTCATTAATGCTATTATGGATGGTTACCGCTGAGACTGACAGTACACCATAAATCCCAGTACTTTGCAGTTCTTTGCATATACAGACAATACTAGACCCGAGTTACAATACGTCTAGTTGGCACTCAACAACATCCACTGAATTGTGAATCTGCACTATGACTGCAAACCACATGGATTTTGCACACTAATTTTTTGTATTGCATCAGCTGTAACAATAGCGTCCTTGTGTGTTTGGCAAACAGCCGACACCAGGATCCCCCTTTCCGTCAATCACTACACAGGCAAGTGAAATAGAATTTTGCATATTTTACATGAAGACATATTTAAGAACACAGGACATCATGTTGGAATGATTGCCAACTCAGATCATCTATTTTCACCATGAAGGGATCATTTACAAAACATGAAACTCCTCATTACTGTTTTTCTACATTAGTGGATCTGCTTTCTGTTGCAATAATACGGCAGCATCACTGTGTTAAAACATTTTCAACAGTCACTGCTGCTTTCCTGTGAGTCCTGTGTCTCTCCTACAGGTTAAATGTCACTAATATATAGTTAATACATACAGTGTTGTGAGGCTCACTGAAAAGAGAGAAAGGAGCCATCAGCAGGGTTCTGGCCTACAGATCTGCATGTAAAGTGGGTCAACCATGCTCCTGGAGAGCTTAACAAGCTGCTGGAGGAATAAGGCAGAACACTTGATAATTAGCAAGAGGAGGAAGGCATGTTTGAGGGAGACGGGGGCTGCAGGAAGTACAGATGAGAGAACGTGTGGGTGTGAGGCAGCCGGACTAACAAGATTTAACCAGAGGTGTTTTAGAATCTGACAATTTCAGTTGTGCTCTCTGCACAATGTGTTTTCTCCTTTCTCATATTGGTTTATAGGTATTTTTCAAACTGTATTAGTGTGCTAATAGTCTATTTCATACTTCCCTGTTAGACTGTATTCATTTTGTTCCTTGCACAAACCCAATGTCCCTTAAGGCATCAATAAAATTTTATGTTCTTGTTCGGTGACAATTCAGTTCCTGCCTCAGTGTCATCTATCCAGAGTTTTAAAACATTCGTCACATTTCTCCGTGGACTCCTCTCCCTCCACTGTAGTCGTGCTTTGTGGTGAATGTGGTATTGTTTCACATTTGTTGTGAAATAATTAGGCCACGAGATGAAGGTGGAAGATTTCTCAGAAGCAAAGGGATTCTAGCTGATTTTGACCTGTTCCAGACAGCACGGCTGTTTGATGTGAGAGCAGTCTGAGCAGCAGAGAAGGAAAAGGGTTTGAGAGGCAATCTTTCTCATGTTTGCGACGGTAATTCTTCTTTTATTCTCTAAATTGGCTGGTTTCCCTCTCAATTTTTTTGGCTCACAGTCAGCAGCAGAGGACATACTTTTGGTGTAAAAACAAGATCCAAGACTAAGATGAATGATTATAATTAGAGGTTATTTCAGGTTTGGCTAAGATGCTAGCAGCAAAATTAAACCACAATAAAGTGAAAGCAAACACTAATATTAAAACTGCTGTCATGGGACTTTTAGTGATAACATGTCCAACCCTACGGCAAAACATCTGTGCAAATACAATGCTTTCTCTTTCTCATTTATAACCCCTGAAAGACAGAAAATGATACATAAAAATATAGTTTACAAACATTAACAAACTGTTTTTTTCCCCTGTTGAAAAATCTCATGGTGTTGGGGTGTCTCAGTTCCCAGCCATCAGTAATCTGGCTATTTCCACAGCTGAGGGAGAAAGATGCTGTCCTAACACCACTGTAAGCAGGGGGGCTCAGCTGGAGTTGATATGTGTGTCTCTTGTGTCTTTTTGTGTGTGTGTGTGTGTGTGTGTGTGTGTGTGTGTGTGTGTGTGTGTGTGTGTGTGTGTGTGTGTGTGTGTGTGTGTGTGTGTACAGTATGTGAGTCCCTTCCTGAAAGCTCAGGTGCTCTCAGGCGAAGTGTGAAGAGGGTTATGTGAGGCAGAGAGAGAGAAAGACTGAGATAAAGACTTAAGAGCTCATACAGTGAATAGCTGCAGAGCCAGCTGAAACGAGAGGAGGAAGTCACTGTTACTTCCATCTTCACTCACATAAGCTTAAGAGACCACACTGGCTGTGTTTCTGCAGTTCAAGTGTCCCATACTAAGGGCTGAACTGTTAATCAAATTCAAACTGACACTGAGATGTCACAAAAAGCAATTTTCAAATTGCAAAAGCTACCTAACCAACCAGAGTCACGTGCACACAGGCTGCCCTGAGCTCCATGTGACATATGTGAATGAGTGTGGATGAAGAAAACAAGTTGTAAAATGCCACATGTGAGCTTTTATTCATAGACTTCATGGAAATAATAGACGTAGCCATCGTGACATCACCCACTGGTTTGTGGTCTCCTGTCACGAAGCCTCGAGTTCCGCATTGTGGCCATCTTGGATTTTTGGAGCCAGGAGTGACCACATTTGGATGAGAGGGTGGAGTTGGCTCAAATGCCTACGTAAGCAAAGTTTGCATGGTGCATTTACAGGCCTCAAGGAAAGCTGTTCAGCTTTGCAGCCAAATTCTCCCAGTGGCCACTCACGGTATTGCAGTAATTTCTTGCGATCCAAAAAACATTTTCCCTGAAAGACCACCATTATAAAAGATGAACGTTTTATATTCGTAAAACTTTCCTCAAGCCGAGAAAATCAATTTAACAATCTGTGATGTCATCCCAATGTAAAGTCTATGGACGGAGCGGGAACTTGTGGGCGGGGCCAGCGGGAGAAACACCACCGCGCATATTCAGCGGGCTGCATACCACGGAGGTAAATCCAGAAGCGAGAAAATTTTGGGCATGTAAGGCAAGTAACTCCACATAAATGAATAGGCGCCATCTCAGCATCTGTTATCTAGTTATTATCAAAATCTATGCTATAGTTCCCTGTGCTAATGCTAATGCTAACTTTCACTGGTGAAAAACAGGCTTAAAACCATTAAAACAAAGCGTGCTTATCCGAAAAACTGTACATCTGACTCCTGAGAAGGCCTTTTATTTCAACCAAACACTGAACAAGTGTTTTAGTTGAGGACAGCATTACAATTAACTTTTGTATCTCGAAAACACTGAAATTGGGTTTACAACATTTTTTATCTTACCTAACCAACGTTGTTGCCATGGTATAATCTTAGCAATGGACGACACTGGTCATGCCCATTATTATGCATAATTTGTGCCTCAATAAAATTTAAATGAGTGCGAACCCCCCAAACAGTTGTCACGAAGAGGGGAATTAGCTCCAGAGAGCAAAACCATGTTTTGTACCAGGCTGTAAACATGTTTATTTCTGTTGTAAAGTGGAGGATTTTAACATGGGGGTCTATGAGGATTGACTCACTTGTGGAGCCAGCCTCAAGTGGCCATTTAGGGAACTGCAGTTTTTGACACTTAGCGTTGGCTTCATTTCTTTTTCATCCCCTGGTTTGAGTGCAATCCACACATTTACATGTCACTACAATGTGTGCACTGCAAGTGTGTGGTTGAGTGAGTGAGTGGTGGAAAGTTAACATGTACATATCTAACAAGGCTTTAAGCTATCTAGTTTGGGTGATTTGTGTTGTTTACAAGACTTATAATTACATGTTATAAAATTCTACTGTCTTAGAAGGTTTTTACAATTCAATAGCTAAATAAAATTATATTACTCACATCAATTCATGCATCAATTTATTTAATTTCATCATAATACACAGGCCTGGCCTACATGAAAGAGCAGTGTACATGTTGACTGTATCCAACATTGTGTTAGTTATAATATGGGATAAGTTATTGCTCGTGCGTAGTGGATAACACAGATGAGAAAGAAGAAAAGAGAAGATAAGGAACATAGAAAATAATCACATACTAAATTGTATTCACAATATTGGTCTAAAAAAACCCCTATCTGATTATTTTCCCATATCATTGAGCCCTGCGCACACTCCATCTTTCCTGTTTCCTGAGAGACTTCTTTGCCTCCATTATACTACAGCAATATATGGATTATTGGTTTGCTACTGATACTTGGCTGCAGAATCCAAAGAAAGAATCCAGCATGTGTGTGTGTTTGTGTGTGTGTATAATGGAGCTGCAATGATTGGTTAATGAATCGATCGGTTAATCAACAGAAAATTTGTTGGCAACTATTCTAATAATGGGTTTGTCGCTTGAATAAAATGTCCAAATAATTAATAGGTCCAAGTTCTCCAATTTTACTTTGTGATAGTTTTGTGTTCTGGACTGCTGGTTGGACAAAACAAGACATTGGATGAAGTCCCCTTGGGGCTCTGGGATGTTGTGATGGGCTTATCTTTTCAGTGTTTATTTTTCTAATGTTTTATATACCAGACAATTAATCAAGAAAACAGCCTGCAGATTAATCGATAAAAGAAGAGGCTAATTGTTAGTTGGAGCCCTGGTGTGGAAGATTAATTAGAGACCAACAGTTAATAAAAATTCAAATTCAAATTTTATTGTTTAGTTTGATATATGTGGGGGCAAGTGCATGGTCTGTCGTCATATTGGAAACATTGATCTTAAGACTGGAATAGATACCATTCCAGCTTTTAATTTTCTCATTTCTGTGTCTGTTAGCTGAGTGCCCAGCCCCATGGGAAGCTGGCAATCTCACCTGAAAAGCCTTTTTAAGTGGCGTGCTACTCAAACATGCCAATTTCAAAATTAAACCTGTACTGGTGAAAAAAAAGGACTTGGATTAAAGTGATCCGTGGCGTCTATTAAGAGCTTGATGAATGCAGTATAATGACACAGTCTTTATTATGCTTGAATTATCACTTGGGGTGTTGTATGTTTTTCTCTAGTTGCTTGGCGTTTTAAAAATTAAGAATATGTTTGACAGCTGGCTAACTCTGTAAGCCTGCTTAATTAACCTGACCTGAGGGTCAGACAGATTTTCTGAGTCTGACCAGCTGTTTTGGACTGGTTATGGTTCGAATCACACTGAGCCAAACTGCCTTTGACCTTTGCGCCACTTGTCTAATGTGCTTTTGGCAGTGTTATGGATATCAGTGTGCTGACATGCTACTGGAGAACACAACAGGCTGAGGAAATATGAATACCACAACAATTAATGGAATCTTTTTAACCTGCTTTAAATAATACTCAGAATAAAAAATAAATCACCATGTGTATGTTTTTGTACATATTACAAAAACAATAATTGGGAAAAAAACTAGAATGAAAGCCACAGTAGTCAATTGAATTTTTTAATCATTTGAAGGGGAGCCCCCTTTGCCTCTGATGTCCAAGGTCCAAAGCAAAGACAGTGTACTGCATGTTATCTGAAATCATTGAAGTTATTTTACTGTTTTTTACTTAAAAAGCAGAAGATCGAAGTTAAAATATCATCAATAATCACCTTTGACTTGTCATAAAAACCTCCTCCATAAGAAAACAGAAATATAAATTGAGATGCCCCTAAAATTACATTCTAACACATTCATAATTTCCTTGTATTAGAAATTTTATCTGGAAAAACTTCTTTATAGCTTATAATCAAACAAAAGATTCCTGTTCAGGATGACCCTGATTATGACCATGACAACTATATGATGTGATTTTACTGAACAGTTTTTGAGAAATTTGAAGGGAATGGCGGCTCAAACAACATTACACCATAATGAATTTGCTCAAATTTATTTACCATAGTCCCCTTCTGATTTCTCAGTTGGGGGAATAACAGTAGCACGATGCAGTTTGTTGTAAGATTTACATGTTGCATTCTGTTGGATTGGAATAATTCAACAAGTTATGCTTTAAATTGTGTTGGTGTATGGTGTTATAAATATTGTTCCATGTGCCCAATTCTAACTTGGAGCACCAGCCCCTCTAAAGGTCTCTGCCCAACCAGATAATTTGGTCAACAGACCCTTTTAGGGCCGACATCACAATGATGTCAGTTTGTTAGCTGGAGGCAAAACACAACTCTCCCCCACAGGGCTGTTGGCTACATAGGAGTCTTAAATGTTGTTTTGCTGTGTTATTGAGAGCCATAGAAGAAGTCATGGCTCAAAACTTAAATCTATCACATACCAGCCGCCACTGCCCGTCAACAAAAACGAAGACAAGTAGGGTTAAATACGATAAGACGAAAGGACTGGACGTAGGCGATCATCAAAAATGCTCACATGTGCAGCGCACACTTCATATCAGGTTAGGGAAAAGGTATTTCCTGTTGTAGGGATGAATAACGTTATGTGTATTAAGGGTTATCATGTCCACCTCATCAGAAACTGGGGAGGGATTAAGAGGAATATTGGATTTCTCTGTAACGCTAACTTTTTAGCGCATTAGCTAACATTGGCTTCGATAGCAAAACAAACTGGAGGAAACAGTTAAAGTGTCGTCTTCCTTTGTAAGATCGGCACAGTGACATCATCCATCCACTGAGTGAGAGCATCCGGGTCGGCCAGTCTGGTCCCGTTGGTCAGTGTTTCCTTTTTCAAGTAACACTCTCGGTCCTGGAGAGTGAGTGACCTGACATGGTGTGTTCATAAATTCAGTCTGATGATCTACACTAAAATGAGAGCCCTGTTGGTTGAAGAAACCGGGTGTTATATTTCTATATAAATAACGAGTGGTTAGGTTAATCACACATTCACTCCACTCGGCACTCTGCTGCTCTATCTCCTACTCAGAGAGAGTGGTGCTCTGTATATCCGTACGGTATATTCCGACAGCGCTCCGAATTTATGAACAGTCCAGTTTGTGTCAGAGTCCGCTCCAGCAGTCAGAGTGAGTATTTCTGAATGCACCACTTGTATCATCTTCCTCCCTTGTCTAAAACAAGCCAAAAGAACTCACTAGCTAATGTCTATGGAGAACTGTTTTGCCTCCAGCTAAGCCTTGTTACTAACAGAAAAAGGGTCTATAAAGTGTCAGACAACAAATTACAATATCCCAGAGCCCAATGCAAGTCTAAAACCCAAAACACTGGATCGACTATAATAGAAGATCAAGAAAAGTAAGTGATTATCACTTTTGAGAATTGGGACCATCCCTCATCAAATCATCAACTAATTGTTTCCACTGTACATCCAACTGTTTAAGGAAACAGGAAGCATACCTCATGGGGAATCCAGCATTAATTTTCTTGTAATTCTACGAGGTAAATCATGTGAAAAAGGTTGCAACAAATGAAGGAAGTTCTAATAATGTCAAAGCAACAAGCACTAAATTAAGTGCAAATACGCTACATCATACACACAACCAACTGAAAAATACTAATATAATTTTCTAAGTAAATAAATGAATCCCCCGCACTGACCTGTTGCGATCCAATTCAGAACAGTTATTAAAATTCATGGATGTGAAACAAGTCGGGTTCATAGGAAAGAAAATTATTTTCTTTGGAGCCTCCTTGAGTCCCTTCACAATTTGCTGCCTTCTACAATTCTTAGAGCTGTTTTTCATCCCTCGTAATAATCTTGAGTATCATCCAAGAGGAATTATGTCTTGGACCATAAAAAAGAAATATTCTCTGCACACGGCGCTGTGCATTCTTTGTCATTTATCTGGCAAACACACATAGTAAAGCATACTCTCGTAATCTACATTTCACATCTGACAGGTTTGTGTGTTGTTTATTCAGACAGTGCGTACGGCACACAAGGGTAACACCAGCACTTTCATGAACACACCACACCTGGTGCACAAAGCCACAGCCACCATCTCTTCTGAAGGACTCATATTACACAATATTAATCTTTAATGTATTTGTGCACCTTCACATCACTTAAACATATCATTCATACCATTATTTTAACATGTTTGAAAAAAATATGTCTGACAGCTGAAGATAAACTAACAGAGAGCCTGCCTCACTCCATAAAAGGGAAGTTGAGGATATGCTTCGGACACACCACAGGGAACCCGGAGTCTTCAGTGGTGCACATTGGAGCAAATCTGATGTAGATCAAGCTGAGCGAGTCCCAAAAGAGGCTTAAAGGCAAGTATAACCACATGCCAGTTGAAGCAATATGTTTGTTATCTTGTTATTCTTTAACAAAAGGATAAGCACAATTCTTCTCATACACACAATTCACGTACGTACACCCACAATCCACTGGCTACCGCTAAAACAAACATATAAACTTGTACCCTTTTTCCTTCTGTCTCCCTCCTCCCGTCCAACACAAACAACCCATTCACTCCATCCACTTCACTCCATCTTTCCCTTTAAGCCCTGGACTACAAACAAAGGAAAATAACTAAGTGGGATGAGACAAACTGTTTGGACAGATCAACAAAAAGAAGAAGACTTCTTCTAGCCTGCCAAGAGGGAGCCCCTCTAGGGTGTAGGCCTGCTTCTCCATTATTTGATGAAAATCAATTGTTAAAATCAAAACAGACATTAGAAAGCAACAAAAACAAAACTAGACATTGCTCTGAATGAATTAAAAATAATAAAACACCAGGGATGGTTTACCAGCTGAGTGCAATAAGGTCTTCAGAGATGATCTGATACCCGCACTTTTCAATTTCCTTTAATTGGACACTTGAGAAAACGTCTCTTCCGTTTTAATGGAGAGAAGTAATAATTACCATTTTAACAAAAAGGGGGAAACATTACATGATGTGTATCTCATATAGAATAAATGACAATCTAAATCAGGACAAATGGTATGCATGCATCAGTTCTATCTTAAGACTTGATTTCTTTATTCTAGGTTACTTGAATAGAGACTTCAACACTGTAGAGGGATGCCAAATACAATTTCCTGTTCTTTTCATATTAAGGAATACTAAATTAAATGCTCAATTTTCCAAATGTGAAACTTAGAAAGCTTTTGTGTGTATTATGAACATCTGATTTTGTTAGTAAAATGATCTAGATTTCCTGAAAACCCAATTGAAAGCATAACAGCAATCGCCTCTACTGCCAGGATTAAACTAATGTACAACTAATATTTTGGAAAGGAACCACCAGTGAGAGGTGCTCTTTGTCACAAATGCTTTTTACTTTATATATACTGTAGGACTTTTGGCAAAATAGGAGGAAGTGCAGGGATTTATAATCAATAACACACATCAAAAGGTGCGCAGTATGCTGATGATGTAATGTTATATATCTGCAACCAAATATCTGCAAAAGGTAGCACTCAAAGTCAAATTTTAACTCTTACTTTACTGTGCCTACCTAGTTTGGATGTATGGATCACAGTGTTGCGTCAATAATTTTATGTGATTATTATGTGAGTCACTGGCCTGTCCAGCCCATCAATCAGAATCTAGAACATAAACCCATTTTGGAAGATGTCATTATTTTTTAAGACATCTGAACAATAAAATGCATTGTGATTTGCTGAAATACACATGGAGAAGATGAAATGCATTATGGGATGTGCTCTGAGCCAGCTGGCCTCTTATTGGGCTCCATCAAAAAAATGTCAGCGATGAGGCTACGTGGGAAAAAAGGAGGGTTTTCTAATTTCCTGGAAGCAATTATACTCCTGGGTGGAAAACGGCTACTGTGTTTTACATAGTTTTGTGTATCAACCTTACATATAAATAACTAATGAAAACAACTACATCCGAAGGAAACCTTGCTGCTGTACATATTATGTATGATAAATGACCATAATTTTGGAAAAAGAATTTTGGCTGCCAGGCTAGCACAAATATACAAGGACTTGTAAAACTCTGATCTACTGTCCCAGGGGGCCAGTGAGGTAAAAATGTTTCATTGGACACGGAATTAAAGCATTTTTCAAATATTTTGATAGTCAAAGTTTGTGTTTGTATGTATTTTTAGACACTTCCAATGTACATTGAGGTAGTCTTTGTGTTGCTTTAAACCAGTTTATCTCAGTTTTAAAAGGTCAGATCTGTGTCGGGTTGGGAAGTCATTTCACATCAGTATTTGATGGACTGATGGAGTTTAAGATAACCAAAAATGTTTGGGGAAATAAAGCATGTTACATTGGAAAGAGTTGTGAGACGACATTCTACACCAGTCACAGCTATGGCATTTGTGAACTAAACTCAAGCAGCTTGGCGAAAGCCTCTTTTAAAATGTTATTTTAATACATTCTCTCTCAGAAGGCACGAATGAATATTTTACAATCCAAGAGTTAGTGTGGTGCTTCAGTGATTCATTAAGTGTACTTTTTTCCCCAGTGGTTTGGCTGTAACTAGCAATTTGTAAACTGGTAGTGGGGGCAATACGAGAGGGACTGAAAAATTCTACTAAGCTGGCAACATTTTATTGGCACATCATGATTTTAAGTAGGAACAATGGTTCACAGAGAACAGTTAAGCCCATATGTATGCATGTGTTTACCTTTCAAAGAGCCGAGGCGGGCATCAAACCAACTGTAAACAGACTGGTTTGAAATCCTTCCCAGTAAAAGAATACATTTGTAAAACAGTAAAAGAAATACCCCTTGTACTCATCTGAGAGCTGGAATGTGCAGTATATTGCTATTGTTAGATTTTTCTGTGTCTGGCCAGCGAGCATGCACACAGCCAGCTCTGTAGAGCGAGCCGCTTACAGTTGCTCAATAATCCATTTACTTGCCTTTGCTATTGGCGTGACTGTAATTTCAATCACATGGGCAGTGGGGAGATAAGTGGGGAGCTGCGTAATGAAAGCTGCCTGATGGTGACATGGGTTGAAATCGAGTAATGGTTCCTAACTTGTTGCATTAAACAAGATTCATTAGGTTATCAACAGTGATGGGAAAAGATAAGGGCAAGATTTAAGGTACAGCTCGCACTTAACATTTCTTCCTAGAAATGTCAAATGGAAATACAAAGGTCATAAACTCGATTATGAACTGATCAACCCTTGTGCTGTATGACTGTAGTTTTTCTCTCCAATAACTTTGACCAGAGATAAGGTGACAGTGCAGGTTTCTTTTTTATTGGAAATAGGCATATCTGTCTTCTTGAATAAATGATCAGCCAGTTTGATTCTGATTGAGAAATCATGACCAATGTCTATATCTTTGATCTATATTGAACGGTGCATGCACAACAAAGCCCCTTTCCCATTGGACAAAAAAGCCACTAACATCAGGCTTTTGTGTTTAATGAAAAATGTTATAATTGGCATTAACTCCTGGGTCAAATCACTCTGTAGTAGTCATGAGTACTTCAGCTCCAATTGGCTTTGATTATCAATCGGAATACAACACCCAAGGACACGCGCTAATTTTCACCCCTGTGCTGGCACAATGCAATGACAGGACGCCACAAAATACTGTCCATTTCAATCCAAGCAACACTCAGACATTGTTTAAAATTTAGTTGGCATAGAGTCTGAAAGAGTGACTCAATAAACCGCAACATTTTCCTGGCCTCCATGTCTTTTGCATCAAACATGACACATCAGAAAACGGTTTTCCCGTGTTTTAAAAAACCTGCATACATGTGCTAATTTTGGTGGAAAAAGGGTACAACCTGCTGACAGTCAAGGAATACTGCTATCAACGACACTTTCAATTTTAGGTTTTGTATGAATGAATTCATCTCATTTCGAAACTGTGACTACTTTAAAGACAATCCACATTGTTCTAGTTTAGTGGTTTCTCTTTTACCCATGAGATCTAGTAACATTTACACAATGACAACAACGTTGACACTCTCAGAGAGAATTGTCCGTATGCCACAGTGAGCTGTATTACCATATCACCATCTTTCCAGGCAGCTTCTTTCCCCTACAAACCATTACTTGCTGCCTCGCCTCATTAGCATTGCAAATAAGACCTAAAGCAAGAACAGTGATGGCAGCAGCAGCAGCAGCAGCAGAGGAAATAGGACAGAATTAACAAATTATGTAAGAAGCGTGGAAAGAACGGAAGGAACAGAGTGTAGCAACAAGGAGGTGGGTGATGAGGAGGAGGTGTCAAGTGCATATTACAAATCTGATTATACCTTAAACTTGACATTCTTAGATGACATCCATTTCTATTAATGCCATACATTAACTTCAGGAGATTTCTGCACAGGGTGTTCTCTCTGGCAGCAAAGCTCCTTTGCTCACAGAGTTCTCTTTCCCATTGTGAAGGTATATTGTGGGGAGTTTAATCTAGTTGGACCCTAAGACTGACACACAGTTTCTACTTTCTCAACATAATTTCACAGTGTGGAGAAATGTTCAGAGCCAAAAATATGACCTTACAATTGAGAGAACTGCAATCTTGTATGCTACAATGTCTAGAGTCGCAAATTTGAGGGCTTAAGAGTTGCTTGACTGACAGTGATAAAAGACTTGACTTTGACTTGGTATTCATGACTTAAGACCTGACGAAGACTTGAGAAAAATGCCTTGAAACAAGATACGGAGAATTTGTTTTTGAAACATGATTCGTAGATTTTTATTGCAATGCATGCAAACCTGGCAACCCTGTTGGATGCGTCAGACCATCAGTGGGCAAGGCATGAGGCAGCTATCATGGAAGGGGCTAGTCCAAAAAAAAAAAGATCAAATGATTATATTGTTGATGACAGTAGTGAGAGAAAAACAGCTGTATGCAAGGATTGAAGCTACAGAATCAGTGACACGATCACTTCAACATCCAACTTCATCCATCACTACAGTTAATCATAATTTCATATGACTTGACTTGTGACTTGCTTGACTTATGGCGGGGACTCTACTTGACTTGCATGATTCTAACCAAAGTAAACTGGGACTTGCTTGAGACTTGAAGGTTAAGACTTGAGACTTGTTTGTGACTTGCACATGTGTGACTCACTCCCACCTCTGCCTCAGAACACTAGGTAATAGAACAGTAAGTTCTCCTTAAGGCTAACGCTATTAATAGGCTCGCAGGAACTTTGGGGTAATTTTATGGGGCCGGGGTCGTTGGTGCGTGTCTCCACCGCAGGAACCACCCCCGAAGGACAGAGTTCTGGAACTTTTACAGGGGCTAAACAAGTCCCTGCCTCGGAGTAGGTACTCAGAACGGCCCCGAAAAACTCCTGGCTGGGGCTTGGGGTTTACTTGGTGCTGATTGGATACTCCGAGAGGCGAGAGGACGTTCCTGTAAAGTTCCTGACGCCCAAATAGTACCAGGAACTTCTTCAGTGGAAACGGGCCTAATGATCAAGAAATAAATCCACATGGTAGCAAAAACATGAAATACTTCTATATTTTTTCCGATAGCGTGACAAATTCCTATATGACGCATCATTTAGGAAGTTATAGCTGTCAAAGTTCTGCTGTGAGCAACACACAGACCATAAATCATCAGGCTAATTACCAGTACTCATATCAAGCTGGATTTTTTTGACAGGTTTAATGTGTTTTGAAAGCTTTTCACCGAAAAACAGTCATTAAGATGTGGCGTTGCTGCCTCACTTAATGTTTCTAATCTAAAGCTTCCGGTGCAGTCATGTCGTTCCTTTCCAACGGTCCATCTTAAAAATCTCCAAAGTGTTGTTCAGCTTCATTACTTTAAGCAGAATTTCATTTAATAGCTTATGACATTTAACTACTGTAAACTTCTCTCTTCAGACTTTCAGCTGCTTTTAAGAGTCCTTTGGTTAAATGCCATCCAAGTACATGACATTCTAAAATGTTTTTGGAGAGGACAGAAATGGGTTTTTATCAAAGACATAACACTTAGATAGTCAATTGCAATATAATTTCCAGACAGGGCAATCTCTGTAGACTTGGTGACACAGATTGCTTTGCGAAGGGGTGAGGAGGGCAAACATGAGCAAAAAGACAACGTTTGACAGTGAAAATGAAGGCGGGCTTCTTGCCCTAATTGTCCCCTCTTACTGCAGAGTTCAGAGGTGTAGTGGAGGGTATACACAGGTATACATGGGGTATACTCAGCTCGTTTTCTGTCCATTTACAGTATACCCAGCTGAAAGCCAAAAGCCATTGAAATAAAGAGGAAAGTATACCCACTTCTTCTCCGGTAACAAATTCATCGACCTGGTTATACACCCACCTCATGAACTACCACTACATCACTGGTTACGGTAACGGTATGGAGCTCGAGCTGGGAGTCAATTAGCTTAGCTTAGCATGAAACTTGAAGCAGAAGGAAACAGCTAGCCTTGATGTTTTTACATTTTGTTTCACTCATAGACTCTGTAAACAAGATACAACATGTTAATCAACAAGCTTCAGAAGTGACGGCAGCTGTTTCACCCTGCTTACAGTCTTTAAGCTGAGCTAAGCTAGTTCTCCTGGTGATAGCTTCATAGTTAGCATATTAGGCTGTTGTCATGCATTGTTCATACATTTTCCTATGAAAAATAATCTACCAAAATTTGTACATATCCCACACCATGATGAGCCAGTAATTTGTGTATAACCCAAATATTTTGGAAGGCGTGTGAACTCCGAGTCATTTTAAGGTACGTCCTCAGCATGTTTTTCTATATAAACCTAACCACAGCAACTTTACCTGCCTAAACCTAACCTCCACAACTTTACGTTAATTACATGGCTTTACATTAAAGATGTAATGTCATTGGTTGAGCAAACTAATCTGTTGTGTGTGCACTGTCATAGGATATCATATGAACCATTGTATGAGGATAGGTTGAGCATACAGACATGACAGTGGCAGCAATCTCTTCATTTTACTCTTAAAGAAGGCAAATAAATTCCCAAAATGTTGCACTGTTCCTTTAAGAATGTGAATCTGCTGATTTGTTAACAGCCTGTCTTTATCATCTCACTTTTGTTGCTTACTTCGTGGGCTCCTGCACTGCCATAGCCATAGATCTGAGTTATACAATTGGCACCTAAACCATTACCAAAACTGTAACTGATAACAGTGATGGCCAAAACCCTGCATGTAAATAAAAACAAACAATCTAAAATAAAACTAATTTCCATTCTGTCATGGCCGTCGTTGTGCCCCTGTCTCTCCCTTGTGTTTCACTGTGTTCCCCACTCCTCTTGCTCCACTGTTCCCAATTTCTGTGTGTGTGTCCTGCTCACCTGGACCAAACCAACCAACAAACCTGGCAACAATCAGCTCATCACAGCTTATTTACTCCGGCTTTCCTGTCATTCAACGACAGATTGTTATTTTGGTCTCAGTGGTGCATACGCTCAGGCCAAGATCTTGTATCTTTGAGAATACTTTTCCTCATGTTGTTGTGACCCGTATTAATGCTTGTTTGTTTCCTGAGCTCCAGGATTCATGCTTGCCTGCCTGCCATCCTCTCCACTTTCCTTTCCACCTGTACCCTCTGCTGTCCCCATCATCCCTACTCTTCCAAGTGTCTGCATATACAGTACTCTAACAATAAACCTGCTAAAACCTCACGTGCATCTTTGTCTGTGTTTTGCACTCACGAACCAACCTGACACATCCAGTCTTATTCTATGTTTTTAAATAGGAAGCTACTCCAATCAAAGCACCATGAGCTACAATCCTGAATGAGCTAAGCTACAGGGGAACAATGTTGGCAGAGCTGAAATGAGTGCACCTATTGGCGGGTAATGGACTCTGAGAAATGCTGTAATGAAACAGTACAGAGAAAGAGGCCAGAAGGAAGAAAAGGGCAAGCCGTGATGTAAGTGCCACTACTCATCATCTGGTAAAGTCAAGGTCAGGACCTTGTGTGGTCTCATGGTATTTCTGTTCCACTTTTAAAGGAATGGCCAGAGAGTCAGACTGATGTTGCACCGAGCTCGGCTAGGCAAGACTCAAACTGAATGCCTTTTATTCCGCCGACCTTCTTGGGAAAGCTCTGAGTTAACAAAGAGCTAAAATGTTTAAAAACTGCTGCCATGCATGTGTGCATAAATGAAAACCATCCCTGTCCTTTCTTTGCTCAATAACTGGAAATTGTTTCATAACAGAGTCCTTTAAACAGCTTCATCAGAGATCACACAAGCCAAAAAAAAAAAAAAATCTAACAATGGCTTTAAATGCCAGCAAAAATTGCTCCATTTTTTGTGGCGGGACTTAATTGCTTGTGACATGCAATGAGACAGGGGTCCTCTCTGAATCACTCTGGCAATTATGTGGTGTGTAAGCTGCTCTGGTTTGTGTGCTGTGGCTGCTTCAATGTGGACAACTCCCCCCCTCACAGTGGGGGCAGGCTCGACTTGGATGCTTCGGCACTGCTGCTGCAACACTCAGTGGGGGTAACACAAGGAGCCCTATAGTGCGGTAATGCAATATTCATGGTGGGGTGTGAGCAGAGCAGTTAAACACAGCAGAGTTGTTGAGAAGACCTTCCAACCCTCTATCAGGGAGCAGCTGCTGCTTGGGCTTGCTCCCCTCTCCACAGCCTATCCTCTTGCTCGAGCATTGTCTCTTTCTTTCCCTGCCCTCCCCTGTTCCCTCTCTGCTGCCTCTCACTCAACCATTAATTTTTAATCACAACTTAAATGGCTGCCTTGGCTGCGGCTGTGGGGGCAGCAAGTCAAGGGCTCTTGCCTCTGGTTACAAAGTAGGAAATAAATTTGAAGAGATCAAGCTAAACATACAAGGGAGGGGAGAGGGCTGACTGGGGAGAAATTGTACAGGGAGGAAAAATATCAACTTGCTGCTGCCATTACAGCTTAATTAGAATTTCAACTCTTTCATCTTGGACTTTCCATTGCGACTGCTACAGGAAATTGAGATCAAATTAAGATAACGAATTGGGTTTTTCGAGGGCTTTTTTTCCTCGAGGCCATGAGAACGTAAGAAAGGGGAGAATGTGTGGATTTAGATTGTGTGAGGTAGATACTCAGATTTGTCAAATGGCAGACAGACTGATGGAAGAGCTTAAAACAATCAACTGGAAACAATTTTGAAAAGTGATTTTTTTTCTTGTGAAAATGCCAATTTTTTTTGACTTGTTCCAGTTTACAAATTGTGAGGATTTGCTGCTTTTCTTTGTCACATGTGAAACTAAACTATGTCTTTTGGGGTTTTGTACTGTTGTGCCAGCCTTATACTAGAGCTCCAACAATGAATCGATTCATCGCCAACTAATTTGATAACAGATTAATTGGTTTAAGTAATTAAAAAAAGTCAAATTTCTTTGATTCCAGCTTCTAATATGTGACTATTTCCTGGTTTCTTTCCTCCTGAGAGAGTAAACTCAATATCTTTGGGTTGTGGACAAAACAAGACATCAAGGTCTCATTTTGGCTTCGGGAAACACAGATTGACATTTTGCACCATTTTCTGTCATTTTATGAACCAAATGACAAATCGATCAATCAAGACAAATAAATGACTGATTAACTGACAATGAAAATAATCATAAGTTGCAGCCCTATCTTCCACTAAAAGACTTTTAAAGCAATTTCAATGTCGCAGACAAATTTCCAATGTCATAATAAAATAATTAGAGATTTAAATCAGTTGGTGCACAATGTGATCTTGATCATTTGGTGTAAGCTCTTTTTTAGATAGGAGTTATGCAAATCTGCAGGAAAGCCCAATCAGTCTTTGTTCAGCATTGGCAGTATAAAAACAAAATCGGGTAGTGCAGCAAAATGCCGCCTATCTACTTTTGTTTATACAGAATGTGCCTTTTTCGGGGCAATGGGGGGCGTTAGCAAGTAACCAAACATGTAGCTCAGTGTGTGACATAAACAGTGACGTGGGAGGGAAGCCGCGGCTGGTCAGTCCTTCGGTGATTCTCTCGCAAGTCGGCCCGTCCTTCACCGTCCCCGTCATCTGACAGTTAATGACCTCTTCGTGTGTGAGGACAAGGAAGGCGCGCAATTCCTTGTCTCCCCAGTTGCTCATCTTTACAGTGTCTGTCAGGTTTGTTTCCCTTTTGCTACTAGCCGCTAATTCCAACTATCAGCCGTTTCCTGTTTATCCACTGCCAGTGGGTCGCACGTGCTGCGTCATCAACAGCTCCTCCCACAAGTCTTCAACATCCCCTCCCGTTGCGGAAGGCCGCCTCAGTCTGTTTAAACTAGAAGGGTTCTGCCAATATGTCTACCCTATGAGGCGGAAAATTGGGCACCTCGGATCAACTCGCCAATCTGCCTCTGTGTGTCTAAACGCTTGCAGCTTGCCGGCAAAACGGCCCAACATTCGCGGAAAATCTGGCAGTGTAAAAGGGACTTTACGTTGGTGTTTTTTTTTGTCTGGATGTTCAAAATCAAACATGTTTATTATCATCTAAGTATTTAGTCTTGGCTCGTGCAAATACTGAAGTTCAATGGTGTGAATATTGTTAACCTGAAGCTGCGTTCTCTCCAGCACCAAAGAAGTAGCAGCAAACTGGGCAAAATGTCAACATGGAGGAGACTTTGGGGAAGCTCAGGAACTTGAACAAGTCTTGGTTCTCATGTACTGTGGAAAAGGAGGAGAAACTGGAGGAGCTGTGAAGTGAACAAGAGCCTATGTTTAAATTGGCATGTATGTAGGGCACTTATTTTAGTGGGTAATCTTAATTTTTGAAACAGATTGCCTCTCATTCCGTCTGTCTCCTCACACTAATATAGTGTGCAAAATGTAGTTTGAATACCAATACAATTTGTCTTTACGGATTATATTAATGCCAAATTTACAAGAATACTGTCGATCAATGACACCTCGTGTTTCTAGAGTTTTATATATATATTTTTTAATGTCATATTCCTTAAAAGGAGTTTGGCGTTACCTTCTCAACTAAAAGCAGAATGGGAAATCATTTCAAAAGGAATCTAGTCGTAGATTTGCAAATAAAGACCCTGCAACATCCCCAATCTTTGCAAAAAAAACTCGGAGTGTCTTTAGATTTGAGAGGCTGTGAGACTTCAGTCTTTTAAAAGTATTTTCAGAGTCTTTGAGTGTGTGGCAGGCATTAGTCTGACAAAACAAGCAATTTCAAAATGTCAACTAGGGCTTTAGGAAATTGTATTTTTCAACATTTTATGACATTTTACAGACCAACTAATTAATCAATTAACTGAGAAAATAAACAGCAAATCAATCAACTATTAAAATAATTGTTGGCTGCAGCCCCGGCTGACACATCACATTATTCAAAATCACCAAAATGCTCCGAGGATAAAACTACAGCTCCGAGCGTGAGTACATAAAATGCTGAACCACTTATTCATGAAGGACAAGGCTGTGTGGATGTTGTCAGTGAGGTGGCAGCACTCAGGTTTTCCCCTGCATTATTTATTTTCCGTATTGGGGTGGTCTGACCCACTCCTGTAATGAGAACTAGAGTCACGGTCTGTTTGGAGTCCCGGGGCAACGCCGTACGACCGTGTCCCTGGATCACTGCTCAACCACACAGGCCTCTACACAGCCACTGTTTGCTCAGACTTCACTTGGACTGTAAAAGTCAAGCCTTGTTGACACATCTGTGCTGTCTCTCCCCGAGGCTAATGGCTATTACATCTGTCTGCTTCTTTTCAGAGGGAGAGGAAAACTACTAGAATCAAATGCTCTTTTGAAAACAGGCAGAGTGAAAACACTGACAGCTGATGGAAAGCTGACAGCCTCCTCTGAGGGGAATTACCACTGTTGATGTTTCTCACAAGTGCAGCACCGTGGTTAAGATGTCTTTTTGAAGAAATGTTGATGGCCTTGTGGTAGCAGCGTGTCAATGTTTATACTTTACACAGGTCACACTTTATATTATGAGGTAATGTCATATTTTTCTAAAGTGTGCCAAATGTAAACACCATTTTCATCAAAATTGTTTTTCATGGCTACAAAATGCCGCAGAGCACATTTAACATAAAACACGTTTTATTGTAACTGTATTTAACAACATATACAGTTAAACTGGTAACTGAGTGTTCATACCAATTTTATTATTTATCTATTTGTTGTTGTAAAAAGCTCTTGGCTGATATTAGCTTACTGCAGAAAAATCGTATCAGGAATGCAAACTATTATTGTCTCAATTAACTGATTAACTTTTTACTTCATTAAATGTTAGAAAATAGTGAAAATAGTTACATTTTCTTCAGTTCGAGGTGACGTCTGCCCAAAACCAAGCGATATATAAAACATATTAATACATTAGACAAAGAAAGGCTGCAAATTGTCACATTTAAGAAGCTGCAGCAAAATAATCTTTAATACTTTTGCAGAAAAAATAATGAAAACTATGAACTGATTACAAGAATAGTTGCTGATAGGTTGTATTTTGATTGAATAATCTGGCTAAAACTAAATTGCTGTACAGAAATGCAAAAATGTCAAACTGACACGCACTAATGTCATTATATAGTTTGAAAACTCTGCATATCAAATCAAGCGCTTCCTAAACTAACAGAGCATCCACTTTTGAAGTGCTTCACCACTTTTTTTTAACCGTAACGTTGCTGTTAATTCCCGTCCTTGTCCAGCGTTATGAACTCAGACATTCAAAATGGCAGTGCAGCAGCGCGTCACGGTGCAGTGACCACTGTGACAGATATATACGTGAGAACCTTATTTTAAGTTTTATTATGATGCACAGATTTGTACATTAGCAGGAACGTAGCACAACATGGGAGTGAAAGCAGCGCTCTGTTTACTTAAATGTAAAATAGCAGTAAAAATATTCTGTCTCTAAAATCAATGAGTAATTGTGAAAAATAATCCTGATCTCAGTTTTGATCAAAATAATCGTGATTATCATTTTGGTCATAATTGTGCAGTCCTATTTCAGACTTTGATGCACAGCTGGGTGATATGACGGTAGCTCTATATACCGTGTGACGGTAGAAATCCATCCCCAAATACTGTTTGATTACCATTTGTACTGCAGAGCTATTTGGGGCATGAAAATGCTAATCCTATGCTAGCAATGGCATGGCCAACTTACAGTTTTATCCTAACCAGCCCCATTCCTCTTGCCTAAACCTAACCCAACCAACCAACAAAGGCAATGAGTACTAGCCAATCATAGGGAGATTAGGGCGGGTCATTCCTTCACTAGGCCATGCGTCACAAATTTGCATTCGGGGCACATTTTGTCGCAAATCAGGACTGGATTCTTGCTTGATCTCATTATTCTTGCGTGATTCTAATTGCTTCACCATATAATGTGATTTAAGGAGACACGGAGCTTCCACTTTAAAAGAATTTTAGTTTTACTGTTTTGAGTCTGTTGTTGTCTCATGTGAGGCAGTTTGGTTTTGTTCAAACAAAAGAAGGAAATAATCAAATCTGAATAATTACAGTTTGGATACTTTAAACCATGTCTTAATTTACTTTACAAAATAATTACTGTTTGTGATATATAACGTATCAGCGACTAATATCAATGAAAGAAGCTACTTAAGAGGCTGAGAAGGCTCTTAACTGTGCCTTGTTCAAATAAATGCATATTGAGGACCAAAGATGCATTCATGGTGGTTTATTAAGCAAACAGAGGTTACTAACGCAAAATGAGATGACATGAAATATCATGTCTTGTGATATTACGTGATGTGATCATGTGATTGTGGTCAACAGAAAATATCGGAGCCAAAACTCACCCTCTTTTTCTAAAAAGCCACCACGCTAGTGAATGACCAGGTAGAATAATGTGAAAACACACCCACACCTGTGCCAATTACTACCGGAAGTGAAAGTGACCAAAAGAACATGTGCAGCCTAAACTAATAATAAACAATGACGGTTAAATACACATTCTGGCTCGTACAGATAGATAAGACTTTATTAATCCCATGACAGGTAAATTCACACTTTGCAGCAGCTCAAACATCAGAAGCAGGAGAAAGAAGTTAGAAAAGGTGACTGAGTGATAAAGATAAAAAGTTGACAAAGATACCGGCTGGATAACATGAAAATAAAATATTATAAAATCTATATACACTATGTACACCTCTCACTTACACAGGTACTATATGTCCATGATTGATAGCTGCAGAGTATCCGTGATATAAAATTACCCGGACCGTGACAGACAATTTTGGCCGTATCGCCCACCCTTACTCTGGTGTAAAATTCACTTTGCAGTTGGGTGGAAAAACATCCACTGACACTTTTTAACCACATTAAGTGACTCATTGGCCGTGTCTAGTTTAACATCCTCACCTCCGTCAGCTTCTTGAACTGTGCCAATAATCCAGCCATTGATCCTCGATTCCTAACCTGACGAATTAACAAAATCAAGCAAGCAGGCTAACTGCATGCATGCTAGCTCTAGCAGACCTCTCACAATCAGTCCACCAAACTCGCACACACACACAGACGGCAGTAATCTCTCACTAATCAAGGACATCGATCACATTGCAAAGCACATCTGTCTGCATCCCCCTTCTCAGTGCCGACCCAGATTGATTGCTCTGACGGGCTCAGGGCTGAGACAAAGACGGAGGGAGAGAAAGAACGGACAAAACAGAAAACAAAAGGAGATGAAAACAGAAAACCTAGGGCACCTAACATAAGGGTCAAGTCACAAAAGAGACGGGTCCAGATGTGTTGCAATCTGTTTGTATATTTGCACATTCTCTACATAATGTGTTGGTATTTATACTGCACAAAACACTGACATTGCAGTTGCAAAGCACCCTAATAAAATACAGTTTATGTACCATATGTGTCTTTATTCATGAACACTGACCCCTATAAATACAGAATGTAAGACCACAGAAGAAAATATGATTTGCGTTTGCTGCTTTGAGATGAGACAAGCAGCTCAGGATCAGGGTCGACTGAGAATGAATGATTAGCTGTGTACTTCATAAGCCTGAGGTGAGAATAAAAACAACTACTTATAATGGGTCCAAGCCTGCGTGTGAAAAAAGTATTTTTTCCTCCTCCTGCAAAGATCCCTCGCACCGTGGAAATAATTTGGTTCCAAAGCTGATGTTTTTTAAATCCACTGTGCTGAGTGCATGAAACAGACATTACTCTCCTTGCTACACTTTCATCCATGCTATATTCCTGAAGACTAAATCAATTTGAACCCCAGGAGTATAACCCTCTGAGGCATCATCAGAAAAAACTGGCTTGTGCAACAATATAGAAACATCTATATCTATAACAAAGGACGCAGTACGCTTCTTACACGTCCATAGAATATCTGAGTGCATTCATCACACAGAGATAGATTTAAACCAGGGTCAAATGTACACATGACCACATGAGGCCCTGTGACATGTGATAATTGCATTACATTCAATAACAGCTAAACAGAATCTGCAGAAAGAGCGCCATTCATGCAGGAAATGTAATACTAAACAAAGCAGCGGCACGTCAAAGGCTGATTGATATCAGTCTGATATGATATGGATTTTGTAATGGTGACTGATAAAGGCAACAATGCTTCACTGAGATAAGGAGAGACACATCTATTGCCACAACAAAGAGCAATTTCTTTACACAGGCTTTTCACCCTTTACTGAGAAGGAAAACCATTTCATTACCAAGGGCGGCTGATAAAACCTCCGGGCTCAAGTGCAATCAAACACTACACAAAGCTCTCAGGTAAAGCATGTCTCTGTTAATGCTACACTATACTACATAAATACTATTTCAATAATGTATAGGATGCTTTTAAAACTAAATAAAGTAAGTGCAGTAATATTAAGATATAGCAAAAAATGTTCAACCTATATCTTCAAATGTTAAGACAGCCTTGAACAAATTCTTACATACACTCTTGAGGCCTCATTACAGAAACTCCCCGAGTCAGTAATCCTATCTTATCTGAGTTTAGGATGACATTCGGGATTTCTGGTATTATAGATACATGTTTCCTAACTGCATACAGGAAAAAAAATACCATCTTATTTAAGGATAGTAATGTAGCTATTACAGAGCAGTGCTAACTTAGGAGTACTCGAAGTTCTGCCAAAAATGGCAGCTGCACTGTTGTAAGGTCTGTATTGCAATGACGAAGATGGGGAACAACATGAACAACAAAATATAATGATTAAAAGTCTACTCAAACTGTATGATGATACTTTAAATTTCAATGGTGGGGTTTTCTTTCCTCTACGGACGTGATTAGTTTCTCCGACTCCTTGTGGCTGAAACAGATTCGCCTGTCTCTTTTAACACACCTTACCGTAATACATCTTCTTAATTTATTGATGGATTGTGATCATGGGATTTCTTTGTTGTCTTGTTCTGTTCTGTGCTTTAATTGTGTTTATGTTTATTGTTTACTGTGCTGTACCACTAGGGGCCCCCTTGGGGACAATAAAGTTTTCTGAGTCTTGTCAAGTCTTGTCCACGATAGCAAGCTAGCCAGTAACAAATGAGAGCCGTTAATATTATGGCCTGTCCATCTCAAGTATCCTATGGGTCTTTTTCCAAGATACAGGCATGATCCAAGATACAGGCATGACAGGACGAGTGCAGACTGAAGAGGTGAATTTAGAGCCAAAGTAAGGATTTCTTTAGTTAAGATGAGAGGTCTGAGATGGGGCACAGCTATGAGTTTTGGAAATGCTTCTGCAATAGGAAGATGTGACTTTTCCTATCTTTGTAACTTCAGTTAAAGTAGGATAAGTGCTTAGGATATTTTTCTGTAATGAGGCACCTGGATGCTTATCTGCAGCGAAAACTAATCACTTGGTTTTTCACCACCTTGAGATATCCTGATAACACCATAACCTCCATGGCAAAGGTACCAATTAATATCCGTATAATCACCTTTTTTTGTGTGTTATTTCTGTATCTAAAGGAAATGTATTCAAGTGTAAGTTTTCTACCAGAGTTTCTACCGAGTTGAGGTGAAAATGGAAGACTGTAGTTTTGACTCGTAGAGGACCGGATTTAGTCCAAAATGGAAGGGGGCATTTATTTTTTTTTTAACCAGTACTTTCTAAAGATTCATGTGAACATCTGTGAACGTACGCAGAGAGGGTTTTACGGGTAACTGCAGGACAAAGAGGCTCACAGAGAAGCGTCCAAATCTCAACAATGCCCTGCGCATCAAGAAAGCTCTTTGTATGTATAAGAAATTTCAGTGTGAGTTAATTTGTTTTCGATTGCCCAACAACCTTTAATTGGTAACTACCCAGTTTTATGTAACTAAAATGCAAAATGTCGTGAAATACATGAGGCCCGTACTCTTTGGTCCAGTGCTCCATTGGCTCAGTGAGCTTCAGCGCCACATTTCAAAGCACTGTTCGCTTCAAGGTGGTGACATTTTAAAGTTCAGTGATGTAAATGTATTTCCTTTCATGTTATTTTCTGACGTCTTTGCTAACAGACAGCTTGCTCGGTGTGTTAACATGCTGACACACAGAGTCCACTGCCAAAACACTGCCCCCACTGGTAAGCTGACGTTAGCTGGAAGCTAGCTAGCAGCGCTGCTCGTTTGCAATTACAGCTATCATTTGGGGCTTAAGAAAGTTCAGTATGTCAAAAATAGGTTACAGTAATGTTTGTTCATTGAAAAATCCAAATTTCATAACAATAAAGCAAAGTACTCTGTCACAGATTAATTTAGTTTCCTGTGAATGCAATTCAGCATGCAGAAGTGTTGTCAGTGAATCTGTAAGGACAAGCACATCTACTATGGCAAAGTTTATTGCTTGGGGCTCCCTCTTGCTCCCATGCCTGTGTGCTCTGGTCTCTGCTCAGCAGCTCAGCTCTCTCCTCTCTCTTCTCTTCTCCTCTCCCCATTAACCGGCTGACAGATCAGTAATAAACACAGCCTGTCACCTTCAAGGCCTGCCTCTCATTTACTAGAGAACACATGAAACCCCGCTCTCTTGTTCCCTCTCTCCCTCTCCCTCTCCCTCTTCCCTTCATCCGCCGGGCTCATTGGAGCTGAAACCTGATTTTTGGCCCCGTCCGCCTCCGAGGCAGCAAATTCTCCTCTGCACCCAGATAGTCCTGAAAAAGGCATGAATATTAAATGGAAAATCCATGAATAAATAATCAAAAAAGGACTTCCGTCGCTCTAACCTCTTTCTGTCTCCCAGCAGTGGATGACGGAGGAAGAGCGCAGGGGAGAAATAGAGGAGAGAAGAAAAAAAATCATGACCACCTCAGGAGAAAAGGTGGACATTTGTTAGGTAATTGGCTTTCTCTATTTGCAATCCCATGGTGCTGCGATTTCACACATAAAACAAAGAGGTAATCACAAGGTAACAGTGCAGCCGATGCTTAGTGGAACAAAAATTCACCCGCAATATTTTCACTCGGAATATATTGTGTTATTTCCACATGCAGTGCAACCTGAGGGATAAAAGCCATACATATTGTAACAGCTCGATAATGTATGTGAAGAAAATGCAAATGATATTGAAAAGAGAGCTGGAAGTGCAATGTGTACAAGGGATGTGATGTTGAATGCATAACAAACAAATAAGAGAATCATTTATATGTCATATATACTCACTAGTCCCTCTGCACGTGGCTGCTACACAGAAACAAGTGAATATAGATTATTTTGCTTCAAGCAATTCCCATAAGGGTGCTTAACATGTATTGTACTGGATTTCAGTGGGCTGCATTCTTTAACAGAGCACATGGAGACAAAGTGTGAGACAAGCAGCTACTAGTCAATAAGTACCTATGTTGTATTTACTGTGTGGCTGCTGTATAATATGTGATTGTGTGGGTTAATGTTACATATACTGTACATTGCAGCCCCAGTGTCATCTACTAATCATCAGCGTGATGAATCAATTACACACACTAAAACTGAGCAGTAGAATAGTAGTTAAAGGTACAATTTTAACCAACCTTTTTAATGCAATTTATGGCAAAAGGGTTATAATCTCGAGACACCTCACAATTTGATTCAGCTCAGACTCAGAGGTCTACAATACAATTATCAAGGCATCAAAATTTTTCATTTTTCATTGAAATTTCCTCTACTGTAGAGTACTAATATATTAAACAGCTAAACTATTGTTACAATGAAGTTGCATGAAGTACTGTTAAAATAAAGTTAAATCAAGTATTGTTAAACCAAAATTAAATTCATGCTCTACGATTAAATAAAGTACTGTTATAATAAAGTTAAAGTCCTGTCATAATAATGTTAAATCAAGTATTGTGATAATAAAGTTAAATAAAGTACTGTTATAATAACATTAAAGTACAGTTACAATATAGTAAGATAAAGTACCGTTACAATAAAGTTAAATAAAGTACTGTTATGATAAAGTTAAATCAAGTAGTATCATAATAAAATTAATCCAAACATAACCACCTGGCTCGTCTCAGGCTGGAGGTGTTGGTGCTTTTTCTGTGAACTTGAAGCCTCCGGTCAGCAGTATGTAATAAAGTTAAAGTCCTGTTATAATTAAGTTAAATAAAGTATTGTAATAATAAAGTTAAATAAATTACTGCTATAATAACAATAAAGAACAGTTGTGATTAAGTTAAAGTCCTGTTACAATAAAGTTAAATAAAGTAGTAAAATAATCTTAAAGTACTATTATAAAAAAGTAAAATCAAGTAGCAGTATAATGAAATTAATCCAAACATAACTACCTGGCTCGTCTCAGACTGGAGGTGTTGGTGTTTTGCTGAGAACTTGGAGCCTCCAGTCAGCAGTTACATGTGAGCAGTGAGGGGAAAGTTAAACTGTCACAGCAGTGCTGTTAAAAATGAGGATTTATTCACTGTGAGCAGGAAACAAACTTACAGCTCTCTGGTTAATATATAAAAAATATTTACAGGTCGCACTGGTGCTCCATGGTTGCAAATGTGACTTCATGGTCGTGGTCTGAAGTCCTGCAGATACAAAAACACACAAAACACCTCACCTGCTCACACACAAGTGACTCTTGGCTGTTGTACTTCTGATGAACTATCTGCTCAAGGGTTATTTACTCCATTGAACTGCACTTGTTATCAACAGTAGTACTTAAGTCTTCAGAATGATAACTCAATGGCCATGTAAAGATGGTGAGAACGTTTAACATGCACATACAACGACACATGTTACAGTCAAACCAGATCACACTCTGGCTGAGCTCACAACACATGGGAAATTAAAGGTTAATTTTGTTATGTGGAGAGGTAACACAGGAGAGAAAAGAAATAAACACTGTCCTCTAGTTTGACTGTGGTAAATTGGTGCAATTGGTCAGTAATTACCCAGCCAATTGTTTTCTCTTAGCTTTACAATATACTACTAACAGTGGGTACGTTTAAGCAATTTGTTTTTGCTGCTGACAGCCCAACTAGCAGAAATAAATAAATCCCTTTTGTCTGGAGAACCTCTTCATTTGAAAAACAACCACTAATTTAACACTGGTGATTGATGCAAATGGCAAAGAAAACTCAATCTATCCAACAACCTACAAATACACATGGTATTACAGTTTCCAAAAACGTAATAGTGGAAAAACAAAGCATCTTGTTTGGATCATTATATCATTATATACACTGCAAATAAAGAAGAAGTATTTGTGGGAGTATTTCAAAATACTGATAACTGTTTCAACAGCTGTTAAAATATATCTGAATTCTGCTGAACATCAGAATAGATCATCTAAAGAAATGGAAGAAAATGATGTTGGCGCCTCGAGCCTAAGACAGGAGAACTACTTTGTTGACCTTGAGGTCGTTTAAAATGACTCCAGTCTCCAGTGATTTTGAGATTATATATGTCAATGACTTGTGCTAGTAGAGATAAAAAGATCTCATCATGACCTGCAGCTTGAGCTGAATTTCTCATTTTAGCAATTATATCCATGACTTCCTTCCCCGTAGTTGGATCAAACCTCAGCTGGAGAGAGCTCTTCTGTATCTGCTGGAGAGCCATCAGAGTGACTAATCTCTATAGAGGAAGATAAGCCAGTACTCACAAAGCACTCACTGAATTCATATGTTATATCACAAGAGTTATATGTTCAGCACCAGACTGACTGAGGAGCTGGGAATGACCTTTCCTGCTTTTAAAAGGACGTTCTGTTTTGTTTCTATAATGGATGAATCTTTATAGAACAAATGCACACTGCAGAGCTGGATTTTTTTGATCATGATAACATTTGCAGCCATATCTACGAGCATTACTTTAAAGCCTGCCAAATTATCCCAAGACGGAACAAAGGCATTAAGATGCCCTGAGCTTATGAACCACATTTGAATACTTGAACTGTTGCTCTCCTTTCACTAATTCAGTGCTTTAGTCAGTTGAATATGGGAGTGCTTGTACAAGAGATTTGCACGTTTTTTCCTTCTTGCTGGTTGAGCACTCTTTAAACAAGGCTTAAAGCCATTTGATTCACTCATGGAACATTACTCTGGGTATCCACCCTTCATGCTTGGAAGCAATAGGATTTTAATTCTTCGGAGGCATCATAATAGGAAGGTCAAACATAATTCTCAGGTTACCTAAGGCTTTGTTCTGCAGAACAGCAAGTAGCAGCCTCGGGCTTGTTCTGCAGCAACAGTCCCAGCATGACATCTAACAATTTACGTTGAGATGGACGGTGATTCAGAGTTCAACAAATACTTAGCGAAATTGAAAGTTAAGCCTCAATAAATTCAGTTTAAGATGACAAAGGGGATGAAACAGGAAGGGCTTATCTTAGAAACAAACTACCTACCTGGCTGTGAAATGAGTCGCCATCACGCATTGAATTAATCACAGTAGTCTGAGCTCAGATCTCCGCCAGACCACAGGATCCCGTTCAGATTCTAGTCATTAAATTAAACATGTGGCTAATTGTGATGCCTCCAACAGCTTTAAAGTTCAGTATGGGGCCAAGGATTTTGAGTCTTGAATCTCTGCATGCTACAAGATAATTAACTGTCCATTGTAACTAAGGAAAACCAACCTCACCATATTGTTAAAAATCTGTCGTCACAGCTTGATGAGGGTTAAAATTAGCTCTGCTAAGAAGGTTTTGTTTTTCAGTTTGGTTTGTTTGTCTGTTGGTTTGTTTATTTGTTGGTCTGCCTGTTTGTCAGCAGAATTACAGAAGAGCTAATGGCCGATTTTCATGAAATTTAGTGGAAGGTGTTAGCCTGGGAAGCAGATGAATCAGCGAGCATATGTTTTATTTGCTGCTTTGTCTGCTCCCCCTCTCGTTCAGACAGATTTCCAATAGAACAAAACAGAATAGAATATAACTCTACTGTCCACCATGGGTGTCATTACAGAACACTGTCTGTGGTTTAAACCTCATCAGTCATGTTATTGAGTTAAGAACAGTGTTGGGCTAGTAACGTGTTACAGTAATATTACTTTTTCCAGTAACGAGTAGAATAACTTCATACTAATGGAAATTTCAGAAATAATATTACAATAACTCCAAACCCAAACAACTCCTTACAACATTACTCTTGTTGTCACGTCACTACTGACTTGAAATACAACAGTCACATCAAAATATACTCAGTATTACTGTGTCGGGAGGCATTTTGGTCTATGGCTGTTCATAACGCCAGACAAGAGATTCCTGACTAATTCGCATTTGCAAATTGGTCTGTCAATACCAGGCTAGAGGGGTGTAGCATGGGCAAAGGAACAACCCATTAAATTTTAGAGCAGATCTGAATCATGTGGTGTATACAATTTCCTGCTAATTTCCTTAGCATTACAAGATCGGACATTTTGCCTTGACGGAGGTCTGCACTTTCTACCTGCTCCTGTAGTTATTTTTATATCACTTAACGTGTTTGAATCTTTTGGATCAGATGATGTTACTTAACTGTTTTAGTTTGCTATTTAACTCTTTCACTGCCAAAGACGAGATATCTCGTCTTAGGCTTTTTTGATTGCAATGTTATGCTGAACGTCGTGTCCATCTCCTCTGTGAAGATCAGACTTGTATCTTCAAAATAAAGTGCAGAAAAATACATTTGGATTTACTTCACATTTCAACAGAGACAACAGCGATTACAGTTTACAGTGTGTTACAGACTAGGATTACGGAAAAGGATGATGGACTAAGGATATCGGCGTTTTGTTTTTACCGACTTTGGCTTTACGGACTTTGGATACTGACTTTGGATACGGATTTTGGATCACAGTTTTAATGGTACAATGCCGCAGCGTCGTTCGAGGTCTGGGGTTGCCCTCAAGCAACTTACTCTTGTCGAGATGTCAACACCATGAAACGCCAGTGCTACCTGGCCGGGCTGAAGGGGCGCAGCTCACATCTGCGGCCTCGTCCTTTGATCAGCAGCGACAGGGTGTTGCTGCCAGCCCAGACCCAGGATCCAGTGATCTTGGGGGAAACCGTGAACATAAAAAAAATTGTACTGGTACACCTGAAAATGACTGCCGACACAAAAACCTCTTTTTCTCAAGATTTTGGTGCCAAAATGGCTTTTTGGGCTAAATTAACCTATATTCAACAGCCAATTACTCAAAACTGGAACAAGTTAGAAACACACATTTTTTTTGCTGGAGAGTAGAGACTCTCTTCTTTCATTGCATGTGTATATACTAATAGTACATAATATATGGTGGGTCTAAAAAAATCAGTCAAAAAGCTAAAAAAATGTCTGGCAAGCTGGTGGATGTTTTTTTGACAATGCCTGGCAGTGAAAGAGTTAACTGTTGATGTTATTTAACTTATTTAACTGTGTCAAGGTCCAGTCACTTTGGCACTTTTCATTAAACCAGAGCTTAAAGGGTAAAACTATTAATTCAAAATAAAAAGAATGTTGCTGTTGGGTAAAGAGCAGATTTGGTTTGGCATTTTGTATCAGAGCTACTAAACACTACATGAAGAAAATGTTTTAAGTATAGTGTTATATGATATGTGTTTCACTTTTACTATGTGGTTATGTACACACTAGCTGTATGTACATAGTCACTTCATATGGAGGATGTCAGGCTATTAAAAACATGCGGCAAGTGAAGGATAGCTATAAGGAAGAGAAAAAGGAAATGCTGGTTCATGTCAGGGAGCCAAACAGCTTTCAACACCCAGACTGACCTTCAGCTTACACAGAAGCACACACACACACACAGATATAAATGTTCACAGGATGTGACCATAAACCATAATGCACATCCCTTATTACAGCGAGTGAGCCTTGGCCGTATGCCATTTTAAATGTCACAGACTCCTCCACAGGGTAATGACTGATCAACCAGCATCGAGCATAGCCGTAGCATATTATCTACAAAGCCAACTGTAAAACTGTCTGGAGAGAGATGCAGCATCGCATTATTTGATTTGATAATTGCCAAATGCATCCAATAATGTTCATCCATATGCGGGTGTGCTCGCTTTTCCGTCCTTTTAAGCTTCCATACTGTAATAAGCAATATTACTACAGTGCCGGTAAAGCAAAGTGTCTGCTAGTGCTGCTGAGCCTACGAGAAATACTCACTAAAGACTTCAGCATTGTGCAGCTCTCACCTCATCTGTTTGGCTCGCCAGTCATATAAATCAAAACAATTCACATTTATTGAAAACACATAAACAGCTGCAAAATATCACACACAAAATGCAGAGGAGCCAAATAAAAAAGTGACAGGTGAAGAAAAACAAACCTCTAGCAAAGCAATTATATAAAATAGTTTTCATCACCACTTAGAAAACAAACACATTAATGTCAACGTCAGTGTTTTACATATTTCTTGTTCGGTTTTGATGTCTTTTTGTTGCGTTTTGTGTAAAAGATGGGGATTATAGCAATTATGTGTGAGTACTGTCTTGAACTGTATGTATATCTTGAAATAGACCCCTGGGGAAAGTAACTGTTGCCAAGGTAACAGCTAATGGAGATGTAAATATATAATATATAAAAAAAACAGGACTTAATTCACATCTAATGTTTGATCGAGGCTCCCACAACATGATGCAGAATTTGCTCAATAAAAGAATCAATCTCAGCAGCCACACAACGTTTACATGCTACCATTAATGATTAACACACTAATGAAAAAACAGTTGTGCATGTTATGTAATAAAACACTGAGCCTGCTGTGTGCAATGGAAAAAGCAGTAAACTGAAGCCTTTTCTTGCTCATTCTGATGAGGCATGAGATGGCTGGCAATGCCAGTGACAAGCGGATCTTGTCGATGTAAGCTGCTGGGGGAGCAAAAAATACTTGTGCTAAGCCCCCCTGAGTAAGATGAGCGGCAATGCCGTGACCCGTGAGATGCAGTGGGAATTGAGGTGGAAGAGGGGCCGAGAGAGCAAGAGAGTGAGATAGTGAAAAGCTAGCCGGTGACAGAAGAATAAGACAGGCTGGACTGTGTAGGTCCGGTGGGTCAGGATAACCGATCCAGATACAAGGCTAATGTGGGCAGCGGGGAGCATGTTGTGATCAATGCATGCCACATGACAGAGGCATGCCATACATGCAAAGCTGTACACAGAATGGAGACATGATGCAATGGGACATGCATGCTCAACATACTGTGGGTATGATGTGTATCATTCTGAAGTTTCATGTGATTGATGAGATGCGACTGTACTGCAGTGTCAAAACATGTGACAGATTATTTTATTACATACTGCCCTATACCCGGTGTAGTCAGTACAAAATTATCAGTTTTGGTCTGTATCCATTTTGGGATGTATATTGTTCTTACATGTGAATTTGTTGCATTATATTGATTTTGTGTTGCTAATCTCAGGATACTAACTGTTAGTTTAACTAAAATAAGAACATCAGTCACCAGGCTGCATTACTTAAACAGCCATGTGATGGAGTGCATGTTTGGCTGGGAATAAGTCTATCAAGTTCCAAACATGAAAGCCAGAACAAAGCTGGCAGACTGTATTGTACCAATATATCTCTTAGGTGGTTCCCAACTGGTGGGTCGCGGTCCAAAAGTGGGCCATGGGACCATTTTGAATGGACCGCAAGTGACTCGCAAATGTGTCAAGTTTGTGTTGTTTTTTAAGTACAATAAATTCCTGGCACAGAGCTTTATGTTGAAGTGCTGTTTCCTGCTGGAGAGTGAGTGACTAATGGACAGCTATTTGACAGAGAAAGCAAACTAGCTCGACAACATGGCCAAACGCTAGTATGACGCTGAATATATTTAACCATGCGGACCTTGAACGAATGACTGAGGAGAAATCTGGACCCCGTAGCTGGTAGACAATGACATGCAGAATGCCACTGAACTGTCAGAATAAAGCATGATTTCTTTGTAAATGCAATAGAGGTCGGTCTCTACTGGTGGAACAAGCAGTTGAGCTTAGACAGACAGTGGCTGTGAGTGGTGGGGATAACATTATAGGACTTAAAAAAGAAAAATGACTCTGCCCCTGTCTGGGTGTATTGCATTGGTGAGGAAAAAATCGTTAGAGCATAGTTTCGTGATATTTTTGTGTGGCAATATCATATCTTCACAAGGTGACAAGTACCAGGTTTTGTATTATATGAATAATTAATATTACAAATATAAATTAAACTTTAAGTAGCCTACGAGAGTCATATAATCAATTGCTCTTTCAGTCACTAGATACATTTTTGCTGCAAAATATATAATTTACAGTAGAAAAAAGGCAATACATTTTATCATGATACTCAGCATATCGCAACACATGTAAAATCACAATAACACGTATTAAATAAATAAATATCGAGGTAATATCGTACTGTGATAGCCACATATAACTATCTCGAGAAAACATATTCCAACTGCAAAAGCAGTTTATTAGCCACAATATTTTATTCAACACATCACCTGTGTATAGCCCACTGATGCGTCTGTATCCACCACGGCAACAAGTGTCATCAAGTCCTGCAGCAAGATTATTATTATAATGTTATTCTATGGGCTGTAAGTATTTAAACCTAGCAAGACTTTGGGCGTTTATATAATTTTATTATATAAAACAGATATTGCAAAGTTTTCCTTCGGCTACATAATTTGCACAATGTATTGCAATGTACATTACTGCAGTAATCAGCATATCGCAACACCTTAAAAATCGCAGTACTATTGTACGATCATACACCATATACTGCGGTGAAATGTCAAGAAAGGTATGTAGGTTTGTATAAATTGATACTGCCGAAGCCTATCTGGTATTTGATCTTCTTCTTAGAAACAAATCTGCAATGTCCAGTATTTGTCCCTTTGGAGAAAATCGGAGTCATCGTAACTGAACTGCAAAAAAAGAAATAAAGAAAAAAACATGCTGCAGGTACTGAAAAATGAATAATAAAGTCGAATAATGCTGAACAATTTACTATGGGCAAGTTCAACACAGCCATATTTATCCATGCACGGATAGAAAGCAAGCTGCTGATTCATAAAACCACAAGCTATTGTAGGTTTAAATAATGTAGGTAGGTAGAGATTTCCCTGCAGCGATCTGTGCCCACAACAGCAAGCTTGTAACAATGTGTCTGCATGTTTCATCAAGTTCAGCCTTTTATTCACAACCATGTTAATGCCAGTTAGAATTAAACGTATAAAGAATTCAAGACTTTAAAATAAAAGAACAGGCGTACAGAGTAGCCTGATTTTTCACTCCGCGTCTCGTGTGGCAGGAAAGAGCAACAAAATGTCGACCTCTGTAACAGAGAGACAAAGACTTACACAGTATTTACAGACTTCTGAAACCTTCTGTATCGTAATCAAATTCAACACATTTCTCCAGACCTGCTGAAATCCTATACAACAAGCACTTCATTTCATAGTTCACTGCTCAGGTCTGTGCTAAACCTCTGAAACCTTTTCAAATGTTCCTCATTTTCACAAAAATGGAGACAAGGTCGTCATATCCATTTTAGTAAGACACAGCTACTGCTACGTTTTTACCTTGAGCCTCTCAAAAAGCCCTCTCCATCGATCTGGAAAGATCTGAAAGAGGCACAGCTGCATAAACAATCTTCTCAAGTCTTTAGAGGGTTCTGAAATATTAACAAAAGAGCTTGCAGGTACATAATTTTGCAGCAGCAGCTATGGCAGCAGAGGGAAAATGTGTTTGAGTCCTATTATAAATCACAAAATACAGCAACAACATTGCACATCCAGGCCTGGCTTGTCCCCCAGGCAACCTGACAGCAAAATCCCGTCTTTACAGATGGCTCTCAGAGAGGATCTGTACATGTGTATGTAGGAGAGCACTTTGTGTGTTTGTGTGTGTGTTATTCTGTTTTATTAATGAACATATAGTCATCAGACCCTGTGCCTTGCATTATCACTCTTTTGCAGGTCCATTTATGCATGCGTGTGTGCATACAAATGCAGAGGAAAGAGCTGATAAAAAAAAAAAAAAGAAATAAAAAGAAATCCTGAGTCGGCTCAGGCTAATTTCATCCACTCCACTTCCCCTTACATGAAAGAAGCACGACTTACAGATCTTGTGTTTCCCTTTCATGGGGAATTTCACCAGCAGCTCCTGGGGGTTGGTACAGATGAAGACGAATGGGGAAGCAGACTCCTCACAGGTATCAGGGAACTGCAGGGGCGGGGAGGGCGAGAGGGAAGAAAAGAACAGTTTAGCATCATCTTACACAGAACTAGCACGGCCATATTGTGCACTGAATATGTTAAGTTTCATGATGCCCGTTATCACCGTCATGAATGATTCAGCGAGCATCTCTGTTTACACACCTACATCAGGCAAAATGTCCTCCGTGCCTGATGTAAGACTCCATGCCCCGACAGCAACTAATAGTTATGAGTCTCTCTGGGGTTTGTGTGCTATAATTGCACAACTAATGATGCAGTTGGTAATGAAAGCAGTTTCACCACTCGCAAGCAGCAAAGACAAGACAGAAATATACTACAAGCACCACCAAAATCCAAGAAATCCTAAGTCTTGGCGCTGCACATGAATACCATCATATACCCTATACCCTGGTGAAATTTCAGGAACATATTAAGGTGTGAGAAATTGACTATTGCCCTAATCTACACAATGTCAAATGGGGCTGCAACTACTAGAGGCAATTTAATGCATGTTAACCAGTGTTGTGCTAGTTACTGAAAAATAGTAACTTGCTGTTTTTTATTAAACAAAAACGCTTAAATGAATCAGGATGTTTGTGGAACTGCAACACTGCATTGTGAAGCTCGCAGTGTGAGGATTTTTTAAGTTTATTTACCCTTTATTTAGGTTATCTGATTGACACATGCCGACTTTTTCTCTGGAGACACCTGATAAAACGCACTGGCCGATGTGGGCCACCTACAGGTGATATTTGGTGGCCACAGAGTAACGTTTTGCTCTAACCGGCCATCAGGCCATGGTTAATGTTGAACCCTACAATTCTGTTGATTAATTTCTCGATTATTAGTTTGGTCTGTAAAATATCAGAAAATGGTGAAAAATATCAATCAGTGTTTTTGAAAGCTCAAGATGACATCCTCAAATATCTTGTTTTATCCACAGCCCAGATATTCAGTTTATCCTCTATGACGGTAAACTGAATATCTTGTTTTATCCACAGCCCAGATATTCAGTTTACCGTCATAGAGGATAAAAGAAACCAGAAAATATTTATTTTTAAGAAGCTAGAATCAGTAATATTTGACTTTTTTAATTTCATAAAAAAATACTCAAACCAGTTCATCGATTATCCGGGTAGTTGGTGACTAATTCAACAGTTGACAACTAATCGATTAACTGATTAATCATTGCAGCTCCCTTGTCAAACAGACAAGAATCACATTATTGTTAAGACCATGTGTTCAATATTTATGTGTTAGCCTCATAATTACACCCACAATCATTAACTTGTAACATGACATAATTTATTAAAAGCACACCTCTGAATCTACAGAAATACGTCACATTTAACCACATCCATGACATATTTATGCCAACTATATAACATGCCATACTCCATCCCTATGATGGAGAGGATGTTTTACAGCACATAATTGACAGCAGCCCACAGTACACAGAGGCCTGGAGACAAGAGAAAACCTCTCTCCCCCTGTGTTATTGATTGGTCTCTCAGGTGAGAGCAGGGAATTGACTGACACAGTGACAAAGGAGTCATCTTTCCCATAACTGGCAGCCAACGGCTCTCAGCTCATCCAATTTCCTCCGGCGCTATCAGATAGTGCCCATGATTGCATCTAGCCAGCCAGGAAGCAGGTCTTTTCATGACAGCATGCTTTTTCCTCTCCCTCCTCTTATTCACAGTCTCTCTATCTCCCTCAAAGGAGCACTGAAGGTTGTGACAAATTTGGGGCTTTTAAGGGAAATCAACAGAGTCTGCAACCCATCTGTATGGTCCCTGACAAACTGGGGAGAGATGATAGAGATGTTTATTTCAGATTACAGTCCATGTCGACTTGAGTGTAATACACCGGTGAGTGATAAAATATGTAAACACTCAAAGTTGTTAGACATTGACGGGGACCCTAAAAGAGCCCCTTGATTCCAAGCGACACAGTGATTCCAATTAAATTACGGCTCCCAGTCAAGTCTGTCGGATCCAAGATAGAAAACTCCCCCTGCAGCCCTCCAACAAAACTATGTGTGATTTACTGCGGGTCAAACAAGATGACGGCTGTGAGTCCAGAAATGTAGTGTTGGGAGGGAATAAGGCTGACAATGCTCTACATTTCTCTTACTGTCCACAAATACAATGGAAAGATTAAAGGTGCCATGTGGAGTTTTCTTATAAACAAAGTGTCTGTTTACATTCAGTGTTAAACCATTGTGTGAAGTGTGAAACCATTGGCAGGAATGTGCATTGCGTCCTCCACATGCTCATGAGCATGCATGCACGTCCACGGGGACCCACTCAGGGAAAAAAGGAGCCTTTAAAAAGCTCCACAGTGTACCTTTAAAACCAACAATGAATTCATCTACAAGCCTGACATAGCTTTAGGGTTGAAACAGTTGACTAATCAATTAGTCAGTCAATACAAAAGTAATCATCAACTACTTTAATTATTTTAGAATCAATTAATAGTCTGAGCCACTTATGTTACATCAGACCTTCACTGTTTCCAAAAACAATTAACAGCACATAAATGAGGCATGTGCACTACACTTTATTTGAGTCAATCTGCCGCCAACAATATTCAGTAATGCACTAACATTTATCCACCGCTGAAAATAGTCCCCAAGAAATGCACCATTTACTCCTGATTTAATAAAGAATCTCTTTCTATCTGTGTGTGAGAGCCATTTTTATACATTTATTCCTTAAGTGGGTTTCATGGGTTTTGCTGACAGTAAGGAAAAACACTGAATAAACCTTAGACCGTCTGTCAACACAACACATGCAGCCATTTGCAGCTCACAGCAACTGAAGAACAAGCATCCCGCTGTAACAATTAACACTGATCAGATTAGAAAAAGGAATACCATCTTTTATCAACTAGCCAGAGGAGGCATGCGTCACCAGCTACATTGTAAGAACATCGATCCTGTGAACTGTTAAGTCCATGCAGAGCTTCTCAAACAGCTTAGTAAGGTGAGCGGCCTAATTGCATCTTCCTTTCAATGTCCATGTTCGGCACTTAGAGTGACACTTTAATCCAGAGTGATTTAGAATTGTGCACAGTGAGTACTTTTAAAGAGCTATTAGTTAATGTCGTTCATTGGTAGATTTATACAAATTCGGGTATAGTTCTGTGGTTTAACAGTAATTTGACTGAACTACAGCTACAGATGCGGATCTTATGTGAATGGAAATAACAAGACAAGACTCTGGTGTAAATGGGTTGCCTGGCTCCAGAGCTTGGAATCTGCCCACTCCACCGAGCTGACTGATTTGTCTGGCATTGTGACATGAAACAGTGGTTTCTCGGCTGAAATAAAATAGCAGGAGACTAAAAATGAGCCAATCAGCGCCACAGGCAAGACTAATTCGGTTGTCAAGCTTTATCAAGTGGTGCCCTGGAACCAATGAGGAGTAAACAGAACAATGGCGACCACTCTAGACAAGATAAAAGCTGTTATTGAGGCAGTTCTTAATGGACTTTCTTTCTCAATATTGCCTGACATCATAGTTTGTTTTGCTTTGCTCCGCTTAACTCTTAAAACCTCAGCAAAACAAATACGTTGACATGGCTACGCATCAGTGTGGACTAGGGGTGTGCCATATCATCTCTTTCACGATAATGCAGGTATAACTTTTAATACCATATGAAATATTCACACTGTGATACTCGTGATATTATAACTTGTGGACATTGACGTCATATTGTTACCCATGGCAACAAGTATGTCTGAGAACGAAATTGTTAAGGACTCCACGGTGGTTCCAAAAAGAGGAGCAGCTTCGGTAGTGTCGAATAAAGTGTGGCATTGTGAATGTTTCATGAACAGCCCTGGACTTCTCAGACTCTTTTAGTGAGTTACTGCTCAGAGGGAACTCATTCAGCAGCTCAGCGGCACAGCGTCCCTGCCTCTCCTCTCTCGCTGTGTGCACATGGGAGTCGGTGTTGTTAAGTGATTTTGTCATAAACCTTTGGTAATGTAAACCTACGTGACGCTCGTGGCTCAACAAAAAACTACATATATGTGACTGTGTGATAGTTGTGGTATCATAACAGCCTGACACAGGTTACAGCGTGATGATTAGAGGAGAAATGGCAGAACATAAAGGTCCAGGTGGGAAAAAAAAACATCTGGTGGTGGTGTAGTAGATTTTATTTTGTTGAACTATTAATATTGTTACAGAATCTGTATCTCACTCTGAGATACTGTTGTTGTTCACAAACTAAAGAAATGAGAGATCATGTTTGTTTAATTTTTACTGAATATCTGAAGGCAAAGTGTTGACATGTAAATCAATCCTGCTGGGATTCTATTTTATTAAATTAATAATAATGTCATATTGTCAACAATATTGTTAGCGCAAAAATACCCAGAAATATCACGATCATGATCATTTTAGGGCCATACCACCCACCCGTAGTGAGGACTTAAAGCGTTAGATTCAGGAAATCCAGAGTTCTTGCGAGAGCACAATTTGAATTTGCTCAGCGAGTCACTCTGGCAATCAGTAATGACGCTCATTACCCATGCTGTTGGAGCCGAGCTGCACCAATTACATTGGTGTATCTGATATAGTCGGGCCAGAGGCGAACTAAACAGATGACGACAGCGCTGCGATGACGAAGTCCGGAATCAGTCAGTAAACACTGCAAAATGGCTACGGATGAACACTGGTTGTTTGAAACAGCTTTGGCCGCTACAATGAACGAGTTAGACCTGGCTTTTTCTCTAAAAGAGGAACAGAAGACGGCGCTCGAGTCTTTCCTTTGCAAGAAGGTTTTGCCGTTTTGCCGAGCGGATACGGCAAGAGTCTAATCTACCAGTTAGCTCCACTGGTAGCTAAGCGCTAAGTATTGTTCTGATTGGTCGTAGTGTTATCCAATTGCGTGCAGTGATATTTTCAAAGCATGCTTGGTGCCGCCCCTCGAGTTGGGCCATTTTTATTACTCACAGCCAGACCCTAACTTTCTAGATTTGGCTCTGGATTTCCAGGCTAGGTTCTCGATTGATTGATTAGGGAAATCAAATACCCCTCCCCCGCTTATCAGTTAGAGTGGACACACTCACTTTTGTTGTGGACATCCATAAGCTTCTGGTAGCTTCGCTCAGTAACTGGCCATTAGCTATTATTTCGCTGGCTTGGAACAGTCTCACACAATTGCATGTTTCCACCAACATTATTTGCTGTACGTGGATTAAAAACACAGTTGCATTTACTCTTTCACAGTGAAAGAGCCAGTATCTCCTCTTCTCAGATCTGTCTGCAAAAACAGTTTTTGCTTGACTGGAGCAAAGAGGTTCAAGAAAAACCCTCTGACAACCACTGTAACACTCAGACAACATTCATGCCAAAAGTTGAATAAATGAATATCCAGCTGGATGCTTTATGCAGCATGTGAGCATATCAAAATTTAAACAAAAGTCAACAAAAGTCCTGTCATTCAATATTTGTGCATGTCATACTCCATAAAACAGGGAGCAGAATTTGCTGTGAGTGAAAAGGTGATACTAATGTGTGGATTCACTGCTAGAAGAGGGTGTGAGCGTCCATCACACTTGGCCATTGATTAAGACCCTGACGAGAGTTTTTACAGTCCATGAGTGGTGCAGCCTGTGAAAGGACAAGAGTTTTCCCTCTTGCTATCATGACATTTTAAACTCACCACTCTCTCTTTCTATGTCTCTATCTCTTCTGTATACAAGGTGTCAAATATCACACCCTCAATACAAAAAACGCCAATGTCTGAATGTCAAAAAGGCATCACTTTAACAGCCTGATGGAGCCAGGGACGCTATGTATTTCCATGTCTGAAAAGGGCTTGTGTCTGTGTGTAAGTGGTGTTCCCGCGGCTCTGGAAAAAAAGCACCAAAAGCACGTCAGAAAAAATTACACTGAACTTCAAATACCATGAGAACATTTCTATGATCTAAGAGCAATCACATTAAAATTGCTGGGAAAAGAAAATGTATCATAACTCAGATGAGAGGACAGAAGTAGTGATTAAAAGTGTGAATACGAGATGATTCAAAAGGAGGAAACTAACACTTCCTGAAAAGACGAGTTGAGCCTCATTTGAGATCATTACAAAAAATCTCACTTTGCACAAGATGGCTGTATTGTCTGAGGCACTCAAGGAAACAAAATGGTGGTGGTCTTGCTAAATTCAGATGAAACGAGTGTCGCTGCAGCCAGAGTTCGAGTGCGTTCATGTGAAACCCCGCCAGTTGCCTGCCTCTTTCATCCTCCATTAGCTAATTAGCATTTAAAGCTGTTGAATGTGCTGCTTTGCCTCACTACCTCCCCCAACCTAATTGTTTCCATTCCATGTTAATCAAAGGAGCATGAAACATTGTGGTTGTGTGACAAGCAGGTTTGCTGAAGCCCTCCATATTCATCAGGAAGGATCTAATGTAGTCAGAGTGGACCTGCAATTAAAGTTGAGCTTGTTGAGAAACACAGGTGGGGAATTAAGAAATTGTTGAGAGGCATTACTACGAGTGGAAATGACCGTCACACTGGATTCAGCTAAAGGTGATTGGAGTTGTTAGAGTGCTGGTTTCTCAGCATGAAAGGTCTGGGTTACAGCCCCAGGGCATTCTGGGCAGAGGGAGCAATGTGTTTGACATGAGAGAGATCTGAGGGTGTATGTATACTGTGACAAGTGCATTAAAATACCTCAGTGAGAAATGAGTATCACTGGTTGGCTGCCTCAGGCTGATTTACTCGGAGTCAGAAGTCAGACAATTGTGAGACAAGGACTCCGCAGCTTCTACTTGCTCATAAACATCACTGACAATTGGCTCATGTTCAGCACAGAAGTGCATCTACTGCATGGCTGCCTTCCAAACTGTTTTCAGGAAATAGATACAAATACACCTCAACCTTGCCAGCGCACCAACTCCTGATGAATCTAGTCATCAGTAATGTGTTTTAAGAAAAGTGCATTTCTGCTTTAGGTTTAACTGCTGATTAGTTTGTGTGTGCATAATTCAGTAATGATTAGTTCCTGTAAAAGAACAGCTTGACATTTTGGGAAATGTGCTGACTTGCTTTCTTGCTAAGTTAGATTATCCCAGGTCATCAAATACCAACGCGTTTTAACACTTGTTGGTGGATCGCAGACCAAAAGTGGGTAGCGGGTCCATTCTGAATGGACCCCAAGTGACACTCGAATGTTTCAAGTTTGTTCAACACACTTTATTTTGAAGTAAGTCAGATTGTCTAGAACTAGATAGATAAGTCAGCTGCTCTAAGCATCAGATATTGCCACAGATGGGTTTAGACTGGAATTACTTGAATGCAAAGGGCATGGCAAAGGGCGTGACATAGTGTCAGATGAAGGCTAACCTTGCCTTTGAATCCACCTACTCCACCTTGTTCTCGCTCTTTATATTACGTCAGTTACTGTAAGTGTCAAACATTGCCACAGATGGGTTTACAATTGAATTAGTTGAAAACCTGGTGCATCTTTAAGAGACACCACAGGATGCCTTCAACGGTATCACATGCAAAGGGGCGTGACACAGTGTTGGTAACTGACGACCTGGGAATGAAAACGTACAGGATACCATGTCTTTTTATGGAGAGTTACATGCTGGGCAGTCAGGAGAAATCTGGAGAAATCTTGTCCTTAACTTTGGACAGAGCAAGGCTAAACATGTCTAGTTCCAGACCTTTGAATCTGCTTACTCCACCAACAGCAGATTCTTCGTTAAAATAAGTAATGATCTAATAAGCGCTCCAGGAGGAGTAAAAATTAGCCAACTAGCCTTGTCAAAATGTTGTCAAGTGGCATGCTGGAACCAATGAAGAGTAATAACAACACTGGAAAATGCTATAGACAAGATAAAAGCTGTTACCAAGGCTGTTCTAAATTGACATATCACCCATATGGTCTCAGTCTGTCTAGTGAAGCTCCCAAAATGTGAAACTATTCTTTAAAATGTTGTACCTATATGAAGCAGAATTAATTTTCTGCTTCCAGACAGTAAAAGTATTTTGTGTTTAGTCCGTTCTTCTGGCCAGAGAATGGAAAACCAGTATATGAACAAATTTAACTGGAGCATCCTTTTATTTGCAGGCTAGACATATTGTATTGCAACATTTTAATAACACCTGCTGAAGCGGGTTGAGTGAGTGTTAAGGAGGCAACATTCTGTAAATAAAGACTCAAACTATTATAATAACAGCCTGGCTGAATGAAAACCTACATACAAAACACTAAACAGGAAAAGGAAGGAGGTGAAAATTCATACAGCTTCACAGCTCCTTCGGAGACCGTCAATTCAATAAACTGCACACTATTTAATTTGCTGGGATCAAGCCAGAGGGGATTCAACATAAAACCAACTGTAATAACATGAAATTAACAAGTTCATTGGAAAAAGTAAAAAGGGATGGCTGGGCAGAGGCTGCTGGAAGGAAGCCTTTGGCTATGAAAAATAACAGTGGCTCTGAGGGCAGGGAGAGGGCACACTGGCCCTATTGCTCTTACCACATATCCTTATAATGAAGTAACACGCACTGAGGGTCGGACTTCATGAGTCTTTGATCAGCCTTCCTTCCTCAACACATCATCTGCCTTCTATATACTGTACTATTCATCCTTAGTACACTCCAAAATACCATGAGTTCCTACCAACATTTGATGAAAACAACATCCATCTTAATAAAACCAACTAATACAGAGCCAGGGTTTGACAGCAGGAACACAAACCTTTGAGTCCAAGCTTGTCAAGTAACAGCTCAACAAGCCAACACTGTTCCCTCTCCTCTCCCTACAACGTCTCTCTCTCTGGCTCTTTTCAGCTGCTGTCGGCAATTAAGGGCAGCAGAGACAAGTAATCTCCTTCTGGGCGACAGGGCCAGACCAGAACAGGCATGTGGAGTGGGCTGTGCAGTCGAGGGGGTGGGGAGGTGTGGGGAGGGGACTGCGAGGCTGGCCTCAGCCTCAGCTCTAGCCAGGCCCTGCTTGGCTGCACTCAATCTCAGCCCAATAAAAAGCCCTTCATTGGCAGGGTGCAACTGAGCCAGACGGGCTGGGAGCATGTGGCTTTTAAAAATGAGGAGGGTGGAATAAGGGGGGAGGGAAGCGGAGAATGAGAGGAGGGGGGGACCACAGAGTAAAAATGGGGAATATGATTCGGTAAGAAAGATAGATAATAAGAGTGTAAGGTGAGGGAGAAAACACAGAGGCAGAGATTTTGATAGATAGGGAACCACACAAAGCCAACTGTGTCTTTCCAGAAAGGACACTTTTGAAATACTGCTTAGCCACTTCTGTCAGGGCTGGTTTCACCCTGGGAATGGAGAAACAGATGGGTTGTCTCTGAGCTATGGGTTACATGTGGGAGGTGAAAGGGTGTTGTTGGGGACTGTATGCAACAGCAATCGTTCGCCAATCGTTCTTTAATCTATCGTGTTCACCAAACAACACAAGCCTGTTTCTGGCATTCATTAACCCCTCAAACAAATGCAGCTGCCCTCAGGAAACTGCACTGTAACTGCCTTTCAGCTCTTTGCACGCACTTAGTGTATTATTTGTTTTTCCATGGCTGCACAGCAAAGGACGAGAGCGCACACAGACAACCAGACATGCAAACACATATACTGTTCATGAATGTGTCATGTATCACGATTCAAAGAGCTGTCTCCAAAATGAACTGCAGATGATACATTTAAAAGTGACGTTTGTCTCACTTATTCAGCCAGATTTCCTGGTTTAAAATCATCATTTTGTAAATTCTTAGTGTTAAATGCAAATCTCTCATAGGGTTGTTAATGTGTCTGTACCATTACATAATTATGTTGCAGCTTATGTGAAAGTTGTGACTCAACTCAGCTAATGTAGTCAGCTATAATCTATGTTTTTTGACTGCAAATAACCAATTTGTGAATGTTACAAGCCTCTATATGGGTCAGCAAGCATCAGTGTTACACCATAAATTGGAAAATAATGGACACGGCTTGTATTCACCTCAGCCGAACAGAGAAGCAGGCATTCATTTCAGACAGGCCATTATGACAGACGGGCTTTTATTTCTAATTCCCCGTTTTATATATGCGTTTGATGGTATTTCAGTAAGAATCCTCCCTGTTTTCTGATTTCCTCCCATCTGCTGTTTGCTGTTAATGCAAACCAATTCCTCCATCTGTTTCACATTAAAAGCCTTCTAGCGGTTCAGGAGAAATAATCTTTTCACGTCACATTTACTGTGAAACATCTGCAGGAAGTGTTGAGTTTCATTAAGAGCAGCTTAACATCATGAAAGGCGGCAAAATAGAGAGTTGATCAGAACGAATGAAACAGTGAGTGAGAACAGCATTTTCTGGTTAAAAGGGAAAAAGAGCAACAGCAGTTCAGGGCATATCGCTTGACCGCGTTGTACTGATGGCAATCATGGATTACAAATGTAAACTGAACTAAATTTATCATGCCTGCCAATATGGTACATGTACCAGTAATCTTGTATTTTGCTTCTCTTGCCTCCGTCAATATTCAATCATATTCAACCAGCTTTTATTTGTGAATTCAACATAACTTAGTTAAAAGACCCCCTTTGGATTTAGGCTGCTTTCAGACTGAGAGTTGTCTTGCTTTGGTCTGAATCAGGGACTCATTTTATTACAAATTTATATAATTGCCTTGAGTTGGTTCGTGTTCTCACGGCAGCATTTACAAGCGGACCAGATAAAATGCCTTGAGCGAGAAAGCTGCTCCTGATTGGTCAGAATTTCCATGCAGGAAAAATCCAGGAAGTAAACAAAACATTGAAGAAGAGTACACTTGCAAGATAAATCAGCTGAAGATGAATCAGCATGGGGGCCAGTGAAAATGTTATGGTGGGTCCTCCTTTTTTATCTGTTACGTGTTGGTCTGTCTTTCAAACTTGGTACTGACTAATTCTGAACGATATTCGAGCACTGCTTGGACGAAGATGAACAGTATTTTGTGGCAGTTCGTCTTAGCATTGCGCAAGAAAAGAGGCATCCAACAGGTGTCGTATATTCATCATTCTGACTGTTTGGGACGCTGCTTTGTCACTTTCTGACCCATCTGTTGGCACTCGTGATATTTATATACTGCTGAATTTAAAAAGGAAATGGTAGTCAGCCCAGCAGATGTCAGTAACACTGGCAAATCTTCATGATGGCGGTGACAAACTTGGTTGCTAAAAAAGGTACCACCTCGCCCATGTGGCAGCCTACAGATCATCTGTTAGATAAATCAGAATTGCTAGTTTTTAAGGATGCAATTAATGCCATTAGTGCCACCGCAAACACGCCTTCTAAATCATAATAGAGGCTTCAGTGGTCAATGACTGACTGCCACTGGCAACAAACGATAGCATGGCAGAGTCATTTGTCCCGGTATTAATGCCAATTGTAACCTTTCTATTACATACAAAAGCCAGATGTTAATATATGGTAGTGAGTTTTTTGCCCGGTGGGAGAGGCGTTAGAGATGTAATGCTATTACTCAGTCAAAAATGGTTGTGGTAACTGGTGTCTGCATCTATGAATATTTAAAGAAAAACAGCTCAGGTGGACAGGAATGTATTGTTAACTAGTTTATTCATGGTATCAAAGAGGCTCAACTGCATGGTATCAACGGATCATGTAAACAGCTCAACACAAACGGGATCTCTACTGGAGTATGGCAAACAGCCAAATTACACCATGCGTGTAAATGTAGCCAGAAGCATAATTGATTTAATTTGCCTTTTAAACTTCAGTTGAACATTGTGTTTTGTTTTTCAGTCACATTTACCCTTTCCTGGAGAACAAATAGAGGACAAATCATGTGAGTGTTTATATTTATCCTTGTTCTGATCTCTAATTTAATTATTTTTTACAAACTGTTTTTTTTTTAGCTTTTATAGAAATCTTACAGGCCAAAGAAATGCAACCCAGTCATTTTCAGTCTGAACTAAGTGAATAGTATTTTAACAGTAGTAATAACTGCTCTGCTGATTACAAGCAAAACACACCATAGCCGAATTGTGGAAATCTACTATCAGACCAAGTTTACCAGCCTGGCTTGCTGTACTGTCACACTCTACTGCCTTTGAAGAACTTCCACCTTTGATGAGATATGTTTTATGACATTCCTAGAGGAGGGGAAAGCTACAGAAGTCTACTTGCCCTAAATTCTTGATGACAACATAATTAGATGCATTTCCATTTGTTGTTTTGTTTTGTTTTTTTACTTGTTCTTTCTTTTGGACCATCAATACTTGTATAGATAGCATTTTCTGATATTTATTTTGGACCTTGAAAAAGTACTCAATGTGTTGGCCTGTCTCAGCAGATACTAAGATATTAAGATGATCCCTTACTTTGAATGTTCTGTATTGTACCTTACTTGTTTTCCGTCGTTGTTTTTGTTGTAATACCTGAAGTATATAAAAAATCCAATAAACACACTTGTTAAAAAACTGCTTTGCTCATTTTTAAGATGACAATCTGAACCTATCTGACGAGTGAATTACTTCAGTGGTTCCTAACCAGGGGTCTGGAGACCCCCATGGGTCCTTAAGTGAGTTTGAATGGGTGCCCAGGAAAAAGAGGGAAAAGTTATTTTCACTATTTAATTCAATATAAAAGTGAGCCCAATGTGAGTGAAGCCTAATTTCCATCAAGCAGTCAGGTTCAATTCAGTTCGACACACATTTGAAAGGTTATTTTCCATTTCCACTGTGAAAAGTTGTGGATATAACAACAGAACTGTTAAGGTACCCAACATACTGATAATAAAAGGTGGAACTAGACACACTGCATTCTGTTCATTGGTCAATAGAAAACCATCACTCTTACTCGGGGCTGAGTTGTGGCTGCTCTTGAAGCTAATGTAACCACTGTTCATACCATGGTTTTTCATACTTTGGTCAACGGTATGTATAAAATTAACATGTGTTTTGCTGCCTTTTTAATCTTCTCTAGTTAACAGCTACCAACTCCAGACTGAAAAAGATAATTTAATTAACTGTGCCCTTCTACGGTGAAATGTTACGCCGTTTGTTCTTACTGTCTCAGATGACAAATGCTTTAGTTGTGATTGGATCTTCAAGCATTTAAACAATGTATAGGATTTTTAAACCGGATGAACAGCACTACAAATATTCTGTTTTCTCACTTTCCTTTGCATCACCTGTAAAGAAGAAATACAGCCAGAGCTGGACGGAGCAGTGACTAACAACAACCCTGCCTTCATTTAAGAGTCTGCGCCAGAAAAGCTGAACAGATCCAGGGTATAGATACACGTCCACACAGGTTATGTACAGTTCCAAATGTACTACACCAAATATTTTTGTTGGAAACACAGCTTAATAGTCAAAAGAGACTTTTTTGATCATAGCTTCCACTTCGTCCACGGTTATCTCTTTAACTGTAGTTGACAACTATAGAATTCTGGTCTTAATCATCTCTTACAACCAAAATCTTTTCAGATGGATGTCCCTGCAGTGAAACTTTATCAAATGACCATCTGTAACCTAATGTGTATCATTTCAAAGGTCCCTGACATGAAAAAGGTTGACAGGCACTGTATTTTCCAGTCCTAACCATAGCCAAAACAGTTAGTCAGTTAGTGGATTAGTCAATATTTAGACCACTTAAATGCAACTATTTTGATAACTGATTGATTCTTATAGGACTTTTTTTTAAGTAAAAATGCCATCATGTCCAATCATTCCCTAGTTTCAGCTTCTCAGCTGTGAAGATTTTCTGCTTTTCTTCGTTTTTTACTAAATAGTAATGTAAATATCTATGAGTTTTGGATGGAAAATACATGGCATTTCAAAAAGTTACTTTAGGCTTTTGTAAAGTGCAAATGGCAAAATTTACAATTTTCTGACATTTAAAGACTAATACTTAGTTGCATAACTGGCTGTATAATTGTAGGGGGAGTTGAACACAGCCTTTTCTTTTATACTAATAATGTTACAAGTAACCCAACTGTGATTAATGTCTGTAAACATAAAAAAAAGTTTTTATCTTAAGCTACAGGCACGATCACATGCCCAACACATTCTCAGACACCTTTTTACAACCCCTTTAAAACTGGAGGCAAAAGGTGCAACATATGTACCTTCTGCCAAAACGGACACAGGCTCTAGATCACACCAGTGCCGTGTGACATTAACCTAAAGCAATGCTAACCTTATCCCTCTAAACAGGCGGCTGTTGCAGATCACTTTGTCCCTTTCATTGGAGCTCAGGCACACCGTGTTGCACGGTGATGATTAAAAATTTAACACACTCCTTCACCTACAGAATCAACTGGTGTCAAGTTGGAGAGTGAACATTAATTATCTAGGAGTGTCCAACACCGGCTCCTGAATTATTACATTATTAATATCCTCAACACGAGAGACATGTCTCATTATTAGCAGCTCAGCACCAGGGCCACAATTTTCCAATTACTGCCACCGAGTCAGTCTGCTCAGCTGCAAAAAACACATTTGCTTCGCCTTAAAAATGCTCCCTGTTTCAGTGCAATTAAAAGGTCAATTCACACAGTTTGCACTGGAAAAAGTAAAACCCCAACATGCAAATTTGTTATTAATCTCAAAAAGTACAAACTTGCATATGTCCCTTGTATCTCAAAGTACCAATGACCAGTGTTGGACTATAATATTGGAAATAATATTACTTGCTCATACCAATTACTATTAATGGATCTGAGATGTATTCATAAATTGATTCAAATATTATACTTTATATACTTGATATTTTCTTTCATTTATTACTGCCTTAAATTGTAATAAAACATATGTTTCACTTTAACTTCTCTGTGGATTATATCTTGCAAACATGCAAACAGAATGTAAACAGCTCATCCCTACAACTCGAACTGGGTGAAAATGTGTGTGTAAGATTAATGTTTTGGGATAGCAGCCATACTGCTAATACCCAAATTAGAAATCATAACTAACATAATACGATTTACAAATAAATCATAACTTTGAGCAGTCCAATGTGTTTCTAATGCTTGAAAATCTGAAATAGACACAAAGTTTGCCAAAACAGTTGAGGGAAAAAAATCTATTTTACATATACAAATATGTGGAGGTATGGAATGCATATTCTAAAATTTATATCATATTAAACATATACTTATATATCGTTTGCAATAAATTTTCAGTGTGTTTTCTCGCCAGATTCACTCGCAGCTGGTCGCAAAAATAGACCAAACGCCTAAACTATTGCTTCAGATCATGAGCCAGCCTTGGCACTTGGCGCCACGCCGCATTCAATGTGAGCAGCACAATCACTTGACATGGGCACCAAAAGGAAGCATGCAGCACTTCACGGAAAATCGCCGTGCTTCATGAAACTTCCACGTCCAGTGGGAACCTGTCTTAAGACTCTCTCCACTGTGAAAAACACAACCTCACACCTCCTTAGACACCAACGACAACCAACAGCACAATGATGTGAAGCTTGTGGAAATACCCAGCACAAAAGGTGAGCCCTCCTCGGCTGTGGAGGACGGCTGTTGCCATTAACTGGCTAAGCAACAGATGTGGACTACAAGCGACAAAGAACTCATAAAGCTTGTGGCTGGATATGTGGTCAATGAAATGTTGCCTGTCTCCATGACTGACTCTCCATCTTTCAAACACATCCTTGGGAAAATACCAGTCACAGGCAACGTAAGACCCCCAGGTAAAACATCGTTTGCAAGCGATTTAGCCTTAGCTGTGTTTACTGGGGTATACCCTGACATTCACACAGAGGTGCACATGCAAAGTCTGAATGTTGAGGAGGTGTAACGGTAAAGTAATATAATGAGTAATATAACAAATTACTGCTAATAGAGCCAAACACTGCACGACATATCCAAGTTTGTACTTTGAGATAAATCACTGTAAATACCTTTGCCTTTTTTAATCAAAACATCACTGCAATGTGACTATTACATCAAATCACCAAGTGAGGAATCTTGGCAGGATTTGCTGATTTACCTTGGTGTATTTGTGCTGTGATGTTTAGTTCAAGAGCCAACTCTGTGTGTCGGCAATTGAGGCTTTATTATTGTCTTGATGTAAATGACTTCAAGCTGTCACCAGCCCACCATCCCACTTAAAATTCCCTGGAAGACTGAGGAGCAAGACGTATTAAATTTATTTTCTACTCCCCACAGCCTCATAAGCATAACAATTCAGCACTAACAAAAAAAAAAAAAAATTTGTGAAGAGCAAGCCTCACATTAGCCTTTTAGCTTGCTGCAGTGATGACAGGTGTAGTGAAGTCATGTGTTTTTGCAGGGAGATTCACACAGACATCCTCACTTAGCTCGGTTCCACTTTCCCAGCCATGTTTATGACTTCACCTCCTGCAGTGGCCCTCGGGCAAGAAGAAAACAAGACTGCCTCACAACAGTCACATTTTTTTAGACTCAACAAGCCAACTGCTGGAACTTTCCAAGGAAAAGGCTTCTCTCTTGTACTCACAGTTGAGCTTCTGTTTGACGAGAGCAGCACTCTGACAGAAACGGAAAAAAATAAACACATTTCTAATGGCATGTCAAGTCAGGTTTTTCATATATAGTGCCAAATCATAACAAAAATCATCTCAAGACACTTTTCATATGTCAAGACTATACTCTTTAATTTACAGAGACCCAACAGTTCCCCCATGAGCAACACTTGGTGACGGCAATGAGGAAAAACCTCCTTGTAATGCACGGCAGAAAACAGCATTTAAAAAAACCTGACAAATCTGAGATACAGGGAAAATATTCTGCAGGGTTTAATAATGTGGTTCACAAGTTACAAATCCCAAACATGAAAAAATAAGTAGATGTTGTTATTATACTTGAGTTGAAGTATCAGACAACTGCACCGCATTTACAAAAAAATCACACAGTCAGACCCTTCTACTTAGTAGTTTCTTTTACAGCACACACACACACTATCTCAAATACACAGCAAGAACCCCTGGAGACAATTACCATGTCTGCTTTCAAACTTCAACTTCAAAGAAAAATTCCAGGGAATCTGAGGCATTAAAACTTCTTATTTTCCACCACAATCTCCTTTTATCGGTGCCACAAATCCAGCTCCCCTTAACACAGGTGCTGTCAGCAAAAAGGGGCTCGTATTTTAAGCAAGGTAACAAACCACTTCACAGTGGGCATTTGATTTCATAATGTGGAAATTGAGAAGGACCGCGGAGTTTATGAACATGTCTGTCTCTTAAGGTGAATATTTGCTTTGATATTCTGACACTGGGGTACAGCCCTCCCATCTGTGTTCACTCAGCCTCTGTGGGAAATAACTGTCTCTTCCCTCCTTCTCTCGAGGCTGGCAATGAGCGCGGTTTGAGGAAGGAGCACAGAAGGAAGGCTGTCCCTTGATTCTTATCAAAGGCAAGTTTTAGGTTTCTCTGAGCCCATGGGTTAGTGCTGCAGCTTACAATAGATAAGATGATCATGCTGATACGTTCGGAGGGAGAATACAGTGAACTGTTAAACAGAGGGTGTCGAATAAAACTGCTTTACAAGTTCTTTTCAACTGATACTTTTACAGTTTTCGTGAGTGTGCTAAAATATTTTAAGTGAGACACAATGTGGAGATTATATGGATAGTTGAATTTTCCTTGAACTAATGCAGCCCTGAATTATCTTAGGCTATGAAACTGAGGCTTTTATTGAAATAAAATAAGACGACTACTATGTTAGTTACTGCTGCTTTACCCATCGGTTTCCATCCTCACGTGACACATGTGGACTCTACAATGAAACAGTGGCAGATTTACTACTAGAAATCCCAAGTATTTTTTTCAGTAATGGGTCCTTAATTAAAAAAAAGGCAAAAGAAAAGAGAAAAGAAGGGTCTCATTTCTAGCAGGCGACCGTCAAATTTCATTTTTTTTCAGCTGTAGTTGGTTGAAAATGCTTCACCTTTTAACAGATCCAGCTTGTTTCCATTCAGTTAATGGCTATATACATGCTAAAAATATTTAGCGACTAAGGCTAAACTTTCATCTCTTAGGCAGAAGTCCCTCCTCACTAGTGATCCATGTAGAAGACATGGAAATAAAGAAATAGCATTGCTGTCGATGTCTATGGTCGGGCAGTTGGTGAGCGTCTGTCGCCTTAGTTTTTGCAGCGTGTCCTGTACTGTTGGCCCTCGTCAGCCCTTGTCTGTGTATTTTGGCCAACTTGGCATGTTGAATCAGTGTTGGAGACGCTAAGGCCCTCCGCTGAGTCAAATCACTTTGATTGACAGTTCAGCTCTTTGCACAAGAACAGAAACGTAGGTGAGGAAAGCAAACAAATGACTAAAGTCCAGAGGGCGTGTGGTCGAAACAATGTTTTTATATTAAGTAAGATTATGTTTTTAGCCATTAAGCTCTTTGGCAGAGACGGTGTGTAATTGCTCCTGTCCACGGTAAATATACTTTGTTCTTTCGACACTGGGGTGTGTTGTTGTGCTAACTGGCTAACTAGCGTCTTGAATCCCTCCTGTTTGCCACCTGATTTCCCTTTTTTTTAAAGACAAACACAGACTACTGCCACCAGCTGGTATGGAGTTATTTCCTCTCACGCAGACACAGAATATCGGTGCTAGTTGGCCGTTGGCTGTAGTCTTTGCGGTGTGTCTGGTGCAACTTTTTGGCTGAGACACAGGCTTCATGAGAGTCGCAACAGTTGGCCTTCGTTGCCACTGATTCTTTTTCGTCGGTTTGGTGCCTTCATATGTATGTTGACGAATGCTGTAAGATCAGACTGTTTTGTTTCAACCTTCTTTGGCAGTTATCTTAAAGTAAAAACATAATGTTGTAAAAGGCTTTTAGGATGAGGATTAACCAATGTATGTAAACACTATCTCACTTAATGACTGTTACATTGCTGCGTAAACTTCCCTGAATCTGACCATAAAGAGAACGGCAGAGCTGCTAACAATATCCAAAACTCTGCAACCCATCCAAACCTGGCTCCCACACAGTGGAGAAACACGAGACAGTTAATGACGTTCTGCTCTGCCTTGCAAGTAATGCTTGCTTTACAAGAAAAGCATGTAAGCTAGTTAGCCCGCAGCTTACGTTAAAGCGGATAAACACATTAAACACACTCTCCCCTTACATTGTAATACCTGCACTGTCAACAGCAAATTTGTACTTCCATCATAAGCTGATCTACTGTAGTGACCACTCTCTGTGGTAATCCTGGGAGTAGACGATCATTTCACTGCCGTGTGTTCTTATTCTTCTTATCTATTTTTCCTATCCATATGTGTATCTGTGTGTTTGTATGCATTGTGTTGTGTAAAAAGCTACAGGGTGCCTTCATTTCCCTCTGGATTATTAAAGTATCTATCCATATATCTGAGACATTGCTTACACACTCAAAGCATGACAGGCCTGCCGATATGATTGCTAACATATGAGTAAGAGATGGGCACTAATACTGGTTATACTTTATACATAAAACATCAAGAAGCATCCTTTCTTGTGGGAGACTACTAAAAAATCCTTGGATAAATACTTAATGCACATGCTTGGGTTGTGGTTGTGTTGCACTAGGAGTTTTCTAAGATCATTTAAATCTTTCATTACATAATACTTTTCTGCATTTCAGGAAAAAAATCTACAAGAGCTGATAGAGAGTGCGCTTAAATGTTATTCTTTTGTGTTACCCATCTGTCTGTTAAACACTAAATAGCTTCTCACACGGTCTATTTGAACTTAAGGCCAGAGGAGAGGATGACTCAGTTGCTTTTGGGCACTTCCAATATTATTACAGTGATGCCTGGACACAAAGGGACTGACGAAACAGCTAAGGCTCTTAATTTAAATGGAAAAAAGATGTGTTCTTCCACGGCACGACTGGGGATACAGTTAATCTGCGATAACATGCCTATGTTTTTTAAACACCCGGCGCAGGCAATGTACAGTTCAAAGATATGTGAAGTGCCAGCATTATTCAAGTAATTATGCTGAATCTTATTCTCGCTACACTGACCACCAGAAATTTGAGAGGGAAAGAAAATGATGTTGCATGTAAATCAATACTCGACTTCACACACTGAGCCTGCCAAAGCATTTGATGGCAAACTGCCCAGTGGACCGTAGCAAAAGAGCTTGTGCACTATGTGCATCAAGAAATTTCACTAAATATGGCAAAGCAGAGGAATAGTGGAGGCTGGCAGTGAGGGGAGTAAGACTGCAATTTCCTTATTGATTTTCAATAGCCGTTTTAATGATGCCAATATTTTTAATGACTCAATAGCATAGTGTGTTAAAATTGCACATATGCTTTTGTGTGTGTGAAGACAAAGATAAAAATGTGAACCTATTATAAATGGAGCCATGTGGAACAATGCTACATAATTTTTACATAATGCGAGTGACTGTGTGAAGTGCATCAAAGCAATCCTTGATTTGGAGATTGTGACATTCAAAGAAGCTGCATGTGCATTTTGTTTCGACCAGCGCCTGTTCAAAACATGGCTGTTGGAAACACGCCCATTGCCTGGCCTCAGATATTGCTGCGTGCAGCTTTCTCGAGAACCGCTGATCCAAACTACTTCACACTCAACACGGTGCCTCCTTGGGTCATGAGGAATACACCTGCCATGACATAGGGTGTGTTTACATGGACATGAATGTACCATTTATGATCACGTTTTTGAGGCATCCTGTTTATGTCTTTGAGCATGTAAACACCGTATCCTGCCTTCAGAAACCTGGATAAGCTCTTATCCCACTTAAAGCAACTCTTACCTTTCTTGTATTTCACACAGCACTTAGAAAAAATTTGAACATCCATAACTCCAGCCTCTCTCCAAAGTCCCATCCCCTCCTCCAGCAACTCCACCTCTCTCCAAAGGCCTACTCCCCCCTCCTCCATTACGTCCTCATTACGTCTATGATAGATGTAGGCGTTGGCAAGGTAACGTTAGATACACGGAAGAGGAGGGCGAGTGTAACGTTACAACCAAGACAGTCAGACGCAACCCTGGACTTTTAAAACTTAACCGCAGTCAGTGATGACGGATGAGTTTTAGAATAAGGTTACAGTGCTAACGTTAGATAGTAGTGTTAACAGGGCGTCAGTAGCGTAGTGGATAGTGCCGGCGCACCATTAGCAACTGGTTGCTGTGTTGTCATACATAACGTTAAAGCCTATGTTACATTAGAGGCAAAGTAAAAATACCTGTCCAGCAGAAACTCTGCGACCATCACGTCCCTTTTTAGCTCAGGATGAAGCTGCATCAGTCTTTGCCATCGCTCAAAAGCAGAGCTGATGTTGACCCCAGTTTTGGCTCTTGCAGCATCAAGTTCTCTCTCAGTGTTAGCTGTTCCTGCTATATTCTTTCTTTCGCCAACTGATTTCCCTGTTGGAGCCGCTGAAGGTGGAACGCGAGCGGTTACATCAGTCGGAGACCTCCACATGGGGAAGACAGACAGGACGCTCGGCCAATCATTGAATTCGGTCCGAGTGCATGGAGTTTTCTTAGAACCATATGAGAATGGTGTAATTATGAGTTTCTATTTCTGGTGGAATTCACTTACATTTTAGTGTGCCATCAGCTTATTAATAGCATTTTAACTCAAACAAAGAAAAGCATAACATTTCCAGAAAGGTAAGTGTGGCTTTAATAGAAACCCAAATATGCTACCTGGTGTACTCAAAAAGAAACCGAAATTCTGTTGCATGTATACACCTTATCTCGGTTATTGAGCCAAGTGACAGAACAGAAACTAACGATGGCGGCAGCGTCTCACTTCTCCTATCACTTGGTTATCAACCCAATGCTAGTCCCCTCTTCATTTACAGTGTGTTCTTCTGGTGGCTGTAACACACTACTAATAAGAAGTAGTTATACAGTGAGAGCTCACACTGCACTTTCTTAGGTCCTCAGCATTACAACCGCCATGTGTGAAATCAATCAGATGAACGGTCGTTGAGAAAATCAAAGGACAGACATGCATACAGACTCCTTCTGTTTTAGTTAGATTATACTCTTACCAAAGTGAGACACTTTCTGAATAACCCTTTCCAAGGTAGGCGTCTGTGGATACTCAGGCAGTTTCTGTAGTTTCACCTTGCCACCCTTCAGCTCTAAAGTTGAAAGCCGGCCCAAAAGAGTTGAGCATGAAGGCAAAGACATTTCAGCGAGACACCACTACACAAAGGGAAAGCACATCATATTTGATGTTAATTCTGCTTGATCATAAGCAGGTTCCTGGTGTATATGGGGCAGACTGTGAATTCCCTGCTTCCCTCAGCACACATCACCAGAGCCTCATTGAAAATAATGATCACATTCCTCCTGCCATTCTTTACGACAGCAGCTCATATGAAGACACGGTCCCCTGTGTTGTGGAATTAAGACATTTACAGTGTGAGACTAATAGAGCTCATGCACTAAAGACAAACAACATTCAGCTGAACATTGTGCATGACTCCGTGTCACAGTTTAAACGGACAAAGATCCTGAACACAAGATACAGCATATGTACACATCTGTCACAGGCGTTGAGCCAAGAGCAGTGTGATTTTCTAATGAATACAACAGGTCAGATCGTGCTATATAAAACACACATCTGGTATGAATTAGAAAATAAAACATTAGAGGAAAAACTTTCTTTTGGTTATAGAATGTGATTAAATTGGTACTCTGCCCGTGTTTGTTACTGATTTCCAAGTCAGACATTTATAAAGGCAAACTGCACTTGATGCCCACGACAACAGCTGGCAGCACACAGCTGACAGCTTGTGAACACAACCTCTTAAAAGAATTCATTAATGTGTTCTCAAAACAGGTGAATGGAGAAACTTGTTGCTAGTCTAATGAAATTCTACCTCTTCTCCTTTTATACTGCTGCTCTAGCATATTCGAAGCAGCTGCTCTATGTGAATATGAGGCATTTTGAGGAACTTATTATCAATTATCTAACTCTTAAAACTGCTCTATGATCCAAAATCTTAAAGGTTAGACAAATGTAGCTGCTGAACCTAACAGTACATACTAAGTTGTAATCAATTTCATTTGACATGAGTCTGAGTTCAACCTTGAAAATAACCTGTGTAACTGACACGTGGCAAAGTTTACAGGATCTGTTATGTGGGGGAATTCTGTCAAAGTCAGTGATGGATCTTCCCATAGGCGACAGAGGCAGCCGCCTAGGGTGCATTAAAAACTGCCCCCAACCCCCACTTTGTTTTTGGACAGTGAAAAATTGAACATAAGGGAAATGGTGGCATGGAGAGAGTGTGGAGAACACAAGGCTGAGACAAAAAGAAACCCGGTCTCATTAAATATTGATGTCATTATTTCTCAAATACTGATGCTTTGTCAGATACTGACACGCACAGGCTCCCTTTAGCAGTGGTAAGACACATCAGGCAGAGGCATTTTTTTGACTGAGGAGAAACTGCTGTGGCATAAACAGTGAAAAAATATGCATTGGGTGGGAAGGATAGTAGGTGGATTGTTCAAACAAACTCTGGACTTTCACCCAAGAGACCGCTGCTCGTTTCCTGTGTGAAACCAAAAAGGTAATTGAATTATTTTAACAAGAATGTAATGTGCTGGTATGTATATCATGCTACACTATTACACATACCATATTCTTTTATTGTTTGCTATGTGTTAAAAGATCAACCAATTGGAATGGTAGTCAGTGATAAGTATCAGCTCTAATAAGCCTGATTAGATTATCACTCTTAAACAGAATTAATATCAGAAGGGAATATGCACTAAAATTATACAGACTAAATAGTAAATAAACTTAAGATTAAAGACAATCATTGAACACACACAACTTGTATTTTGTTATTCATGTCATATTTTCTTGTAATTATCTCTTTCTCTTCCAGTGAGTATATCCTGAGAATAAGTCAGACTCACTGGTTTGATGGGCAAGTGGAAGCAAATTTTCTTTTAGTTTGCTGCACACAAAGAGAGAAAGATTAATGGCACTGGAAGCACGGATGGCCTTCCTCGCCTCCCCCCTCTTTCTTCATACTTTCCTCCCCTCTGATGTCGCTAGCAGGAAGTTGCTGAGCAGACATGTCATCCAGCAGAGCACAATTGAGTTTGTAATCTCTGACCCTGCAGTGGCAGAGAGTCTCCCGCTCTCTGTCTCTCCGGTTCTCCCTCTCTCGCAGAGATAGTTGTGGTTATACTGCTGCTGGGTCCGGGCTTGGCCGGATAAAGATCTCTTCTCAAATGAACACACACAGGCATGTGTGACATAAAGCAATTGCTTAGGCATGCCTGGGGAATGCTGGCAAAAACACTCAAAATCAGCTAGACGTAATGAGTGAAGTAATGCCTGTCCTCACATTTGGATGGGAGCAGGCGTAGAGAATAATGATTAAATTGAGAGCTCTTCCAATTCCCGATAACGCCATAGCAGGGAAACACAGTCGCCCACTGACTTTGTGCAAAGTACTCAGTGAATGCGCCATACAACCTTCATTCATTTCCTCATTCCAAAACAGAAAACTGGCACAGACACTAGCCTCATGAGGAGCCATTTTGGGGCATCAACAACAAACACCAGATGTGGAGATGGGAGATAAATGTCAAACATATTGATTCTATGCTCCATTACAGCTTATTGTGGGGGGTTGGAGTTTGCCTGCGGCAAGGCACTAAATACATCACAACATTAAAATCTACAGAGGTCTCGTTTTTCCTGTTTTATGCAAACATTGTTTAACACAGCCGGGGCCGTTATTTCAAAGGGAACACAAACTGAGAACCAGACGACTGTTACATAAACTAGAAACAAAAAGGCAGTTCCAATTACATCTGCTGGGACATAAAAGAATTGCTAACATACCTATTCAAAAACGGCAACAGCTAAACTTACTTTAACCACAAAATCACAGGCTTTTAAAGTTTGGGCTGTGATGGTTCCAGTCCAACGACTTGATTTAATCCCTTTGATTCTCTTTACCACCCTCCCTCAGTATGTTTACCAGTATTTGGAGGGTAACATTTATTTCTTCCACATATGCTATATCCACCACTGCATAAAATGTGTTAGCGGGGACGCTATCTAGGAATGTGTGAATGCGGTCCAAGAAGAGGTCTTTTTATAATAAACAGCAACAACAGAAACAGGTTAACACACATCAGAGGAATAATTGTGGTGGAGGAACATTTCTGTCTCTTGTGAATCACTTCTGAATCTTTTATGTGTGGTACATATTGTGGTTGAATAAAGAAAACAATCCATATTCTTGTCAGTTAATCCATCTAAATACTGAGCACTGCAAAACATGTTATTACCAGGAACAATTCTACTGCAATTTCATCCACATACCAGATAATATTTGGTGACTGCTACCCTGAATCCTGAATATATTATAATAAAGAATATATGTGAGGGTCCAAAGGACAGAGGGATGCTGTATGCTGTAAAGCCCTGTGAGGCAAATTGTGATTTGCGATATTGGGCTTTATAAATAAAATTGATTGATTGATTGATTGATTGATAAATTGCCTTCAAGGTCCCGTGTGTAGGAATTGGGGAGCTCTATAAGCAGAAATGGAATATAATATGATAAATATATAATCTGGCGGCACTTTTCTCCAGCTTCCTCCCACAGTCCAAAGACATGCAGGTTAATTGGTGACTCTAAATTGTCCGTAGGAGTGTATGTGAGTGTGAATGGTTGTCTGTCTCTATGTGTCAGCCCTGTGATAGTCTGGTGACGTGTCCAGGGTGCACCCTTGTCTCTCGCGCAATGTCAGCTGGGATAGGCTGCCCCTAACAGGATAAGCGTTTATGGAAAATTAATGAATTAAAGTATATAATATGTTGTGCATAATTGCCTGAAAATCTTATAAGAATCAGCATATTTTCGTTACCTTAGAATGAGCTGCTTAAATCTACATAACGATCCAGTCATCATCCACAGAGTCCACCATGTTTCTACAGTAGCCATGAATGGACAAACCTAACACTGGCTCTAGATAGGACTAACCGTGTTTTTGCATTGGCCACCATATTTATCAGCCCCTCAGCAACAAGCAGCATCATAAACCCCCTTTTTTTAAATGTGAAACTGCTTCATTCAGTGTTTATACTGATTTAAATCACCTGGTCCATTTGTTTTGTAAAGATAGAGATCTCTACGCATAATTTGGCTCCTGGTAAAAACCTCCTGAACATCTGGATCTTAAGTTAAAAGAGAAAAAAGGTGAGCCCACATTAGCAGGTGCTGGGCTAGCAGAGCATCTGTCACAAGCTTTAAAGTGTCGGAAAAACACTGATTTGTAACATGAGACTGTTTTTCTCTGTGTTTTCACTGTTTCAAATCACCAGAGGTCTCATTTATGAAACAGTGCGGAGGATCCATATTAAAGGTGTACATGCTGAAAAAGGCGTGTACTGAAAAATATACTGATTTATAACCATGCGTAAGCCTACAAGGACACAATTTCCTTTTATAAATCCCAAATCAACTTGGAATTATCCGCATGTGGATCAGCCTCATATCCTGCCCTCTACATGCCCAAATTCAGCCAACATGGTCAATGCAGAGCACCTCATGAATGCTGATGCATGGAAATCAGCCTGCTGATCGATGGTTCTTTGGATCATGGTAACAGCAGAGTGTCACTGTAGTATTCCTGTGTTTACAGCGATTAGACTGATTGCATCGCACCTTGCCAAAACGGTAATCCCTGGAATTGGGATATCATTTGAATTTGAATATGAAGGTTTGATAGGTGAACACTATTTATTTATGTATTTAAGTTTGTTATGGTGATAGAATTTACACAGTCCATATGTGCAGGTGGTGTTGTAAGGTGAGCGGAGGAGGCAAGGCTCTGTGTGCGCACACTCATGATCACTGCAGCGATTTTACTTTACATAAGTTTGTCTTATTTTCAATGGACCTAAAACAAACAAGAACTGGTTAACTTAAAGGGCTGCATATCTTGTTCCTATTCTGCTACAGTCAATAATATTAGACAACTCTAATTAACTTGCAAGTTTTTCTGTTTGTGTCCAAAAGGACTCCACTGGAGCAATGACTAAATAATGACCTTGACTTCTGCAACATTTCCATTTCAAAAAAGAAAGGAAAAAAACCCCAATTGTGTTTCTCAACATAAAAAAATAATTATATGTTAAAGAGGTCTGCTTTAAAAGAGCAATAACAATCACATAATTCTAAAAGAATAACCAAAGAAGAATTTGAACCTGTTTAGCATTCAGTCTAACGCTTCATACAGCTTGGTATCCTGTTACCTCTCTTTGATTCTAACATATTTTCATCAACACTGCTGTCTTTCAGACCATCAAAGGAAGCTGTCTGAAATCACTCTTGTTGCCTTTATCTTTGTTCCAAGTTCCTGTGATCAGCATACAGCAGGAGGAACAAGTCCTATTAAATGTGCAGAACAAAATGGTGGAGAGATAATAAAGGGGGGGCTTCACTGACAGTTCCCCCAACAGCAGGAATTGTATGACATTCAATGAAGTGGTCTAAGGACAGCAGTGAAATTCTAAACAGTGTAGCAGGCCATTTCAAGTCTGGCAGATGGTTCTATGTATTTTTCATGCTGTTGAAAACCTGTGACTGAGGTTTGGTTGGTTGTCATCCAGAGCCTGGGGACTCTGGGCTGAATGCATTCTACACACCACTGCAGAATCACATGATGTCTGACCTCTCTGTCATGGCAAACTGCCCAGCAAGGAAAAGGGAGGAAGGGGAGGAATGTGAGTGTGTGGGACTGAGGGTTGTGCAGAAAGAGATAGCAAGGGAGAGCGATGCATAGCTGCATGTAAGCGTGCACGTCTGTTCACTGAGCATAATTTGACTTCTCCGCGAACACATACAATTTCACAGCCCTGACCTGTAAAACATACTGTTAGAGGGAAAGTGGGGGAAAATATGAAGATGGAATGATGGAGGGGGAGGGGAGCAGGGAGAAAGGGGAACAGCCACTGCTATGGATTCATACAATGTTACAGAGAAAGAGGGGGAAGAAAAAATAGCATTGCCTGACTTACCTTCCTTTGGAATGCATCCAATATACCCTGAGTGTGTGTGTGTGTGTGTGAGTGTGTGTGAGTGTGTGTGGCATGCTGGCAGGAAGGCTTTCAGCATATAAATATCACATTACCACACAAGGAAACGCAGGCATCAGTCCGAGCTTCCAGCCGGCCTAACAAGCACAGGAGCTGCTCCACTCTGGAGGTCAGAGGGAGAGCTCGCACAAATGGAATTCCACAGAAACCAGCACTTCTTTTAACAGATAAGTGGCTAAGCTTGCAGCTATGTGATGTGCCATACGCCTATGGTTTTAGTTATCTGACATATGTTGGTGTGCACACATACTGAGCTGCAGCCTATATACTGTACATATACATATTCTGCTATAATGGGCTTAAATAGGGACTCATAAAGAAGCTGAAAGCTGCAATGCAGGACAAAATAAAAGACTGTTTGACCAACAGGATGTCAAACAGATAAAAATACAAAGTAGGCCTCTGAGTGCTGATGCAATGACACAAAGACTGAGATAATAGAAATGGCAGATACAGAGCAACAATGACCCAAAATAAGAACGACTTTCCAATCGGTGCAGCTTGGATTGTGAGAAGAAACATTTAACTGACTCAGCAACTTTATTTTAAACAACATCCAATCCAGACTAGATATAAATGCATTATCAGGGCAGTATGAAGCTTTTGAGATGACTGACTGTGTAATTTTTCTAACCATCATTGTGATCTATTATGTATGTGTGTTTGTAATTATGGATGATTAATTAGTCCCTCAGTATTTTTAGCCAAAGCCCTACAGAATTGTGCGATCACAGATCTTAACCTTTGTATGGAATTAACATATTTGCGTTTGGCCATGCCATTGAGGTAGTTGCGGTCTCTGTCAAGTAGCTGTCCGTTAGTCACTCACTCTACAGCATGAAACTAGACTTCAAAATAAAAGATCTGTGCCGCAAAGTTCACTGTACTACTTGTATTTTTTTTTTATTTTTTTTTAACAAACTTTATATGTTTGCAAGTCACATTCAGAATGGGCCCGCAAACCACTTTTGGACCCCGACCCACCAGTTGGGAACCTCTGGTATCATGTACATTTTGTTTGATGTTTTATATGTGAAGTATTGTCTGTAAAATTGCAAACTATTTTGCATTTAATGTTTGGTATTCGTACTGTATTGTCTGTTAAAAATTTCCTGCCCCGAGCCTGCAGATGTAAATTAACCACATAGCTAACTCTGGTTAAACATTTGTGTTGTGCATGGCCCCTGTTAAATAAACAAAACTAGAGTACCTGCTCTAATGTTTTATTGAAACGCAAATGACAGATTATATTTCTCTTCTGCTGTTCTATCAGTGTTCCTCTAGAGTCTATTCTGGGTCCACTCCTAACATTTTATAAACAGTATATGTTAACTACTCTAATTCAGGCACTAAAATGTATGCAGATGATACTGCTACATACATCAATCAATCAATCGACCAATCAATTTATTTCTCACATGAAATCATACAAGGTACAACTCCTGTGAAATGAGATCCTCTCAGTCATTGTCAATGAACATGACACCGAACATCCTGGAATATGCTCCAAACTGCGTTTTGTAGCGCAGACTGTAGGGCGGCCTCTGACTGGTCTGACTATATTCTGCCATTTTGCGCCACTGAGGGCATGCGTCATAACTTTTTATACATTCTGACCTTAACAAGATGGTTGCATGCCAAACATGGGCAACAATTCCGCTACGGCGCCGCCTCTAAAGAGCATACAGCAGTGATCCAGAGCGTCCATTTGCCTTTTGGCAGAGGGTGAGCGGGAACGGAACAGCTCTCAACACTTCCACTGCTACACCAGTCCACATTTAACAAAAAGCACACGCCTCCTCCTTTTTTCTTGCCAGAGTCTATTGTTCTGTCGGATCAGTATATGGAAATTACAGTTCCTGATATCCGTTGGAAACTGATGTGGCCATGGGGGTCTTCCAGATCATCTAATGCTTGTACAATGGCTAGTAGGATACTTGGCAAAGACATTCCACATGGCCATGATCCCTACCCCTCTCTTGCCATGGTGCCTCTCCAATGTAGAGGTGGATGGAGAAATTGCAGAGCTTGACATTAAGCCTTCTTATCAACTTGTCCAGTAAGAAAAAGCACAACCAAGTTTGTAAAATAGATGTCACAGCATAAATCTGCAGAATATTGTTTGTGTGGAGAATTGTGTTTCCCATACATTGGCTTATTTGTGGCAGCCGGCCACAATATCAAAACTGGCCATGACATACTGATTTTCTATTTTCCTTTTTTTTTTTTTTTTTTTTACTGTTTTAATCACCATAGCCGATAAAATTTGTTGCTTGAAAAATGCATTAATTTGGCTCTGATGCTCTCGCCTCTCTCTGTCAGCAATCATGGCTCTCGGTGTCACTCAATGTCCCATCTACAGCACAGATTGGTTACATATCATGAATAATGGCCTATCAACACTGAAGGCTGCTGTGCCTCTGATGGGCAAAGATGAGAGCAGAGCGGAGCTGCTTCGGTGAGCAAGCAGTGGTGTGTCTCGAACGTAAGGCAGCAGATATTACTGCACTTGTGATAAACATCACAATCCAATATGCTGAAGCTAAATCCGCCGACAATTTGACTGGGATTAAACACTGCAGTGTGTGCGTGTGTGTTTGAGAGAGAGAAAGAGAGGGTGGAAGGTGGACTATTGCACACAATGTTTCTGTAAGTTAGGCTTTTACTAGCTTACTCTGAACAGTGCCTTGTCACTTTCTGATGTCACTACTACTTTCTGTGCAAATATGCATAAATGGGGTTGGTAAATCATTCCTTATAAAATTACTTGAACTCAGCTGTTTCTGGGCTTGATTGAATATAGTAGAAAAATGCTACATATGCTAAATACCAGAATGCATTTTTTTCTTCCATACATTTTCTGTATTGATCAATATTCTGCAAGATAGATGGGAAGCTTCGGCAGGGCATATGTGGACTGATCTGTTTCCAGTTGACAATCACTGTTAGGGAACATACAGTTGCATACCTATAGCTATGTAGATGATAGAGTTACATAGCTATATGTATGCAACTGTATGTTCCTTAACAGTTGCATACATATAGCTATGTAGATGATAGAGTTACATACATATGCTATATTCAGATGATACATTTGCATAAATACACTGTATGTAGATGATACGCTATGCAGATGATACTGTTGCATATATAAATATACTGTATGCAGATGGTACTTTGTAAAGATGATCATTTTAGTCCATCACTGGTTACATATAATGTCTTGTTCTTGATTCCTGGTAATGGCCCTTAAGGCTAATTCATAGACTATTTATGAGACTGATTAATTAAAGACAATGTACATTGGAATGGATGTTGGAATGGATGTTTGACAAAGTTTGAAGAACCACTTTCTTAATATAACACTATTAATGGTGCACATGTGATGAACACAGCATAAGACAAATGTGATGTTGTATGCAGAATGTATATGATAAATAATGAATATGATGTACTGGGACTTAAGACACCAGGAAGACTAGCTGGTGCAATGGCGTCAGCTAATGGGGAGCCTTTGGAATAAATAAATGAATACGTACATACATGCATAAATAATTAAAAACTGTATGCAGATGATACTGTCAGAGAAATCTGTTACAGTAGGAATGTCCAAACAAGGCAGGTGAAGGCACACAACCTAACATTAGGATGCAAGTGTTATACTGCACTGCTGTTATGAGTCTTATAGACTCGTTATGTTGCTACAACATATTCTTGTTGTTAAACATATATTCTTCTATTGATGTTGTAGAAGGGTAAAAATATCCCTAATGTGAATATGTGGCTTGATGATGTTGTCTGTACTCTCGAGGTGGAGAGGATCAGATACATTAGAAATGAGCGGGTGGATTTATTTGACACCATCTGGCAACCTTTTATAGATATCGATACCCTTCGATTTTGTTTTGGGTGTTGAGGTGCTTTGTATTTTTGTTTTCTTACTCTCTTTTTTAATTGTCTTTTTTAATTTTTCTATATTCCAAGAGAGAACAGTGTCTGTATCAGTTTTGTAAACGCACTAATTATCTTCATTTTGTGTTTGTATATTAACCACCTAATTTCTTTATTTGTATTTATTTACTTATGATCTGTGCCAACTGACACCTCTCTCAATAAAATGCTTTAACTAGAACATATTCTTCATTTAGTTATTACTAGACTAGTGCTACTAATTATTGATTAGTGTTGTTATTAATGTCATTGGTTTTTCAGCCATATTGTGACTTTTTCATAGCAGCAATTTTAACTTGTCACAACAAGGGGATAGTTTAGCTGTTACTAACAACAATAACTCCTTTAGTCAAGTGTCCAAGTGAGCCACGACAGCAAGAGAGTGAGCCAGCATGCACAACAGCAGGACCCTGAAGCTAATACAGCCAAATGTAATCCAGGCATCATTAATTTTATTATTAAGACCAGTGCTTCTCCTACTGTGAGATGCCATATTGTCTTCAGTAAAAAGAACAGTGTGCACAATTTCTCCATTTCCTTTTAATTTATGAAATACAACTATGTTAACATAGCCTGTGACTGGATTGTGACCTACTGATCAATAAAATGTGAAACCTGAGTCTAGACCATTTGGGGACCACCGCTATTAACCATACAATACAAGCCATGCCTCAAATATGTCTCTATCTGATACATAAGTGCCAGGGGACCTGCTCCATGTTAGCCTTCCACAGACCTGAGGTTAATAAAACACGCTTATCTGTGAAACATTAGGCTGCATCACTGTTCAACAACCTCTGAATGTTGCAACTTCCAGACTGCATTACTATGTCAACATTTCATCATCAGGAAGTTCACAGGGTCCTTTGATTAGATAATATATGTACGGATCAAATACATACACACAAAGCCTTTGGTTTCTTGCTCTCATTGTCATTTCACATGAGTCAACACAGCTCTGAACAGTTACTAGTTTTTCTCTCGGCATTCCTGTGCAAAACACGAGGCTTCTGACGTGTATTCACAAAGACGTGTAGCTCTGCAGCTGGTGTTATGGTCTCTGCGACAGAGAAATAAATCAGACCCTTATTAAGAGTGTGGATTGATCCAATCAATTTTTTCACCACAGGAGTGTAAGTTGATGGTGCGATTCGAGCCCTGTATGGGGTGTGATGTGCCTTTGCCTGTGCTGTGAACCCTGTTGAAGACTGAGAATGTGCATGCGTAGATAAATGTTGTGCTCAAAATATAGTAATGCTTCATTTTCTGCACACTTTTAAAATATTGGCCGGTGGAGTGTCATCTGCATGTGTGAAGTAAACCATCTGCAGCGTTCCCACCACCCATAAACCTGCTTAGCTTGGCTGGGGCTCTCTGCTCATCCTTTTTAATTATGTCACTCTGCCTCTTCCAGCAAAACATTCCAGTTTTCAATCTGTAACGTACCTATCTCATCCCCTCTTACACCCCCCACCCCGGCCTTCTGCAGGCGGCAGGTCAGGCGTACATCTCCACCTACTGCTGAGTGAGCACTGAGGGGGGGAGGGGTGGAGAGACAGAGCACAGATCATAATGGCCGGCCAATTATCAGTAGTAGGGGGGGCTGGGGAGCTGGGAGGAGTGAGAGATTATGGGGAGAATGGATCAATACACCAGTCAGTTTCTAATGAGGGAAAGAATTGGTCCAAGTCAAGCAGATGGAGATCCTGCTCAGCCCGGGGTGGTCTTTCTACACTGTCTGTCAGCAGGGTATCAGGTTTGTGGTGCAGCTTTGTACAACAGCGCCCCAACAGGGGAATGACTGCCGTTGCACGGGATCAGTGATATTCAAATATTTACAACATTTACTGCAGTTATGGTGTTTCTCTCATGCTCTCCTGATCCACCCACATTCCACTTTCTCTAAATATTTCATACATCACGAGGGGCAGATTTGAAAGAGCCTCAAGAATAATGGCTGTCTGTCCTTCACCCCCACCCCAGCCCCCTTTTAACCACCCACAACTGCCAGCACAGGACAGTAAATCCTACACCTCACCCACTCGCCCAGCCCAGCTCAGCTGTGTGCTACTATGCACTCACACAACATGCACTCTTGCCTACATGAAAGGAGGCGAGCTTAAACCGCTAAACAGCGAATAGTCTCGGCTTTTTTTTTTCCAAAATGGTGACTGGAATAAGCACCAACCAACTGTTCAGCGCCATCATTAGGCCTCTGGTCCTGTTGTTCCTCTCTGGTTGCTTCACTATTTTCTACATCTGCCTTCCTTTCTTTTTTTTTCTGAGGGGCCTTGTGTTGGGTGGGGGTGTTATTTATGGCTGCTCTGTGCAAGTGGACACACACACACACACACACACACACACACCCTTTCACAGGATGAAAGGGCAGTCACACTGCCTGCAAACATGATTTTACAGCCCTGGGTGGAATGAGTGGTGGAGGAGAGAATGAGGACAGAGTACAAAAGGGGAAAGCCCTTAGATTTACAGGTCCCAGCAGTCAGAATGCAAACCATGTAGCAGCACACATTTTTTAACTCGATTTTTTCCCTCTCTACCCAAACACAGAGAAATAAGACAACTGGCCTAATACAGTCAGTCACATATGTTAAAATGTGTGTGTGCAGAGACGCTCGGAAACACAAGTACAGGGGCATCATTGCTTTTTCCGTGGCTCTGTTTTTTTAATTAGAACAATTTTCCAAATGTGATCTGCTCTAGTATCTCATCAACGACTGCACGGGAGCGTGTGTGTACATGTGTATGAGGGTTTGTAGCCGTGCAGGGTTTGGGCATGTTTGTGCAATGTGGAGCGTTTTATACATTTCCCTGCTTATAGGATTTTACTGCAGACTGGAAGATGTTGAATGAGACATGTTTATGTTTACACACAACATAAAAATAAAAAGACGTAAGCAACACCTCATCAGATAAGGGTGTGTATTTGTATAGAGATTTTACTCACTTACTGATGTGGGAAAAGCTCAGTTGATACTCTTAATAATCACTGAGGCATTTAAGGTACATCTCAATCCTTTCTTTCAAAAATATAAATGCTATAATAAACAAACATGTTTATAGCTGAGCTGCTATTCAAAGCCTGGCATTACTTGTATTGTAATTATGGCAGCAACTACCAATTTCAACCTATTGTTGAATAAGCTGCTGATCGCAAGTGTAAAATGTCAGAGCCGAAAGAGACATCATCAGATTTGTTGTTTCGGTACAAAACTGAATTTACTACCAAGGACGACCTTAAAAAAACAACATTCACATTTAAGAGGCTTGTTTGTTTAGCATTTTTTATTTAAAAAATTACTTAGAGGAAAGCGGCACGATGGTGCAGTGGTTGGCATCAGTGTGGGTTTTCTCCGGGTACTCCAGCTTCCTCCCACAGTCCAAATACATGCAGGTTAATTGGTGACTCTAAAATGTCCGTAGGTGTGAATGTGAGTGTGAATGGTTGTCTGTCTCTATGTGTCAGCCCTGTGATAGTCTGGTGACCTGTCCAGGGTGAACCCAGCCTCTCGCCCAATGTCAGCTGGGATAGACTCCAGCCCCCCCGCGACCTCTAACAAGATAAGCACTTACAGGACATGACTGAAATACTTAAAAGGCTCATGTGTAGGTCTTGGTGACATCTAGCAGTATGAGCTGCAAATTGCAACCAACTGAAACTTCTTGCGTCTGCCAATCGTGTAGGACAGGGTTAGTAAACCTGTGGCTCCAGAGCCACATGCACCTCTTTCGGCCCTCTTCAGTGGCTGTTTTTTTTTTGTTTTTGTTTTTTAACATTTTCATTTTCCATTGTCGTAAGCCTTGTGTGATTCTTCCATTCTCAATTATAAAAGTGTGTGGCCTATACACTGAAGGAAAAAAAAGTTACATTTCATCAACTAAATGTGAGTCATACGATCTATCGCCTTTTCCTTTAAATTTTGCTGTACATCAATTAGCAGTGTCTAGGCTAAGGTCTCCTTAGCTAGGCTAGCTAAGGATTCCAGATTAAAAAAAAGTCTAGGAGGAAAATAAAGTATTAAACAGTGCACAGAGCTATTTGTTTCCTTTTACTGCCAACTCTTCAAAGTTCAAGGGCCAAACAATCATAAACAGCCCACTGCAGAGTAGCCACCTTGTGGTAAACAGCTTTTTTAGACTTATTAGTAATGTTGATGCATGAATTCAGACTTCATTATGAGGTTCAAATGTGTTTTGTGGCTCCAGGCAGGTTATTTGAGAGCTTTTTTGGCCAAAAATGGCTCTTACAATAGTAAAGGTAGCCAGCCCCTGTGTCGGAGAACTACGGTGGCTGACGCAAAAACGTGAATGGCCCTATCTTAAACAAGTGTTTCTTCGTCCTGGGTTACTGTAGAACAAAATGGCCGACTTTGTGGTTGAGGACTTGCTCCGTACGTACACATAAACTTCTCATTCTAAGGTAACAAAAACACAACGATTCTTAGTTTCAGGTGATTTTAAACTAATTAAAATAAAGCTATGAATATTTCTAACTAACTAAATCCTACACACTGGACCTTTAAATGATGAATGATTATCATATTAGTTGTCAATTTATATATTGATAATTTATTTATTAGTTGTAATCTACTCATTACTCAGCTCTAATCATAACAAACATACAATATACTCTAAAAGGATGAGACCAGTCGACCTCAGACAGAACAGTCTCTCCCAAAGCCGGAGGCAAAACAGCAGAGACGAGGATGGCAATGTCATTAAGTTTTAACATGTTCCATTGACAGCGAATGGGAGAGCGACTTTATGTTGACTTAATGGAGAGTGGGGTGTATTTTCCACTTTATATTTGGTTAAACTGCAATTAATTAAATCAATTTGAGTGTAAAAGCTCAAAAAAACCCTTTATGAGTCCAAAAAGGGGCAGCACTGACCATACTGCCGATGCAGCACCACCTTGCTTTGCCACATCACATGTTCAGAGTCAAACCAGAGTCCTTGTAACACTCTGGTTAAGGATGGATTTAAGTGTAATGGGGGACATAAAATGAAAAGAGTAAAAAACAGCAGTATACTCTATTGTTTTATTCCTAAGTCTATTTACGTCTCCTATAGCTGTGAGGCAAAACACACCCTTCTTTGAATGCATGCTGCATAAACACAATAAAACTAATAGGCTGATGCCAATGTGGTGTGTGTGTGTGTGTATATAAACCATCTTGGTTGGATGGAACTGGTATAATGAGGGCTTGGATTCAGTGGTTAGTCCTGTGGTGCACACTGCCTCTAGTGGGGAATGTTGTAAGATGGCAGGGAGACGCTGGTGAAAAGGTGCAGTCTGACCTCTGCTGATACGAGATGATATTGCAGCAATTTTACACAGAAGTCACAAAATGCATGATCAACTCAGTCAAATCCAAAATCTCTCTGTCAAATTTCCAAGACATACAAGGGAAAGGGTGTAGGAAGCGTTATAGTCATCCTCCTAGCATATAAAACTGTGTTTGACTGTGTGCGTTTTTGTCCTGCACTGTGTGGTCTTGGATGAAATAAGCCTCTGGATGTCTATAAAATCACAATGCGCTATCCAAGAGGTCTCTGTGTTTACCTGTGTGTCAAAATTTCCATGATGATGCTCATTAAATTCTTGCAGTTCCAATACAATTTCATGAAGAGACAAAATGTGGGGCAGAGGGACTGGACAAGCCAAAATGAGGAGGAGGAGGAGGAGGATAGGAAATAAAGAGTTCCAGCAGTCAACCCAAACAACAACAACAACAAAAACAGCAACGGCAGCAAACTGTCTGCCAAGTCAGCAAAAAGCCAATCACACTTTTACTGTTGCAACGAGCTGCACTCAGATCACAACGCATCCAAACACTTAGACTCAGCTACAGAAAATAAATCCACCAAGTCACATGTAAACAGAAGTAACTTCACAAAGCATCACAGTGGTTTTGTGCGGCATCATTTCAGACTTTTATTCCAGTCTATTTAGGGTTATAATGGCTGATTTAAATAAAACATTGTAGTTGTCTTTGCCTGATAGTTTTGCTATGGTGCCTTGTCCTGGTTCCTGACCTGAACTGCCACCCACATCTCTGATTTGCTTGGCAATTTAACCCTTTGAAACCTGGAGCAACATCACTTGTCTTGTGCTGCTTTCAGATGCCTTTCGCAAGTATTTACACCTTTGAACCCTGAGCATATTGGCGCGATTTCTTTCAAAAACATGGCGGAAAAAGGCAATGAGCAAATTGGTGAGAAATGTTCCACAAGTTGCAAAAAATTAAGATTTAGAAAATTATTTTTAAAAAGCTAGGGGAAAACTATATGAACAATTATCATTATTATATATTCAAAAATATATTACAGCATTATTATCATTATTATTATTATTTGTTTGTTTTTAACTTTTTTCTTTTTTTCCCTTTTTTAAAACTCGTTTTCTTGTTTCAAATTTTCTCTTTTTTTACTAATTTCTTGCTAATTTTTTGGGTCATTTCTTCTTTCATTGCTCATTGCCTTCTTCCCACGTTTTTAAAAGAAACCAATCCACTTTGCTCAGGTTTCAAAGGATTAATGACGTTTTAGTTATAGTTTGTACTGAGGCTGACTCTGAATAGTCAACTATTTGATGATTCAATCTAAGGAGCGTGATTCAAGTGCAAATCTCACAATCAAATCATTGCAGTTTCAGTAAAATGTGGTTATGAAAAGGAGTCTTGCATTTAGGCTGTGTAGGGCTGCTGAATGTCTGATTTAACACAGAATTGCTTGGTTTCTCCCCATAAATTATGATATATATATATATATATATATATATATATATATATATATATATATATATATATATATATATATATATATATATATATATATATATATATATCAGACAACTCACATAAGAATGTAGAGCCTGCAAAGTGCTTAACTTTTTGAATTTATGAACAATTCTCTGTCAAAACCAGTGGGGGGAGATCTGTAGAAACAGCTGTATGTGGCTTCCTGCCTGCACCTCTCTCTGTCTCTCTTAGAAAAAGTCAAAAGTTCTGTTTACAACCACAAAAAACACAGAGCAACCAAACTGTGTCTTTTTCTGTCTGTCTGTGTATTGATTTCTTTTGCTTCCTTTCCATATTGTAGACAGCGCCTCTGCCGCACATACATATATGCACACCTACACACACACACACATCCCCAACACACAACAAACGCTAAGTGAAAGTCTTCTCGTTAAATATGGTCCCATGACAAGCTGTTTTGTCTGGTGTTTAGAAACTCGACACTAAATGTCACAAATAAGAATATGGATCAATGAGAAAAAAACAGTCAACAATGGGCAACACATGATGAATCAGATTCAACTAAGTAAAGCTTAATCAGGGACACCCCTGTCTCTGCTGTACTAATAACTCTGACTGGTATAGTGAAATTCTTCACTGACCTGTTCTCTGAACTGCTCCTGAGACAGGCAGTCGGTCATGTTGACGCAGCCCAACAAGCAGCCAGTGGGATAGTCTTTGGGAAACCTGGGCTCTGCACAGGAAACAGAAGCAATTAGAGACCCAACAACACATGACACTACAGACACCATGTCAGACTTTGTGGCAGATGAGAGCACTTCAATTACAAGTGCTGTTTGCTGTGCAGTCACAGTCTAATTTACTGATTTGTGTACCTCTCCTGTAGATGTGGCGGTACATGGTTTCCACCTCAGCTATCTCCTGAGGAGTGGGCTTCTTGGCTGCAGCAGCAATCCAAAGACGACCCCGGTGGGATGTGTACCAAGTTCGCCCCTCAACCCTACACACACACACATAATGGAGCATTACCTCTGCTTTCATTGGCCTGGCAAAAAAACACTCCCTGGATCTTTAAGGTTAACACTGCAATTGTGTTTGGTTGTCTCCAAAGCTCATTTACCTCTTGATGCCTTTGACGAGCAGTGTGGCCCACGGTTGGTGCATGCTGAGGCACCAGCCCCCGTCAGACATCTCCTGCAGCTCTTTGTCTTGGAGCCGCAGCTTGTGACGTTCCTCTCCTCCCTTGTCCTCCGCCGAGCTCTTTTCCTGCTTTGTGTTTCTCTTGTAGCTTTCGCCGCCTCCAACATCCACCCACTGAAAAGTGCATTCACTGTCATCATTTTCATTAGTAGAATCTGTGAGAATACCATCTGCACAATTTGCATGATGGAAAAAAAGAACTATGCAAACTGAGGCAACATGTGGGAGAAGCAGCTGTGAGCTGTCAATGTCAACCAATTTTACTGATTCTCCAATTAAGTTTTATGATGGCACAAATGATTTAAGAGGAAATGCTTTATGTGCGGTGTTGATAATATACCACAGAGTGACACCACTGTTGCTCTCAGTATGAATGATCTACCTCTGGTGCAGACTGCATGATGTTGGGGTTGACCAGCTCTCTGAGGGTCTGCCTTCCACCTTGTTTCCCAGAAAACATGGGTGATCTTGACGTGGAGTCGCTGTCGTTCATGGCCTTGATGGTCTCATCCAACCTGATTTTCAAACATGTCAGAATGAGATGGTGCTTTTAGTGTGACTACACAACTCTAATCTGCCCTTGAAGCCTTGATTCAAGCTGTGTCAGGTCATCTTACTTGTTGTAGTACTCGTTGAGGTTGTTTCCCTCATCAATCACTTGTCTGCCGGCAAAGTCCAACGTGATCTTCCTGTCCTTGCGCGAGGCATGGCGAAGCTCTCTCAGCTCCTCTTCCTTTTTCCTCAGCTTCTCTCGCTCACCAGGTGACAACCACTGATTGGAATCAGTGGCAAAGTAGTCAGACTCATCATCCAGGACCTGCGTTCTCCTCACACTGGAGTTTAAGGGGACAGTAAATACATAGGTGTCATCTGCAGTAGCTGAAATGCACAATTAAAGTGTGGACATTGCACACTAAGCAGTAAATCTATCCATTCTTGTGAAGCTCTTTTCATGAGTGTGTTTTAAAATACCTGTTCCTGTCATATTCCAGCAGCTTGTCTTTGTGCTGCACAGCCTTCTCCAAGCCAGCCTTCATCTTGGCCTCTTGGTGTGGGAGATAATCCCTTTCTCCTCCGTCTGTCACCAAAATAAAAACAAACTCACAGCATTGATCCACATCATTATTCAGATATTTTAGCATTTAATAACTCTGACTAGTTTTGACTCTCACCTCCCATAAGCTTCTTCCTTAGCTTCTGGCTTTTGTTGGAGTCTCGTTGCAGAATCTCCTGCTCCTCTCTTGTGCAGACCTGAATCAGTACAGAACACTGTGTAAAGAATACTGAGAGTGCATTGAAAAAAGAAATCTAAGGACCTAACACACTGACATACCAGACTTCCACAGAAGAGGCAGGGTCCCGAGCCCTCCTGCTCACACACGATGCGGCCACAGCTGATGCAGTTGTTGATCAGTTTGTGCTTTTGGGCGAGGCAGTCACAGGCGTGTCGACCTGGGAGGAGGATAGACAGCTTGTCTTGGCCCTCTTTAGCGTAGAGGTTGACAAACTTACTTTTCTTCTTTGTTGAAGAGGTGTTGCTGCTCTCTTGGGCCTGAGAAAGCAGTGAATGAGGAGAGGAAACAAGACAGGAGGAGAGAAATGGACGGGGTACAGTAGATAAATTAGTACATCCAAAAATGAAATGGATCAACTACAAATTAACTCAATGTATTGTGTCGTTGTACTCAAACTATAATTTTATTTATTTTATTTTATTTTATTTAAGAAAGCGATGCTGAGGACCGATGAGTACTCACCCTCATCAGATCGATGGGGGTTTTGACTGCCTCTGGCTCAGGCTCAGTCTGACTCACAGTCGGCAGCTCCTGTTTGTTACGACCCTTGCGTTTCGTCTTCTTCTGGGTGTCTTTGGTCACATCTTGTGAATCTAGAAAATGACAGCAAATTGCCTTAAACAAACACCATGTTTAGTGCATTTGAGAGAAATTCTGATCTCCCAGTGAATTATTCATAAGACCTTAATAATCAAAACATATATATTTACAATGTTTACTCATGCCCAGTGTATCTTGTGATGTGGTTTTATAGGTGGTTGTTAAAGGCTGGGAGGAATTTCATGTGCAATCTTAATCAAAACATACTGAATACCAGACATGAGACATTTATTGTTTTACCTGCTGATGAAAAAGATTCCTTAAGAAGGAAAGGACTTGCAGGATCTGTGGCCTGTATTCGAGTCTTCTTCCATCTGCTGAGGAAGTCTTTTATGAACTCCCCTTTTCTCCCATCGGTGCCCTGCAGGAGGTCTCCCACATACTCCTCAATCTCTTCAGCATTTTCGATAGTAAGAATGTATCTGGACAGCAGATTGATACAATTACCATTTAACTTAATAACATTTATTGTCAAAGTGAATGTTGAAATATTAAAAATCTAAAAAGGCATGCCTACATACACACTGCTTCTTTATATTTGTGTGGCTTACAGCACTGTTAAGAGGTTTGCCTATTTATTACTTCAATAATATTCAAGAATTTGTTTGCTTTATGGATTTTATTCAGAACTATTTAGGATACTTCACGAGGCCTGATACGTACTGTTTTTTTGCTCTTTTTATTTTTGATAATACGATTACTTGTGAGACTTTTTTTTCATACAGACTAAGTTGATTGCCCTCTGTATCTTATTCATGTAATTAGGAAATGACTGTGAGACAATAATGTCTAATTAGCATAAAAAATAAGAACTAGGAATGAACAATCAGCATGTGTGCCTATATTATTTGTCTGTATACATTTTGTCTTGCGCCTGCAGATAATTTAAAGGTGCGTATTAGGCTAACTATCAGGTGGATACTTGTATTTTAGGTTTCTATTAGAACATGTTTACATGATTTAATGTTCAAAAAACACATTTTTTTTTTCATACTGTCTGCCTGAACATACCTGTATTCACCCTCTTCCTGAAACACTAAGTTTTAGCACCTGTCTCATTTAAGCTCCACTTCTGAGAAAGCCCAGTCTGTACCGACTGGTTAGTGTTGGTCTTTCACATCTGCGCTCTCTGCACTGCCACTGCAGCTGGGAATGACTGTAATAGCACTGTAGCAGCAGCTTCTAACCTCATATGTTATAGTTGTGACATCACAACTTCACTGACTTCACTGAAGTCCTGACAGCTCATTTATAGGCACAATTTCTGAATACTGACTGTGTGCATTTCTCTGTCGATTGAGCATTTTGACATAGCACCTATATCTGCTTTCTATTAAAAAAGACATGGGAATCTGACTTTTTTCGAATATGGAACTAGGGTTGAGCCATATCATATCTTTCACAATAATACCAGTGTAATTTTGAATATGATATGAAAAATTCATCATGTGATAGTCGCAATATTTTGTCTTACTGACTTATTGTCGCCATACTGTTACACACAGCAACAGCAAGCAAGGCTGAAAGCAAAAATGTTAGCGACTCTAAGGTGGTTCCAAAAAAGGAGCAGCTACACTAGTGTAGATTAAACTGTGGCGTCCTGAATGTTTTATGAACAGCCCCGGACTTCTCAGACTCTTTTAGCGAGTTACCGCTCAGAGGGAACTCATTCAGCGGCTCCTCTGGCAGCAGCACAGCGTCTCTCCCTCTCCTCTCTCACCGTGCACACACAAGAATTGGTGTCGTCAAGTGATTTTGTCATAAACCTTTGGTAATGTAAACCTTTGTGATGCTTGTGGCTCGACAAAAAACTACGTATTTGTGAATATGTGATAGTTGTGGTATCATAACAGCCTGTCACAGGCTACAGTGTGATGATTAGAGGAGAGATGGCAGAGCATAAAGGTCCAGGTGGAAATAAAAACAACTCAGTCATTTAGGATTTTACTAAAAGAAGGAAATCACATGTTGATTTATATATATAGATCCCAGGGGACATTTTTATTTGAGAGCTGTTTGAATGTGTAATGTGTAGATTTTATATTATTTAACTATTAATATTGTTTACAGAATCTGAATTTCACTCTGAGTCACTGTTGTTGTTCACACACTTGTTTAGTTTTGGCTAAATATTTGAAGGCAAACTGTCTTTCAAAACCATATCACCCACTCCTGTATAGTATGGGACCTATAAATAATCTCTGTGGAGATTACATGATGCTGAAAACATGCCAGATTATTTCCATGTGAGTTTCCTCGCATCAAATTACAAAAGTCAGGTACAAAACTTTAATCATTCACGTGGCATAACCAGCACAGACACAAAATTACATAACCACTGATGTGTCACGCCGAAATTGTGATTTAATAGATTTAAAACAGGCTGACAAGTTTGGGACTGACAGCACTGGTGACCCGTTAGCTAGGACACAGCTAACAAACCTGACAGACTGTCTACCTGCTACTGTGACAGCTGTAATGCCAAACTTATAACGCTGTATATTTTACACACAGACATAACATTAATTGGCAGTAATTTGATTTAATCCAACCACACTAGGAAACTTAAACCAAGCTAACAACCTACTAAGCTAGCTTGTCATCTCCTACACAGATGTTAGCTTGTTGGCAGAGCTGTCAGCACTTTAACAGTCTGATTTATGCTAACTAACGTTGACGTTACTCACTGCACGATGTCTTCACAAGCCTCCAGCCCAAACTTGTGGTGTAACTGGTCCACACACCACTGCAGCAAAGCCTCCGACATTTTTATAGACTAAAGACACTTTAAACTCAAAGCTCAAACCAAATGTAGCTGCGTCTCTTCAAACCAAAACTGAATGGGAGCCTGTGTTTCCAGCCGGCGACATAACAACGGCGCACACACGAGCGTGGCAACATCCGGAAACAACCCGAGCTGTGAATTAAGGTTCCTCCCAAGTGACACGACTTCCAATAAATAAATAAATACATGCGACAAAAAAATTAATCAAGGGTCTAAAATAAACATAACGTCCATCTTAAGTTAGATTCAACCGCTCGTTAAACTACAAACCACTTTTTTAAAATCAAAATGGTGTAAATGGATGTGCCTGTTAAACTCAGTCACTAGATGGCAGTTTTGTAATGCAGTGAAATTATTATTGAACTGTATCATGAGAGAAATACAGCTGCCTTCAGCTGCAGCCTGACATCTGACACTTTACCAGCATAAATTAATGACTCCCTCCATAATGAGGTGGTATTTTCTACACTGGAAGTCTGAATCGATAACACAGTCCTTCTTTTTTAATCTTTATTGGCAGCAGAAATCAACAAATAAATCATTAATACAGGCAAAACAACATCTGTGCCAAGAGGAATCTTTTAAATGCTATAAATAAATGTTTGAATGATTACATTTGGATGTAGGAACATGATATTTTACAAAAGCAATAATCAAATTGATTATACGTGATTCTTTATGTTTAGAAATAGACTGGAATACATCTTTTGCATACATTTCACACAATTAACTCTTTTTTTTTGCAATGTCCTTTTGCAATGTCCAATGGATGAATTTGAAGTGAAAACTTCTCTTATTTTATTGGGATGTAGATATTTGTATGGAAGATTCCAAATATTTTTTCAATTTCAGTTATCAACAAATGTAGATAATATTTATTTTTCCGTGATAGGTCATTCTGCATAATGAGCACTTTTACCTTAAAGATTTTTGTGCTTTTACTCAAGTAAAATTTCGAATGCAGACATACATGACTTCCTTTACTGCCGGGTAAGTACATGTAGACTACTCACATACTGACGGTTGCTAAATACTTGTCGTTTTTGCTTCACTATATTTATTTGACAGCTTGTTACTTGTTACTTTACACATTAAAATAAGTCCAAAATATGACAATCTTATAAAATGTGATGTACTCGACAAGACACTACTCAACAGTATATAAAAAAGTTGATATTACACATTAATGCATCTGTAATAATCCAATAATAGGGCTGTTTTTCTACAATATATAAAACTTTGAATAAACCGTATTAATTCTTTGGTAATCTGACGATTGATAAAAGTAAATGTTCTTCCTGGACGTCTTGTGTCAAATATAAGATTGCCTCTACATGTTTTAGTTGTCGGTGAGTTTTCTTCTTCAAATCATTTGTTTTTTACCTTTATGGAAAGAGGGAAGTGATGTGCGCTCTAATTCCCTTAAAAATTGCTTTCCTGTCTCAAGGCTGTATTTTCTGTAACAGCTTTTTTGTTCAGTTCATTCAGTCTTGCAGAATTAGATATAGGCTTTCTGATGACTCATCATCCTCCACAAAATGCTACAGGAGTACTTTTTGTTTTACCTCTCGGGAGTAGTTTTTGGCTTTTGCTGGCTGGATGTCAAAAAGCCTGCTCTACCAGTCTGTCTCAGTTGTTTCAATCTGACAGTGCAAAGGTCAGGGTTGTGATCTGTAGTCCAAATAGGAAAATGTAGATGTAGCAGGAGTATACTTATATTGGTACACAGCACACAGTCTGTACAGCAAAAAACATCTTTGATATTCAGTCTTCGTTTTCAAATAGAAAAAATGTTTATTTGTGAAATGTCACGGTACAACAAAAACATACATTTGTATTAACTGACATGAAAATCTGTTTAACTATTTTGACCTTACGGTAATTCTTTAATTATCATAAATGTAAAATAAAAAATAATCAAGAAGTAAAATCAAGGAGTAACATGATTATGCTTATAACTGGCAATAATTTTCATTTCAAAAAGGCAACTTACAACATCACATCACTGCTTTGGATATACGACCAGTCATGTGATACACCAAATACATTTCAATACAAGATATCTGTTAGTTTTGTGTATATATGGGGTAAATTTTAGTGAGAGTAGATGCATTGTAATGAACAATAATACACATCACATAACAAACCACAGCTGCATTCTTTGTAGTTTTGCAAATTACACCACTTAAACAATGCTTTGTATTTTTCAGTCATTTTAAAACAGGACTAGAGGATCAAATGTAGATGTTTTCCTTTAATATAACACCAGACTGGGTTATATAAAAGGCAAAAACAGGCCATAATCACCACCATCATGTAAGGCATACATTAGAGGTCCAGAGTGTATGATTAAGGGGGATATAATTGAAGAAATGGAATATAATAAGAATGTTTCTTCAGTGTATAATCACCTGAAAATAAGAATTGTTGTCTTCCTTACCTTAGAATGAGCCCTTTATATCTACATAGGGAGCAGGTCCTTGTCTTTGGAGGTCGCCATGTTGCATTGCCATGTTTCTACAGTAGCCCAGAGTGGACAAACCAACAATGGCTCTAGATAATGCCATTTGGGTTTTTGCGCTGGCCACCCAAGTAAGCAGCCCCTCCACATGAGTCAGACGGCATCGGACAGACACTGTGTTTTCATGTGAAACTGCTTCATTCAGTGTTTTTACCGGTTTACTGTACATCACCAGGTCCGTTTGTTTTGCAGAGGAGGAGACTTCTGCAGATAATTCTGGCTCCTGGTAAGTTTCAGTTGGCTGCAATGTGCAATCCTCACCACTAGATGCCACTAAATCCTCCTAAATCATACACGCTGTTTCTTTAAATGTCCAGTGAGTAGGATTTAGTGGCATCCGGCGATGATGTTGGAGAACTTACACTTCTCCTGTGAGTCAAGCGTGTGGGAGGACTATGGTGGCTAATGTAAAAACGCGAATGGCCCTATCTAGAGTCAGTGTTTTTTATCCGTTCTCGGCTACTGTAGAAATAACATGGCCGACTCCAAAGAGGAGGACTCGCTCCATATGTAGATACAAATGTCTGATTTTACGGTCAGGAAAATATAAAGATTCTTAGTTTCAGGTGATGATGCACTCATGAAAACGCAGTAATGAATATTATACACCATTTCTCCCAATAGATGTCCTTAAATCCTAAACACAGGACCTTTAAATCACTTATGCATTACATAAACTTTGCATGAATTACTGCATATGTCCTCAGTTTGACTTTGTTTAATGTACGGTTGAATATTTGGTGATATACAATTCCCATATAGCAGACTTTGCTGTACAAATGACCGCCCCATGAGCTTACAAATGGTTACTCTGTGATAAGAGAGATTGGTATAGGCTTTATTTTTTTGTTTCCTGATAAAGTTCTTAGGTGAAAAAGTCTTTGGAAATGGCCTCTACAAAGTTGGGAGCTGACATGAGGATCCCGATGGTGCAGAGGATAGTGAAGAGGGAGAACGCCATGAGACAAAGCCTGTCGATAACAGACGCAGCAAATTTCCACTCGTTGCACACTGACTCGTCCTCGTCTTGGTCACGGAAGCGTTTGGCAATGTAACGCACCTCATCCAGGATCTTGATCAGCTCTGGTTCCACGCTGGCCACTGAGGCGCTCTGACCTGTGGGGAGGAGCATCTCCTCCTCACCTGCTCGTCCAACCAGCCGTCCACAGAGGACCCCGGAGTCGGGAGAGGTGGCAGCTGTGGAGTAGTGGATACTCTCCAGGCCACGGACGCCAACGTAGAGCATGTTGCCGTTGGTGGATTGGGAGGCAGAGGCGCTGGCGTTGAGGTCCATGCTGGTCAGGCTGTTCCGAGGAGCCTTGTTGTGACACGCTGAACGCACCCGCTCCTCACCTGGGCGCTTCATGCGCAGGAACCAAGCGCACCAGTTGAGCAGGATCACACGGGTCTGTGGGGTCAAAAAGTTATGAAAAAGAAATCAATTTAACAAGGGTCTTATTAACTCTCAACACATCCATCAAAGAATTACTATCTGTCTGTCATCCTTTATCCTTTTGTTGTCTAATTTTCTTAAGTTACCAGAAGAATTTTCACTTTCACAAAAGCCAAATCAGCTCAACATCTCAGAGAGGTGCTGCACTTGTCAACGTCAGTTTTCTGAAACTGGCCAATTATAATGAAAATCTGATTATACCAGCCCCAGAACATAACAGTGTCTGACTGTGTAATGCAGCACCTTCACACTTTGGTCAACAGTTTCAGTACAAAAGGTAAAATCATTTCACTGCAGCAGGCGTTTTAAACTGCAGGTAGCCACTCCACTTTGTATTGTAGCATTTTTTTGACTCTAAATCTTTTCATTATATCATTACATCACATCACATCTTAATTTCATGTCATTCATTATGTCAGGTGATCCCATTGTGCAAGAAAGAAAGACATTTATAGAAACACAATGGCCAGGCTCTGAATTCTGTGCGTGTCCAAAGACCTCTCAGCACATTTCTGCCTATTAAAGGAGCAGTGTGTATAATTTAGTGCCATCTAGTGGTGAGGATGCAGACTGCAAGCAGCTGAAACTTCTCCCATGTGCCAAACGTGAACTTCCAGTTATGACTCCTTTAGTGTTCATTGTTGGGGAGGTTTTTACCATGAGCTGAATTATCCACAGAGAATTCTTCCTCTCTAAAACAGATGATTTACACCAGGAAAAAATACTGAATAAAGCAGTTTCACGTTACAAATCTGTGTTTTTTTTATAGTGTTTGGCTCGTCGGGGAGGGGCTGCTAGCTACTGTGGTTGACACAAAGGCGCTAATTTCCCCATATAGAGCCGGGGTCTGGTTTGTCCGTTCTAGGCTACTGTAGAAACATGGCAGACTCTGGACGTATATGTCTAGAGATAAATGGCTCATTCTAAAAGAACGAAAACACAATGACTCTTATTTTCAGGTGATTGTACACTAAAGAAAACAAACTTATTATATTATATCATATGTCCGCCAATATATCCTCCTACATCCTACACACTGGACCTTCAAAAGATACTCTATGGACACAGTTTTACACAAGCAATAGCATATTAATCTTATTAAACCACTCTAAGTGAAGCAAAATTGACTATAACCTAATTAAAAACCAAAAGCAATCCACAGTTCTGGGGTGTGGCTAGAGGCAAGTGACTAAAGTGGTGCTAATGGGATCATCGTATGTGACAGATAAGGGTGAAACATGAAACAACACTCACCCACTTCGGCATCTTGCCTCCATCGGGGTCGTGGTGGTGATATTGTAAGACCAGAACTGTAGCAATGACTGAGAGACCAACGATGACCATGGTGGTGGCAAAGTACTCAGCTGGGTGAAGGAGAAATAGAGAAGAATGGACACAGAGAGTGTTGTCAGGCAGGTTAACATTTCAAGGAGAAACCATGAGGATAAAATGAAGGTTTCGGTGTAAGGAAAAGAGCTCAGAGCCAAAGAGACCAAAACTCCCTTTTGGCCTCGAGCGCTCTGCTCATTTTAAGTGTCTCCAAGAAACGCCAAAAGCTACTTTTTCATTTCACTGCTTCAAACATGGTGACTGATCTCTAAATAAGAAAATCCAAACATTGGATGTCTGCTTAAACTTAGTTACACTGTGATATGAGAGAGCCCCTGATGAGAAATGACTACACATATTTCCACCCGTGTCTTCCCACTGATAGCAGCTGACACCCATATAGAGACTGCTTTTAACTTCAGCCTGGCTTACCTATTAAAGGCACCGAGTCCGATGTGGCGGGCATAATCTCTGCAACCAGCAGCATAAAGACAGTCAGGGAGAGGAGGACTGTAATGCCTGGGAAGGAGACCAAATCTCAGTAAGCACTTCACAACAAAACTATTAAATGCAATGAAAAGTATTTAAATCACAGAGTTATGACGGGGCCCCATGAGTCTTTGATGTTGAAATCTGCCACAAGTCTGCGTAAATTGGATATTATATGACAGTCAAGCACACTTTCAGTCCTTAAGAATGATTTTGGAACAATATGCAAAAGATGAAGTCCACTCCAGTGCCAGCTTTTCAGCATCGCATGACTGAATCCTCATTGTTTCAGTCCATTCTGTCTCCAGTTGCACTGCACTCTCTTCTTTGCTTTTCACATTTTGTGTCTGTTTTGCGTAAAGTCCTCCAATACATTTCATGCATTTGTGATGCCTTATATTCTTATGCTAATTTAGCCTTGTTTCAAATTTTACGCTTCTCTTCCACAATGTGACAAACGTGAAGGAGAACTCCCCAAAATTAGAACTGTGGAGCTGTTGAGGCTTATAATGTGTCACAGTCGCTGACTACATCACCTGAGAAAGTACAAGCACAGAGAGACAAACAGGTATTTTTAAAAACCTGAGAGCAGAGTTTTCACTAATGAGCTGACATTGCTAAGCCACCGGCTCGTCGACTGTCCCACTAAAAGACTCAACTTCTCAGCAGGATTAAGAGTCATGTCTTAATTAACTGCAGGCATGCTGATGTGCGATTGACATGTCTGAAAAACACTTAAAGGGGAACACCCCCTGAATTAAGAGCTCCAGTATGTCATTTCCATAGCCAGGGAAGGTTTAATTAGTATTTGTGAACATGAGCTGCTCTCTCTCAGAGCCACAAACCGGAGAAGTAAATCTCAAACTTGTGATGTCATAGGGTTTACAGTCTGAAGCTGCTGCATAGACGATGAATGGGAGGCTGAATTTGTGGAGCCACAGAATATTTGTTTTCTTTTTTTTATATACCTTAAGGAGCTTTATTCTATTGTATTGTTGTCAGTTCTGAAACAAAAAATGTACACATACACTCAGTGTCATCTATAACGTCTTTCCCAATTGTCTGTGGAGCAGCTCCAGACTTTGCACCCTATAACATCACAAACTGGAGTTTAAGCACTCTAGCTGTGGGATCTGGGAGACAGACTTTCATGTCTACTAATATTTTTGGACTGTTTTACACCAGGGTGGCATTGATTAGCAATGTTGCCTCACGGAAAGAGGGTTTCTGGGTCAAACACAGGGTGAAGGGTTCATAAGAGATACTGAAAATGAATGAACAAATGTCTGAGACCATTGATTGGTCACTGAATGGTGCATGCATGAGCTCAAATATCATATCTATACTGTATTTTTATTTTGTTTGTACTTTTTTCCCCCAAAAAAGTTAACTGTCAACTGTTTCAAGAAAACATTGCTGGATGCATTGCTAAATGCTTTGAGTCACACAAACGTACAGGTACAGTGCAGGATTTTCCTGAAAAACAACATGTAGACTTCTATAAAAGTAATGTCTCCCACCTGATGACCCCACTGAAGCTTTCACCTTCCCTGAACCCCCAACCCCTTCCCCAGCATGGCTCCAACTACCACTCACAGTGCACCAACAATCAACCAGTTAAACTCCTCCTTGATTAACGTTAGGTAAGTTTTTCTCCTGTTAGTTTCTGAAGTGTGTGGCGTTGTATGTTTCAGCAGAGACTCTACCCTCTGCCTGTATTTTCTTATTTTCTGCTTATTTTGCTGTGAGCGGGATGTTTACAGCCTAAGCCCTCAGGTGAGGTCGGGACTTCATAAAAAGGTAATGACCAGGTGCCAGATCATAAGCAGCATGCATCAGAGAGGGAGCTATGAAAATGGTGGCGCAATGCCAAGTGCACAAAGCTGAGTGTTTATGGTGTTGGCTCTCACTGTCACTCAACAGTAACCAACAGTTTGTGCATAGTGTACCTTTAATTCCATTAACCTCGCTTTTTTTTTAAGTATGAATAAGATTCTATGAAATATGATTTATAACACTGATATAAAAATGCAAATGCAAAATGCAGAGACTATGAGGGTTAAGATTCATAAAAAATAATATTCCCGTTGAATCATTTGTACGTTTTACAAACATAACTCTCACGACAGCCCAATTTTACTGAAATTAAATCTGGGAATAAACGCTGCCATGACAACAAATTTCTCAACGAGCGTTCACCATTCTCAAATAATAATGTCAACGCGTCGCTGGGCTGATATACTGACTTCATATACTGTACAGTAGATCTGTGAACACACACACACACACACACACACACACACACACACACACACACACACACTTATTAAAACCTTTTCAAACACATTTAGGAGCATTAAAATCTACATAAAGAACATTATACTTCACATGAGCAATTCTTATTTCCTCTTTCTGTTTATGAGCTATTAAAACATCAGAAGGAATACATATGCAGACACCCACCCACCCACCCAAACACACACACACACACACACACACACACACACACACACACACACACACACACACACACACACACACACACACACACACACACACACACACACACACACACACACACACATCTGGCTTTAAAACAGTGTTTGGTTAATGAAGGGATCCAGCTGTGATGCAGGACTCTAATGATTTGAAGGAGGCACAAACTGCATAAATCAACACACCCATTCCCATATACAGTACACACACACACACACACACACACACAGCCACCCCTACCGCCACCACCACCCACCCGCAGACACTGTCTCCACCGAGCCTGTGTAATTTATGCATGAAATGGGCTCAAACGTTCAAGTCAACTGTGACAATTCAGATAAGATTAAACCGTTTTCTCGGTCCACTGACAGTTAAGTCACTCACTCAGTGCTGATTATCAGATGACTTCACGAGGCCACAGAGGAAGTGGATTAATGAAAAACCATTGTTTTTCACAGAATGACTCATTACCCAGGAGACAAATGGGCTAAGATATAAAGTTATTGGGGACAGAGAAAAATTGGGAGGATAATAGAAAGGTTGGCTTCGTGTCGAAACCACTTGGGCTGGAAAAGATTTGATTTGATGATGATCTCATTAGTTTTCAGCTGTATTCATCGACCTGTGTTAAAACAGTGAAGTCAACATGGCAGAAAGCCTCTAAACATTTTAATATGAAATTATAAATTACACTCACAGGCCACTTTAATAGGTGCACCTTGCTAGTACCATGTTGGACCCCTTTTGCCTTCAGAACTACCTTAATTCTTCATGGCATAGATTAAACAAGGTGCTGGAAACATTCCTCAGAGATTTTGGTCCTTATTAACATGATGACATCACACAGCTGCTGCAGATTTGTCATCTGCACATCCATGATGTGAATCTCCTGTTCCACCACATCCCAAAGGTGCTCTATTGGACTGAGATCTGGTCACTGTGGAGGCCATTGGAGTACAGTGAACTCATTGTCATGTTCAAGAAACCAGTTTGAGATGATTTGAGCTTTGTGGCATGGTGCGTTATCCTGCTTATCCTTATCTTATCGTTATCCTTCAGCAGGTCGTCTTGAGTTGCTACCACGAGATTGGCAACAGTTGAACAGGTGTACCTAATAAAGTGGCCGGAGAGTGTATAGCAGGATAAAGGGTTTCAAGGGTCATGTCATTTTTGCAGTAATGGTGTCATAAACATTCAAGAAAAAACAGTAAGAAGTAAATGTATTTTTAGAAAACCTGTCACCTCATCAACAGTAAGTGTTAAAATCCAGAAACTACTGTATTTAATGATTCTCTTAAGTGCATAGGTTACGTCAGCAACTGAGCAACTCTGTGTTTAGAACTGACGCCTACACACTATATATCAAATTGTATAATGTGTGTGTGTGTGTGTGTTTAAGTTTGTATTGATGAAATGTTGAGTGAGAGGTGTACTGCAGGTCACTGAGGTGCAGATAAACTGTCAGTCAATCTCAATTTACAATTTAAATCCTCTTATAAGGCCAGTAAAAAAATGTATGGAGGGATGTTTCGGATTCATATCGACTACAAATTTAAAACAGCAGCCAAGGGACACAGAGGTGAGCCAACAGCAGCCTTAGAAAATACTGCACATACAAATCTGAATGTGCATGGATGGATGCATGCAAACTAGTCCTCTGCGTGGTTTGTTCCAGTGTGCAGGATTTAGGGGAGCTACTGGCAGAAATTTAGTATAATATTCATAACTACGTTTTCATTAGTGTTTTATCACCGGAGACTCAAAACTGTTGTTTTTGGGAATCTCAGAATGAGCTTTATATCTGCATAGGACGCAGGGCCTCTTCCGCAGAGCTCACTATGTTGCATCGCGATGTTGAGGGCCTTGTGCGTTTTTACACCCTCAAAGCTAGGGAGCTGCGGAGGGGCATTCGGTTGGTTGCAATCAGCAACCTCACCACTAGATGCCTCTGATAAAGACAAGATACTTTGGAGCCCTTCTGCCATTTCCTCATTAACTTGTGTTAGCACTTGAATGTCAAAATTTTGCATATGTATTCAGTGATGTTTATCAAATGGTGTGCTTAGCAGCCGATCAAGACCCACTTGCAGATCAAATTAAATACAAAAAAATTTAGTGAAGCCTTGGTGGAAGTATGTGCCGTATATCCTCCGAATTCCTTTACCTAAACTATGATGGAGCTGTTTTTCTACCTCCTTCTCATACAGAGGAAAATATGAGAGGAACTTTCATTTCATTTCAACATCACAAACTGCAGTCAAATTTACCACAAGTTGAATCAACCCCTCTATCAGAAAGTGTCAATAACTATAAAAGAAAGATTCAAGTTTCACAAAGGCAGGATTGTTGTGCTATTGGACAGCTGCACTGGATTGCACTGCAGTGTCTATATTTTGTTGTTTTTCTGGTCATTCGATGTGTATGACAACAACTACTTTAAAATTTTAAAAGCACAATGAAATAATTCAGCTGAAGATCGTGCACTGCATGTTCAGTTTTTAACAATGTTGCCAAAAATGAAAGAACATTGCGTTGCACTGCTTGCAATGCTGCTTTGAGAAAACACTTCACCCCCCAAATGATCATTTGTATATCATTTACACACCCGGTGTTACGTTGACTTTGTCAAGCAAACTTTGTTTTAACAACATATAGTCCTCCTGGGAGGAGGAACTGGGAGAGGAAATAACTGGAGAGCAATGGGACAAGGCGCTCAAATGGGTACACGCTTCCTGTATCTGTGCTTGCACGGACTTCTGCCATGTCAACTTATTCATAGGCCACACTGGACCAAAGGAAGAGTATCCAAAATCTATCAGGATGTGGATCCCAATTGTGCAAGATGTAATCACGTCCACATGTTTTTGTGCTGCCCATCCCTTGTTAACTTGTGGAAAGATATTTTTAACACATTTTCAGAAATCACTGGCACACAGATTGAACCATATTCTCTTCCCTCACAGTCTGGGGTCACTTCACTTACATTGCAACTGACTTAAACAAAAACAGAGGTAATTGCCTCTGTCACTCTCCTGGCGAGACGTTTAATTTTGCTCCGATGGAAGTCTCCTGTGCTCTCTTTGGATTCAAGCAGTTTTAAATTGCATGAAACTGGAAAAAGTCAGACACTCTCAAAGGATCTATAAACAAATTCTCTGCAACATGCATTCCCTTCCTCTCCGATGGAAAGCGACTCCATTTCCCTGCAGTTCCAGATGAACACATCTTCTAATATCATGCAAGAGACTTGCCCTGTGCACATTTGGCTGCCAAGCGGGCTAAGGACTGTTTTTGATCTTGTTGACATGTAAACTCCTGTTTTAAAATTTGGGGATTTTATTTGCTTTTTGCTGGTCTGTTTGCTTGTTTTTTTGTTTTGTTTTTTTGTGGTATATCCCACACTCTTTCCAACGGGCGGGGCTACTTGGCAGCAGTAGCTGCGTGTGGCTGGACCTGCTGCCCACATCGCACATGGCAGGGTAAGATGTACATTCACGCAGACACAGTTTAACTTACACAACTTACAACACTTACTGTTGCAACAAGCCCCAGGCCCAGGCTGATAATATAAACTGTCTGCAACATTTCTCCTGCATTGTTCAAAAGCCTACTCAGTTACGAGTGCTGCTAAGCTAAAAGCTCATGATTAAGCTCAGAGTTTAGTGATAGTCAGAGAGGACAGGAGAGAAAGAAGAGGGAACAAAATAAAAGTCTGTGTGCATGTGCATTTCTAACCCAGTGAGATCTTCTCCCCAGAGTCAGCAGGCAGAAGGAAGACGAGCAGGGCCAAAGTTGAGATCAGGACACATGGGATGAGCAGATTGAGGCCGTAGTAGAGCGTCCGTCTCCGCATCACCACGGTGAAGGTGACGTCAGGGTACGGCTCCTCGCAGCACTCGTAGAAACGATCGTTCTTACGCCCTGGAACCTCTGAGAGAGACAGAAAAACCACAGTTTACTCTGGCAGAAATTATTTTAAACGTTATAGAGAAATCCTCATTTTGAGTTTTACTACCGACAAGATCCCACTCTCCGTTGGCGATGTAGCTGGTGATATCCGTCTCCAACATCTTCAGGTCCAGAGACCAGCCCCCGTATGTCCAGGAGCCGAACTTCAGGTCGCATCTCTGAACATCAAAAGGGAACCAGCGCACGTCGATGTGGCAGGTGCTCTTGAAGATCCCTGTTGTGGTGACAGAAGACAAATTAAAGAAGGACTTACTTTAACACTTCACCTGTCGACAGCTACTGAAGAGGCTGACTGATGGAGTGATATTCAGCGCTCTGGCAGAGAGCGTATTCAACTACTCTGGAATAAAAGAAGCACAGGGAGATTGGAAAAGAAATGATAGCACCCAACAGCCCGAAAGGCAGCGAGAGGTTTTACTCCGAAGAGATATGGAGTCCAAGAGCCATCCATCTTAACGAGAGTAAAAAATCCAATATGACAATGAGATGAAAGTGGCCGGTAATCCTTCAGGAGAGGCAGGCACCAAACTAATTTCCATCCATATTTAAGAAAGATATGAGATGTCGGCAGTAAACAAGGTCTCTCTTCTCTCTCAGTGCCATCAGCAGGGAATGAATAGAGATGGGAAGCAGAAAAAAACAGAATGACTGCTACGTACTGCAGTGAAACTCAGTGACAAAGACACGTTATCAGGAAATGATTTGGCGGCCGAGGTCACATCTGCATATAGTTTTATTCATTTAATGCAGTCGTGTTGAGCTCCAGCGGCGACTGGCTATTTTGCGCCAGTACGGCATTCAGCGAGGGTTCATTTGGAACAAAGTTGAGAGGCAATTTGCTTGTGACAGAGGCAATCAATCCAGAAGAAATTCAATGATGGAGCCATTTACGCCTGTATTGATTAAGATGCTGAGGCGAGGCAGGCCAGCGCTTTTGCGTGGTAAGAGAAAAAAAAGGGGGGAAGAGGAGCGTGCCAGGGAGAGCAGTAAACACCAGCTGTGACAGGAAGGCCTTCTGTTGCAGTGTGTTCCCCATCCATACGTGTGTGTGGGTGGGTTAATGGTTTTATAGAAAGTGTCTGTTCGGATGCACAGTCTGGCAGTAGCGGGACAGTAGGGGCTTGTTCGGGAAAACTGCATCACTGCTCAAAGTGTCACTGACAGAGTGCGGTGGTGACGGGCCCATGTGTGTGGAGTTTAATTACCGTTACTGGGATAAGACCATTTTAAAACTCAAAGTGATTACAGCAACACTTCTGCAATTTGGGGAAATACATTTATTGGCTGTCTTCCCCAGATTTAGATGAACACCAGTCTGATATCTGTCCATTAAATATGAAGCTGCAGCCAACAGCAATCTTTTGAAAATGTGCACATTCATTACACTGCATAAAGTTCAGATAATGAAAAATAGAAATGTGTCAGGAGAGGAGGTCAAGAGGTCACAGGATGGACCTCCACTGCACTTAAAGATTCAGTGTGTAGAATTTAGGGGAATTTAGAGGCAGAAATTAAATATAACAGGCACGATTTCTTCACCGTATAATCACCTTAAAATAAGAATCTTTGTGTTTTCATTACCTTAGAATGAGCTGACCCTTGAACCCCCTATTTCTACATCCAGGTCCCTCAGGTCAGCTGACCCGGGGCTCCTGCCTGTCCCACACTCCAGACTTTAGCTCAGCGGTGACTTTGCTGTGTCTGTGGAACAGCATCCCCCTCCCGATCAGATCTGTCCTCACCACTGACTCCTTTAAGCCCAGGCTCAAAACCTACTTTTATTCATTAGTCATACTAGTCACTGCTCCCAGCCAAGTCTGCCATGTAACTGCCAGTGAGACCACAACTTCCTGTTTTTACAATTTGATTTAATCTTAATCTTTGAGAGAGAAACAGGATATAATGTGTAAATCAGTTCGCTTTAAAGGTGCAAACAGTCAGACATTTCTACCTTTGGGCAGAAATGTGTTGTTCCACCTGCTTTCAGTTTTAAAGCTTAGCTGAACTAAGCTAAGACATGAGAGTGGTGTCAATCTTTTCATCTAAGCAAACACGTGTAGTTCCTAGAATTTGAAATTATTTCTTTAGCAGTAAACAACCCACATTAAAGTGTTATTAGAGCAACTTATTCACATAATCAATCAGTATTCTGGATTTCTGCCAGTGCAAATATGCTGATAGCTTCAGGGAGCTTATTCAAAGCTCTCATTCATAAAAACTCAGCAGCAGCTGCTGTTTTCTCATTAACAGAGGAAATCCCCAAAGTAAATACAGCATAGTGTTTGTACAGTTTATCATGTTTATACAGCACAGTATTAGCAGTCTGCTGAGGATACATTTTATAGAATCAGGAGAACGACTGTGTCTGTTTGATGAACGCGTTTATGACAGGAAGTAAAACCCTTTTTTGTGCAAACTAATTAAATTCAATAATTTATGATAAAATAATAATTGCTCATCATAGTTCTTGCTCCCAGAAATCTAGTGTCTTTTTATTCATGACGACAAAAGTTTTGATACAAAATATTAAAAAAAAGAGGTTTCCTGAGTTCAACAGTCCAGTACCCAGAGGAAAATGTTGGCGGGGCACCCAGTAGCTCGTGTACAAAGGCAATGTCATTGCTGCAGTGGCTGTGGGTTCAATTCCAGCCCTTTCATGCCTTACCTGTCTTGTCAATAAAAGGCAAAAGCCAAAAATAACCTTAAAAAGAAAATGTGGGCATTAGGGAGCAATCACACCGAGATGAGACGCTAGAAACGCAGCCCCAGTAAGTTTTCCTATGATATGGCGTGTCTGACCGGGGTTCAAGCATCTTTTAAGACGGGTGTTTTTCCCGCATTTTTGTAGACACGCGTAGACGCTTAAAAGTTAAAATATTTTCAACTTTTTGAGTGTCAGACACCAGTGGCTAGCGCACAATGAATAAGCGTTTCACCTGCAAAGCTTTACACCACTGTTTGAGGCCAACCCAAACAAAGCCAGTTGTGTTTTAGGGAGTGTTTTCACTGTATTTCCAGTGGCTTTATAGCCACCAAACATGGGTGTTTTTTAGCGTCACGTCACTGTGCTTCCACCAGGGATGATGCCACGAAAAACGCTTTTTTCTTACAGAGACATCGCTGTGTTTTCTGCAAGGATAGTGGCACGAAATGCAGTCGCTTTTCTTGGCGGTTTTGTGCATACACCTAACCACACATTAATCACAGCATTGTTTAAATGTAAAGTATACGCTACATAAAAATGTACAATTGTAATGTACTTGTGGTTTGCAGAAACTTACAATGTAATCGTTTCTGGCGACTGGGTTCAGTTCAACTATGTCGGAGCCTTGTTCAAAATGGAGTGTGAGATGGACATGATCATTGGTGTGGCTCCGCAGTGATGCAGGCATCGCACTGGACCATTGTATTGAAGAAGGAGCTGACCTGGAAGGCAAAGCTCTCAATTTACCAGTGCATCTGTGTTCCTACCCTCACCTATGGTCCTGGGCTTTGGGTAGTGACAGACAAAGATGAGATTACGGTTACAAGCGGCTGAAATGAGTTTCCTTTGTAGGACGGCTGGGCTCAGCCTTAGAGATAGGGTGAGGAGGTCAGACATCCAGAGAGAGCTTGGAGCAGAGCTGCTGCTACTTCGCATTAAAAGGTAAGGTAAGGTAAACGTCATTGTCCCTGAGGGGCAATTTGAAATACAGACAGTAGTCATAGGTACAACAAAACAGACAGTATCCAGTATCACACACTGTCAGGGGTAAATCATGGACAAGTAGTGGTCACTGCCGGTTAAGAAAAGCGATAGCAGACAAAGGACAATCCGTAACGCTTCGTGCTGCATATAGGGAGGCAAAACCTCCGCCCTGATGGAAGCATCAGAAACTCAACATGGAGGGGATGTTAAGAGTCTGAGACAATAGGCCGAGCTTTAGAGGTGACCCTCTCTTTATACAGATGCTGTAGGTTATTTAAAGTAACAGCAGTCATCTTACAGCACAACTTGACCAAGGTGCCAGCTGAGGTGGTTCGGGCTTCTGATCAGGATGCCTCCAGGGAGCCTCCTGTTACAGGTTCTCTGGGCACATCAAACTGGTAGGAGGCCCCGGGGTGACTCCAAATATGCTGAAGGAATTATTTATCTAAGCTGACCTAGGAACGCCTCAGGAATCCCAGGAGGAGCTGGAAAATGTTGCTGGAGAGAGGGACGTCTGGAATAGCTTACGTAACCTGCTGCCTCCAAAACCCAGCCTCGGATATGTGAATGAAAATGGATGGACGAATGGAGGGTCCAAATGTTTCTGACATGCCTTTGCCATCATACCTTAGGTTCTCGGTGCAAATAGCTGTCTAATGTTTTTTGTTAAGTCGTAATATGGATGCCTTCAAGGTTGACTTCATTTTATATTTCTTACCACTTTTTTAAAAGCTCTAACTTAAGTCGGCTGTCCATTTACATCTTAAGGAGAAGGGACATTCTTTCAAGGGCACATCTTGGCAGGGGAAGAATGACAGTTTGAAAGAAGCCATCTACGTCAAACTGGAACGGCCATTGTAAAGAGAGGAGGTGGACTACGACACCACTTATCACCCACCTACAACGCAGTCTTGGGATCCCTTTCCAGATGACTTAACACCCATTCTCACCTGGACCCTCTAACCCTAACAACAAACAAGACAGCCAGGTGGGCCAACGACTCACATGTGACCTCAACGACTCTGTAAGAGTTTACACCCACGAAGAGTTTAAAGCCTGCAGCCCTTTGTAGGAAAGCCCAATCAGTCTTCGTTCAGCATTGGCAGTATAAAAACAAAATTGGAGAGCGCAGCAAATTGCCGCCTACCTACTTTTGTTTATACAGAATGCACCTTTGTCGGGGCAATGGGGGGCGTGAGCAAGTAACAAAACGTGTAGCTCAGCGTGTGACGTAACCAGTGACGTGGGAGGGAAGCTGCGGCTGGTCAATCCTTCGCCGATTCTCGTGTAAGTCGACCCGTCCTTCACCGTCCCCGTCACTTGACGGTTAATGGCCTCTTCGTTTGCGAGGACAAGGAGGGCGCGCAATTCCTTGTCTCCCCAGTTGCTCATCTTTACAGTGTCTGTCACGTTTGTTTCCCTCTTGCTACTAGCTGCTCGCTAATTCCTTCTATCAGCTGTTTCCTGTTTATCCACCACCAGTGGGTCACACGTGTGGTCATCAACAGCCCCTCCCGTTGTGGAAGGCCGCCTCGGTCTTTTTAAACTAAAAGGGTTCTGCCAATATGACTACCATGAGGCGGAAAATTAGGCACCTCGGATCAACTCGTCAATCTGCCTCTGTGTGTCTAAACGCTCGCAGCTTGCTGGCAAAACGGCCCAACATTCGCAGAAAATCTGGCAGTGTAAAAGGGGCTTACGACTCCGCAGTCCATTAGAACTGAAAGGCACTCTTGGATGAGCGACAAAACATCTTCAAGAAACTCAAGCAGGTCCAGTTGCCTACGATTTAGCACTTAGGATTACCATGACCTGGATGACTGAGAATCTTCGACAACTATAACTGTGTGATCACAACGCTACTTTACATCACATAATAAATAACCTCCACAAATCTATTTCCTGTGTGCATTCTCTCTCAGTCTCTAGAGGTAGAATATAAAGTTTAGCTCTGTGGTTTGTTTGAGAAATGGCACGTGATATCATTTAAAGGACAGTCTTTACATTGCTGCTTATGTAAGTTTAGCAGGTGTTTTCCAAAATAGGGTTAATGTATGAAAAGTTCAAGATATTTTTATGTGGGGAACAATATCAGAAGAAAGTGGGCAATAACCCAACATCTAATGTTTCCAATGAGAAAACATCTGACACTGATGTGTGAGGGCTGGCTGAGATTATGACTCTTACCTGGAGGTAAGTAGCTACAGGTGCCCGATTGGTTGACCACAATGTTGGTGTGGAAAGTAGCATCAAATCTTTCATCAGCGCTGTGGACAAACATGCAGCTACATCAGTATTTACCGCAGCGTTATCTGTAATCAAAGTACAGCTTCAGAGGAAAAAACATTTGAATAAATTCACACACTGATGTAACCTTTGCAAGAACCGCTATTAATTATGAGGATGCAACATCAAATTTGGATGAGTCACAAAAACAGCGAGCCGAACAGATGTGGTGGGAAAATACAAATATTTCTCTAGCTCATTATTGCAGCAGGTACACAGCACACGAGGAGTCACAACTGATGCAACAATTCCCCAGAGATGGTTATTCAGTGGTTACCCTCATTCTCCCCTGCTACCCACAATTCACTCCCTCTAAATGAACTCCCCAGAGGTTGAGGCATGGTTGAGCTGAAGTTGAAAGAGAGGAACTTTTTTTTTAAACTTGCAGCGGCATCTAATTCAAAGAGTCTCAAATCAAGGCTTTACTCAGAGGGACAATGACAAATGAAGTACAATGTGTTTTCCTTCATTAGTGGATGGGAGAGGAGAGTGCCTCTAATGTGATTTGTTCAGATCTTTCTTTTAAAGATTGATTAATGGTGATCTGGATAGCATTTTCCATTAGGGACATGAAATAAAATGCTCTTTCTTCCATCTTTTGTATACAAATTTATTCATTTGTCTAAATGATTTATTGCTCCAAAGCTCTCGTCTAGACTGGACTGAATACATTTAAACTGAAGAAGACCACTAACCTTGAAGTGTAATGTTCTTCTCTGAAAGCAGCTTATCTAACAGGACATAGCCTGTATGTGCAAGATTATTACATTTATAAAAACATTTTTGATGAACCCTTTAGTGTTGTATAAAATCTAACAAAGAAATATGCTTCATATTGATCTCCAAAGCTTGTTCTTAATGTAAATGCTTAGTTTGGAAAATGAGATATCCGCGTATCTTTTTCCAAAAGGGAAGGAGGTTTCACATTGTTTATAGTGGGCTGCATCTGTCTTTCATTTCCTGCTTGTGGGTCTCTCTGCAGGATATTCTGAATAAGTCCTGTGACAACATGAGGTCTGGTGCTTTGCAGACCTCATGAAACAAGAGCAGAAGCCTGAATATTTCAGCATGCTCTGACATGTAGCCACCTGAATATATTTTTTTATTCAGGTAGCTTTTATGTTCTGGTGAGCTCGAGGCGATTTTCCACTCTGGTGTGAAATAAAGTTGTATTCTGCTCTGCTTTATTTGGAGTTTATTCTGAAGGAAATAAATCAGTCGCATGCTGTCATATGCCCTCTCTCTGCGAAATTCAGAGTGTATGAATTGTTTGCACTGGTGGTTGAGCCAGCGGCTACCAGCTAATGGTGCCAACTCCAGTATCAGGTGATAAACAACAGCAACAGTGCTGACAGGGCTAACGGTGTTAAACAGTGGTGAACAGGAGGTTGCGTGCTGGGCTTTCATAACACCACAGTCACGATATCAGTGGTAACTACTGTTGCGCAGTGCAAAGCAGAGACAGAGGGAATGTGACTAAATCCTCTGCTCAGGACACCATTACTCCACCAGATCTTTACAAAGTAAATAGTAGTTTGCTGCTGTATTAATGCTGTGAATGTCGTACACTATGGATACACTACAGTACACTATTCCCCGTATCTGTGTCTGAAGTCTGAAGTTGTATGGATAATCAGAAGCTGCAATATTTATTACCTATGAGAAAAGTATACAGAACAGCCTCAGAATTGAGCTTCAGACCATTTTTTATCGCAAGGGTAATAGATTGTTATAATTCTTTTTTTTTTTTTTTTTTATGTACTGGAGACCACCTACATATTATAAAAATATGTGCCTTGTATTCATGTCTGCCCAGAAAATCATATATGTATGCCATTTACCAAGCCTTCAAAACAATAAAACTTGAATAAAATAATAATAATAATACTTATAATAAACATAGTTTTCCGCAGCTTTTTTCTTTTTTCACTATTTAAAAAAAAAAAAAAAAAAAATCAAAATTTATATTTTATTTTTTGTGCAACATGTGGGACATTTCTTACCAAGTTGCTCACTGCCTTTTTTCCCCAAGTTTTTGAAGAAAATCGCACCAATTTGCGCAGGATTCAAAGTTTTAAATGTTAGAAAAAGGTGTCTGAAAGCAGCACAAGAAAAGTGATGTCACTCCAAATATCAAAGGGTTAAACACCGCTACCCAAATGAGGATTTTCCTTAATCATGACGGATTATGACACAATTTACTCATATCGTAAAAAGTACATTATCTGTACCGGACACTTGTTTCATCCAATTATTCCGCTGAACCCAATCGTTAACAGAACCTTTAAAACTAGTGCACATTGCCTGAATACGGTTTAGTCAAATTAAGTCTATTCATAAAACATACATGAATGATAAATAAATAAATACATTTGCTAATAATTGTAATTCATAAGAATAGTTAGATGCTTGCTGCAACTTGTGTGTTGGTTGGAACAACAAAAATAAAAAGCACATTTAGTCCAAAAATTTCGTAATGGGTCTAATGCAACAAAGTTTTTATTTTCTCTTGAAGTATCTTATGAAGTTTGACCAGTCAGCAAACCTCTTAACTACACACGCTTGTCGTTAATTCCTCGTTTCAACTTGATGAATGCCAACTGATTATGAGAGGATGCACGTTCATTTGATCATGAGCAAAACACAACATCCCTAAATCGCTGAGGCTTCCTGTTCTGCTCCATTTGTTGGAAATTTTTATTCATGGAAATGTCCCCCAAGAGCACAAAACACATCCAACATATCCAAATTCATTCACAAGGTATTTAAATATTAAAGCAAACCGCTTTTACTCCAGGAATCTGTGCATCTGGTCTGGACAGTCTCGGCCAATGTGGTTGTTAATTACATATTTTGAATACAAGATCAGAGCCAAAACCAATTGTTGCTTTATGTTTGAGAAAAATAATTTCAGCTGTAATATATCACAGCTGGTGTCATTGTAACAGTCTTTTTTTTAAATACTGGCACACAAAAATCCAAAAAATTATCATCCCTCCCGAGATCCCACCATTATATTGTGTGGAGGACAATGCATGCATGCTGAGCCTGACACCATGCATATCCAATTACAGTGCAGCACCCCACGGATCTGTCCTTACAATACCTACCTGTTATACAGCAGAATGTCTGGTTTCCAAATGAGATGGTCAGGAAATCTCACATTGGTCACACCTGGATAGTCTGATGTATTCCACCGGAGGTAACAATCATCCCAGTACTGTGAGATGCAGAAACATAATGTACTTTTCATATGTCACATACGTATCTTCAACACATTCTGTAAACCTGTATGAGACTCTGCGTTTGATGTTCGAAAGCACAAGCTGGGATTTACTCTAACACAAGTGTGTGTGTTTTTTTAGTCGTAGTGACAGTCGCCATAATGGGTAAAATAAATGTATGTGACAGCAGCTGTGGGTAACATTATGCAGTGACATGCTACAAGAATTGAGTTCAATCTCTATGCCAGGTTTCAGTGACATCTGGGGAGGAATACAATTTTTAGATTCCCAAGGAACACTGCAGGGTTCTTCTGCAAGTCAAACAGTGTGAGACATCTAACTCTGGATATTATAATTCGAGAGTGTCAAACACAACTTTTAAATCAGCTGCAGCTTGTAGATTTCAGCTGATGTTTAAACACATTACTGTAATTCTAGGTTGGACACAAAAGATAATAATGTCTCATCGATATCAGCGCAGTCAAGAGGCATTTATAGGACTCAAATCTTCAGTTTCATACTTGTATTTTGGGTTTCAAATAGAACATGCCAACATGCATAGTCTGTGCTGGAACACCTGTATCCACCATCTGTATTCATCGTCAAGAGATCACCAAAGTTAATACTGTAGAATACATCGTCCCACTGTCAAACGTTTGTGCCAATCCATACAGCAGGTATCAAACTATCCCACCACATATGTGAAAACGTTGACATTCTGGTGGCGCTACAGGGTAATGCTATTCGAAATTCCCTCCCCTTGTAGCAACCATCAACGTTTGTACAAAATTTCATCGCAATATCTCCGGTATATGTTGAGATACATGTACTTCAGTCTCGACAATGACTCTCCAGTATCAGAGAACTCTTTAAAAACGCAAGCTGTGACCGACATGTTTAACTGATTATACTTATCTAAAGTGAAACTACACAATTTGTGTGAATCAAAAGTAGTGAAAATGAGTAGAATCTTTTATCGTCTTTGACTCTTTAAACCACGCCGACAGCAGATGTGCGCGCATGATGACTGGCTGATTTCCAGCTCTGCGTAGCAAACTGGTACAGTTGGCTGATCTGGCATGTCCCGATTTTTTACATCTTGATGAAATGGCTTTTCTGAGGGGTTTTTTCTAATCAGATCTATAATTCATTTTTAATTAATTCAAACCAATGTGGTATTTAAACAATGGCTGTGATCGGTATGAAGAAATATAAAGGTCAGCTGCTAATAAAGTCTGAGTGAAACACACTGTGGGAGGGTGGAATCGCTTGTACAGCTCAATAAAGTGAATTTCCATGAGTCACATCACCTTTAGCAACTTGCTGCTCTGTCTAACAGAAATACTGATCTCAATCGCAAACTCCATTATTCCTATCCGCTTCTCTTTTGCCACTCTTTTGATCATGTTCAGGTATATTTTGACATCTGGGAAATACGCTTCTTTGCTCACTTGTGGTTAGCTTAGCTTAGCATGAAGACTGGAAATAGCGGGAAATAGCTCATCTGGCTCGATTTTCTGGTTAAACCAACACATTCTCACTCCGACCTTGTCACATATTGACGTTCTGGTCGTGGACTTACCACGTCCACACATGACGTGCAAGGTACGATGGTTGTTGACGTTCTTATATGATTGTCTTCTTTCAAGATACACTCCTGTTTTCACAGGAAATTTACTGTTTATATACAGTCTCTTTCAAAATAAATGCACTCTGTCGGTGTAACACTGCAAATTGACTTTTTTTTTTCCTTCAACAACAAACACATGGTTGGGTTTAGACAACAAAAACACTTGGTTAAGTTTAGGGAAAAAACAACAGGATTTGGCTTTAGAATCTTGCGGGATGTGAACACCGCTCTCTCGGGTGAAAGTCGATGTCTGTTGGACCCATCCACCACCACTGCTGCCCGCTACAGTTGAACTTTTGCTGCCTTAGGTTTCGTCCTTGTCCCACTGCGTCGCCAGGTGCCGTTAAACTATAACAGCAACTGGCCGTGTATCGTGCCAACATCAAATGATGCCTTTTTTCGTTGGTTTCTGACACTGCAAGTCGCTGCCCACGCGCTGTATTTTGATGACTTGAACAATGAAATATAAAGTGTCAAAGTGACTGTTGGTGAGTGTCAGTTATCCTAGTTTTTGCCGTGTGTCAAACACCGTTGGCATAAGTCAACCCATGTCCGGCCTTGCCAGCTTTTTTTTTTTTTTGGGCCAACTCAGCACGTTGAATCTGCGTCTGAGACAGCTGAGCCTGTTAGATCCCATCGTTAAGCAAAATCACTCTAATTGGCAGTTCAGGTCAATGCACAAGACGGGAAACAAAAGTGGGGAAAGCTAATAAACAGCTAAAGTCAAGAGGGTGTGAGATCAAAACAAATGTCTTACGTATAAGGTAAGATCACACAGTGATGGTAGTGTCGGCAGCCGGAATCAGGTCAGCTGATATGGCCCGATTCTGGGGCTTCATTCATACCGAGTCTTAACCGAGTCAGGCGACCAAATGCGGCCTGGGTAATTTCATCCGGCATGCCAAGTTTGAGCTGATTCTGGGCCAGGTCATTTCTGAAATCAGACCAGTGATTGCAGTGTCGGCTGCCAGATTTGGGCCAGCTGATCTGGCCCAGTTCTGGGGTGTCATTCATCCCGAGTCTCAACCGAGTAAGGGGACCAGATGCGCCCCGGCTGATTTCATCCAGCATGCCAAGTTTGAGCTGATTTTGGGCCAGGTCATTTCTGATATTGGACCAGTGATGGCAGTGTCAGTAGCCGGAGTCAGGTCAGCTGATATGGCACAATTCTGGGGTGTCACTCATACCAAGTCTCAGCCAAGTCGGGCAACCAGACGTGGCCCAGCTATTTTCATCCAGCATGTTGAGTTTAGGCCAATTCTGGGCCAGGTCATTTTGCCTACCTGGGTATGTTTTTAGCTAGGGAGCACTTTAGCAGAAACATTTAGTAATTTTTTGTTATTGCTCACTAACACACTATAAATATCCTTCGTTCTTTCAACAGCAGGTTGTGTTGTTAATGTGCTAACTAGTGTCTTGAATCCATCCTGTGATTCTTCCTGTTTGTCTTCTGAAATGACCGACACAGACTACTGCCATCTGCTGGTGTGGAGAGTTATTTCCTCTCACACAGGTGCACAACATACGTCCTAGTAGTAATGACAGTTGCCCATTTTCTGTAGTCTTTGTGGTGTGTTCAACTTTTTGGCCGAGACAAACTGTAACATGAGGTGACACAACAGTCGGCCTTCGTCGCCACTTGTTCTTCGATGTCAGTTTGGTGTGCCTGGGCCTTTAGAGGTGCCAGTAGGTGGATTTACCTTCAGACAGAACCAGGCTAGCAGTTTCTCCCTGTTTCCAGTCTTTGTGCTGAGCTAAGTGGCTTCATATTTACCAGACAAATATGAGAGTGGTATAATCTTCTTGTCTAAACTCTCAACAAAAACACATATTTCCAAAAATATTGAACTTTTCCATTAAGCCAATTTTTATGAAACTCACTGACAGCTCCATAGTATTCCATGGTAATACTGACAAAAATACTAAACAATAGTTTGTATTGTCCTCAACAAAGCACTAATATTATGTCTAAAACCAAAACTGAAGCCACCCAATTATGTCATTGTGCTCTAAGTGCTACAATTGTCAGTACATTTGTAATTGTTCACTCTAACACTATCCTGAGGCACTGAAAAATCGTGTAATTACTACTCTCTGGCAAAGCATGGCTGAGCGTGTAATCTTACAGAAATATCTTCAATGTCTCAAAGTGACTTTCAGAGACAAACACATCTTCAGGACATTTAAACTTTCTTTCCTGGAATCCACACAAGTAGAACGAGGAGACATATGCTTGGATTGGCGCTAACAAACGGTAGATACTGTGGATGCTGTCTGCGCTATCTTGAGTTTGAGAGGCAAAGTCGATTGTGCAGGGTGTGGAGTGGAGAAAGATTGAGTGGGACTGCTGCTGTGATTCCACGGGGTGATTTAAAACAGACCAAACAGCCTTGATACAGCGTGCTGACAGTGCAGCAGCAGGGAACTGGTGTCACACAATGGATAGGCTGCGATAAAACATCTGTGTTCATACACTTCATCTCACTGCATGGAGAAGAAAGAGGCGCGCTGCCCCTGTGGAAGGTGAAAGGGAAAAGACTGCTGTGATGAACAAGATTGTATAAGAAGACAACCACATCTTTATTGTGATTAGATGAAGAAACCAAATACCAGGTTTAAGGCTAAAGTTTAGGGTACAGTTTGACAATAAGGGGAAAATACTTCATATTCTTGCAGAGAGTTAGACAAAAAGATCAACGCCACTCTCATGTTTATATGGCAAATATGAAGCTACGCTTAGCTTAGCATAAAGACTTAAACCAGGGGGAAACAACAGGAGGAGGCTGATTATTTGTGCCTCACTTTTTGGAGTCTTTTTGTCACTATGAGGACTTCAAGGAGTCACATCCAAGAAATAGTCTGGCAAATAACCAACAAAAAACCACCAGTCTTTCTCCGATTGAGAGAGACTCCAGCATTGTGACCATGCACAGACATGAACGGATTACTGAACATGCCTAATGGTCACTCCCAGTCCCAGTCACTCATATCTAGAAAGAAACAGGAGGTCTATTGGGTCTGGGGCACAGGGCAGTCTTTCTTTCTCTAACCTTGTTTGCGATTAAAACAGAGCCTGCCAGCGTTCCCTTTTCTGGGGAGTTGTGCTCCTTCAGTCAGAGTTAGGAGACCACAGATAATCGAGGTCGAGTAGCCTGACCTCGAGGCCTCTTTCAGGCCTGCTACTGCTCTGACCATGACTGATAGGCCTAATTGTCTCCCAAGACTATTACTGACCAAGACTGAGGGTTTCAGTGTGACCAAAATTCCTTCACACAAAGGAGCTGCAAAGAGACAAAAATAACTGCAAAAATGGGAAAAACAACCACAAGGAGACACAAAACCCCAAAAAGATGCATAATGATTTAAAAGAGACGCAAAACAATAAATAAAAAAGAGGCAAAACCACCACAAAGTCTGTGTGTCTTGCTCCTACGTGGGAGAGGTGGTGGGGTTTTCTGCATATCTGTTCCCAGGGGCTTATAGTCTCATATTCCACCCGAATAGAATAAGTAGATACAGAAAATGGACGAATTAATTATTCAAGATGTTGTGAAATGTAGCATGTGGCTAAGTGTGATGATAAGGTTGTGTATCTCAGCTTTTCTGTGACTTTGTACGCATGGTACAGGGATATCTCTTACCAGCTGAAGCCAAATGTTGGTGGTCAAAACCTGGTTTTTCTCATCCTGTAAGAAAAAGATGAAGTTATCAACATTAATATTCAGGTATTTTGGTGTAATTATTTATTTATTTATTGTCTTCTCAGGTTCAACTTTAACAAAGCAGGTGTCATGCTACTCAACAAAAAAAATGTAATGTCTGCAGCACCTTCACTTCTAATGGCTTTGATGGTAGAGAAACAACTGACTGTTAACTTGCAATTACACTTTGAATAATAAATGATGATATGATATGATAAATGATCCAAAATGTATTTGTGCATGAATATAACAAGAAGTCCTCATCAATCAAAAACATAACTGCTGGTTTCAACATAACTAGCAGAAAATTTAAGATTTTTATGTGAGAATTTTGGCTGTGAAGTGAAAAGACAATCTTTATATTGATTGATGATAACTGAGTATCACTAGGAGTGACACCGCTTGACACCTCTTTGTGTATGCATTCTTAGTAATGTGTGCAGAACCAATATTTACATACCACATCCATGATCTGCATCAGGGTTAAGCCAAATTGAACGGTAAGAGTCTGGGAGTCATTGTAAACCGGCCTCTCCAGTGGGTTGTAGTTGGCCATCAGGTTCGAGTACAGTCTGCGCTGATTTGGCCCCTGAAGAGAAACTACAAAATACAAAGAAACCTGGACAGTAAATATACTTTCATAATCACTTCTGAAAAAATGAGCAAGACTGACACAGTCACATATACACCCAGCTCCTTTTCAATTTCATTGCCAACCTTCCATTTACACGGCCATCCTACAGCACAAACAGCATTTTTTTCTTTTACTATAAACTGAATTTAATGGCTGTCTGAGACTGCTCTCAGCACAGTGTCTGTCTTACATAACTGATTTCTTTTTCTAGCCAAAGCAAAAGCAGTTTGTTCGGTACAAAGAGCAAAAGAGCTGAATTTCACTGATAGGGATTCCAAAGACGAGAATGTCACCACATAGAACTCTTTGTGGTCATCTGTTTATTCATCGCAAATGGTAAATTGAATGCATTTATAGCAGTTTTCTCGTCTTAGCAACCACTCAAAGCACTTTACAACACAAGGACCATTCGCCCATTCACACATGTTCATACACTGGTGACTGAGGCTACCAGCTAGAGGGGGCCTCCTGCTCATCAGATACACTTTCCCACGCTATTGCACACTGATGGCACAGCCAACGGGAGCACTTTGGGGTTCAGTATCTTGCCCAAGGACACTTCGACATGATGACTGCAAGGGCCAGGAATTAAAGCACCTTCTGATTGGCAGATGACCGCTCTACCTCCTGAGCCACAGTGCCGCAGTGTGTATCTAGAGTATTTATAAGACAACACTGAACTTGTTTGATCAATAAAAGTCATCTCTCCAAGGCTGTTCTTAGGCACAGAGGTTGTCTGAGCTAAATGCATGCTTACCACAGCACATCGGGGGCAAATTCACAAAAGGACTGCTTGGCTTCTGCGGCCGCCAACCAACACAAATAAGACGAAAGGAAACCGTAAAATTCTCAAAGGACCTGCAGTGAGATGCACCGCAAACTGCACAGCCAAGCAAACGGCATCTCAGTCTTCCTGTGCTTTTTGCTCATATTTGAATCACGTAATATACATTTGGCACAACATTGGGTCGTTTCTGTGTAAATGAGCCTCACTGCAAAAACTGTCCAGTTCACAAAGATCAGCTCCAACAACCCCAGGCAGCAACAGTAAAATTATCAGCAACTTCAGAGAGTTTGAAAAGCAAATATTGTCATCTTCTTTAAAAGTCTGAAGATGTGCATTTGAAAAGACAGACAGGGATTTTATATCCCAAATACAGTCAAATACAGTCTCTCTCTCTGTCACATCTTAATTCCGTGTCTGAAGTCTTGAGGAGCGCCTCTGCATGTCATCGGTCAGGACCCTGAACTTACAGTTAGAAAATATCAGTTTTCTTTTTTACTCGCTTCTGCCTATTGCAACATTTGCTTTACAACATGGATAACTGCAATCAGATGATCAAAAAGGGTAAATTGCACTCAGATGCAAAACTTAATGTTTATGTTTGCCCTGTAATATCGTCGTCGTCGTCGTCGTCCTCCTCCGCTTATCCGGGTCCGGGTTGCGGGGGCAGCAGCCTTAGCAAAGAAGCCCAGACAGTCCTCTCCCCAGCCACTTCCATCAGCTCTTCCGCAGGAACCCCGAGGCATTCCCAGGCCAGCCGGGCGATGTAATCCCTCCAGCGTGTCCTGGGGCGGCCCCGAGGTCTCCTCCCGGTTGGACATGCCCGAAACACCTCCCAAGGAAGGCGTCCGGGTGGCATCCTCACTAGATGCCCGAACCACCTCAACTGGCTCCTCTCGATGTGGAGGAGCAGCGGCTCTACTCCGAGTCCCTCCCGGATGTCCGAGCTCCTCACCCTATCTCTAAGGCTGAGCCCAGCCACCCTGCGGAGGAAACTCATTTCGGCTGCTTGCACTCGCGATCTCATTCTTTCGGTCACTACCCAGAGCTCGTGACCATAGGTGAGGATTGGAACGAAGATAGACCGGTAAATCGAGAGCTTCGCTTTTTGGCTAAGCTCCCTCTTCACCACAACGGACCGGTTCAGCGCCCGCATCACTGCTGATGCCGCCCCAATCCGCCTGTCCATCTCTCGCTCCATCCTACCCTCACTCGTGAACAAGACCCCGAGATACTTAAACTCCTCCACCTGAGGAAGGACCTCCCCCCCGACCCGGAGAGGGCAATCCACCTTTTTCCGGCTGAGGACCATGGCCTCAGACTTGGAGGTGCTGATTCTCATCCCAGCCGCTTCACACTCGGCTGCGAACCGTCGCAGCAAGAGCTGGAGGTCACTGTTCGATGGGGCTAGGAGGATCACGTCATCCGCAAAAAGCAGGGACGAGATCCTCCCACTACCGAACCTGACACCCTCCACCACTCACCGGGAACAGGTCCGACTTATTGCCGGCCACGCGAACCAGACTCGTGCTCCTTCGGTACAGGGACTGGATGGCCCCTAGTAGGGGGCCACCAACCCCATACTCCCGGAGCACCCCCCACAGGATGCCCCTGGGGACACGGTCGTAAGCCTTCTCCAAATCCACAAAACACATGTGGACCGGTTGGGCAAACTCCCATGCCCCCTCCAGCACCCTGGCGAGGGTAAAGAGCTGGTCCACGGTCCACTGGATGTTGTAGGGCTGTCTTGGTTGACACGTCTCTGCAACATTGCGTGGACATCGGGGGCGGTGCCTCTGGAGTGGCAGACCGGGGTGGTGGTCCCCATTTTCAAGAAGGGGGACCAGAGGGTGTGTTCCAACTACAGGGGGATCACACTCCTCAGCCTACCTGGTAAGGTCTACTCCAGGGTGCTGGAGAAGAGGGTCTGGTCGATAGTTGAACCTCAGATTGAGGAGGAGCAATGTGGTATCGTCACTGCAATATCTTTTATGAATCAGACCTTGAGACGGGGCAGATAGCTGCAAGTGATGCTCAATTCATGGTGCAATCATCCGCTGCAATCAAATCTTTGTGACTTCACCCCTTTGAGTGACACTGCTACATGCTGATGTTACGCAGGTTGGTCCAATATTTACCAGGTCACCATCTAATTTTAGCATGTTAGCATGCTAAGAATTGCTGATTTACTCTGAACATAAAGTACAGCTGAGGCTGATGGAAATGTTAGTTGAACCAAAGTATTGAACAACTTTAAATCTGACCTTGTGATGCTGCTAGATGAAAGCCAGGGGCTCAGAGTCATTAGAATTTATCCTTAAGTGATCTTGAATATCTTTATCAAATATCATAGCCTTCTAATAGTTGTCAAGATATATTTCACTATTAACAACAATGTGATTTCCATGATGACACAAGAGCAAAAGTCAGGTGGTGACCAACGTTAGTAGACTTTATCCTCTGGGTACCATCAACATCTGTATAAAATTGCAGGGCACTTTATCCAGTAGTCATTGAGATGTTCCGATGTTGCCCTTAACAGAGCCATGATTCTACATTGGCTTCAAATGATCATAAAAATTACAACTTTGTTTGAAACTGGAAGTAAACTTAAAGTCCGGGTGAAGCAAAAATAAATGTGTCCAGATTTTGTTACATCACAGAAAATTGGTATGAACCACCTTAGCCAAAGTACTGTATATGAAATGAGGTCCCAAAACTGTGAAAAAAAGAGCAGTGCTGTCTATAGACACTAGGGGTGTGTCCACTGAGTGAACCACTGCGCAGCAACAGATTCTCATTAGCAGCTAACCCAGCAGCACACTAACAGACACACGCCAAAAACACGTGAGCATCTGCGTAGCGACAGACTCTCGTTAGGCACAAACCCATTAATACAGTAACCTACACATCTCCTGAGCCAAAAACCAGTGTGCAGTAATAGACTTTTGTTAGCAGCTAACTCAGTAGCACAGAAGCGAACACACCCCTAAAAGGTTCTGGTTCATTATCACACCTCTTCCCATTTATAATCCTGAATAGAATATTGTAACAAAGTGAAGGGTGGTGAAACACATGAACAAGGCAATCATCCAAATACAATACCTGGACTGGATTCATCTCACTGTGCAGTCTCAAGTTGGACCTGACCCTCATTTTAACACACTCTCACATCCCCTTTGAGTTATGGAGCGTTTTTGGCAGCATGTATTCACTTCACTAATGGCCACAGCCCAATTATCCTAAACCACCTATGAGAAGCACATTATCCCGATGATTTGGCAGAGATGTTGACTGTAGGCATCTCCCTGTTCCCCTGCTCTCTGATGCATCCGGTTCTTTCATAAAAGACTGAAAAAAGACTGAAAGCTTGTCTTTGTCCACAGCTCAATCCCCTATGGATCTGCTCCCCTCCAAACCTCACCATAATCAAATTTCACCATGCAGATCAGCACGGGGAAATCAATGTATTATTATGCTAAGATTTTGCTTTAAGACATCCCAGCATGTTACTTGCTGTCAGAATACACAAGGAACATTGCTTATATGTTTCTGTGTATGAGCTGGGAGCCATAAAACGGAGAAGCGAAGCCTTTTTACGTCTTAATCAATTGAAGAGCTTTAATAATGTCAAAGAGACGGACAAGGGCTTTAAGTAGCCCAGACATGTGCTCAGACATTTAGATGTGCATGTATGTGTGCACAGCAACACAACTTCTCTCCATCTGCCTCCTTAGACTTCACTCCGGGGGAAGCCTCAATTAAGTAGTGCCTGCAAAGTGCAGACTGAAGAGCCTGAGTCAGTGATTACCATTAAATTAACTGCCTCAGTCAAAATATTCAAAATTCAGAGCAGATCGGAGCAAAACTGATGAGACGCAGCATGTCCTGAAGGTTTTGTGAACTAATTGCCATTTAAAGAACAGGGGTCCTTAGATTTTTGCATGAGTTGACCTGTGATGTGTGTCCTTTGTCACGACGCACAGGCACCAGCAGTGTAAGTAGCAGTTCATACAGAGGGGAAATATGTGTTGCAACATAGCGTGAAGGCCACAACAAGAGCAGTGTTACTGTGGTTTTAATACAGAAACCTTTGTTCAGCTCTCCATTACAATGAGGGTCTTTGAATAATGAACTTGGTGTGACATTTCCGGTGTTTTGCAGTTTTCTTGCTCACCCTCACATGCACTCACACACACACTTGTGATCTTTTGCCCCAGTGTCAGAAATCAATACAAAAACATATCCATCAACAGAAACTCCCTGCAAGTCTCCACTTTGAAGCTAATCATGAAAGACCTCACACAGCATCAATAAAAGCTGCAACAGTCACACACCACAGTGCATACAGCGCAGCACTGAGTCCATATGACACAACATGACACCTGTGATGTAGTCTGTATTGCAATCATTGCAGGCTGCAAACTGGATGTTGGTTTTCATGCACTTATTACATTTCTGCATACTGTGCATTCGGAAGCGGCTTTAAAGTTAAAGAAAACATGTTCTCAAAACCATGCACAAAACCAGTGGCTGCACTATTACAATAAACATAAATGTAAAGTCTTGTCATTTTATTTTACACAGTAATCCCACATGCATGTTTCTTTATGATTAAAAACGTTGGCTTTTATTCAGACTGATTTAATTTTGATTCAACTCATAATAGACAACGTGTTAATGGTCCATCAAGTGCTGAGAAAAGAATAAAAAATAAACATTTACCCCCAATATTATACTTACTATTAGTTTCAGTTTACATAAACTAGTATGGTCATTAAATGTGTGATTAAAATTGCATTAAATAACATTAACGTCCACTAAATAAGGTGTTTGGCACAACAGGTATGTAAGTGCACTCAGGAGGCAAATGAATCCATCGTGGAGCAGGTTAATTACGCACATGAAACGCAAAAACCACATAAAAAGGGCGACTCCCAGCCTCTCCCCGGTAAAAAAAAAAAACCCCAACAACCCAGGTTTGGTGAGTTAATTAGCAATTACAGCGCACGGTGACAGCCTACCTTTCAGTGTGAAGGCGCTGACTGCGAGGAAGAGCAGAAAATTTAGTGAGTCCATGTTGAACCGAGAGAAAGAAGAGTGAGAGCGCAGAGACTCCTCAGTTCATCTGTGGACCTGACGGGATGCGGAGATGATGGGAGTGTGAGTGTGTGTGTGTGTGTGTGTCTGCGGGGTGTATTAAATAACTCCTCCTCCTAATGAATAGCTGCTGTTTGGCAGGACAGCCATGAGATTTGTTGTTGCATCAAGACTCTGCCCTCAGTCTCGCTAATTGACCGTGCCCCTGCTGATGGAGGAGAACACCACAAAGCAAAGGAAGAACAAAACAAATGGTCAAACATATCATTACCGTTTCCACACTCTCCAAACGCATATTGTGTCTATTAGTCACAGCCTAATAGCCCCCATATGTGCTTTTACCCTGCACCGTTTTATTACTTCTCAAAATGAGTTGAAGGAGTATGAAAGGTGATGCTCAGGGATGCTGAAAAAAGTTGCTCAGGCTCTCACTCAGCTGCTATAAATCAACTTTTGCAAAACAAAGAGACACCTGCTGGTCACTGAGCAGAATTACAACTGTATTTTAGAATTTAGTCGATGGATTCTTCTTTTTCTGTTTGTCAGTGTAAGTTTGCAGGAACTGTGCATATATTTTGATGTGTATAGATACTCTGCCACTTCCTATCCACCCTAAAATATACTGAATGAAAATTTAAATGCAACAGTTTTGTTTTTGCTCCCATTTTCCACTGGTTTAAGTTCAAGACCTAAGACTTTTTCGATGTACTCTATAGATAGATTTCTCTCAAAATATGGTCACAAAGTCTTTAAAATTCATGTCAGTGAGCACTTCTCCTTTTTCAAGATAATCCATCCACCTGACAGGTGTGGCATATCAAGATGCTGATTCAACAGCATCATTAATACACAGGTGTGCCTTGGGCTCGTCAGAATTAATGGCCACTCTAAAATGTGCAGTTTGATCACACAGCACAATGCCACAGCTGCGGTGGGTTTTGAGGGAGCGCGTTATTGGCGAGCTGTCTGCAGGAATGTCCACCAGAGCTTTTGCTTGTGAATAGATTCATTTCACTACCATAAGAAATCTCCAGTGTCGTTCCTGGTAATTTGGCAGTACATCCAAACGGCCCCATAACCCCAGACCATGTGCAGCTACACCAGCTTAGGACCTCCACATCCAGTGTTTCCCTCTTTTCTTTTCAAGCTCATCTACCTCTTTGTTTCGGGGTGTTGAAAAAGTTACTCTGCCAGAGAGAGGTGGTAACATTGAAAGAAATACTTATGTTGGATATTTAATCTGAAAACACTATCTCCCAAAGGATTAAATAGTGAGATACCATGTTTTTTTTTTCATGCTATAATGGATTTGGGGATCTCAAAAGACCAATTTATGATGGACAGCGCAAGTGTATAAAATGTTGAACCTTTTGAGTGATTAATGAAAGCTGCCAGGCTGATGTGTTCATTCATAAGATCAGCGTTTTTTGTAAATAATCTTGTCAATAGACTATATTGTGTAAGGAGCTTGAAGTTTCTAGGTCTTTCCTATGTTCTCCTTGTTCCCTTGTGCTTTCGTTTGTGAGACATGTGACGTGGTACACAGGTCGTTGTCAATTATTGAGAAACACACCTACAGCTGATAAATTCCCCCACACCTGTACACATCAGTGAACTGGGTGGAGCAGTTTCTATTGAAGCTCAATGTTGGAAATAATGGTGTTGAACACTCTTGACGAAGGTCCACGACGACCGAAACATTAGGGTTACTGATAAATTGTGAAGCTGAGCGAGAGCAGTGTGCGGGATTTTCTGTTCAAAGACTTAAGTGAATTTTCCAACGTGCCTTTCTTTAAACTAAGATCGTCTGAGACCAGCCACCAGAAAAGCTGACGCAATAATTGGTTTGCACAACCAAAAAATTTCTGCACTAACCGTCAGAAACCATCTCAGGGAAGCTCATCTACATGCTCATTGTCCTTACTAGGGTCTTGACCTGTCAGCAGTTCGTTATCATAACCAACTTGTGTGGTTATTACGCTGGTTGGATGTACTGCCAAATTCTTGGAAACAACACTGAAGCCATGTTATGTTAGTGAAATGAACATTAAGTTCACAAGCAACAGCTCTGGTGAACATTCCTGCAGACAGCATGGCGCACTCCCTCAAAACTGGCTGCAGCTGTTGCATTGTGTTGTGGGCTCACACTGCATATTTTAGAGGGGCCTTAAATTGTGACAAGCCCAAGGCACACCTGGGTAATAATGCTATTTAATCAGCGTCTTGATATGCCACACCTGTCAGGTGGATGCATTAGCTCGAAAAAGGAGATCACTAACATGGATTTAAACAAATTTGTGAACACAGTTTGAGAAAAGACTTGAAAAAAATCTTATATCTTTAACTTAAACTTGCGAAAAATGGGTGCAAAAACAAAAGGGTTGCATTTGATTTTTTGTTTAGCGCATGTTTGTCGAAGTCAAGAGGACTTTGGATTTAATGTTTGACTTCAGTTCTTTAAAAAAGAAGAAGAAGAAGAAAGAATTCTACAACATGACACAGGAACAGTTCCCCCTTGGTGTTTAGGTGGAGCATGGGTGGAAAATCCTTGCATCATCCACCCCTCTTGTACCTATATCACCATATGGCCAGATTAGAGACTAAGACACAACCAGTCCCAGAATAGGAAGAGCATAACAACATATATAAATGTAAATATCATGTCAAAACAGGATCAATACGTCTATGTTTGTTTTAAAATGTGATATTTACTAAAACTTCCGGTGATATTTTGCAGTATTCTGGGGTAATACAGTGAAATGTCTGTCATCATGTGACACAATAATGAAACAAAATAACCTAAAAATATCACAAGGGGAAAAAACAGATGGGGACACCATATTGTCATTGCAGGTTTTTGAGGGAAACATTAAAACAATCAGATTAAAACCCCAAAGTAGATCCTATGTACATTCAGGCAGATATTCTTAGGCAACTAAAAGACTGAAAGTACAACAATTTGATGTATCTCACGACAACTCAGAGTTAACCTCATATATATCCTGGTACAGGTGGTGAACTGAGTCTAGACATTTACCCTCCACTGCACGTACAAGCTGATATCTGCATAAACACGCTGGACCTGGAGGTAAACACCAACATAGATATTATTTGCTCTCTAATGTGTTTGCTTACGGAAGCAGTGGCTAATTTAATGGAGCTATACATTCTGCTCCAGACAAGTTGAATAGAGTTGATTAAGAGGTATGTATGTGTGTGCCCTGCATGTCAAATGATATGCCTTAACAGCCGTGACCAAGATGCACTGTGGTAACAAGATATTACACCGCTGAACACATTTCCATGCCTCCATCAGTCATGCACTGCTCTAATTAAATGTACACACTAGTTAAAATTCTATTAGACTTTGAACAAACTGTGTCCATTATTCCTCTGTGAGCTACATACGTGATCAGTGTTAGCAGGGTGAAAGTACATACGCCTCACCTCACCTCATTTACGTATCTGAATGTGATTGGAGCTCCTGACTGGTCTTGACGGACAGATGAAGCTTTACTGTCAATATTTCAGACTCCTTCATGTGTCTGTTGTTTTGTGGATATAAATGGTTTTGAATTTTGAGGGTTAGAGATTGAGAGCCGTGGAAAAGCAAGGGATGGATCTGAAAAAATATGCAAAGAGTTGGTCCTGAGAAAAAATATAAATGTGGGACTTATAAAAAAAATTCCCCACCTGTACAGATGTCATGAATGTTGAAATTAGCTATAGGGACCAACACTGTTTTTTGTACCAGGCTGTAAACATCTTTATTTCTGTCTGTTGGGATTGACTCTGTTTTGGAGCCAGCCTCATGTGGCCATTCAAGGAACTGCAATTTTGGTACCTCCACATCAATCCAGTCTTATTTCGAAGTCGCCGAAATCTGGCACTTGGGCAGTGACTTGCGGCATTAACACTGACAAAAAAAGTGGTCCTTAATGTCGGCATGATACGTGGCCAGTCACTGTTATAGTTTTAAGGGTGCACAGTGGTGTCAGGGGGAAACGCGGCAGGACAAGAACTAAAGTTTAGGCAGCAAAAGCCCAAGTAGGGCAAGCGGGAGGGGTGGTGGATGGGTCCAGCAAACACAGACTTTCAGCAGGGAGAGCAGTGTTTGCGTCCCTAAAGATTATAAAGCCAAACCTTGTTCTTTTTTCCTAAACCTAACCACGTGCGTTAGTTGTTGGAGGACAGAAGATGTCAATTCCCATTGTTGTACTGATGTAGTGTGTTTATTTTGAAAGAGACTGTATGTAAACAGTACATTTCCTGTGAAAACAGAAGTGTAATTTGAAAGAAGACAATGCATGTAACAGGCACAACTTGACACTGCATCCCAGAACGTCAGCAACCAACGTACCCAGGGTGCCTTGCATGTCGTATCTGGATGTGGAAGGTCCATGACCAAATGCCGAATGCTGTGCCAAGGTCGGATTGAAAATGTGCTGTCCACATTGGCATCATTTCTCAGCCTCTGAGACTGACACTTGGTATTTCAGCTTACTGACTTTCTTGTCCCATTATCAATGTTTCAATGTTTAATCAAAATCCATTCAGAACTTTGAGTTATTTTGCAGACAAACAGACCAACACCAGCGAAAACATAACCTCCTTGGCGGAGGTAAATATAAAAGAAAGCAGGACAAGTTGATTAAGAGATTTATACAATATTAATATATTAAGGCAAAAATAATTGGAAATATACTGATTTATACTTGTAAGTCACAGATAATTGCTCATTTATATTGTATACTAAGAGGTTATTGTAAGATAGATATTTGGTCATTAATACTATATAAATATACATGGGTTATTTTTGTGTGACAAAGTTAAGAGGTAATAACAATAGTATATTTAGAAAAGTTTAAGGTAAGGTCTGTTTCATTTCACTCGATGACTTATGGGGGGTGGGATTTAATAAGTTTATACTTCCACTTTTCGGATGTGTAAATCAAAATAACTGTGCATTGACAACTGCTTTTACATTAATTTACATAACATACATTTTATTACATTGCAAATACAGTATTACTTTCTTTCTGTCCGCTTGTTTGTATGTTCATGTCTTTTTTAAATACACGTTCGAAATAAATATCAATATATCCTCCTGAGACTCTGTGTCCTCATATGAGGACATTACATTTTGGGTCTACTTGACCTCATACTTCATTCTACTTAACTCAGACCTGTTGTCCTCGTTCATGGACACTTTTTGTGCCATCTAGTGGTAGTAAGAGCACAATACACTAATCCATGTACAAACAAGATGGCAGCCATCTCTGCCAAGTCAGTCTGCAGCTGATCCCGACACAAAAGTGAACAAGGTCAAAAACCTGATCACATTTAGAGGTTGAAACTTTGTAGTTCAATATACAAACAAATTTGACCAATCTTAGCAACAGCAACCAGCTATGACACTGTTAATTAGGAAGTACACATTTAAGGACATTGGAACTTCATTGTCGTCTCGTTTGAGGACATTGGGACTTAATTATTGTTGACAAGGTTTAGTTTTTTACACTTCATGGGTCCCTCTGATCCCAAATAGCGAGGAGAAATTAGAAATGCATACCAAAATGTGTTCATCAAATTCTGAGTGAAGTGGGTGAAATATGTAAGTTATGACCTGATTTTGTGGCGTTATCGTACAAAAGACTCTATGATGTTTAGTCAAGCAAACCTCATTGACTGCTATTCTGTTTGTTTATTTATTTATTTAGTTTAATTTGTTTGTCGCTTTATCCCTCCTCACGTCTCTCCGACACATGGCACTTATATGTACACTTAATCTCTCCCAAAATGTTCTACAAAGTTCTTTAATTGTGAAAAAAAAAAAATTGAACAGCAGGAGAAATAACTTTATCATATTGTTTGTTTGCTTTGTAAACTGCTGTTGAAAAAAATAAATAAATAATAATGTATACAAAGGCCCAAGTCTCAGGAGGATATTTATTGTGCGTGATGAGTTGAAACAAAACAAATGTAAATCAATTGCAAAAACTATACAAAAAAGATATATTTGACAGATATATAGATGAGGAAAAGTTGTGTTAGGGGAGTGCATATTTATTTTGTAACATTGGGTGGTACCTGGACTGTACATAAACTGGGTTTATTTTTATATGTTTAATTGGGTGGTAAATAGACACAGTTATCATTGTCTTGTTTGTTTTTTTATTATGTGTTTTTTGCTTCGAAATTGTCATTCATTCACCAAATTTTTTACATGTTTAGTGCATGTGTCCATAGTTCCTCCTGTCATTATATGTTCACACACGTTTCAGACTGTCTGATTTAGAACTATAGGAGACTGAACATCTACTCAAGTCTATCCTCACCGGCCACAGAGGCAATTAGCAATGTGAAGTTGTTACCTCAAAGGTAGAAATTCAATCTCCAGTCTCTATGTGGAATAATTAACGGGCGTATACCGCGTACGTGTTGAGATCAGTCCAAAGCTGTTTATGCATATGTGAGCTGAAACTGAGAGTTTAAAACAAAGACCAGCTTTTAGTGTTTCAGTGGCTCCTCAGAGAGCACAGATCTTCTCATACGGTTGTTTCTGACTGAGCTGCGTACAACAGATGGTTGAGTCATTATTGATAGCATTCCCCACAACAGGAGGCGCAGTCTCGCTGGAATAATCACGATTACAAGATTGTAAATCAAAAAAGCATTTCTTCTGTTTGCATTTGCCCAAGTGAGCAATTTTAATGAGACAAAATCTTAAACTGAAGTGAGGTGTGTGGATTATCAAGGCAAGCTGCCTTTTTCTTGTGACTGTAAGATAAGCACAGATATATATAATAAAATTAATTGGTTACCCAAACCTCGGTGGGCTGCTGTGAGGAGCTGTCAGCCAATAGAATAATAATAGACTTCCAATGCTGAATTAAAAACAATTATGAATTTAAACTGTTTAAAAATCAAATAGAAACTAATCAATTTATAAACTGCAAAACACAGGTCATTTCTACTGGCACATGAACTTGGGTCACCTCCTGTAACTCCTAGCATGACACTGCCCAGTGTCGACCTGAAGACAGGACTTTTTTAATCAATACACAATTATAATTCTAACCTATAACTTTATTATTAACACAAAAGTATCCCACCTTAAGACCAGCTGCAGACGCCTCAGTAAAATGAATCAATCATCCTCCATGTTCGTTGATAGAACACCATCTATTGAGCCTTTTTAACCTCCTTGGTTGTGGTTAAGCATCATAGAGAAAACTGGTTGGGGTCAGGGACACATTTGGGCTCCGGTTAGAATAAGGAAAACTCAAACTGATGTTAGATGATCACGTCATAAAGAGTAAAATCTAAAAACACTTTTAAAAGGTCTAGTGTGTAGAATTTAAGGGCATTTATTGGCAGAGGTGGAATGTAATAGTCATAGGTCTGTTTTCATTAGTGTGGGACCTTAGAATGAGCCATGTGGTGTCTCTACATACGTAGAAGGTACTCTTCAATGGAGCCCGCCATGTTGTTCTACAATAGCCCTGGCAGAATTGACAAATCAAAAACTCAATGGGGCCAGTGGTGTATGGTTGTTAGGACAGGCCCCAGTACACGTTATTATGATGGGCCCCAGTACAAGATTTTGCACCCGACCTAGCAACGATTTGACACTGGACAACATAAACAACAATCATCAGCGCAAATTTGTACATGACAAAAATACTAAAAAATAAATAATAAGAAATTATTCACTCACTTAGATATTTTTTTATGGTTTATTTGTGGTTTTATAGTTTATGTAAACTTATAATTTTATTGTAGCATAGATTGCTGTTGACATGTTTTTTTGAACATGGGTGTATTTCTGAGTTACAGGAGCCTCTTCTCTGGCCAGTACACTGTTGGAGGGCCTGCTCTCTCCATGGGCCCCCTCTTCCCATGGGCCCCAGTGCAACTGCACTGCCTACACCGCGTGTATTTACACACCTGGATAGTGCCGTTGGTGTGTTTCTGTTGGCCACCGTAGTTCTCCTACACACATGGCACATGCAAGAAGTTTAAATTTTGCAACTTCACTGCCATCAAATTCTGCACACTGGACCTTTAAAATGATGAAATATTAATTCAGAGTGGGGATATCTAAATCATAATGCACTTTAATAAATCGGTTTAAAGATGCTTTTGAAAAGTATCACATCAATATATTAATTCATTACAATTAACCACTGAAAGAAATATGCCAGCACACCTCAAACCTCATGTCATTACATCTTAACTAAGTATTTCATTCTTTTAATTGATATTTGTAGTTTTTTAGTAGTTAAAGTTGGTGCATTTCCTACAAGTCAGCACTCAGGGTTTACTGTGCCCTGACACCTCTAACTCCGCTGCTGCATTCTGATTGGTGGATGAGGCGGAGGGGCGGGAACAAGGCGGCAACAAGGAAGTGCAGAGGAGTTGTGGCAGAAAGATGTTTACTGTAGTTTAATACCGTTAACTCTCCATCATTTGGACACGGGACGGTCAGAGAGCACTGCTAGCTTCACAAACGATAGCAAACACGGAACTGAAAATGCAGACTGTACGAAAACGTCGAGGAAACGATTCACAAACAACACAAACTAGGTTTGTACACACATTAGGCGACGGCTGGTGTCAATGAAGGAGAGCAGAATGGGTTCAGAAACACGGAGATACTAAGACATTAACGTCTTTGTAAGCTCTTGTTGCGAGTTACAGTTCAGTATCTGCTCTGCTGCTTGATCGGCCGCATCATGTGTCCAGAAACAAAAACTGAAGCCTGGACGCGCGAGTCAAAGTGAGCACGCGCTGATGAGCTGCTAGTGACGTCAATTAAAGTGTAAATTCGCTCAATTTTAAAACGTCTCAACTTTCAGGCTCATTTCACTGCGTCTGTAGTGAAGTCTCATAGCTGAGAACAAACAACCTTCATCATGTGACAGATATATATAGATGCAGTGTCTGCTGGTCCCACTGTCCCGTGACTGAACCAGCAGGAATGATGCTGGTTGACTGTTGGCTCATCACCAGTACAGCTGATATTGAAAGGCACCTCGCTGTATTCATAGTTTTGCCAATTTACCCTGCAAAAGTTAATCTGGTGCCTGTTCCTGGGTGAGCTGTGGGTCAGTGGAAGCTGTAAAAAAAGCTTTGTTCCCTTCCTGGGTTGGATTGACTGATCTTATCATAAAACTTCAAATAATAGCCCAGGCTATTATTTGCTAAAACCACTTAACTCAACAGGCTATATTTGGGACAAGTGTCTATATATATATATATATATATATATATATATATATATATATATATATATATATATATATATAACAGGCCTTACATTCCTTTCACACAAAGGATTGCTCAGCAAAGATCGGAAATGCAATCAGATTGCTATGAGTCTTACTGCATGACTGTCAAAAATATTTCTGGCAGATTTGGTCGCTCTAGTCGAAAAAGCACAAATCTGTGTTGATAAAATGCTTTGCTTTGCAGTATGTCATCCCATCCCATTCAAACCAAGCAAGGAAGACTTGTATGCTATGTTGCAACATTAGCCTGCAATTCTCTCCTCTATTACTAACATTACACACTTTAAAACTCACCAGACCAATCAACTAGCCCTGCGACACGGTCCCAAGCCTCGTAACTGAACAGCGACACATTATAAAGGACTGAGTGGGCGCGAACGCAAGTAATCAACTTCTCGATATCCATTGTCGGAACAAGTGTGCTGTAGGAATCAAAGTTATATGGTTTGTTCTCTGGGACTCGTTTCATTGAAGCACGTCAGCATTCCGATTGGTTGTCGCGGAACTGCGTCAGAGCTCATTACCATAAAGTTAAACGAGTTTTTGCCCAAGTCGCCCAGGTCGCCGGGCCATCATTGATAATGAATGACTTCCGGAAGCTCTTCCGGAAGCTCTTTTGGAAGCTCTGGTCACTGTTGGTTTGAACGTACAGTTACTCGTATAAAATTAGGCTTCAGATAGCATATTAATTATGAATGCTTTGTTTGATCTAGCTCCAACAGACGGAGCATCAGAATGAGTGTGTTACAACACCTGTTTATGGCACCCTAGGATTACAGCACCTGGCATACTGTACTGACACAACACCACTTTATCCTGTTAAAACAATACTCACAACTTATTTTTATGAAAAACACTTCCGAAGACTCGTACAGACAAAAGAAATATAAAGAACTTATTGGGTTATTGACAAATGGACACAAAAGCTGACTTTATGGCCGCTTAAGAGGTAGGAAGTCACCACCTTCTTTCCATCTGACTTCTTTGGTTCTCATGGTTTCAGTAAAATGAACTGAAGGATTGAATTGTGGAGAACCTAACTGAGCTAACAATGTGTAGCATCTCCATATTGGCAAAAGTTCTAACATATATTATTTGTATGCAGCCAACAACCTGCTTTTGTATATCCAAAGAACTTCTATAAAAATGAACTGCTTGGCAACCAGACCAGGTGTTTAATTGAGACAATTTAATTGTCAAGATGTGTAGCCACAAAGAGACTGGGCATTTAACTGGGACCAGACTTTTAATCTAAGTTTTACGGTATTTTGCCTCACTATGCTTGTGGGTGCACAGATATACAGCAAACTAAATGTACTTGCAGTAAAGGTTAAGGACAGGAGTCGGCCTTTAATTAACTGAAAGCATTGTGGAAACAATGGACAAAAAATGAAATGACGTTGGTGACGTGTAAACAAAAAAAAAAGAGACACCACAAAGAAAAATAATTATACAATACTGCAGAGATTAGTCAGAAGGCCCGCAGTAACAAGGACTCTCTATCCACCAAAGTTACATTCAGTGGTGAAGTACCCATTCAGTTGCACTCATCCATTTTTTTTTCTTCCAGTACATTAAGTACTTTGCTTCAGCCATACTAGCTGCATTCAGCGTGCAGCAGGAAATTGCACAGCAGCACACAATGCACCATGAGCTGAACAGGTCAGCAAATACACAGATGCTGGGGCACACATCATTTGAGTGTAATTTCATGAAGTGCAGGAAGAAAAAAAAACCCACAGCTGTTATATTCACAAACGTACAGTAATTTCACCATTAACGTAAGAGCCTATTATGGTATTTATGCACTGCATTGTGCAATTTTCCCTTTCCCTTTCCTGCTGCTAGATATATAAACTCTTAAGTGCAAATGCTTGAGAAGGTTTTTTTTTTTTAAATTTCCATTACATATGTATACCGTCCTGCTTTGCAATAGTTAAAAGCTAAAGTGCTTTGTTACCTTTTATATGAAGGATGTTGCCTAATAAAAAAAGAAGTGATAAAGTAGATAAGTAAAAATCAGCAAGGGCGGCCATGGGTTTTAATCCGAAAGTTACTGCAGGAGTAAACACCATTGTAAACCCTACTTTATTACAGTATTCCCAACATGTCTATTAAATGCTTAACCTCTGTTCTGCCCTTTGCTTTTGTAACGTTGTTTCATTACAATGACTTACGGTCACTGTAAATGTGTGTTGACAGCACTCCTGGTGGTGTGAAGGAAATCGTGGCACAGCAGAAGAGGCAGCACTTCCACTCTGACCTGTGGTTCTGCTTGACTCTGCAGAACTGGATACTGGACTTTGGAAGGCCTATTGTAATGGTAAGGAGGAGCGATGCATGATACACTTACCTCATGCAGTTTTAAAGAGTGTAAAAAACGATGAAATCACTGGTTACAGACCCTAATAGTTTCTTGGTATCATATGTATTAGATCATCCTTCCTCTCGAGTGGTTTCCCCTCAACAAGCCCAGTGCTGGAGACTATTTCCACATGGCATACAATGTCATCACACCATTCCTAATGCTCAAGGTAAGTGCTAACACAACAAAGGATTTTGGAGGTTGTGAAAGAGACTAATTCAAAGAACATTCAGTATGAGACAATGGATCTACTCAGAGTTTATACTATAAAATGTCGATATGTAATCATGCAGTTTAAATGGGATAGCGCACCCCAAAATCAAAAATAGGTATTTTTCCTCCAACCTGTAGTGCTGTTTTTCAATCTAGATTGTTTGGTGTGGGTTAATGGAACTTGATGGCACTCGGCTTGTGGTGCTCAGCTGCTCCTTTGTTTCAAAAAGGGGTCAGTTGAGGTGATCCACAGACCTTGTTGTGAGTGGTTTCATGTAGGAACTATTTACTTTCTATCAAACTACACCCACTAACCGTATCATCATACAGAGGAATGCCTGCATCTACTGCTAGCTCAGCTAGCACCACTGAGCATTACACGTTACAGCTCAGCCGAAAAGGATGCAAGTAATGTTTAGGAGAAGATGCATGGTTCCTTCTGCACGGTGTTACAGTTGGCAGGTGTAGTTTGATAGAAAGAAAATAGTTCCAACATGAAACTGCTCACAGAGTTTTTTAAAATCATTTATTTTTTGCACATTTGAGCACCACAAGCATCTTCTTCCATTACATTGGAGAGAAGGCAGACATCTCTATGGTCAATATCTCCAACACTTGGCAACTCACACCAAAACAAGATTGATAAAGAGCACTACAGGTAAAAGGAAGATATGTAGTTTTGATTTGGGGGTGAACTGTCCCTTTAATTTGTTTCCTTTTTTCTCTATACAAGACTGATGAAGCCCAAATGTGACTGAACACACACTGAAACATTTCTCATATCAGTGGAATCACTTTGCTCGCATAAAAAATATTTGCAGCCCAACCAGTTGCTGTAGGCACGGCTGCACACATACAGCAGAAAGCTAATTAACCCATGGTGCCAATTATGAATGACATTTACTGTTGCAAATAATTACGCTGAAAGTCTTAAATTTCCAATAGGCTTTCTGACAGTGATTGGTTCACCATGGGTTGCCTCTGCACTCTTATTCTATCACTGCAGGGAAACCTGGCACGCGTTTGTGAATAAGAAACATTTTACATACACTTTGTACGATGTGTAGACTGATGAAGCCTATGCATTAGTTATTTACACTTAAAAACATGTAACACCTTTGGTCACACAGACTTTACTGAGTATTAAACACTCTTCTATTCAAGCCTTTTTATTTACACAGTTAAATCAGGGCAATCTGTTGCATCGTTCTGTTGCTTCACTGACAAAACATGCAGTTCTTCAGGGCTTTTAGCCTTCAATTGATGGGGTAGTGTTGGGGATGGGGGGATGACATGCAGCAAAGGGTCGTGGCTCAGAATCGAGCCCCTGGCCGCTGCAGCAAGGACAACACCTTTGCAGATGTTGCACCTGCTCTACAAGGTGAGCTCCTGGGCGCCTCAAAAACTTGCTTTTTTAACTATCTGTCGTTCTAATGTTTGTATGGCTTATTATCCATTCCTTGTATTCCTCAAAGTTTGTTCACCGTGAGACACCAGAGAAACAAGTGCATTTCCTTTTCAGTCCTGTTCTAGGACACTCAGGGTGTCTGCACGTCCTTTAAAAGTCTTATAATGCCCTAAAGTCATTAAATAGTCTTAAATTTGCATTTGCAAGGTCATCTGTGAACTTCTGTCAAAATGAGTCGAGCTTTCCTGCATCACTGTCCACATCACTGACATTAAATCTTTAAACCTAAGACTGCATCTTATATTGTCGATTTACTTTATCCTTGCACTTACCTGTTAGCAAAATGTAGATTAACCTAACTCACTCTAATAACCGTATTCCTACATAAAACCTACCTCTACCAGGACTACGCAGTATATACTACTTACCTTTATAGTTACCTGCAATGTTTGAATAAAAAAGAGATGATTTGCCTTAAAACTAGTCTTAAGTTTGAAAAAACTATCCTGAAAAGCTCTTAAAACGCACTAATTTTAAGTGTCTGATACCTGCACTTCACATGTTGTAAACTCTGATGATAATTATGATTAAAGATTGTTATTAATTTCCACACCTTTCCCTACATATCCCTACCTGTTGTGTTTATGTTGTAAACATACGTGTTTTATTTTCCTGAATATTACCCCTCAATTCTGCAGTCAACTAATTTCCCCTTGAGGCTCAACAGGTCTGTCAGTGTTGTATGTGATTGCCTTGTTATTACAAACCCTGTTTCTTTCATGTGAATATGATGATAATGTCGCCTAATTGGCAACCCCAGGGTTAAGTGATTATCAGCTTTATGAGACGCTTGTTCAGCGTGTTAGGCTTTGTGAACTGAGTGGTACTGTAACTCTGAGCTGCTTGACTTTTATTTTGCTTCAGTTGTCATTAAGGATCAAAATAGCCTCTGTGAAGATTTTGTGACTTGTTTTAACTGTTGATGTTTCTACAAGCTAAACTGACATGTGACCCAAAATTATAGGGTAACGTAAAGTGACATACCTGCTTTTCAAAGCACATTGGTGAGATTCCTGCACACAAAGACCTGGGGGTTGATTCCTGAATGTCTGCAGTCTGCCACATCACAGCACTGACAAGACCTGAAGAGCAGAGAAATAGGCAGAAAACAGTAAAATATCTGAAATACAGCAAGAAGTCTGCTTTTCTTAAAGGGACAGTTCACCCCAAAATCAAAAATACGATATATAATACAAAAATCCTCTTACCTGTAGAGCTATTAATCAATCTAGATTGTTTTGGTGTGAGCTGCTGAGTCTTGGAGATGTTGCCCGTAAAGATGTCTTGCTTTTATCTAATAGATATATATGCTCAGCTTGTGGTGCTCAAAGCGCCAAAATAATACAACAGCAATGTCTCTTTCCAGAAATCATGACCCAGTTACGCAAGATAATCCACAGACCTTGTTGCGAGCAGTTTCATGAAGGAACTGTTTTCTTTCTATTTAAGTACACCTGCCAACCGTATCACCACGCAGAAGGAAGCGTGCATCAACTCATGGATGAGAGTCTTGTGCTCCTCACAGCGCAAGATATAAACAATAATGGCGTCCTCCTCGGCTAAGCTGTAACATAGTTAGCTCAGTAGTCTGTGGATTATCTTGAGTAACCAGGTCATGATTTCTGGAAGGAGACATTGCTGTTGAGTTTTTCAAATTTATTACTTTGGAACTTTGAGCACCACAAGCCGAGTGCCATCTATATCCTTTATATTGAAGAGAAGGCAGACATCTCTAAGGCCTATATCTGTAACACTTTGCAACTTAAACCAAAACAATCTCAGCTGATAAAGAAAGGTCATGTCTGCAATTGTGTTATTAGATGAAAAACCCTACTTGCTTTGGATTATGCACATTTAAAATTAAGATGAATTTCTACAGATGTAACCAAAACAATGAACTGGTAGTAATACATGACGCATCTTAAGATACAGTTGGTGTCATTATGCAGAATATGTGTGTTGCTGTTTCTTTCAGCTGATCGAGCGCAGTCCGCGAGCGCTGCCTCGCTCAGCGGTCTACCTCTGCATCATCACTTTTGTCATGGGAGCCAGCATCCACCTGGTGGGAGACTCCATCAACCACCGGCTCATCTTGATTGGCTACCAGCTCCACCTGTCAGTCAGAGAGAACCCCATCATCAAAGACCTCAAACCTGCCTCTCTGGTGAGTTGTTCTTTTTAAAGCAGAGCAGGGCACAGCAGGGTGAAACTGTCAACATGTTGTCTTGTGGGTGATAACTTACTGGTCCCTATACGAATTTTACATAGTCTATTAATATATTCTGTCACCTGTCATAATGTCATACAACATGAATCTGTTTGTGTTGCTCGCCGCGACTCTCCGGGGACAGTTCAGTGACATATTCTTCTCTTCCGCCTGTGACACAAACTGACAACACGCCACCGAAAACACATCTGTGTCGTCACACTTGTTTGATCCTGCAGAACTTATCCTGCTGTGTAGGAGTGCAGCTTGTTCATCTCTTTCTTTTGTCATCGCTATCACATCTTTTTGTGTCATCCTGCATCCCGTACTTAGCGTGGAGCATCGTAACTCTGACAATGATGTGACTGTCAACAAGATATTTATTATAGGTTGGTGTATGGCATATCTGGGGCAGGACAGAAGGCGGCAGGACTATTACAGTGTATAGGTTAAATAATTTAAGTGAAGTTTTTAAGTACTGGCTTGATTTGACCCTAATCTCAGAGGGTTTTGACAAATATGTTTGACTTTTTCACACTTTGCATTGAATATAAAAGGAACACAAAAGACACATCTGAACAAAACACACAAAGGCACTTTGAATATAGTGGAAGTAAGATATGTTTTGTTAAGGTACTAAAATTACATCTTCAGGGTTTCCCACACATTAATTAATTTGTGGCGACCTGCCATAATATCAACTTCTGGCCCCACATATAGATTTTCTATCTCCTGATATACATTATGAGCACTGTTGGAATATATGGACTGTTTGATTATCCATTGTTTCACACACTCTGGGCACAGATGGAGCAGCAAAACGCCAGGAATAGTGAAAGTGAAACGTCACTTTCATTGAGCTGATTTAAAAGTTTCCTTCACTCTGATCGGATCAGCTCTGATCAGCCCTGTTAATCAAACTGCTGCTGAGGAAATAAACTGATGAAGACAACTGTAATGCCTTGTTCTCAGGCCTCTCAAAGAAATCTTTAAAGAAACTTCAGACGATCCAAAATGCAGCAGCGCGTCTACTCACCAAGACTAAACATCGTGAACACATTACTCCAGTTTTTAAAGGCTCGTTTTAGAATTCATTTAAAAATTTTGCTTTCAGTTTTTAAATCTCTTAATGGACTGGCTCGTGGCTATTTATGTTGGTCAAAGACATTCCCTCTAGATCCCTAAGATCCTTCACCTCTGGTCTATTAAATGTCTCCCAGAGTAGAACTAAAAAGTACGTTGTCATTGGCCCTCGTCTCTGGAACAGCCTCCCAGAGGACATCAGACTCTTTAGCTTTTATCTAATTAATTGGTATCAAGCCCTAAAGGGACTCACACAGAAAATACCTCCTGTGAAAACTGACTTATTTGGACTCGTTTTAGTTTCAGGTCAGGTTTTAGTCAGTGCTTGTGTTTTTGACACGAGGATGCACAGCCACAAGAAATAATCTTGTGAGCGAAGCGCGTTGTTCTTATCATGTGAAGGCCACTTTAGTGCAGATGTCTCTGTTTATGTAAGTTGTGTGAATTCAAACCAAATGTTCCAATTGCTTGAGTATCCGCTTGTTTTTAAGAGCATTTGTTTATAAAAAAAATTGTCGAGCTTCAAACAGTCTGCATGTCTGCAGTGTGCGCACTGATAATACTTTCAGATTTCTCACACACTGATGCACATTAAAAGCAATGATTATTTATTTGCAGTGCATCATTTTTCATGGAAGGAAGTCAAGTGCCTTCCAATTGCGACAGAAGTTCTGGAAACGGATTAATGCTACACTATAAAGCTGCATTAAGAGATCCTTAGGGGGATTGATTTAAATGTGGAGTGTTGGAATTAACTGATAAGCGCATTCAGCTCTTAATGAGGATTTACTTCAGAGGAAAAAATGTAAGTGTTGTTATTCTGTTATCACAAAGGTTTTCACACTGAAAGAACATGTAGATGTAGAAAAATGTCAGAAAGATGAAAATATGCACAGAAGTCAAGAGGGTTTAGTGGACGATTAAATGTCATTTAAACACCAAAGCAGAGCAAAAGCAGTTGAAATGAACCAAATATTGCGGGAGTGGACATTCTGCTGGGGTTAAACTGTGGATGGGCAACAAATTAAATTAAAAGGAAAAAACCAAAGCATAAGACATTTCTTCATCTCCTGTTTGGGTGATGGTGGTGGAGAATGCTGTCTAATAAGTTGCTCAATGCGATGTTTAACTGAGTTGAGGCAGCAGTAGCTCAGTCTGTGGGAACTTGGCTTAGGAACTGAAGGGTAGTAGGTTCAAGTCCCCATTTGGACCATGTATGGAGTGTGGACAGGCAGCTGGAGAGGTGCCAGTTCACCTCCTGACCACTGTCAATGTGCCCGTGAGCAAGACACTGAACCCCCAAACTGCTCTAGGGCACCCTGCGCAACCCCCCTCATTTAATTCATATATGTGGTGTGTCTAAAAAGAGGGATAAGTGCAGAGGTATATTTCATCTCCCAATTGCATGATAGTGTGTAGGGATGCACGATATTGGCCCATCAGGTATCAGCTGATATTGGCTTTAAAATTAAATATTAGAATCGGCCAACATGCTTTTTCTTAATTTGCAGAATGAATTAATATTACATACCTTCAAAAGTATTGTATTTCATGTCTCCATCTGTTGGTGGGCCATCGTGATAAGAGTATACATGCATAATATGATGTTCATTTCACTACAGAAGAGACTTGATGATCACTAACATTAGGTGGGGGAAAAAAAGTGAATATATTGATATTGGTATTGGTTAACAATTAAATGAGTTGTTACATATCGGCATATCGGATATTGGCAAAAAAAAATCCAATGTCATGCATCCCTAATTGTGTGAATTGACAAAATTAAAATTAAAAAGATGTTCAATTGGGTTGAGATCTTGTGACTTAATGCCATATCAGATGATTCACATTAATTTCATATTTAAACCATCCAGGTCCTTGTCCTGTTTGGAAGCATCTGCATTTATGTTCCTCCACTTTTTTTATTCTATATTTGCCACCTACAGACTGTAGATGTGATTTCTTCTCAGAGACCATAATGGAGTGTGATTGGTACTTGAGCAGTGGGGGGCACTGTTGCACAACACATAGTGGAGGACCACGGTGCTTCCTCGCCAGTGCTCTCAGTCATACAGTATATTGTGCCATTAACACATGATTGTTACCGTTTAATTAGTGTCTAGTTATATTTGGTTTCTTTTTGTCCTTCCTTCACAGATCGACTCCTTCGAGCTGCTCTATTATTATGATGAACAGCTGGGACACTTAATGTGGTATGTACTAATAATTATTACTGCTGTGCACATACAGTGCTGAGAAATGTCTGGAATGTAGCAGAATACAGGATCAAATGCTTTGCTATGAACTAAAGTTTGTTAACTTCTTTGTTTAAATGTGAATGTTAACTCTGATTTTAATGAATGTTGTGTCTTTTGGATGCAACAAACCAATGAAAGTGTAGATGTAGAGAACTGCAACCCTATGGAGCCCATAAGCTCTGCAGCTAGTTATTAGTGTGCTGGAATCTGTGGCTTTATTCCATCTGTAAATACAAAACAGATTTTAGGATGAGAAAACCAAGCAGGTCTGTAGTGAGAATATGCACCAGCTGTGTGAAGCTGAGAGTGAAACCAACAACTGGGGCTATACTCGACTCAGAATTATGTCAGTCGCATTGGATTTGGCTGTTTGATACGAATATTCAACTATTGGTTGATTTTTTATCTTTTTTTTTCCATATGCGGTTTGAGAGTTCGAATGGAGTTTGGCTGAACATTCAGGGTGACAGCAATGTTAAAGTAATGTCAAAAACAAGTCAAGTTAGCCTTCCAATCTAATGCATGCTAACAATGCTAAGGAAGGATCTGAAATGTGCGACATTTTTCGACACGTACTCGTATTGAAAGGGATAGTGCACCCAAATAAAATTCAGCCATTATCTACTCACCCATATGCCGAGGGAGGCTCAGGTGAAGTTTTAGAGTCCTCACATCCCTTGCGGAGATCCAAGGGGAGAGTGGGTAGCAACACAACTCCACCTAATGGAGGCTGGGCGCCCCAGATTATATAATAATCTCCATACTGCTCGTCCGTAGTGATCCAAGTGTCCTGAAGCCCCGACATAAAAAGTTGTTTGGAAAAAACATCTTTTGAATTCTGCTTTTAGCCTCATTGTAGCCTGTAGCTCTAACTGCCTCTCTGTGGATGCGCTCACGTTTTAATCTTTCAAGGAACAACATGTAGGAAAAGAGGAGTAGAATTGTCTGGATTTATTTTGAATTATTTGAAACTTTGGTGTGTGTGTTGTGAGCAGTAAGATGAAGAGTTGCTGTGTATCTCTTCCTCTTTCTCCTTTTATCTGCACAGGCCTTTAGTTTTATGGCTCTATCGGCTGATAACGACCCGCTATTACGTATTCACTCTGGCGTTGACAGAGTTTCAGTTTGCATACTGCTGTGTTTAAGTGTACGGTGATCCTCACGTGGGTGTGGCAAAACAAACTGCCATAAATTCCAGCAACAAGATAGATCAATGATTCTCTTTTCACCCTCTCACACATTGGTGCTCTCCGTCTAAGATGGTACAGGGCGTTGAGATACTTCTACATATTAAATACCGAAATCAATAAAAGTATATGAGGATGGCGTGTTTAAGACACACCATATGACCACATTGTTCCTAGTCTGATGCTGTGCAGGCGCCGTTGTTGATGTCATATCCCTTTGTCTCCCCTCGTTTACTGTCACAACTCTGAACTATTCATCAAGGCACAAATGCTCTCCAAATTATCTTTTTTAAAACACTTAATTACACATTTTACAAAGGCAATTTATTCCTTCATTAATTGGCAACAGTGGAGTGATGATTAATTGAGCAACTAATTAATCATTTAGTCTATCAAGCTTAAAAGAAATAGTGAAAAATGCCCGTCACAACCTAGATGAGCTTAAGGTGACATCTTCAAATGTCATTCAAAACAATTGAATTAAAAAAATAGATAAATAAATAAAAATATTCCAGTTTATTCTGTGCATTGAATTCTGTTTTATTTGTTTGCAATGACCATAAAAAAAATAAAAAAAAAGATTAAGAGGAATTAAATTGAATTGAGAGGATCGGGTCAGTAAATGTTCATTTCAGTTTGAAACAGTAATTATATTATCAAATTAAACAGTTATTTTTTTAGTTGTTTGATTAATTGACTTATTATTTCAGCCCTTGTGGGGTTATTTTATTTTACAACTGGTATCAAGGAGTTTGGTATAATCACTGTTGCTGTGGTTACCTGCAGTTCCACACACTGATTTTAGACAGTGGTTTGACGTGAAAACCTGCCAGCTGGTTTCCTACGGCTCTGATACAATATTTGTTAATTATTCTTCCTAGATGTTCGATTTGAGAAACAGAGGTCAGTACAACCTTTTCTGAACAAAAGAGTGTTCATAAACTTTAGAGTGAAAAGAAATTGTTCTTTTTCTCAGTCAGAGGTTTTGTGAAATGTTTTTGGCTCAAATGTTGCTCTGCCAGATTTTTTTTTTTTTTTTTACATCATCCCTGTACAAAGAAATACTTGAGTCTAACTGGGGTCAGGTTACTGTACAGTTTCTGCCTCTGGTTTTATTCCAGGTACATTCCTTTCTTCATCGTCCTGTTCATCTTTTTCACTGGCTGCTTCACCAAGGCCAAAGAACAGAAGAAGATTCCCGTCTCTGGTTGGCTGTTGCTGGGACCCAGCGCCCTGTACTATTGGTCAGTCACATTTTCACATCTTTAACAAAACTATGTACTCATGGACAACATGTACAGAAGGGTTTCAAAGGCTAGTGTTGCAGTACTGTGAATGATATAACTTATAAATGAACAGAGAGATTCACATTTCAAAGATACCTTTTCGTCCTTTAAGAAGTGACTTGTACTCTGTGATTATTTCAGTTTAGTTTTGTAATTCAAAAATAGCGATAGTGAAGTGAACAGTGAACATCTCACTCAGTGAGATGAAGAAAAGAGTGAATGAAAGATATATATATATATATATATATATATATATATATATATATATATATATATATATATATATATATATATATATATATATATATATATATATATATATACATATATATACATATATATATACATACACACACACACACACACACACACACTTAGATACTGCAGCAGCATTTTTACACAAAGCATCTCCTTTTGTCAAATGATTGACAATAAACAGAGTGTATTGTTCGCTAAAACAAAAGAAAGAAAGAAAGTTGGATAAAACCTATTTAAGTTGCCGTATTTACTGACTGGAACTTTTGGAAATTGTATTTTCTGTTTGCACCACTTGGCTTTGATGAAAACAAGCTCTCTTATTTCAGTTGTCACTTTGTGCAGAAATTTAAATCAATGCTGCTCTCGTCAAAAAACATTGCTTTTTGGAAAAGGATTAGTTTTTATTTTAAATTTAAGTGCTGATGTAATGAATTGAACGTCTTCACTGTTGCGTTGTCTGCAGTATTGATACATTGGGACCAGCTGCACTTTCTTGTTCTCTCTTATTGTAACTGATAACTACAGTCATTCTGCTTTTTTGACATGTTCAAATATTTATCTTTAAAAAAAGTATTTTAAATTTTATGCCCTCAATGTCAGCTTTCCTGTTGTGTCAGATGGTAGTCTCGCCACCAGACAATCAGAGATCTCCACCTTCTGATAGTCTGGGGACACTCCTTTCTAAAGTGTGTTTAACACACCGGCGAAAATGGCCGGCAACAAAGCAACACCTCTTGCATTTTTGAAAAGCCGTATAGAATTGTATAGAAGTTTGAAACTCACACCTCTTCATTGTACAGTTAGTAAGTTTTGACATCTCTTGCCTTTTCTTTAATATGTTCCAGGTACTTGGTAACTGAGGGACAAATCACTGAGCTTTTCCTCCTCACCTTCCTTGCCATGGTTGTCATGGTGATACACCAACAGCGCAAAGGCCTCAGCCCAGACAGCAACGGCCTGTTCCTGTTCTGTAGTTTCAGTGTGACTGTGCTCCTGGTGGCACTGTGGGTGGTCTATCTGTGGAACGACCCGGTGCTACGCAACAAGTACCCCGGACTCATTTATGTGCCAGAACCCTGGTCCTACTACACCTTACACATCAAGAACCACCACTGATATACATCTGTTTAGGTCTGTATGCTTGTGTTTGAAGAAGGGGCTGTGACATCAGAAGACACTTACGAGAGTGTGAACTGACTGATGCGTATGTTTTTTTCTGCAGCAGTTTTTGTGTAACAGGTCATGGCTATACTCGGACAGTGACTATGTTTATGTGCTCACTAATACTCCACTTTTATTACAAATATGACAATATTTTGAATTTGATACGGGTCAGGTAAACATATTCTGTTTGGGTATTATATAGCTTTCTTTGGACATGTATACAGCACGTTCAGAATTTGTGTCTCAGCTGGGGTTTTACTGCAGTTTGTGACAGCTGTCAGCAAGCTCTCAAGCTGTCATCCGTTTGCGACTCAGTCGGTGTGACGAATCTTCCGATGCACAGAGGATTGTGGGTCAGAATAGCCAGATAAGCACGCTGGCTTGTGTACTGCAAAATGCAACCAGATGCAAACTGCATTTGACATACTATCTATTGGGACTTACTAAATCTTTTTCTGGCATACTATACATTATGGTAGTGTGGGTACTGGAACTCACAGCAGCTCACCAATATTTTACAAGGCTGGTTTAGAGATGCATGCCCAAAAGGAAAGCTCACATTTCTGATCAGACGAAGACACCCCTTCTTTCAAACATGCTGAAAGACTTGGATATCAACAGGTTTTTGAATGCGTGTAAATATGGTGATACCAACTTTTTCAAAAATGTGGTTGAAGGAATTAAAAAAGGTCGAACAGGACTGCCACTGGTGGAAAACTTTGAAAAAAATCCTGATTCAAAGAAGCAAAATGACAAGAGACAGCCGCTCTGCTTTTCCATATTTTAATGTGATACACAACATGTTTGCCGCACGTTAATCAAAGTATGCACAGCTGCATGTAAACACAAACATCAGTGAATATTCATATTCATTAGTCACATAAAGAGATAAGCAGGAATGTTGTCTTTTTCGGAATAAGTGCAAGAACCAGAATATTCTGTGTGTGTAAACATGGTCGGTGACAGTGATCAATGAAGGCTGGTGATGTGCACCAACCTCACTGTTAAACACAAGGTCCTGCTGGCACAGCAAGATATTCAGACTGGGATTTGTCTTCTCTGTTTATTTCTATATTGACGCACGAAGACTTTAACAGGTTGGAATTGAGCTGGTTGGTCTGAATTTGCACATGCAATCAGACCCTGCTTGGATCTTGTGACATGAGATCTGAGACACTTTTGCTGTAATGAGTTGGAAAATCAAAAATTTAATATTAAGACTCATTAAGATTCATTTTATTTATTTCTTTTCTAAATTTGCTCTAATAGGAATGTGTCTGTTTTGTTTGATTAAAAAGGTGTTACACTGAAACCAGAACAATATAAACATGCTGCAGGTTTGTTGTACATCAGTATGTCTGCAATAATTTAATTAAACACAGATTTGTTTAAGGATAGGCACATTGTGAGTGAAATGTCAAGAAAATTACAAGGCCCTTGTTTACGGCAGGTGAACATGTGGAAGCTGCTCTGAAGCCCTTTAGCATTTAGTTTTAAATTAGGCTTCGTTGGAGCATAATCCGAGACAATTTGTAATTAATTAAATTGCCACAAACTAATCTTCTCTCAGATAACATAAGGCCTTCAGGCCCCCTTTGGCAGTTCTGCTCCTTTTGTAACTTTGGTAAACTTGTGAACACACAGAGCGAGGTCAACTGTTGGCACCCTTTGGTAGTAAAAAAAAGTTTACGAACTGCCCTTTAAACCAGACAAGTCAATGACAAAACTGACCTGCTATGAATAAAGTAAAGGTGAATACATGTATGGGACATTCATTGAAATAGTTAGAGAAAAATCTTACCTTGTTTAAGCTCATTGAAGATCCGTTGAGGAGTGAATGCGGTGAGGCTGATCTTTAACAATTGTCTGTTTGTTAAATATATGTCCGCCAGTTACAGCTACTATACACAGTACAAGTTGTGATGTCTTGAGAGGTCGGGAGCTTTTCTCATGGAGCTTTGGAGGCGAGGGTGCAGGGAATGAAGACAGTTTAAATTCAGTATCATCCTATAACAGGTCTCCTTCATTCTTGCAGATAAACAGTAAACAAACAAACAGATATTTAAATTAAACGTCTAATTCTGTTCCACCTCTGGCGTCGTCTGTCCCGTCACTGTTTCTCTTTCAGCTCCTTCACCAGAACAATCAGCTTATCTGTTTCACCTGGGCAGCAGCCATTCATCTGACTGCCCTGCATGCTTACCATGGGTTTTGTAGTCTTTTCCTGGATGCCATGATCATTTGTAGTCCTTACTGCATCCATCAGGAGGGAATGTATAGAGAAAAAAATAAAAAGAATAAATTCTCTCAGGTATTGAAGGTTTCACATTTTGACAGATTTTGGTGATGTATGTCGCCATTCTCTTAGAAATGAGAGCTGTTAACTGTGTTTCCATGTGTGGTCAAAGTACTGTTATAATCCAGCCCTGTCACCAACACGCACTGCCTGACATCATCCTGTTCTTATTGTATTATTTTTTATATAATGTGTTTAAGTAATAAACCATAGAAGTGTTCACAATGAAAAGAAGCTATTGTAAGAAGGCCAAGGAAGCACGAGTGGATTACTTTTGTGATACAAATGAAGTTATTTTTATGAAAACAGAATTTGACTGATGAATTGTTGCTGATTTGTTTTTGACATGTTGACTTGCTCTTGTAAAATTGTAATTGTAATTACTGTTGCTGTTCCTTTTCTTAAAATGACTTTGTTGCTGGTAAAATACTGTTCAGTTACTGGTTCCTCACTGCCTAGATTTTACGTACATTTGTCTTAAATAAAATGTTGAAAATTACCTTCTATTTGATGGTTCTTATTAGGTCTGCCAGGCCATCAGGCATTTGGTTGTGTGAGTGAGTGAGTGTGTGTATCTGTTTGTCCAGAGCTAGTCTCTATATACAGTCTGTGGGCAAACCCTGGAGATCTTGCCCCCGGAAGAAGAGCCGAAGAGCCCTGGTTTCCGGGTGTAGGCTGTTTGTAGTCCGCGTGATATTGACCAGTGACATTTGAGCCGGCTGCAGTTGTTGCCAGGTTAAACGGTCCGTGCAGTGAACTAACAAGGCGGAACATAATTGGCGTCACTGCAAACTCTGAATCCATTGCAATGGTTCAGCATATTTACTTTAGCATATAAAAGGAAGTTGGAAACGGAAATCTGACTCCTCCGGCCAAATCAAACCGGAACGCCAAAAAACTGGGGGTCTGCCCCCAGAGGCTGTATCGCCATCTGCCGAAGTCAGGCGCCGAATACAGCCGATGGGTTCCGAGAATGGTCCAAAGCTAATCTCACACACTACTAGACCAATCAGCCTAATACTTTGTGTGTACATTGATGATTGTGCGCTCAAAAGGCATGTTCAGTAATGGTCTCAGCTAAAGATAAGCCTCACCTAGGCTGTTACATGACATATTTTGGCTTGTCGTGGCTCCAAACTGACATGTAAGGGATAATGTATAGAGAGCCGGGTGCGCATTATCCCGCTTAGAACATGGCTTACTACTAAAACATTCAGTGATGTGACACAAAGAAATAAACATCGCAGAATTTTGTTGCTTGATCAATCAGAATCAAGTATGTAAGAGTGCCATGTTCTAAATATATATATAAAAGACTGGTCTCATTTTAAACAAGAGAATCTCTAAATTAATTCCATACCCAATATGTCATGATTCACTTAAGGCACAATATGAGATGAAAACAATTTCCCATTTTGTCATCTTCGCCGCCATCTTGACTGTAAGGGAACCAGAAGGCACAATTCCACTGGGTGCAGCTCCGCCACATGCATGATTTAGAGGCCACAATCAGTCTCGGCCAGCACAACACCATGACCCCAGGAACACTGACAAACTGCTTTCAATTTTTTCCAGTAGCCACTTGCAGTATTGCAGCGAAATAATCCCCTGCTGTCCAAAAAACATTTTCCCCATAGACCACCATTATGAAAGGGACGCCTGTACAACAGTTGACAGGACATCTCGAACCACAGTCAAGGTCTTATGACTCCTGTTATGAATTTTGATCTATGAAGGTTTTATATTTGTAAAACTGTTCTCAAGTCAAGAAAAAAAATTACAAAATCTGATGTCATCACAGTGTAAAGTCTATGAGCTGAGTGGTAACTGGCGGGCTGGGCCAACAGGGGAAACGCTACTGTGCATATTCAGTGGGCTGCGTATCGTGGAGGCTAGAAACCTTTGTTTGGCTTGGGGGCTTGGGGTCCCATGTGGAGTTATTATTATACATCTATGCTCAAAATTAGCTGCCTGGTGGAGATCTGCTCTCTGCTGCGTGCACTTTTCTACTACCTTATCCCACCCTGAATGTGCTTTAAATCACCAAATCATCTACAAAGAGCATTTATGTGTTTTATTCATGACAGCAAATGTATTTATCTATATGCTTTTTATGTGATTACAAAGTACTTCAATATATGATAAGACACTGTAGTATGATATGGTGTCTGGTGATAACTGGTCCCTTCCTTGTATCAGAGTGGTGAGGTGGAAAGGGAAAGGACAAAGCAGCACTGTGGATCTGGTATCAGCGTTACCACAGCAACACATATTAAATTACGTTGAGGCTTACAGGTGGTGGACTTTAAACAGAGGTGGAAGGACAGGTGACGCACACCACAGGAAACTGTCTTCTTCCTGGAGAGAAACAAAGTGACTGCAAAAATGGTAAGAGCGAGAAATCCAATAAACCTTTTCATGTATTTTTTCCTATGTAACAGCAATATTTGTATCTTACCTGACGACGAGTGATGTCGTTCTGTTTTCACCCTGCAGGCTAAATTCTTCACACCAGTTCAAATCAATGGTAAGAGTTTTACACTACACTTTTCTATTACTATTATCTAATATATCTGACTTTTACTATCTATTTATTTCCATTAAGTTCTCAACATTTATCTTTTAATAACTAATACATGTTGAAAAAAACACATGAGGAAGATCAAAGTCTGTCCTTGTTCAGTCTTAGTAGCTCCTGTGAAGTAATGCTGGTGTTTCTCTAAGTAAACCTGCTGTACTGAAAATGTCCCTTATCATACAATACAGTGAAATGAACTGTCCATTACTTTTTCCATTTCCTTGGCAGAATACAAGGAGTGCTTCTCTCTGTATGACAAGAAGCAAAAGGGCAAGATTGCTACCAAAGATCTGATCACAGTAATGCGCTGCCTGGGAACAAGCCCCACGTTTGGGGAAATTGAGAGACATCTACAAGTTCACAAAATCGGTTAAGTACATACAGTGAATCTAATTAGTTTGAGGGGCCAGTCAAGATTGCAAAAATTTGTTCAAGGTGACACAGGTCTTAAACTAAAACTTTGAAGTGTCATTTGCTTTTAACTGTTTAACTGTTTGAGTGTGGTTATTATGGGTGGTGCTCACAGAAATCCTTTATCCTTATTGTTATATATGCAGTTATTTCTTTTTTTAGATGCATTATTGTTAGTTTGTTATTGCAAATCTTGAGTTCAAGGCTTTTATTAAACAATAATAAAAATTTAAAAAAATAAATAAAAGTAATTATTCTCACTTTAACCTTGTCACATATCGACGTTTGGTCATGGACTTTCCACGTCCACATACGGCATTAAAGGTACCCTGGGTGTGTTGACTGGTGACGTTCTGGGACACCGTGTCAAGTTCTGCCTGTTACATGCATTGTCTTCTTTCAAAATACATCTCAGTTTTCACAGGAAATTTGCAGTTTATATAGTCTCTTTCAAAATAAACACACTCATCAGTACAACACTGTGAACTGAGATCCTTTTTCTTTCAACAATAAACACATGTGGTTAGGTTTAGGAAATAAGAACACTCCAAATCTTAAATGGAAAAAAGAGAAAAGCCTTAGGAAGAAAAAGAAGGAATTATATTGACAATCCCAATATTTCTGTCCCCAGCTGGCCCTTACAGTCAGTTTTGATGCATGTGTTAATTATTATGTAACCATTCTTTATGATTTTTTGATACAGACATCATGTTTTTTTGTTACATTCACATTTAGAAAAGACAGGCGAGCTGGACTTCTCCACATTTCTGACGATGATGCACAGACAGATGCAACAGGAGGACCCCAAGGCAGAAATCCTGGAGGCGCTGAGGATGACGGACAAACAGAAGAAAGGCTACATCCAGGCGTCGGAGCTGCGGGCCAAGCTCACCAAGTTGGGGGAGAAACTCACAGACAAAGAAGGTAAGTAAATTCTAATCAATGAGAAACGTCAAGATGAAAAGACGAGAGGAAGCTACTAAGGTGCTGCGTTGATACTGAGGCTACTTTCACTACAATCCACAGTGAGCACATGGATGTATGGGGCAAAGTTATAGTGTAGTCCAATCCGTATGTTTGGACCGTTTATTTGGCTCTGTAATACACACACTGGATTTGAAATTAAACTAACTATGAGGCTAAATCTGAAGGTATTAACACCAACAACCAATCAACTGTGTTAAGTTTGTAGCACCTTTTCTGAGTAAAAAAGTGCCAAGAGGTCCGCACTGTTCATCCAGTATGAATGTAAACACCCCCAATACCATTAAACTTAAAAGGTAACTTTAGCATTTTTCAACCTGGACCCCTTGTTAAAATGTTTTTGTGTCTGAAGCCCTGTTACCCGCGAGCAGTGCAGTTTGGTTCGGTACCTTGTTTTTCCATTTCCACTGTGAAAAGTTGTGCATGGTACCAATAGGACCGCTCTGTACCGTCCCCATTTTTGGTCCCCCCTCTGTTGGGGTACCTAGCACACAGATCTGGTACTAAAAGGTGGAGCTGTGAACACTGCAGTCTGTTGATTGGTCAATAGCTGACGGTCACTCTGCTCAGGGCTGAGTTGTGGCTGGTTTTGAGGCTCATGTAACCACTGTTCATACTGTGGAGAGTTGTATATATATTAGTCAGATATAACTATAAAATGAAAGGATGTATTGCTGCCACTCACAGCAGCTGGAGTTGGAGAAAAAATAATTTAATTCACTGGGCCAACTGCTGGCAGCTTTTAAAGTCGAACGTTAACTTGTAATGTTACTCAGTGCATGAACTGAAGACTTGAATCCATCAGCACACCTTAAATTTCACTGTGGCAACTTTGACCATCACTTGTTTTTCTTGACATACAGTTTTCATAATGAGTGGATCTTCAAGCGTTTAAAATACATTTATTAATTTAGACCAGACTACGTGAACTGCATTATAATCCTCACTCGGAGTAAAAAAAAAAGTGTTGTGGTGCTACGTGGGCTCCTGCAACACTAAACCCCTGAGCTTGCCTGAGACGGACTAAATGCACAAACCCGCTATTTTTAAATATCCCATGGAGAGAGACTCTCACTGCAGCCTGTTTTATTTTGCTCTGAAAATGTCGGTGTGCAGCCTCATTCTGTGGACGATAAACGAGGTGCAGACTGATAAAGGAGGAAATACAGTGAGTGCTGGACGGAGCAGTGAGAGACAACAACCCCGCCCACATTTAAGGGTACTGTTTGCAGTGGAAATGCTAGGATCGTGGTACCATGTCTGAAGGTTAGTTTTGGTTCCAAAGGTACCACACCAAAGGTGTCTGGTGGAAACGAGACTTTATCCAAAAACATGGGGAAAAAGGGACCAGGCTGAAAAAATACAAATGTTTCCCTTTAAAGTCACTGAGATTCAAAATTTAGTGTGTTGAAGGAGAGCCAAAACATGAATAAGACAATCTCTGTCCTATCAGTTTATGACCGCAGTGAATGTCAGATTTTTAGGGGGTAAGAACTGGGATTTGTAAAGAGGAGTCAGGGATTTGGGGGGGAATATGGAATTTATATAAGAGAAGACTGTAGCCATGAAATGACAAATCAGTACATATTTCTGTCAGAAGAATGGCTGCTCTCCCGGCCTGCCTCGGCTGCTCTCCCCCTCCTGTTCACAAAGAGAATTTCCCTTTCATGTGTCACATTTACTACACCCTCCTGTGGCACTGTAAGCTCCACAAAGACAACAATCCACTGTAACTCTGACTGCAGCGAGGCTGGCTTCAGCTCAGTATCCCCCCTGGGAACTGCAAGCTGCTTCCATAAATCCACTCCCGTCTTGCCCCATTCGTAGCTGTCCTATAACCTGTGTGTGCAACGCAGCTTTCCTCCTGATGTTTACTCACATTTCAGACAAACTTACCCTCACTGTTATTTTCTGCTGCATGCCTGTTTTTTTTTAGGGGTATCCTCCTGAATACAGATACAGAAAACTGCAGGTTGTGGAAAGTTGTATGCTAACATGAAAATATGCTACATTTATGTTACTCTGCAGTCAAACTTTGTTTCGTGTTTTAGCTCACTCTCAAAGTTTGTCCCACTTTTGGATTTTTACAGCAACTTAAGAAAGCAGTGGATTCTGCTCTCCTCTGACATGTTAAAATTAACGTTTCTCTTCATATGCAAAGTCGAGCCAAAGTTTTAAAACTGGATTGTCCAACACTTGAAGCAAAGACTCAGAGACGCTGATAGCCCGTTAAATGTCTGAGCTTAATTTTGATGTCATTTGTTTTTCAAAGCCTGAGCCCCCTCATTATTTCAGTTAGTGGCTTCAAAGCAACATAAAGATTTAATTCAAAGTCTGTCAGTGTGCTGCTGTGCACATAAAGCAGTTAATATTCAAATAAGGCTCAGCTGCTTCTTAGTGGGGAGACATCTACCAAGTTGTTGGACTGCTGAACTGTTGAGGCAGATTAAGATCTCACTATACTGTTCAGCTCCCAACTGTAGTGGCTGTGAGCGACTGTGGTCACTGTTGCTGCTCTGACACACCAGTTTGAGTATTCGAGAGATTTCTGGTGCCTAATTGAGATGCCAGAGCATTTATAGGATATGATATGTGTCGTCTAACTTACGATGACTGTCTCAGAAAATATCATGGTATCATTGTATACAATATCACACAATTATTATTATTTTTACCGGCTGCAATGACTGTTAGAGGAATGAAAACGTACATTTTTGATTGAACAAATGCTTTGTAACAATTGAAATCTTAAAACCCTTTTGTCCTTGGCGAACATCTGACAGACCCTCCAGGTATAAAGGAAAAGCATGCGCACACACAAGCTGATAACCGTCAGTTTTTATACCACGGTATTATGGCTTCAATTAATGATTATTTTCATTGTCGACTAATCTGACGATTATTTCTTCGATAAGACGACTGATCGTTTTATCGAAAAATGTGTTGAAATGTTGAAAAATGTCGGTCTGTCTCTTCCAAACCCCAAAATTATGTCATCTAATTTCTTGGTATTTTAAAACTTTTAACACTTTAACACTACTGAATGAATTCATGTAAAATCATCTGGATCAGGAGGATTGGTGTTGGAATTCTTCAATTCACACTATGGGTACTTCATTAAGTAAAAGTAAAGGTATGAAATACTCTGTTGGAATTACTTTAACACTGGTATTGGTACTGATATCATAATAATTTGAATGTTACACAGCCCTACAGTATGATAACTGTTTACTGTTGTTTATGTTAAAGAGATCTGTGTTGGAAGCAGTTTTCATACCTTTCACTTAAGTGGCAACTTAACAGTGTAAAGATACAACTTTTTAAGTAAACGTCCTGCATTAAAGGTTTAAAATCAGAGGCAACAAAAAGCACATTACCAGTAACAAAATGTACTCAAGGTATCAAAAGTAGAAATACTTCTAAAGCAAAAGAATGTGTTCCTCTGGAGTAACCAGTAACAACAGACAGTTGTAGTGGAAGTACAGGAGAAGTATAAAGTAGCATAAAATGCAAACACCACTACTATCGGCATTCATTCATTTTCTGTAACTGCTTATCCTGTTGGGGGTCGCGAGGGGGCTGGAGCCCATCCCAGCTGACATTTGGCGAGAGACAGGATACACCCAGACTATCACAGGGGCTGACACATAGAGATAGACAACCAATTAATCTAGCCTGCACGTCTGTGGGAGGAGGCTGCAGTACTCTCGACGGCTCTCACTGACGGGGAGACTCCACACAGAGGGTTTGAAGTCCCACCCCAGGTTTGAACTCTCTGTGTAGTTCAACTACTGTTAAACATCTTAAAATAACAACAGTAATAATACTAATATTTTGTATGAGACAAACTTTTGGTTCTCTCGTGGTTTTTTGAAAAAAGTTCCTGTTAAATAACTGAATCACAGTATTAGAAACATTTGTGAGTTTTAAATTGAGTAGAAATCCTCGACAATGGGGTGAAACATATCAGTTTTGTTAATAGGAATAACAAACACACTCAGATTACAGCTGCTGGCAGCTCTACTCTGTGAAGGAGTTGTCATCCAGTCAGAATCTCCCACAGGCAAAGAGCAGCAGAGACTCTCAAGCTCTGATAATCGTGGGAGACAAATGAGTTTTCAGGCAGCGCTCTCTCTGGTCAGTTCCACTCACAAAGCTGTTTTCTCTGTCTTCTTCTTTGTCTAGTGGATGAACTCTTCAAAGAGGCAAACGTCAAGTCAAACGGGACCATCAACTATGAGGAGTTCACCCAGATGGTGACGCTACCGCCTGTCGATTACTGATTTCTCAGCCTCAACAGGGAATTGACTTTACATACACTGAACTGGATGGTTGGAGTCTGCAGAAGTGACGTACTCTACTACATGATGTTCAAACTGGTTATTCAGTACTGGCAGACTATTAAGACTAATTGTTCCTCTTAGTCATTTAAGAATAATCATGGGGGGAAATGAATTACTAATTGAAAGCCTTCCCCTATGACTGAACACATTGTGAAGGTGAGGCACTGCTGTTATTCTGTATTGGAGATATCATTTGGCATGTTATTCTTTATTATTTTGAAACCACTGCGTTCTCTGTACACCCCTTGACAACACTGACCCTCCATCCAAACAAGTTTTAGCATCCAGCTGTATGTATGTACTTCTGTATGGTTGTGTGCGATGTATTAAACCTTTCGTTTCATGAAATCAATTTTCTACAAATACAAAATGTTGAGTTTAATTTTCCTCCTAAACTTGTCAGATAAAAGCTGCAGAGTTTGAAAAGCATACGCTCTTTTCTGTTAATGTTTATTTTAAAGATCCAGTGTGAAACATACAGAGAGATTTAGTGGCATGTTGTGGTGAGGAGAGCAGATTGCATCCAGCTGAAAAGTTTTCCTGGTTAGATTTCCTTCAGTGTTCATTGTAATTAATTATCTGCAGAGGTTTCTTTGTGGTGATCTTAGTCGATGAGGACCCACTCCTTATGTAGATATGAATGGTTCATTCTAAGGTAACGAAAACAGGTTTCTTATTTTCAGGTGACTATACACTAAAGAAAATTCCATTTCTGCCAAAATATCCCCCTAAATCCTACACACACCTTTAAACACCTCTAACACACCTCTTTCTTTTCTGCATGCATAATTTTCATTTGACATTTGTGAACAATGCATTTACATGAGCATAAGTACATAATTACATAAGCACTTGCAATTTGCATTTTTCCCCCACAGGTTTTATTTTGTAGTATAAAGCACAGTATATAAATATCCAATAACACATCACCGATTAATACAAGAGTAACATTTTCTCCAAACATGTCATTGTCGTACAGCCTATTAACAGCTCATTGAAATGAAGCTTACAGTGGGATTTTGTTAAGAGATTGTGGTTAGCCAACTGGTTCCTTTTTTCTGGCTTTTTTAGTAGCTTTATTAGCCACTCGGCTACAGTCTTGATTTTGTGCTTGGAAACCAACATAATCTTTAAAAACAGAGAAAGTAGAAAAGAGAAAGTTAAAGGCTTGTATCCCTGCAGTCAAACATCAACTGTGTTTCAGTGTGGGAGTATGTTTATAAGTGGAATGTGAACGCATCAGCTCATTACAAAAAAGACGAACCCTTTGTTACCACTCTCCTCTGATTGTCCAGTCAGTTTAACAACTGTAACTGGGCGTGGCTGGCGTTGAAGTCTTCTCAGTGATCTCTAAATAATAAAATAACAGAACTAGCAGTTCAATTTTTTGCACCTAGTTACGGTAACCAAGGAGGGAGAGGCACATTGTGTGACTGACTGAATCCTGAGAATTTTAAATGAATGTAAGGCAGCATAGGTACATTACTTAAAGTTGATGTTCTGAGCACCTTCCTGTAAACCTTGGAGATAATTGAAAGGGATAGTGCACCCAAAAATAAAAATTCAGCCATTATCTACTCACCCATATGCCGAGGGAGGCTCAGGTGAAGTTTTAGAGTCCTCACAACACTTGCGGAGATCCAAGGGGAGAGTGGGTAGCAACACAGTGGAGGCTGATGGCGCCCCAGATTCAAACGTCCAAAAACACATAATTGAAACCACAACATATCTCCATACTGCGCGTCCGTAGTGATCCAAGTGTCCTGAAGCCCCGACATAAAAAGTTGCTTGGAAAAACTTCATGTGAACTCTGTTTTTAGCCTCACTGTAGCCTGTAGCTCTAACTGCCTCTCTGTGCACTGCGCTCATGTTTGCACCAACGAAAGCACGTGAACACACATGAATGCGTTGCCCATGTCTCACAGTCTCGCACATGAGCGCAGTGCACAGAGAAGCAGTTAGAGCGTCATTTTCCAAACACCTTTTTATGTCGGGGCTTCAGGACACTTGGATCACTATGGACGAGCCGTATGGAGATATTTTCACTATTTTATTTCAATTATGTGTTTTTGGAAGTTTGAATCTGGGGCGCCGTCGGCCTGCATTAGGTGGAGTTGTGTTGTTACCCACTCTCCCCTTGGATCTCCACAAGTGATGTGAGGACTCTGAAACTTCACCTGAGCCTCCCGCGGCATATGGGTGAGTAGATAACGGCTGAGTTTTCATTTTTGGGTGCACTATCCCTTTAACTTTAAAACACATGAAAAAACAGCCCCTTACATGTATACATAACATTTGTAGACAAGGCAGGTATATTTTACCTTTAATGGTCATTAAAAGTAAAATACGCCTGCATGATCCCAGCTATGTGAGATGTAACTACACTCCAACTGCATCTGGGCTCCTGTGTTGCATCAATTAAAAGGTTTTGCAACATGTGACATTAAATATATACACAAAACCACAACTGCAGAGCTTAACGTTTCGCACCTCCAGCAAATAAGTGTTTCTTTAACGCTGCAGCGCTGCTTCTGCAACTCTATTCATGGGATGATCTACGGCACCTTGTCTCAGTGTTCAGTATTTCACAAAAGGAAAACATCGATTTCCCCTGCTATTTTCTCCTTAAATTGATTTTTTGTTCAATAAAGCAAAAAGCTTTTCTACTGATAATGTTATTTTTAGGTTAGAAAGCGTAAAGAAATACAGGAGGATATGATGAACTGCTTTTCAATTCCTGCTGAAAAGACTCTGAACTGCAGCCTGTAATTAAACATCAGTGCTATCAATGATTGTGAACGCAGGAACGAGCAGAGAGAACAAAAGAGTGTCAGTAACAGACTTAGTTTCCTAAACGACAAACCACAGTTGCAAAGGTACAAAACACCATATATACAGTAAAGCTACTTCTTTACTACACAGTTCTAAACCTAATGTGATATGACACTGACTTCGACAGTCCCTCCATTTTTGAATAATTTCACATTCACTTAAAAAAACATGTAGCCTCTTCTGAAATGCTGAATTTGACTCATATTTAAATCAAGTGGTTAATAAAACTAAGAGTATCAGATGATCCAATATTCAAGTAGATAAGGCACTGGGCCTGCCAATACCTGACCCAAAATGTTTGGAGCCTGTGTGGCCTCTAGCACCAAGTATTTCCTGCAGCTCCACATTTTTTTTGTTTACATTTTACTTTGTGACTTTAAAAAAAAAAAAAAAAAATAAGTGTGGTAAAGTCAAAGTGTGACATTACATAACTGCTACTGACACAACTAGGCGACAGGCTTAAGTCCCTATACAGACCAATCACCCCATCATGTCCTTACACTAACCTTCCTGCATAATCAATCTACATTTTTTCCCCCCAGTAATTAGTAGCTTGCCCCTAAAATGTTGCAGCAGAAAGTACTTGTTGTAGCTCTGGTTGAGGGTGAGAAGCTGTCAGCAAATAGTTTGTTAGGCGCAGATAAACAGAGATCAACATCACGTACGTAGCCATCAAATGCACATGTCCTTTACTGGGTTCTCATTTTAAAACAAGTCCTATCAAAACATAAAAAACTGAAGAGCTTGAGGAGATAACCTTTGCATGGTTAGCTAGCTACAGCTGATAATGTTTTAATATTTGTTAGCTAAAACAACAGTCACAGACTAAATATGAGAAGGCTGCTCTTGTCTGAAATCAACCACACACTGTTTCAGAAATTACCAAGAATTTAAATGGTAGCTACAGTAATTAAGGGGGCGGGGCTTAGCTAACAGTTATCTATAATGTCACATGAAGCCTTTATGCGCCACTTATTTTTGTACTTGGTAACACTTGTACCACATTTTCTACGTAAAAACCACATAGTGAGTTGTTTCCCTGTCTGTTAGATCTGTTCAGTTTCTGCTGCTGCCATCAAAATGAGAGCATTGTACCAACCGTAGAGGTTAATGAGTGGTTTATCTACATGTGTAATAACGCAGTATAAAGCTGGCTACATCGACAGAAGAACCCTTACACAGCACCACATATGTTACAAAGAAATCTCGATTCTGCATGATATAAAAAGTGCAAACAAATATTTACATTCTCATGGTTTTGCTAAGAGAGAGGCTTCGTTACATCTCCAATCAGTGTCAGCCCTGTATGATGATGTCACCAGCACAAACATGCTGAGTTTTGGGGCGGCACTGATTCACACGTAGTCTGCAGTGGCAAAGAACTCAGGAAAGGGCTCAGATTGTAGAACTTAAATGATGGTTTGTATTTCTTCAGTGTGCCTGCTGATGAGTGGTTACTTTGTGTCAGCTCGGGGGCGAGACGTGCTGATGGAGCGGGAACGCTGGCTGCAGGTTTTGCAGCACTGGGCTCTCACGTTGGGCAAGTGGCAGCGGCCGAGCCAACGGAGAGTCTGACAGAAGCGAAATGTGAGGCGGTCTCGAAGGCAAGCTGCTGCTGTGTGGGTGACAGAGAGACAGCGAGGTTAGATACAGATTCAATTGGTTACATCATTACAGAGTGAGCCTCTTACATTATAAGACCTGCCTTTTAAGTTGAACAGTGACAGGGTTGTGTAAGCTCATACACTCTGCTCATGCTCTTTTGTTCAACACAGATCAGGCTTACAGAAACACCTGCTGAAGATTTCTCTCTGATCAGAGTTTGAAGATACTTTCTTCTCTACTCTTCTTTTACTCTTTCTGTGCATTCATTTACTGCAATAAAAATAAAGTGGATGAAAATAAAACAAGACATCTTAAAACACAACACCGATCAGAGGAAAAATCAGCCAAATCGCTGACTAGTATTTAAAAATGATTTGTTGAATAGGGTTTTTTAAAATTGCCGTTTAGTGCTGCAAAATATAATCTGACCTTGACTCAGAGTCGATTCATCAAATCATTTAATTGCCCACTTACTTTGAAAACATAAACTGGCTTTCTGAGAAAGACATGTAGAGATAAAATCTGCAGCTACCATTACATGTGATCTCACAACTGCAAATCCTTTTATAGGTAGAAGAGACAATACTGGCTGCTGGAAAAACAGGTAACTGAAATGTACATAACGTCATGTAACATAACATAGTTACATAACAAACGTATTTATTTTCACCCAAACCATGGTCCTTTTTTCTTTAACCCAACCAAGTACTTTTGTTGACTGCCACTAATAGGATTTAAGTGACTTTGAACGTGGATGTTGGTGCCAGACAGGCTGGTCTGAGTGTTTCATTAACTGCTCATCAACAGATTTTTTTTTTTTTACCGGGACTTGGATTATAAATGCATGAGTTATGAGAGCATTTGTAAACAGATGCTTTGATATAGTTTTGCTGTTGTTAAATATGGACCCCTATGACTTCAGTTCATAAAGAATTTTTGTAGTTTTTGGATTCTTCGATCTCTAGACGCATGCAAGAAACAGAGTTTTGGTTAAGTTGGTTAATTGATATTAGGGTTCCCACATATTTTTATGGACATAATTTCAGAGCTTTTCCATGACTTTTTCAGGACCCGCAATCCGTATTTCTTTTCTTGCTCTACTTGTGCAGCATTTTTCAAACATATCAGACTCAAACTCTATTCAAACACAATCTCAGCCTGCTGGTATACATGAAGCGAGAGACGGACTGTGGGGAGAAAATGAAGAAACTTGTGATGGTGAACAAGATGTTGTCACATATTTACACGTTAGTGCAATGTTGTGCATTACGTGGAAGGTTATCCATGTAAGATTACTGTTACAATTTCATTAAACACAACAAAGACTTTTCCAAAATTTTCGATGATATTGACTTTTCCTGGCCGGGAGAATATGCATGACTTTTCCAGATTTTCCATGACCATGGGGACCCTGATGAGACGGCTTACAGTGTAATCTATATATTTAGAAATGTAGTTGCTGGGCTTTCCGCCTCTTTCCCACAAACGTACATTGAATAATTTAACCACTTTGATAAAAACAAAAAGGCATTTATATGTTTGTGTGCACAGGTTTGTATCCGGCAAGCATTAGAGCAATTTATCTACAGTCTGGTATCTGAAATCACAGCAGTCACAGCAGGAGCATGAAATTGGAAAACCACTCCAGACAGAGATTACAGCGTGGGCTGGTACTGAATCGTCACACTTCATCAGATGCTCAGTGTCTCGGAGCCTGATGTTGTTCTTGTGTTTAGCTCCTTGTCTTCTCATTTAAAAACAGCTAAGTGGGCAGAAATCAGAGGTCCTCCAGGAATCAAGTTTGTTTTACCACCTGTCCTTTAAGCTCCCACGAGCGCTGAGTAACTGACAAAGTAAAAAGAAAAAGGAAAAAACCCACACTTTCCCGCTGGAACTGGAGTTCAGGTGAGTTCAGAGGCAGAGGCGACGGCTGATGGCTTTAACAGACAGCTTAGTATTATAGGTCAGCTCTAAACTTCCTGAAAATTGCAATGTTATGTGCTTTTCAATAACAGTGACAGCTACGCAGCTAAAAGAGAGACATTTTCTTTTCTCAAAGTTCTCTGACACATGGAAAAACCTCAGTTCAAAGTCCTTTAAATCAAGATCTTCACTCTGTTAGTCAGTAGTAGCAGTGTGCTGACTGCAGGTAGCGGGCATGCATCCATCATTTAGAATGATTCTGACTCACCAACAGAGGTAGGGAACAAAATCAGCCAGGGCACGTGTCATGAATCCAACAGTGAGTTTGCGTGGGCGCTTATTTTAATTGCAGAATAAGAATGTTTCTATGCACATATTAGTGAATGAGGCCCTATGTTTTCAACAGCCAAAGTGTTGCCACATGGAAAAGTGTAGTGTGTGTGTGAATGTCCATTCCAATTTAAAGACAATGCATCCAATAATTTCAATCCAATTATGTTTTATCTTGGATCACCGTGTTGGACTGAGGGACTGAATTAAACGAAAAGGGACTTTCGGTAATGGACAAGTCAGTCATGTTTTTCTCCTCTCCACTAGATTTAAATCCTGTTATAGCCCTGATTTGTTACTGTTGTAGACTTGACACATCATCTCTGCAAGACTCTGATGTCGTCAGCACCAGGAAAAATGAGCAGACATCGTGCAAAAAACCTGCAACCAAGGATGTCAGACTACAACTTGGCTATGATTAGCTGTGTAGCTACAGTAGCACTAAAGCTAACAACATGCCCGGTGAGGCTGCCTCAAGCATCAAAGCAGAAATAATGAACAAGGAGCAAGAGGAAATAAGAGAGTGTACAGACGGCATTGTGAATGTTGATACTGAACACTGAACCAATACCAATACTGAAGATTACGTGGTTAGCCTCCAGGATTAAGTTCAGTCACTTGAGGATAAGAAAAAGGAGCTTGAAGACAAAGTTGCAGACCTTGAAGCATGGTCCAAGCAATCAAACTTGAGGCTGGTTAATCTACCTGCTTGTTTCTCAATATGGAAATGGATACCGGAGGCAGTGGGGCTCAAAGCACCTATTAAGTTTACACTGGGGAAAGCTCACCGTGTTGGCCAGAGAGCCCGGCGCTCCCCCGCGAACAATGATAATGAAGTTTCTGAGTGACAGGGACAATGTGGCTGTTTCAAGAGCAGCCAGAGCCAGAAAAGAAATTCTTTACAAGGATCAATCAGTACGGTTCTACCTGCATCAAAAGTAGAAAGAATTCTACTGTCAGACAAAAGCTCCTTAGCATGGAGATACGACACAGCATGCCTGTTCCTGCCAGACTGTTGGTGACGTATAAGAACAGAATGCAAACTTTTGGGAAACCAACTGAGGCGGAGGACTTCATCAGGCAAGTCCTGGAGGAAATGGTGTTGAGCATGGAGCTATGAAAATTATGCAGTGATAACTCTATTGAATCGTGTTATTATAACACTAAAGTTTGCCTCTGGTTACTTGTTGACTTGTTATATGTGTGCATCACTTTAGTACAGTGAATTAAACCAAAAATGGTTGGACCTGTGTGAGCGTTGGGGTTTTTGGGGGTTTAAGGAAGCACACTGAACTGCCAGGCTCAGCAACAAGCTTTCCTTAGTCTGTGCTCCACCATGGCTGCCTCCTTCCACATGACCTATACACATACAGCATATACTGAACCCGTTGCTCTTGTATAAGACAATTCTCAAAACTCCAGAGTGCGGAATTTCCAGAGTCACCCAGATCAGAGAGACTCCATGACATCAATGGGGTACAAAGGCCACAGCTGCAACTTAATACACAGCATTTCCTGTTTTCTATACACCCCCATCTGCTACTGTATCTTTGACCCACTCACCAACATGCCTTATATAGAGCAGTAAATAACAAAAGGGGCAGTGGGACGTGGGATTTCCGCAGTAATATGCTTTTTTTGTTGCATTATTTGGGAATACAGAACCTCAGTTTGGGAGACAAGGAAAACCTGTTCATGAGTGTCTTATATGTATTGCAACACACTGTGATTAGACTAAGAAGACAATGTCAAAACCAAAGAGATGCTATACAGGGGTTCACTGTGAAGAGTCATTTTTGGATCGGCATATTCTCCTGGTTTATTTAAGCTACTTCAGACAACAGATGGTGGGTTCAAATCACCTGGTCAACCACGATACAAGATGTAACCTTGGACCTGAGATGTACAGGTTAGATCAACGCTGAGACAACAGCCCAACTGCCTCACGTACACTGGGGACACAGCACATGAATGAACTCATTTGAAAGCATTCATTTCTTCAGGGGTCAGAGCTCAGGATCGGCAGTTCAGAGCCCCTGCTGCAGTCGGGGATGTAGGCGGACGCCTGACAGAGTGAGCACAGAGTGTAATTAACCCATGTGAATGCAGAAAATATTAACAATGGCTGAATGTGCCATGCCATTTTCTTTATAAGAGTGCCCCATGGTCCAGAAGCACGTGTACAGTCCCTGTGAAGGATGGACTGGCATCAACTTCATATTATCCTCTTAATACTGAGAAAACCAACCTCGGCTTCCTGGTGGGATATTAATGATCTGCAGCCCAGATGGGATTATCAGGCACACAAAAGTGGTCGTCTGTCTTGGGCTCACACGGCTGCACACGTGGTCTCACGTGTTACTTTCACACTAAACTGATGAAAGTCACAGCTTCTGTGTGCAGCTTTCAGGCCACATTTGATTTTAGGCTACTTGAGGCAGCTTTCGCCTCACAGGCCTGGAGACAGGCGTGAATATCCGACAAAGAGCAGTTTTTTTCTTGGCCATCATTTCAGCTGGTATATTGTGTTGATCAATACATCACAGCGGGGGCACAGTGTATTGATACTTGGGTAGAGTTTTATTCATGTTGGACCAAATGTTGCCCAAGTCTGATGTGATAAGCCTCACGTTCTGATCATCGTCCACATAGAGATGCCTTTAAAATGATGCAGTACTGACAGAGTTTGACTACTGACATTTATGATTAGCTATTAAGAGGAGAAAGTTTACATCACACCTAAGTACGACCTATAGGCAATGTTTAAATTGACCTCCAACACTTTATATTTCCAGTAACTCTTAAGAGATGTTCCTGATCTGCCTCTAGTTACAGTCGTGATCACTCTTGGTTCACTGCAGCATGAGAATGGCGCTGAATTAATATCTGCCCATAAGCTGCAATGTGCGATACTTAATTTGAATGCATGCCGAACATATGTATATGTCGGCAGGCCAAAGAAGATGGTCCCAAGTGCCACAAGGCTCTGCTGGTGCCTTAAGCAATATATATATATGCTTTCTGAGAAAATGCTGGAGACAAATTAACATTTATCATTTATAACCCTGTTCTTTATTTCTTCACTGAGCACTTGCTCTGTCAGAACATGTGCTGGAGCTCGGACTGTGACCTCGGTGGGCCATGTTACGTGATGTTCTGCTATAAAAGCATGATGTTCTAACTACGTTACAGATGTACCAACAATTATGTGCCATTTTAGGATTGACCCATGATTGTATGTAAGCAGTGGAGAACCAATCCTGTACAACTCCTGTGTGATGCTTCATCATAGGCTGTATAAAAATGAGTCACACATTTGTTTATGTACTCCCGTTTGGAAGCCTTGAGTTCTGTGTTTTTTGGCTGTTGCCATTTCGGATATTTGGAGCCAGAAATGACCAACTTTGGACGAGAAGATGGAGCTGCAAGGAAAGAGGGGTGGATCTGTCCTTCAATAATGCTCCTTTATCCTCCTTCCTTGATTACTCTAATGCCTTGTTCACCTGCCTAAACAATTGAGCTATGCATCAGCTCCATATTGTTCAAAATCCAGCAGCTAGATTTTTGACCAAAACAAAACGATCCTCACACATCACACATATTTTAGATTCCCTGCATTGGCTTCCAGTCTCCAGTTTTAGAATCCATTTTAAAGTGCTTTTAATCACATACATGACTCTCAATGATCTGGCACCTGAGAATGTAAATGTAACAGGCCCCTCAGGTCTGCTAGTCCGGGTCGTTCTACCTGTTCCAGAGTCCAGGTTAAAGACAAAGGGTGATAGAGCCTTTTCAGCTCCTGCTCCTCTGCTTTGGAACAGCCTCTCACTGAGCATCAGATTAGCTGATTGTGTTCACGTCTTAAAATCTTGTCTCTGTAACTTACTCTTACAGACTGGCCTTTCCTGACAGTTGATAGATTTATTGTGTGTGTGGTTGTGTCTGTATTTGCGGCCACATGTGTTCATGTGTAAGTCTATGTATATGCTTATTATTATTATTATTATTATCATTATTATTATTATTATTATTATTATGTGACCCCTGTTTCCACCAAACCCTTTCAGTATGGTACCTTTGGAGCCAACAGTAACCCTTCAGACATGGTACCTAGACCCTAGCGTTTCCACTGCAAACAGTAGTTTTAAATGTGGGCGGGGTTGTTGTCACTCACTGCTCCGTCCTGCACTCACTGTATTTCCTCATCACCGGTCACACAGAGGAACGTCAAACTGAAGTGTGCTGCACTGCATGATGGAAACTGGGCTATAGACTGTCACTTAAAGTGGCCCCTCCCTTAGATATGCATTACTTAAGTGTTAATAAGATTTAAACGAGTGGGTTAAATAAAAATTCATCTCCCCTATAGTCGTCTTGAATGTTAAAATTAGCTACACAGACCAAAACCGTTTTTGTATCAGGCTGTGAACATGTTTGTTCATTCATTCATTCGCTTTTGGAGCCAGCCTCAAGTGGCCATTTGAGGAACTGCAATTTTGGCACTTCTTTGTTGGCTTCATTTCTCAGCACCTGAGGTTGCTGCTTGTTATTTACCCAGAGAAAACCACTGACTGACTTTTCAGTGAGAGACAGGAACAATTTCTGCCTCAGGTATACTCTCCATAATACACTATATACAGTGTATATGCAGGCAATTTCTACCACAGGAGCGAAAGAAATGGTACACAAGGTGAACAAACGCTCTCTGAAGAGAACATAATGCAAGGTCAGGTCTAGCTGTAGTATAATCCTTGTCTTGAGACACTACTAAAGCATCCTAAATAGACATGTCACGCTATAGCAAAATTAATAATTTAAATTCTACACACACAAGTATATGTTTTATACTTGTACACTGGATCGTCTGAATACGCTGGGGGACATCACATTTCGATACCACTGATCTGCACCCAAAACCCTGATGAGACATTAGTTTATCTTGCATTCTCTGAAATTCATTTCATTTTCACTATAATTCCAGGCAGATGTAATTATATCATTCTGATGCAAGGCAGTATTCAAGTAAAATTAGCCTTTTGGATTCAGTCTGCCAGTTTCTTCTGAACAAACCTTTTTCAAATACGCACACGTGATGTTATCACATGTGCACGCATGTAATTTCAGACACTTCACGTGTGTGTGAAAACATAAATGCCCAGGATTTCCTTGACAACAGGAAGGGAAAAAAATATCTGAAGCCATGTGACTGCCTTGTTGGAGCAAAACACAGAAACAAATTACTAACCGAGATGAAGTGTCTCACACAGCGCAAATATGGGCAGATGTTTGTTGTCACCTTATCATACACCACAAATATTTACCATAAAATGTCATCAAAGCTGCTGCTCAGGCTCCAGCAGGCTGCCACCTGAGGAAGATTGTGATTTCATATTAGATATGAAACAGAAATGACATTGAACTGTTGTGGCCTACATTAAAATATTCAATGAAAAGGTGCAAATTATGTTTAATTACACACGGAGCTGCAAAAGTGATGGATATCTTTGGAGATTATTGTCATTTATCTTTTATGTATTTTAATGAGGATGATGAGGTTCAATGAGCTCCCTGCTCCAATGTGCAAAAGAGTTTCATGTTGAACAGTAAGCTTTGATGACTATTAATGCTGAAAATGTGACTGTAAAAAGCAGATATAAGCCACTCTTTTTTCTGATAAATCTACTGGAGCAAAAATACATCTCCGCTGAAAAAAACATAAAAGCCTTCTCTAGCCATCGTCTTTCATAGTAACATGCACGTTAAAGCCAGATAAAAGCTCTGATCTAGTATAGGTAAGAGGCTTTCGGATACAGCGTGACAGAAAAGAAGAAGAAAAAAATGTCAAGCCATGAATGATGCATTTGAAGCAGGAGAAGACTTGCAGCGTCTAATTTTCTTGTTGTGAATAGTTGCTTTGATGGAAAATGGCTTCTTCTACTTCGAGCTGGAGCTTTTTCTTTTTTACACTGCCATGTGAACAAAGCAGACTTTTGAGGTGACTGTAGTCAGCATTTCCACTGGCCTGGCGATGTGACATCATTAGAGGAAGAGCTGGACTCCCAGTGATAGAAATAATGCTGCTGTTGATTTATGGCGAAGTGCACTGCTTCATATGGTCAAAAAAAGCTGCTGCAATGAGTCGGTTTAATACTGAATCCCCACTGAAATAACCACATATATACTGGTAGTTCTATTGTAGATTGTGATGTGCTCGGATGGGAGGCTGCACAGTCAATGAATTGTGAGAGTTTTATGAAGTTGCTATGAGTTGACCTCCAGCTGAGAACGAGAGGTTGCTTGGAGCTCTGCCACAGAAGCTGGCCAGAGTCACGTCTGGCATCTGATTGTTCCCAGGAGATTGGTTTTGTAGACTCATTTGACTTTGTTTTGCTACTGCTCGGAGTAGCTGAACAAATTGTTTTCATGTCATTGCGACGGGATGCAGCAGTACTGAGTGAGTTCCTCTATCCATCACTCATCACAGTTTTCCAGAGTAACGCATGATGGATTGACCCGACTGAACAAACTTCCAATGTCTTACCAAAGGCATCTTCTTGATGTATTTTCTCAAAGCTAAAACACTCAATTCAAGACATTTTCTCTTTTTTATTAACACTAGGTTTACAAGGGGAAATCGGTCTGAAATTGAGGCTGTAATGTGGATTCACCTCTGTGTATTGTCGACATTCTGTGTGTCCATTTTGTTTAAAGTTATCAAGAATAACAGCCTTAATTTATGTTGAAGGTCTAGGTAATTGCTCTAGTTTGACATTTCACTCAGTGTCCCTATTGACATGCACACACAGCCCAGTCAACACTGACATGGGCCTGGAACATGGCCAGGATCAGCGGAAAATGAATCAGACCTTTTCTCTTGGATAACATGCATTTTCAGATGCCCTATAATCAAAGTCCTTCAGCAATCACTTGACAGGCTGGTCCATCCTCTTTTCTTGTATGTGTTAGTACGTTTCACATCATAACTCACATCGTTCGATTTGATGGATCGGACAAGAGGAAGTGAAAAAATCCAAACACAGATCTCTATTTCCTGTGGTTTGATATAATACACAATGAAATGAAAGAACTGCACTCTGTGAGGTACAGTGAAGTCTATTCAATTCAAAGCACAGACGTGTTGAGCAGAGTCCCTCTTCAACATGTAGAAAACAAACTATAGAGGCGACCCCTATTTCAAACACATCCACAGGTTTGGCGTTACATCATCATCAATGTTCATAAGCATGGGTCAAAGTTTCTCCCATCAAGTCTGTTTTTATAGATTACATCTTTGTGTGAGAAGTGGCGTACACTTCTTTCAGTCCTCGTTTTGTGCGTACACAAAGGGTATAAAGGAGATCCCAGGAATCACTGGAAAAAGAGATATTGTATCTCAGTGGGACCTTCCTGGTTAAATAGAGGATAAACAAAAAAAGCAATTATCCCCATAATTGTCATTATCATCACCATTCCAATGACACAGCTAGCCCAGTATACAATGGATGCCTGTAGAGGGAAGCCAAAGTATACCATCACAACTCCCAAATATGACAGAGGACTCTATCTTACACCCAGGGCAAAGTGGCACACAGTGCAGCTCAACTGTCATTGCCGTTTCAGAGCGACACACTGTTGTCCCTTTCATGGCCAGTGCTCTTGTTTGTAAGTAGCGAAGTACTCTTGCGCCCATCTGTTCATCCAGTGGTGTGTAGGTGTGGTCAGGCGCATTGCTGGCGCATTGTTATTTTGAGGCAGCAGAAAGCAACTGAGCTGTTGACCAACAAAAATCTGGTCTGAAGTCGATGGTGGAGTATTTTCCTGCTATTCAAAAGGTGTGTCATTCAGATAGTAAGATGCCTACATAGGTGGGTTCCTAACGCACCTTCTTACACATACAGGGGTGCATGGATCGGCTGCAGGTGGGCGAAGTCATACAGCATTAAAGACGAAAATATTAATTACATTCTCTGAAATGTGAACGTAGCAGAGAGCAGGGAAGAGCTGCAGAGCTGCTGTCTCACTCCCTATTAAGAGAGATACTGTAGACATCTACACACAAGAGGAGCAGCGAAACTTCATTGATTATTTCAGAAGCTAAAAGTTTACTTTTCTTTCCTCTATAAAGATTATAATAAAGGTTTAAGTTTTGCTACTTAAATAAAACAGGGTATTTGCCACGCAAAATGTTAATGTCAGCGTGCTAAGCAGGTACAATGATTGTCATGTTGATTGACTCACCAGAGGAGACACTCTCACACTCCAGTAGGTTACACTTCTGGGTGTTCTCAGGCTGCAGCTCATGGTCACATTGACCCTGATCCACTTCTTCTTCTGTCTCGGCCTTCGTATTCACACATTTAATGAGTCGACGCTGCACTCCGCCACCGCAAGAAGCCGAACACTGAAGAGAAAGTGAAGAAAAAGGATTTGCAGACAGCACAATTTTATGGATTGGTACTTCTTACTGGAAAGAGATGTCTTTTGTGTCATGATGACACGTATAATCTCCATAGTGTCAGATTGTTCAAACACCCAGACATTTAGCTTGCAGTTTTGACTGAATGCTTTATTTTTCATCTTGCACTTGTATTCAGTCACTGAACATAACAGAAAAGGACTTGGCTGCCACGTTCCTTCATCGAAATTAAAAATTGGGATACTTTTTTGACAATCGTCCGGGTTAGAGACTCTGATTGGACTACTTGGTGACAGTCTAATCCGGCAACAATGGATATCACTCTCATTACTTGGACAAGTTTTAATAGATTACGAGCAGTAGGAGGGCAGTTTGCTGTGCTTGTGTTTGCACGATGAAGCTGTGGACATGTTTTGTGATCGACTGTGCAGTTTTTTACACTCTGAAGGGGTTCTTCTGTCACTGGTTCAAGGATTAAAAAGACCTGGGGCCGTATCCAAAAACATTCTGAGGACACTGTCAGAGAGCTCCTGACTTGACCCTGTTGCTAGGTACAATGCATTCTTTTAACGGATGTAATTGGTTGTCACAGACACGCCCTTTTGCGAGTCTTCAAGGTGTGGACTAAAGCGTGGCTCAGGCCGCATTTTCCTGACTGAACCCGACCGGAGACAGTTATAACTGAGCCCGGTCCAACCCTGACAGACTTTCTGATTTTTTAAGTCTGAAGCCAACCTGAGTCCGACGCAGTTTGTTAGCGTCCTCTCGTTTCATTAGTTCAGTCTGAATATTTACTGCCTCCTCGGGTGACCATATTTTGATTTCCAAAAAAGAGGACACTCGCCCTGGCCATGAGATAGCCTACTTAAATGATACTCGCAGTTTACTCAAAGATGCCTTTTAATTTTAATATATTTAAAGTTTATATGTATGGATAGAAAATTCAGTTATATTACAAAATAATATCTCTCAAAGACAGAAATTTAGATAGGCTTCTCAGAGGTTACTCAACTTGCTTTTACTATGCCTAAAATAATAATCTTTTTACAAGTTTCAATTGAACAAAAATAAATATAAATGTAAAATAAATGTAAAATCTCTGGAATGATTTTTATTACAAAAATCAACTGAAACAATGTTCTAAATAATACCTCTTCTGTATTAGCTTTATTAGACACAGAATCATATGTGCCAGCTTTGCACACAGTGCACTCAGCCTCCCATATATCCCAACTGGGTCGGGACGGTAAGTTGGGAATTTTTTATGCAGTTCATCTGTTAAGCTGCACTTGCGCTTTGGCATCTTGGAGGCTTAGAATAATGCTGCGCAGCCGTGTCTGCTGCTTCCTCGTTGTGAGTGTTGGAGATCTGCCGATAAGGTAGCCTCTTGGGGATTACGCACACGCACGCACGCACGCACACACACACACACACACACACACACACAAAACCGGACATTATCATCAATTTATAAACAACCCCCAGGATGTGAAAAGTGGACATGTCCGGGCAAAAGAGGACGTTTGGTCAGCCTGCCTGAAATGTAACTATTGGCCTGTGTTGCGTTGGTGTTGTCACGTAAATAAGAAATTCCAGCACTTGAATAGGCCATAGCACAACACAGCAGCATGCCAAGTGGGCCGAATCTGAAGCAAACCTGGGCAAAAATTTCTGATTTGTTATCCGCACCCGGCCCGACCCGCCTGGTTCCAACGGGTCGCGTCAGGCTCAAGTGTGGACGCCCAGTGGAAATGAAATGATCTGCTGACTGTGAAAGTGTTGTCAATGTTGAGATAGACCAAGGTCATCACTGCCGCACTGTTGCAATTTTCCAGTTTTCCAAATATCTTAGTGTTGCAATCATTTTATTTCTGGCGTTAAAACGTTGGGTGGGAAATGTGTGCGTACCCCTAATGACATCAACCACACATATTATCCCTGCATGATCTAATCTGTAGCATTTCATTAACTCAGGGTCATCCAGCACTTGGAGAATATTTCTCTGACCTCTTTGTGTTTCCACCATTTTCTCCTCTGCTTCAGAAACTCTCCCCTCCTCCCTGCTCCTAACAGTTCTGAGGGCTAAGATGCTCTGTGAATAACTTTTATCTTTACAAGTGCCTGGACTTAACTTTAAGGGGAAATTCTGTGAAAACATAATTCAAAGAACTTATTCAGAATTTTGTGACTAGGAGCGACTCTTTGTACAAGGAAGCTTTATGAATATGGCCCCAGTCACTTATAAAAGAAACAGGGAGGAACTGAAATTCAGTTGATGGTCATAATTCCCAGCGTGGGTCAGGATTTTATGAGATGACTGCCTGCAGCAAACCACATGGATCATAAGTGATGACGTGGATTTTGAGAGTTGAAGAAATGTTGCCCAGGGTTAAGACAGATACTTCCCTCTGTGCATGGTTAGAACAGCATCGCCACTAACTCTATGTGACACAGGTAGGAATATGAGCTCTAGGCACAAAAGGCGAATAATGAATGTTAATGAATGTGACTCAACTTGAAAGGCTACATCACCATGGCACTCCTTACTGACGCACCTGTTTCCTTGGAGTCATTGCCTGTTGCTTATTTGAGTCCAGCTTTATCCAATTATTATATCCCACATTCTTTCTGTGGCTATTTCTGACCCATCAAATATGTTCTCTTTTTTTCTCCAGTCACTCTTGAGACCTTTGACCAGTGTCTGTACATCCTCCTCTTCAGCAGCTTCACTGTCAAATGTAAAATATATATAACCTACAGTACTGAGCTCATCATGATGCTATACTGTCTTCAGTGTGTGTTCGTGTGCAGCAATACTCCTCCTGATTCTTTTCTCCTCTTCCATCTTTCATCTTTTCTTCCCATTCACAACCAGTGACCAGGACCTCAGCGGTCACACTTTATATTTTAGGCCATTATGTCACCTCCATAACCACACCTACCCCTTCATTCAGCATTAAATGATCTCTGATCGTTGATCCAGTATTGGGTTTTATATATATTCAAATAAAAAAAAAAAAAAAATATTTATTCATCAGTTTTAATTGGTTGCTTCCCTGTGACCATGAACATGACGAGATGTTTGGATATGTTTTCCTTCTGGTAATAATACCACACCAAGTATGAATCAATGACATGGAAGTGTATTCTTCATTAAACTGGTCTGTGACTCATACATCATGCAGGGTCACTGTATTTTGTTTTAGGACTGTGTGTGTGTGTATGTGTGTGTGTGTGTGTACCTGTCCCCATGATCCAGTAAGCCACTGAGCACAAGGCTGGCTATTACACGACTGGATGCTGCTGGGCTGGAGGTCTGCGTCGCATCGATCCTCCTCTGGACAGGTGACCATACGCTGCTGCTCACCTCCCCCACACACCTCAGAGCACTGACATTTTAAGACAATGCACATACACTCTATAAATCTGTGCGTTTAGGTGTATACATGCACAGCCTTGACTGAGTCGACTGCTGAGCTTCAACACTGGAGCAAACAGTATGCATCAAGACGTTTCTTTGAGTGTTATTTACGGTAGACGGTGCACAGTCAGGGTCATACTAGTATTTTTGCGTGACTCACCACTGCGCTGCAAATTGTGCACTCTTTTCATCACCTCCATTGACAACAGAATATTGTTTTGTTGACATTCTGAATGCATTTTCTGAACTTCCCGAGGAGCCATTTGTTTTCGTCACTTTCAGAAAAATCAAGGAGCAAAGACTTGGCGCTCGCTTCAAAGTGACTGTGACCATTTATAGTCCTTTGTTGTGACATGATTGTTGCATGGTTGAAAGCACAGATTGTTCTGAAATGTGCTGAGTTCAAATACATTTGAGAAGCTATGAAATCTAAGGCAACGGCAATTACACTCATCAACAACAGTATGTCGAATAATTGACTGTCTTCTGACAATACAGCTTGTGAATGTAATGCTGCTCAGTTGCTCACGCTTAAATCTCAGAATCTCCCATGTACTTGAAGGCATCAACAACCCAGAAGACCCCACACACACCATTACTACTCTACAATAACATGATTTAAATAAAAGACAAAATGTTAAAATACACTGTACGGTACAGTACGCTTCAAAAATGTGTGCAGTAATAAAACAGGGAGTCTACAGGTATAAACAAGTTAAATTTAAGACCTTTTTAACACCACTTTAAATGAAATTTAAGACCAAACTTGCAATGGAAATACACATCAAAAGTGAAAATATATTCTTTCCAAGTATTGATTTAAGTTCAAAATGAACAGTAAAAATGATCATCGTGATATTTGTGCAGTGCTTACGGCTCTGTATGTGCGATTTCACAGCCCAGATCCCATTTTACCACGTTTGAAACACCTTCGACATACGGTGCACTCTCTGGCTTTATTGACCATGAGTAATCACTGTTATTCTCTTAAGCTATTTGTCCTCACACTTGCATTTTCCCATTTTTCATAGCTTGCAAGGTCTGAGTTTACAGATGCAGACTCAATGCCTGATCTAAGTGCACTGAGGGGGTGAAAATAGTGGCATTGCGCATGTATAGGTGTCAAGTCTGATACCCCGTCAAAAAGTGTTTCCCTCCTGTTAAAATGATGTGTTCATAGCACCAAGAGCAAAAATTACATTGGTGATGTGACTAAAAACATTTAAGAACCTTTGAATCTTAAGACATTTTAAGGACCCATGGTGACCCTGCATAAAGAGTACAAAATCCATCTCGTACAAGTTTTGTTTTGGCTTTTTGATGTGGTGTTAAAATGCTCTGACAGCTATCATCATTTTATTTAAAAATACTCTGAGTGACACTTCTCCTGTCTAGCAGAAAACCAGAAAACACATTACTTAGATCATTTGCTTTATATGACTCACCTGACCCCAGGAGGACGTGTACCAGTCCAGACATGGCTGAAGGTTACAGGTCATCCGGGTGTGCGGCCTGGAGGACATGGCCCGGCAGTGGAAAGGTCGTAGCGGCCTTTGATCCCGCAAGTCGAAACACTGGACCTCTCGTGATTTTATGCCGCCTTCACAATTCTTGGAGCACTGGGAGAGGACGTGGCATGATTGTTATTCAGACAGCATGAGCTGTAGTAGTGAGTCACAGGCAGCTTGGTTTGCTGTGTGCTTTTAATGGGTTTAGTTACTCATTTACAAACTTCCCTGATATGAACTGAAGTGATGGATGGATGTTTGAAAGACCAAGCAGCAGTTCCAAAATTCCCTGACCGACTACAGAAGATAACCTCTGACCTGAGTGGCTAATAGATGTTAATATTTATAACAAGAAAACCCCTTTAGAGATATTTTTATACTAAAAGTACTTCTGTTTGTCTGACCACATCATTTGTCTGGGACAGTTTATCTTCATCTTATTTCATGCTCATCATTTTCAGTTTTAAACAAACAATCTCATCAGAGTTTGTTTTGAAAGAAAGTCTACAGCCATGCTAGCACCTCCGTGAGGCTGCACATACTGTAGGCACAGTGGTGCTTTGAGCTAAATTAATATCAAATGATTATGCTAACATGCTGATGTTTACCAGTTATGCTTTGTTTAAGGTTTCATTACACAGTGTACATGAACAGTACTCCATACTCCCTGCTCTCTGTTAAGATTTCCTCCATTCAGAACACCCTGCAACACCATCAACGCAAACATCCTGACCATATCCTTGAACCACCTCAACTGACCGAGCTCCCTCAGGATGTCCTAACTCCTCACCCTGTCTCTAAGGCTGAGCCCAGCCACCTCACGGAGAAAACTAATTTCAACCATACACAATCTCATTCTTTCGGTCATTACCCAAAGCTCATGACTATAAGTGAGGGTTGGGATGTAGATGGACCAGTAAATCAAAAGCTTTGCCTTCCAGCTCAACGATGATCCAGCACAGCACTGGCGTCAATGTAGATGCTGCACCAAACCGCCGATCCATCTCCCGCTCCATTCTACCCTCACTCCTGAACAAGACATAAACTCAGGAGATCACCGAAGTCGTTATTATCTTCTGTGGACCATGAATGTCTGTGACGAATTTCATGGCAATCCATATGATTTTGGACCAAAGCAGTGGACTGACGGTCATTGCTTTCACTACAGCGACCGCGCTAGTAAATAAATCCAAAAATCCAAGACATGATATGACTTTTGACCAAATCCAAATATTTTCTAGGGTAAAAATTTGTAAAAAAAGAAAAAAAAGAAAAAAGAAACGGACCTAAGAATGACCATTTAAAGCACTGATTTTGGTTATCTTTGGTTGTGTTTAGGTTTTCTCACCTTATTCCATTCTTCAACTTTCCATATGGCGCAGGGGCGCAGGTAACACCTCTGGGCTGGCACAGGCCTCTTGGCCGGATCACAGTCAGAGTCTGAGCCAGTGCTGCAAGACAGCGTCCTCCAGATGGCACCCAGACCACAGCTGGTGGAGCACTGCCCACAAATGAAGTAACACATCAGAACACCACTTCCACTTTGTGATTTCAGGGTTAGTTGTTAAAACTATTCCAGCATTCACAACAAACCTCACAGATGCAAACTAGACCAGGCTTTGAGCACTTGACATGATATGCAAATCAATGCAAATTCCTTAAATATTACAGACAGCACAGCGGGGGTTTGAGCAGAAGCAACTGTTTGTCTAATGTGCCATAAAAATTCATTACATAATTGGACATTAGAAAATAGAAATGGAATCTGAAATCTGAGCTGTACAACAAACAGCTGCTAGAGAAAGCAGAATCCGTTATTTCTGACAGCTCCAACCGCCTGCACTTAGAATTTAAGTGTCTTTCCTTCTGCTTCCTGTGTCAGACAACCTTCAGTCAAAACTAACAGATACAAATGTTCTTGCATACTCTCTGCCATTTCACTGCTGCAGTCTGCGGGGACAGGAAGCATCAGCCCATCTCCATCACGCCTGTTTCTTCCTTGTTTTCCTTCACTATTGTTCTAGCTTTTGTGCTCACGTTCACTTCTACGCTCACCTTTTTACTGTATACACATGTTCTTTATTATCTGTGCTTATGTATAGTATGTGTGGTTTTTATGGTGTGTGTCCACCCCTGTGTTATATTCTTTATTGCTACTGCAGCAAAACCAATTGCCCCTCGGAGACAGATAAAGGTCTTGAGCCTTGATTATCGGCGTTAGCTTGAGGTCAAATGGTGTCTCCACAGAATTAAAATGTCTACAGGGGCCAAACCTAGACGCTGTGTCTGCATAATAAAAGCAGACAGAGACACAAATAATGAGACGCAGCTGTGCTTTGTCCCACAGTATGAGTATAACAGCAGAATGCGTGGACTAATGCAGACTCACAGTGCTCCAGTTGCCGGTGACCCAGTAGGCGGCAGCAGTCACTTGCGTGGAGGATGAAGTTGGGGCAGATGTCAGCACTGGAAGCGGCCACAGAAGAGGCGGATGTGTTGGCAAGGTCGGCACAGCAGGTGTTGGAAATTCAATGAGCTGTTCTGGCGTTGTGCTGTGTTGAGGAGGGGTTGCTGCGTTTGTTGGAAGCCGGTACGAAGGACCAGAATTGGTGTTGCCGCTTCTCCTCAGCATCGGGGGAACGACTATTTCATTGTAATCAAAATCAGCGAAATCAGACGGTGAAGCGCGGGATGTGGCATCTGTTCCAGTTCTTTCAGTGAAGGCGGGTTTGGTCAGCATCTGTTTCTTTGTAGCTGGCAGGAGATCAGCTGGGGGAGGCAGAGTGGCTCCCTCCAGGTTTGGAGGAGGTATGATTTCTGTTCCAGTTAACGATGTGGAGTCTTCGGAGGCCTCCTGGTTACCTGAGATTAGCAGAGGAGGAGTGGACGTCTCAGAGGCAGGAGGTGAGGTTGTGCTGAGGTCTGTATCCCATGAATCACCCTCGCTAGTGTCATATACTGTATCAAAATTAGTCTGAGCCAAATCCAGATCCTCCGATGTGAAGGCGGTTGTAAATGTTGTTGACTGACTGGTTGTTAGAGGTATTTCTGAAGCACCTTCGTCCAGTTGAACTTCAGTCTGAACGTGAACAACAGTTTCTGGTGTGGGAGAGCCTAAATGTTCGGGACTCTCTACATCTGGACCTGAAGTACTTTTTTCGTTGTAGCTGTACTCATAATCATCACGTTCATCCGTCGCCTGAGTACTCACTGTTTCAGCGACAATAGTACTGACTGTGGTTTGATGTCCGGGTGTGGGAGCAGCGTCTTTTGGAGTCACATCCTCAGTGAAAATGTCATGGTTATTTTCAGCCTCCTCTCCATATTGCTCCCATTTCACATCTTGTGTAGGCTCCTCTGTAGCCGGACCAGGCATTGTGCTGATGTTTTCAGACCGCCACACATCCTCATCATGCGTCTCTGTGTGTGTTTGCGAACGCTGAGTCATAGACAATGGCGGTGAGCGGGTGGTAGACACCGGCAGAAGATAATCCTCAGACAGGAAGTCATCCACATCTTCTGAACTTGTTTGCATAGGCTCCTTTGTTGCTCCGTTGTCCTTCATAATGTCCAGATCTGTGCTCTGTGGCTCCTCAGTGTTCAAAGTGTAGGAAGTGGCCTTTGAACCAGTATCAATGGTTAAAGGAGCTTTTGTTGTTTCCATGTCAGTGTTTTCTTTCACACTGTCTGTCGGCTTGGTCTCCTGGGGAGCGCTGGATTCTGGATCTTGTCCATCAAAGTCGTCCGACAAGTCTTCATGGAAGTTGATAAAATTATAGTCATAATAAAAATCATCGACTTGAACGCTGTTTTCCGCAGAGGGGTCGATATTTTCAATGTTATTGTGATAGTGAAAATCTCCCTCCACATTGTTGCTGAGGTCATTATTATTACTGTTTCTTGGCTGGGCTCTGGTGGTGCTGTATTTGGGAGGAGGTTTGACTTCAGGTATGGAGTTGATTTCATTGAGCACTTCCTTGCTTGACCAGCCGCTTCCAGACCAGTCCATACCTCCGAAGTTATCAGCCACTGGTGGACAGTCCTGGGTGTTGCAGGTAGTCACAGCGTGGGGCTTCTTCTGAGGGTCACAGTCAATCCCTGTGTTTCTAGAGCAGGTCACGTTACGGCGACGTACTCCGCCTCCACAAGTCAGAGAACACTGCGTGGAAGAAAAGACACATCAGATCATGATTAGGCCAAACTTATGCCTGGTTCACACAACACAACATTTCACTATGTCACATTAGGCGATTGTGGAGTCAAAAAATCGTGCCGTGACTTGGCCGACAGACATGACACACTACACGATGGTCCACACCAATCATCCCCGGTCGCCTTTCACGACTAAGTGATGTCATCAGGTTATTCTTACTATTATTCAGGTAAGAAGCCGGATCATCTTTAGTTACCCTGAGCTATGGGACTCCTCAGGGTCACAATCAGAGCCAAATAACCAGGACTCAAACAGATATAAAAGAGTCTTCAGGCACACTGTTTACCATGTTCATCATGTTCACATTTGCTAATTAGCATCAAAACGTAAAATGTTAATACGCCTGTAGATCATGTTTTAGTTTGAGGAACCAACAAGTTGTGTCTACGTGTAGAAAAAAAGAGACGTGTATGACAAAACATACAAACATCAGGAGCTCTGTGTAGTTTAAGCTCTGGGGGCTCATTTATAACCACTGCGTACACACAAAACAAGGCCACTCCCACCCCCAGAGTGCAGAGCAGAGGGCTGGATAGTGCGCTACTTGTGGGAGTTGTGGTCAGCTGTGGAGTGCACCGCAGTTGTTGAAACTCACACATAAAATATAATTAACTAATTACAGACCAGGGCATCACTAGTTTTCAATAATATCTCCTAAAGCGGTGAATGAATCACCAAGTACGGCTTTAGTTTCCAGATAGTTTTTGTATGTAAAATCACTGTCACAGAGGGCTCAGAGCGCACTGAAGACACTGCCGTCGCTGCCACACACACTCTGCCTTCTCCAGTCTCCTCACACACATCCCCTCACCCCTCCTGCACACAGTGTATGGATTGTGTAAATTACCAAAGTCTTGAAATAAAGCCTTTATCAGCTCTTACACAATCATCACGCTCTATGTCCTCATTAGGAGCCCTGATCATAATACAGGTCAGGCTTGCCACAACAAAACTGAAATAAATTAAAATAGATTGAATAAATCAACTCTCAAATTTCCATTTTCAAGCGATATTCCAGGGTGGGGGATGATGGTGTGGAGCAATGACTGCTGTACAGATATACATACCGTATATGTAAATACTGCCTTCACACACAGTTGTTGAATCATTGATCAGCAGGATCATTTGGGATTTACAAAGGAAACTGCACACTGCAGCTTCCTTTGTAAATGGTTATATAAATCAGATTTAAATATAGATATATATAGATATTTTCAATTTTTGGCCACACTTAACTCAATACGGTTCCTGTGTAATGTTTTATAAATGAGACCCCTGGTTACACAGCTGAAGATCTGAGGCAATGCACAATGATGGCTCTGAAACAATGTGGATCTGTCAGTCAAATCTTCAGCTCTGGTATTTTGTAAAAGCTCAAGATGTGGAAACATCTTGTGCCGTAAGCTGCCAAAATGCAGAAATACACTACACTTGTATATGCATTTCATAATTGTTGTTGTTACTCTTTGTTATGTACCGACTGTCTTATCTGGTTTTGTTAAGTGTCCTTGGGTGTCTTGAAAGATGCTTTAACATAATCTTTCAGAAAGAAACCTTTTTTCAAAAATGTTGAAGTGGCTTTAACAATTTCTGACAAGATGCAGAACAGTTTGCATTTGCTGACAAACTAGAGCTTAATATCCCGACTCAGACTCACCTTTGACCAGTTGCCCGTGGTCCAGTCTGCTGGGCAGGGGATGTGTGTGTTGCAGGAGGACAGTGACTCAGGTTTGGGGATGTGTTCACATTCACTGGGCTGCAGTGCTTTCTGCTCCTCTGTACTCACTGCCTGGATGCAGAGCACTGTCCTTTTCGTCTGGCCCGAGCTCCCACAGCTCGCTGAGCATTTCTGCCACTCCCCGACCCACCATCTGCACACAGAGACACACACAGGTGCACGCATCTCCAATTTAATGTACACTTGAGAGAAGATGACAATACTTTTACATCTCTGCAGACGCTGATGACTCACACATACAGATTTAGATGGCTGTGTTTTAAAGGTTCGGTGAGTTTGATTTTATCAACCTCGAGCAACACATACTGTGTTTTAAGGGTGGCAGTGGGGTGGCTGGTTTATAGCTCTGGAGGCTCATTTCCACCTTGTGAAAAATACCACCTTGCAAAAATAATGAGTATCTCGACGTAAGGTCTTACTGTCGCAAACTTAGTTTCTCAAAATGATGACTTAAAGCCATGCAGCAGATGTAGATCCCTCATTCATACTTTTTGGACTTGTCCAAATCTTAATAATTACTGGACATCGATATTTAATAAATTTTCGGAGTAGTTCCAGAGGAAGAGGTCTTTATGTTAATGTCAAGTTGTCATTACAAGGACATCCCAAACAAATTTAATGTCAAGTTGTCATGACAAAGACAACTTCTGGTAATGTGACTTTGATTAATGTCAAGTTGTCATAATCAAGACAAGCCAAACAATGTCAACTTCTCGTTACAAAAACCGAAGGACACTTAATGACACCAGTCATAAAAGTTTATGATGACATGTACATAATGTTTATGACAAGTTCATGACAGTGTCATGTCATAGTTATGACAGTGTCATGTCACCCTTATGTAGATACCTTCAAGTAAAGTGTTACTCTAACTTGTTATCTTAAAATAATGACTCAGCACTGCAAACCTAGTATCTCAAGAAGATGACTTAGCATCCTAAAATAATGACTTACTATCTTCAAACAGTGACTTAGGATCGCAAATCAAGTATCTGGAAACCAGTGTTAATTTTGTTAGTTTAGTTTAGCAAAGTTTATTTAAGAAGAGGCCGTGCAAATTAAAAAAAAAAAAAAACACTGCCAGAATAAGCCAAAAGACTATTTTTCATCAGTTGTCTGTTGGCCAAGATGTTACACAAGGTTGACAAAAACTATCATTACAGTTTTTTGTTAAAGACCTTTTTTCCCATGACGAGCTAAAAATAGATATTGATAACAAAATAAGACACAATCTAAACCCGGCATTCCAAACTTCGTGACCTAGTTTGGAAATAATAGCTCAGAAAAATAACAATCAGAATATTGACCACTGCTTCTGCAAGGATTGAAAAACGTGTCTTCATCTCTGAGTGTGTGTCTGTGAATGCTGCTGGGCTCATTTTGTAAACGATGTCTGGAGGGTGAACTCACATGGCCGGACATGGATCCTTGTCACAGCTGGTTTGGTTATCGTCAGGTCGGGTTAAAGGGTCACAGAGGTGCTCCTCCACTATCCCAGTCGTCTTCTCCACACAGTGAACGATCTGCCTCTGAACACCTGGAATACCAGAGAGAGGAGAGAGGAGCTTTTGTGACTAACACGAACACGTGGATGTTGCAATAACAATAATAGTCTTGTAGCTAGAAGGCGCCTGGTACTTATGTCACCAGCAGTTGATTAAGGGGAAAGTTCGGCTGCTCTGAATCGCTTAGAGAGAACATTTTTTAGGTGGCTAAAATGGAAATACATTTCAGTATTGACCAGTAGTGACGGGCTTATCTCCTCTGTGACACCTCTCTCTGTCATCACTCACCCTCTTGAGGGGATTTCCATCCCATCAGAGCAGGAGAGACCTCTCACCTTTAAGTGCCCTCTGCTCAGGATCTAATTTACACCTACAGAGACATAAGATTCAAAGCCAGCTGGAGACAGGAAGAAAAAAGAAATATGGGCAGGAAAACGCTCTACGTGCTGCTGATATGGATTTCCTGCCTGTATCCAACAGCCACTTGAACTAATAACGTAATCTGGGCCAATGCATTTGGAATGTGGGTAAAACCCTGTTGCTGGTGCATGGAGACAGTATTAGTATTGTCTGCTGATGTGCTGAATCAAAATGAAGTCGGAGAATGGAGTAAGTTTTTGAAGAATACATTTACATATAATTTACTCACTTGTAAGGCAGCATGACCAGGAATGAGAAATGAACATTTTAACGTTGCATATGGTAGAAAGAAGTCCAACTATTTCCTCTACAGCAGTGCCTTTAAAAGTTTTTGAAATATTTTTTCAGCCAAAGAATCCATCACTAAATTAATGGCAAACCAATTTTTTGTCATTCAATAACACTAATACAGCACTTGTCGACGAGTTGCACTTACAATTTAGTGATATAATTAAAATCTCACATACCCCCTGTAATACTCGAAAGTACCCCTAGGGGTGCACATGCCCTCATGTGAGAAACATCACTCTACAGCAGCAGTGAAGATGAATATTAAAGCCAGTGTTGTTACAGGTGAGGTTCAAAATTTATATTCTGTTTGAGTTGCACTTCTACACTAATACAATATACTGTGCTCACAGCAACACAGCCAAAAAGGCAGGTCCATTTAAGGGTTATTCAGAATCTATTTAAACAGGTATTTCTCATTCTGCCAGTGCTGCTGCTGCACTGCCCCCGTTTTCCACAAACAACTCCCCAACACTGCTGTGAAAACAAACCTACATCCAGCTCTTGGGGTTCCAAAAACACCCTGAACAGACCTTAACTTAATTAGATTCATTTTTTAAGAACCTACAAGACAAGACAGCCCAATCATAAAAACAATTCCCCCCTATGTGCACAGATGTTTTTCACCTTGGCGGGCAGAAGGAATCTGAACAACTGAGTAAATACAGAAGACGAAACATCAAGGTCTCTACTGCTTCTGCACAGAGAGGTAGAGAAAGAGAGTTAGCTAGAGGTGAACTTCAGACAAGCTAGGTCTCTGAAACCTGATGAACTGGGTTAAAGTAATAATTTAAAAATATTATTAAAAATAATTAAACTGCCTTCTTCCTCTTCTTACGGCTGTTCCCTGAAGGGGTCGCCACAGCGAATCACCTGCCTCTATCTGACCCCATCCACTGCATCCTCTTCTCTCACACCAACTGACTCTTTCACTACATCCATCAATCTCCTCTTTGGTCTTCCTCTCGGCCTCTTGCCCAACTTCAGCATCCTTCTACCAGTATATTCACTATCCCTCCTCTCAACACGTCTGAACCATCTCAGTCTGGCCTCTCTGACTTTATCTCCAAAACATCTAACATGAGCTGTCCCTCTGATGAACTCATTCCTGATCCTATCCATCCTCGTCACTCCCAAAGAGAACCTCAACACCTTCATCTCTGCTACGTCCAGCTCTGCCTCCCGTCTTTTTCTCAGTGCCGCTGTCTCCAAAGCAAACAACATCGCTGGTCTCACCACTGTCTTGTACACCTTTCCTTTTGATCTTGCTGGTACTCTTCTATCACACATCACACCTGACATTTCTCCACCTGTTCCAACCTGCTTGCACACGTGTCTTCACCTCTTCTCCACACTCTCCGTTGCTCTGGGCTGTAGACCCTAAGCACTTAAAATCCTCCACCTTCTTTATTTCTACTTCCTGTAACCTCACCGTTCCACTTGGGTCCTTCTCATTCACCCACATGTATTCTGTCCTACGACTAACCTTCATTCCTCTCCTTTCCAGGGCACACCTCCACCCGCTCCCTGCTCTCACTACAGATCACAATGTCATCTGCAAACATCATAGTCCATGGAGATCCCCCTCTAACCTCATCCATCAACCTGTCAATCACCATAGCAAACAAGAAGGGGCTCAGAGCTGATCTGTACACATTAAACAAGTTTAAGCTAATTCACACGCAGAGACTGAAAGAAAACACCAAAAATGGGGAAAAAAGAAATTAAGTAAAGCCAAATAGTGCGATCTCTTGATTACTGTTATTTTAGGGAGTCCCAATTTTACCTATGCAGCAGTTATAATGAGGTTAAATCCCCTCATCCACACACAGTGACTGCATATCTGTTTAACATAAATTCATAAAATATTTTCTTTCTTAAAAAATGTCAATGAGACATCACAGATTACATGCTAGAAGATTATATGTACTGTAGTATCTATTCACTATGTCACTTTTCAAATAATAGCACATCAGTCTTGACAGATTATATTTCGAAGGTAAGGAGTGGGTGCAAAATATGTCACTTAGCTGGTTAGTTTCAAAGTGATGTCTGCATTTGTTTCAGGTCAGCAAAGTGAACATTGAAGACTCCAGTCCAACGGGTGAATTGATACTTTTACACGTGTTGACATGATTCAAATTCAACACTTGTTTCAACCCTGAAGTGTCTTTGAAAATGTCTCTGAAAGATCAATGCTAAATTCTTTGTTTAAGCAATGCTAGTCTCAAAGAATGTTTACTGCTCAGCCTCATGGGATAAGCTTCTGAACTCACCACACTGAATGACGGCTGAAGAAACCGTAACGTGATAAATAGCTTAATACAGACTGTATACAGTGTTCACTAGTGGATCTACTTTAATCTTTAATCGCTGACACGTCTTTTCTTTCTGCTCAGAAGTGTTTGTACTGTTATTCACTGCATGAGCAGGTGCATTAAAAAGGTACAAACCTGTGTGAATAAAAACCTCTCTACATCATCTCAAGCACTCAGACTCAACCTTGATATGAGAACTCATGATGACAAAAAACCCACAACAGACTTGCTCAACATTGCCAACCATGGTTGGACCTACTGCTTAAAGATATAGCTGGATTCTTCTAAAAATAAATTATGTATAAACCTAAACAAACGTATTCTCTCCCACTTACGACCTTCTAAAAGTGTGTGGCGGTGAATTTTTTCTGCAGAGACTCTGCTCTCTGCCTGTATTGTCTTCTTATTCTCTGTGTTCAGGATGTTTTGTGGTGTGTACACCCACAGCGTTCAGGTAAGTTTGGGGCTTTATAAAAAGGTAGCAACCAGTTACCAGAGCATAAGCAGCATCCAAGAGACAAAGACCTGAAAAAAACACAAATATAAGGCGAGGCACATTTTGCACGGCAGCGAAACGCCAAAGGAGAGTAAATCTTGGGTTGACAGCACACGGCACAAGAATGCCAAATAAACTTCAAGGCCAGGAAAATATAGTACCAATACATCACATTACTGCCTGTGTTTGTGTTTCAGATGCCATAAAAAGGCTCCCATGTGTTTAAATAAAGCTTAGCAATCAAAGTATCAACTCAGGACACAGCTGTAATACAGTCCAAGTCTGTTTCTGAGGACTCGAGGACGTGCATTCAAAACTAAGAGGGAAAGATTTTCCAGCCTCTGTCTCAGTCTACCTACCAACCTCTCAATGTCAAAACCATGGACGTAAACACAGACCGTGCAGACAGTGCGCCTGAGAGTGGGCCCTCCAACAATGTTATGAGTGGAGAATGGGCCCTTATGAGTGATTGTCACCTTGAAAAATATGCCTGAGTTTAAAGAAGAATTCATATTACATTATGAACATTTACTCTATCCTACTGTGACCTGAACTTTTTATGGTATGCATGTTTAACTTTTAGCTATTTGGAATAAATTAAGACCCGATAAGTATAAAAAAACCAAACACTGCCAACGATAATTAAGTCCCAATGTCTTCAAACGAGTACTTCCTAACTAATCTTATCTTGTTACTGTTGCTAAAATTGATCAAATGTATTGCCATATCAAACTACAAACATTATTAATCATAAATAAACAAGTTTCAACCTCTAAATGTGATCAGGATTTGGACCTTGTCGACTTCTGCGTCGGGATCAGCTGCAGTCTGACTTGGCAGAGATGGCTGCCATCTTGTTTTTACATGGAGTAGTGTATTGTGCTTTTGCTACTACTAGATGGAACAAAAAGTGTCCATGGACGAGGACAATGGGTCTATGTTAAGTAGAATGAAGTAAAATGTTGAGTAAACCTGAAATGTGATGTTCTCATAGGAGGACACAGGGTCTCAGGAGGAGATATGCCCATGAAAAAGGCAAACCCATCTTTGCCATGTTTATTTTTTCTCTTTTTGTAAAACACTCGGTAGCATCTATGACAAAATTACATGTTTATTCTGTAACCTTAAATAAACTATTAAAATTATGAAAATCAAATTAATAATTTATTATTTTCTTTAGTATTTTTTGTTATATACAGATATGCAGTGATGGTCTCTTGGTAATATGTATGTTGACGTTATCCAAGATGGTATGTGCATGATAGCGTGCACTGGGGCTATTGTAACTACCTATCGCCACAAGGCAAAACCTTCAGTTGTTATTTCCTACCTGTTCCACAGGTAACACTGCATTCAGTCCATGAACCGTATTTCCAGAAGAAAACTGACGCAGGGATGTCGTTATCCTCCCTGGTGTCTCGACTGATTGTGTACTCGTACCGCACTCCTGGATTTGTCTCCTGAAAAAGAAGCTGCAACACACGAGACAATGGCTAACACATTCTGGACCACCAGTCACCTCTTAACACAATATTCTTAGGAACTAAACCACAATCTAAAACTCTCTTTTATATATGTCCTCTTTGTGTTTCTGCCACATCTGACAAACCATATAGAAAGGGTTAAAAAGGGATGGCTTCATTTCAGACAGCTTATTTTTTACACACTGGCAGTGTTCAGCACTGAAAGCCACACTCTGCCAGCTCCAAGGACATCAAATCAATTCAATTTTATTTAGAAAACCCAATATCACAAGTCACAGTTTGCCTCAGAGGGCTTTAAAGCATACGATATCACTCTGTCCTTGGACGCTCACAGCACATTAGGGAAAGCTCCCCAAAAAAACCCTTTAACTTGTCGGAGGGAGGGAGCCACCCAACGGGAACCATATTAAGATCTACGTCTGATATGACTGAATGCAAGTGAACATCGTAAAGCAGATCCTGCATTCCCAGAAAGGTTCGCATACACCGGCACTCACGCTTTTTTCTTTATGAATATATATGATTTCCTCCATTTGAGCAACACAGTTTATATCTTCAAAGGAATAGTTCACCTATAAACATAAATGGACATAAATTGTATATAGTGCTAACTTCTGTAGCTTCTCTATGGTCCGATCTATTGAATAGCATTAAGGAGAGTAGAGCTCCTGTAAAAAGTGAAAGCATATCATTAATAGAACCAGTTTCCATCCTGCGAAAATAATCCAAAAATGCCTTGTTTAGCAGCAGTTAAGCGTAAATAGTTGAGATTGGATTTTATTGTTTGCTTAGTCGCAGAAAAAATGTTTAACTCTATTAGGAGCTGCGTCACGTCAAAATAAATCAAAACCTATATGACTGGATCATGTGGGTATTTAATTTGAAAGCACAGACACAGGAAGTGGCCACGCTCAGCAGTCAGACAGGAGTTTCCCTTCTTCTTTTGGGTGAACTATTCCTTTAAGCCGTTGATCCTACCTGAATCCACAGTGGCTCCATGGTGGGTCCAGGAGACGTCAGGTTCTCCAGGTGTCCTGTTCTCTCGTAGGTGAATACTGTCCCGGCTGCCTTGTACTCTCCGTTCCACTGGATCGTCCAGCCGCCATTCAGAAAATATTTGTTGGGGTTGTCACTTCGTAACGCCAAGAAATTCCCAGCTTCAGCCACCTCCTCAATGCGGATGTCCCAGGCTCCTTCTGGGATCAGTCCGATGTCTACGTAGCCTGAAGGACATCACATTTTAAGGAAGTGAAACTGAAAGACGAGGTATCCTGATACTCAACATATAGTGGAGAAGATGGAGGATCTTTCTGCTATACCAAAGGGGATGGGGAGCAAAGTTTTGTAAAAGTATCTTCAGTGAAGAGGCCTAATGCTAAACCACAATTATTAAGACACATACCAAGTCCTTCAGTCTCCTCAAATGTTCTCCTGACAGTTGTGCAGGTGGAGCCGTTACCATGACACACCCCGCAGCGATCCTCTGTGGCACTGGAGTCAATCACATAGTCACAGCCGATACTCTGCAACACAGATGATGCAACAGAAATGCATTATCTAGCATGAACCTGACAGTGATTACACCACAGAGCCAAATTAGACAGACAATGAAGAAAGACAAAGAGTATCTCTTTAGATCGAGAACACATTTTCCGGTTTTTCAAACATGTAAAGGGCCCCAAATAAACCATCTACAGTGCATGATGCAAGTCCATTTAAGGTGTGTCCAACTCCACTTTTGCCAATTAAGTTTAACGGCACATAATCTGGGTGCAAATGAGGGCACTAGGGCAACAGGGTTGTATTCAGTCCCTTAATTACTGCTATATACATGGCAGATAAAGCGAACTGGAGAAGCAAGTGGTTTTAGGTATTATATTGCAGTAAGAGCAGTGATGTCACTGCAGCAAATACAGTGGAACATTTAAGCGGCAAAACTAAAACCTGTGGTTATAAACCTATAAAACTAAACTTTTGGCTCCTGAAATAATCAATGAAGTCGCACTGCTCCTTGTGTCAGGGTGTCTACAGATATGACCAAGTTAAATTTAAGACTTTTTTAGACCTTTTTAATACGAAATATATGAAATGTAAGACCAAACCTGCAGTGGAAATACACACGTGTAAGTACTCTTTGCAGGTAAACGCATTGATGTCAGTTCAAAATGAACAGTAAGGGAAAATGACAACAACTGGGTGAGTTTAAGTTTAATGTGTTGAATGTAAAAAGAGAACAAAATCTCATCGGTCATAAATGCTATAAATTATTGCAATTCTTCAATCTGTCCAAGGATTGTAAACAGACATTGGGTCTGTCAGGCTGGAGAACTTTTCGCAGTAATGTGACCGAAAATATTTAAGAGCCATCGAATCTGAATTGAAGACAATTTAATACTTTTTAAGGACCTGCAGACACCCTGTGTGCGTAAATCCTCACTAAGAATGTATCATGTCACCCACCTGAAACCCATCTCTGCATCTCTGCATGTGTAACAAGCAGACTCAAAGCACGTTGTGAACATCTTACTATCTGAATGATGTGACCTTTAAATGGCAGGAAAATACTAAATCATTGACCAGAGACTACATTTTTGTTGATCAATAGCACAATTACTTTCTGCTCCCTCAAAAAAGCAAAACACCAACAATGAGCCTGTCCACACCTTTTTTTAAGACCTACACGTCCATGAGTCCACAAAGGGACGCATTCACATTTGCTACTCGCACAAAGTGAGAACTGGCCATTAAAATTATAGTTGCATCTGCTTGAAAGAAGCGATTACAGTTGCGCTGTGCTGTGTGCCACTTTGCATCAGGTGTAAGACAGGGCCCAAAGACTTGATAAGCCTTACTTGTTTAGATGAGGCAGGTGATGGAAGTGAAAATCCCAGTAATCCTTAAAATTGTTCTGTGCTGCTTGAGCATTATTACCCCATACTGTGCTGCTGCTGCTCCCATGTGGTTAAAGGTGCAATATGTAATCCAAATAAACACTAGATTAATCCCACAGGACCATAATTCAGAATATAGGATGACACTATTATTTGTCATTTTTCATTTTTATTTCATTTTTCCATAACCGCTGATCCTGTTAGGGGTCACGGGGGCTGGAGCCTATCCCAGCTGAGAGGCGGGCTACACCCTGGACAGGTCACCAGACTATCACAGGGCTGACACATAGAGACAGACAACCATTCACACTCACATTCACACCTACAGACAATTTAGAGTCACCAATTAACCTGCATGTCTTTGGACTGTGGGAGGAAGCTGGAGTACCTGGAGAAAACCCACACTGACACGAGAAGAACATGCAAACTGCATGCAAGGGTTAAACCCCCCACCCTGGGTTTGAACCAGGAACCCTCTTACTATGAGGTGACAACACTAATCACTGCACAACTGTGCCTATTCTTATTTTCTCAAATATTTATCTATATTTTTTATGGATTATCAACCGAGAAATAATGAAATACTGATCTGGCCTTTAACATTACAACAACCCTTCAAACACAATAAGTAAGTCTGACAACATGTGGCTTCCGGACAAAAATGTCACCAAATGTCATGACATCAGAGACCCGGCGTCTGTGATCGCTGTCCACTCGGTATCCAAACAACTTCTCTATCAGTGACTGGCATTTTGGCCCAGGGTGATAGGCCAAGGCAGAGAGATAACACACCCCGATGTTTTTCTATCAACGAGCTCATTTTCATGCAGAATGTCAAATGTACAACACTCGCCTGCAGAGAAAACAAAGCGAGGGTCAACTAAATGTACTGCATGACTAACAGAGCAGCAACGCATGGAATTAGATTTACAGAACAGAATAGTCAATGAATGCTGTTTTGAAATCAAGAGACAAAACATATCAAACACTCAAGAAAAGACAAGGATGCATATTAATTAGTAGGTACAGTGTTGATACCTTACAGATGCCATTGATGCACAAATCTCTGCTTTTGTTGCCTTGGTAGCACGGCGTCCCATCAGTGACAGCATCGCGCATCTTATCAGAAAAATGTTCGTTCAGTGGACGGCAGTGCAGCTCACAAGGGTTCACTGAAAAGAGAGATCCAACATAAGACACAAAGTTGAGATAAAGATGAACACACACAATACCAACCCAAAGGTGCTCTTCTTTAAAGTTTGCCTACATAACTGTGATCAGGTTTATTCTGCTCACTTCTGTTGATGACCGCCTCCCACTTGTAGAACTTGCCCTTGTACGGCAAGCTGTTGAAGTGACTACACTGGATGTCTCTGAAGGAGGGCAGGTCATCAGGACACGGTGCACTGTTGCAGATCTTGTACCGCCGTCTCTCTCCCAGACAATACTTCCCTCTGTACTTTGGACTGTTGGATAATGTAAGATATAATTTCAGTACTGTCTATAACTTTTATGTTTATAACTTGTGTGATATGTAAAAAATGGTGGAGTAAAGAAGAGACGCTTTAAGGCCCAGACACACCAAACTGATATCTAAGCATCGACAAAGGCCGACTGTTGCGTCGCCTCACGTGGCCTGTGTCTTAGCCAAAAAGTTGCATCTGAACACACCGCAACCAATGACGTGAGCTCAGCATTCTGTTTCGCGCTTGTGGAGGCAAAAAGTCAAGGTCCCGAGCCGTGCCAGAAAGCTCGCGACCCCGCTCCCTGCCTCCCGAACGGACTTTCTTTGTCTTCCATTAGATATCAAAAACTCAAATACTCAGAGGTCAGAAAAATCACTGGAGACACGTAGAATCAGATGCAACTGAGTTTAATGTGCTCGCAGGCAACAAACACATACAAACTCTCGAGGCACGCTCCGGAACGTGACTGAAGTCCAGTCTTTGCGCTCTGTTCTTTATGCTGGTGGAGTAGCAGGCATCAACAACATTTGTTAGGCCTTGACCTTAATGTTGTAATTGTTCAGGAGAAATCTTTGCTTCCATTTGTCACAATGTTTTTCAAAAACATGGAGGTGTGTACTCATTCAATAGACTCTTTGCTTCTATTTGTCACAATGTTTTTCAAAAACATGCAGGTGTGTACTCATTCAATAGACTCTTTGCTTCCATCTGCCACAATGTTTTTGTTTCGGGCACACCTGTTTTTAAAAGTATGTGAGACTCAAGGACTTTGTATGTGTCCACAGCTTTAACCTTGGATGTGTGTGTGTGTGTGTGTTTAGTCAGTACATCTGTGTGTGTGTGTGTGTTCTCAGTAATACATTTGTGTGCTCTCAGTACCTAGGCTTGAGTGAAGTGTTTCTATCATGCATGAATACATAACACATTTCTATATGAGCTGAGTCTTCAGTCTTAATCAACTTAAGCAAGATAAAACATTTACCTGATTAATGAACACATTTATCAATGAACTTAGTTACTTGATTAATGAACATTCCTCTGATTGGTAATTAAATCTTACACTACACACTCTGTATTCATCTGGACTTGATGCAACCTCAAAATCTTTAAAATTAAAATCCAATTGGAGCCAATCGGGGACTTGATGACGTAAAATGCAGGCCACAGCTTGTAGAACAATAATGCCAGTTCCCATAGCAACACGGGTTAACTTTAACATTAGTAGAGTAAACACAGCAATAAGTGAAGTTACTGCAGAAATAGAGTCAATAACAAAATATTACACAATTGCCTGTATGACACAGGGAATATAGGACTTCTTATATATGTTCCGACTGGTTCTTGAGACTCTAAATTGACGGCCAGACGGGAGCAGCTCAAACTCTGAGTGTGATGGATGTGAGGCATCTACGGTTACATGTTTAACCTTCCTTCCTATATTGCTGAGATGACTCATGTGACTTGCCAATCACTTTCCCGGCAATGCTGCCAATCTTGGAGAGCTTGTTTTTGCACCTTGCACTCAGGTTGCCGTACCATGCTGTAGTGTTAAATGATAAAATGCTTTCAACCAGTGATGAAGATGTTCCCTGGTGTTTTGCAACACTAATTGGATGAAGGAGTTTTTCTTTCAAGGCGAGTACTCCCGCCCACTGAAAGTGTTTGGAGCGGCAGCGGGGCCAGACTGATACAGAGAGCGAAACAGAATGTTGAGCTCACGTCATCAGGATGGTGTCTCTCACTGGGAGACTTGAGGTAGAGGAAAGGTATGAATTAGGTTACAGCCCATTGCTGCCTGAAACAGCTTCATCTCTCCACGTTCATACAAAGAAACTACATCACAATCTGCCGACTGAATATCTTCTACCTCTTCTACTACTTGGGTTTTTAACTCATAATTGTTGTGCTTTATTCTTCCCAGATTACAATATGAATTAAATTGCAAAACAATAGCGAAAAAAAAAAACCCCAAACCATTTTGCATTATATTTGGCTGAAAAGTCAAACTTACACTGGGTTATCACAGTCTCTCTGCGCGCTCTGGACTCCAGCCCCACACGTCCTCGAACAGGCCGACCACTCGCTCCATGAAGCCCAGCCACCATTCACACCCTCTGGCTGATATCCAACTGCTACACACTCCCCACTGAAACACCACTGATAAAAACCAGCATAAATGACATCATTAAATAAATGAACACATGCTGTTTCTTGTTCTTACTTGGCAGTATATTAATGCAGAATGAAATAAAGACATTAACTTCAAGGAGCATGAGGGGAGGTGCTGCAAATGGCAGCTATTTAATGAGTGTGATCGCCCAGCCCGACATTAATGCATTAATAATTATAATCCAATGATTTAAAACTTTATAAGTATTGTTACACTGTGGTACTGCTCCTTAAACTACAACAAAAGTTCTGAGTAGTTCTTCCACCACCGCCTTTATTGCCTTTAGAAATCAAACACTGACTGTATTCTCATCACAGTCTCCATGTCTTGTTCATTTCATGTTTGTGAAATGGAAGTCTCACCTTGTCCTCACCACAGTTCGTCCCATCCACAGCCCCGTCCAGCTTTGAGTGGCAGGTTGTTCCCACAGTGCACCACAGAGTGCTGCACACATTCTAGAAAAGCAAAGAGGGTGTACATGCTGTTGTTTGCTACTCGTCTATTTATACAATGTTTTCTGAGAAACAAGCAGAGATTTTGGGTGAAAACAATCCTGTTTTCTAACCTGAATATATAGTAAATACGTTCTCAGTGTGCTTCTATAATAAGCAGCATCAGCTCATAGAGGATGTAAAAGGATGGGTGGTGTGTGGGGGGTGATGATAACAATAAAATGGAAACAGCCAAACTGAGGATCCTCGTAAAAACATTTAGTGCTCTCCTATATAGTATTTGTCTGACTAAATTGCTTGCTGTTCCACTGGAGTTCAAGTACAAACAGATGTCATCAACCTCGATGGATGATGTTCTCTCTCTACATGTCCCAGAAAACCATCACTGTACCATGTTTCATATGAAATGAAAGCCTTGGGCAGAATGCACTGGATTCTTATCTTTCAGTAGTTCGTTGTGTCATGTTCAGTGATGATAAAACACGTTCACCTAAAACCCTTCAAATTTAAAATCTGCACTTTAAAGCAGCACCTCAATATATTGAGATTTGCTTTCTCACTGAGAGTTTAGGCTGCTTTCAGACCTAGAGTTGTCTTGCTTTGGTCTGAATCAGGGACTCATTTTCGCAGCATTTACAAGCGGACCAGATCAAATGTCTTGCACGAGAAAGCTGCCCTTGATTGGTCAGAATTTCCATGTGGGAAAAATCCAGGAAGTAAAGCAAACGTTGAAGAAGAGTACACTTGCAAGATGAATGTGACACTTTCTAATGTCACAATGGAGGGACAACTACGCAGGTTGATTTTAGCGCTGCTCATCGTGGACTATATTGCTGTCATTGTTCATTTTAGTCAAATCATACAGTTTGAAAACGAGACGCGGCTCCGACTAGAAAACAATGTTTTGATGCATTGGATGTGCTGAATGTGCATATTAAGGCAGTACAGGAGGAGGTGCACATTAATAATCCTCCAGGACTGTAACATGCTCATGTTTAACCCAAACAATGTGTCATGTGACTGCAGTTGGTTCACATCCAGGTCGGAACACGTTCTCACCACAAATGAACCGCACCAGAGTTCATTTGTAACCAGACCAAGACCACCTCTTCAAGAAGGTCTCGGTCCGGTAGTTCTGGTGCACACCTGAGTGTGATTGCTGTGTTCACACCTGCCCAAACGAACCGCACTGAGGGGGCAAACCAACTACGGTTTGATTGAACCAAACCACACAGGGCAGGTGTGAAAGCACCCTTAGATGAGAAGATAAACAACTTTTAAAACTTGTGTGCGAATTCAAACAGCACAAGGTGACTATGGCCATGAGAGCTCAGCGCACTGCAACTACTGCAGAGGTGTAGAGTCACTGTCAACTCAAAATATTGCATTCTTTACCCAGTTTTATCACGCTGCACGTGTTGTGAAATTGGTGATGTTTTGTCTATTTGCAGGTGTTTCCCTGAGATGCAATGAGTTGAGCTCTCAGTGTGCAACTGTAAAAAGCATCAGCTCATAGAGGATGTAAGAGGGACTTTCACAGATAACAGCCTGGGGAAGAGTGGGGTGAGGTAAGGTAAAATTACTGTCTGTCAAAGACATCTGAGGGCTCTGAGGAGAGCATAGTCGGCTCCAGTTCACCATCTGAAACAGGTGTCTGACAGAGAAGTATAACGGTGACAAATGAAGCTCAGCGGAAGTTCAATCAGGCAGACCTTCTTTAATGCTACATCCATTGACAATTATCTCTCTATCCCTCTTCCACCACTCTGAATTCAAATGTACCCCACTTTGCTGCAATCTCCTTCAGCCAATCACGTTGCTGCTGCCAAACTTTAAATCTGTTCTCCTCTCTGCTCCTGTCAGCCGTCATTTCAGGCGGAATCGTTGCACCCTCCCCAGTCGCATTCACCTCCAGTCACCTTATCCAGAGCCAAAGCTCATCAGAAGCCCACTCGTCTTCACATCCAGATCCTCAGCTCCCTCTTCATCTCATCACCATCACCAGTGTCTAGACTCCATATGGTGTGTTCCCTATCTGCTATGTCTTTACCACCCTCCTGGAATAGATGACATCACCATGGGGTCTCATCGCCACAGACTTTTCACATTTCTCATGCTTATGTGCACATGCAAATAAATATTATTTTCTCTCAGAATGAGTCTCTCCTGATTGAAATACCTTAAACTGATATTGATAATGTTTACTTCAGCACTTCAGCTGTCTTGAACAGCTGAGTGAGTGTGGCCTGTCTTAGTAACAACAATGAATCAAAAGTACAATGAGAAGCTGTTTGTTTCCTACAGTGGTGAAATCTGTGTGTGGGAAGACAGATATCAACAAAAGGTCAAATAAAGGAGCTCCGTCCATGATTGCTGTAATTGTCTGAGCCCCGTCTCGCTGCTATTGCTTGACATTTGTGATGAATGAGTTTGCATTTGGCCAAAATCGTCACACTGCAGATTAGGATGATTTCTGAGATGAAAACAATTTCACCATTTGAGCTTTCAGGGTGCAATAATTAACAGTGATCTGTGAGCAAAATTTAGCTTCTTTACTGAGAAATAATGCCAAACATAAAGGCTGGCAGAGGCATGCAGTATTGATTCTCAATGTAGAGATTAAACTTCCAAAAGAAATGGAAAGGTCACAGTGACTTGCAATCACATCAGGAGCTCTGACAACCTGGATCTGATTCTCCCTGGCCTTTCACAGGGTCAGCTGAGACATCCGTCAGGAGATTCATCAGGACCTGCCCTGACATCCAGCTCTGGCTGTGCCTCGCGCAAAAATGAGCAAATCAATAGAGAAACCCTCCCAAATCCCCAAACCAACTGAGTATCGAGCAACTTCAACAATCCCTTCAACCAACAATCAGACGTGCTGCCACCTCATGCGTTCATCCAGGCGGCTGTGTAAAGCTATTGACAACATGTCCTTGTGTTCAAAGCTCCATGTGAAGTTTGGCACAAAGGCAGCACTCGAAAGAAGGTTGAAAGGCACAACTTATCTCTGACATTGGACAATAAACACGTGTGCTGCTTGGAGAGAGAGAGAGACACGTGTCGTTCTTTGCCGTTTCGGTTTGGTATCCACAAAGGGAATTGTTGAAAAGTTTTTGCATCAAAAGGATAAGCGGAATACAATTAAATAGACAAATAAAAGATGCTTAAAGACACAGGTGTTTTTCTTACATGTCTTAAAATACTATGCAGCGGATGCAAACCTATATAACCCAGTAAATACGACAGTACACCTGATTTATGTGTCAAATGTGGAGAGAAAAAAAGCTACACTCTTTCAGTTTTTGGCAGTGTGCTCAAATAAAAAAAATCTGGGACAGAGTGAGAGAGTATCCAGGATATATTATCCATACAAATACCTACAGACCCAGAGATTTTTATATTTGGTTTGTATCCAGCCAATCACAACATCACAAGGAGAAAACCTTTTTTATTTTAGAAATGGGCCTGTTACTCGCGAAAGAGTTATTGCTCCTTCGTGGAAGGAAGTCGGAGTCAGAGCATGGGTAGATGGATTTCTGAACTATCTAACTCTGCCCTTGGGAAAAATTACACACGCTATCAGAGGTGATCAATCACACTTTCACAACATCTGGGGTCCCTTCATGTGTTATCTAGAGAGGACAGATTTAACCCACATGTTGGAAGTACCTGGGGTAATACAATAAGTGACACTCTGCAACATGCAAATCTGTCAACATTTTTTTTCTTGTTAATTGCTGTCAAAGTTTGTACATTAATATAACGTGTAATTAAACAGCAGTGTATTGTACTCTGCAGCTGTACTGAGACTTTGTTCTGGAGTTCTTTTCTATTGCGTGTTCGTGGATGTATATGTACACATACTGGATGTGTGTGCCTGAAGGTCTTGTTTAAATCAATAAAGATACTGTTGGAAAAAAATAAAAAGGGGTTTCTTTTGCATTACTGTGCGTTTCCACTTTTGCTCTGTTAATATAAAGTATTCTGGGGCCTCCTGAGTTTCCTGCACACTTTCATGATGAAACACTGAGATATCAAACAAGATCAAACCAGTCACATCCTTTTCATCAGGCTGGAAGCAGAGGCTGAAGGGCAGCACTGAACAGAATGAGCTGTGAGCTTACTAATATGAACATCATCATCATCTTAGTGAGCACTTTCATTCCTTAAGTTTGGTTTGTGCCTTGTGTAATTATGCAAATAGATGCTCTGTTTTCTGTAATAAACTGAATTAAGATTTAAACTGGAAAAACAAAAGGTACATGGACTGCATTTATACAGAGCTTTTCTTGTCTTGGTGACCACTCAAAGAGCTTTACAACACACACATTCACATGCTGATGGCTGTGTTGACCAAACAAGGTGCCAACTGCTCTTTTTTATTTATCTATTCATTTATTTTAATAGAGCAGTTGGCACCTTGTAAAAAATGAGTAAATTTAAAAAAAGAATGAAAAAGATCATTAAAAAAAAAAAAAAAAAAAAAGAAAAACAAATCAAATATATCTATGTAATAATAATAATATTTATAAAATAAGCAAAATAATTGAAAAAAAAAAAATATATATACATATACATACCAAAGTACTGTACTGTAGGTAAAACCTCAAGATAATTACCAAAATAAAAGTGCCAACTGCTTATCAGAAAAACAGTCACTCGACCTGGGGTATAGCATTTTGTCCAAAGAAACGTGACCATGTGGACTGCAGGGGCCAGAGATCAAACCACCAACCTTAAACGTGCTGAAAGGAAACGTTCAGTTGGGCCTCGAGGATACACGTCCTTTATTTTAGTGAGATAAATTGAATGTTAACACAACTATGTTTGTTTACAATTTAATTCCACAGGTTCCCTTTTACACGTCAAGGCTGGCAGCCATGCTACCAAGGCCTCACTCAACTTTTTTAACTTCATAAACAATGTCTCCATGAATTTGTGAGTGAATTTGTGGATTTTAAAAACAGTGGGCTGACTATGTTGTAAATCTGTAAGCATCCCACAGCTGATTTCCTATCCTGAGGCGGCTTGTAAAACCTGCACATGTTGAAACAAACTGTTGTTACTTTGAGGAATTACAATCCTGGTGGAAAAACGCACGTGTGGTCTCCAGTGGTCCAGTCTCTGCCACTCTTGTTGCTCTGGTCTGATGTACTGCATATAAATTATTTAGACCTACCTCCTGACATAACACACAGCAGTCTAACAAATATTCCAAGCGCACAGCTCTGAGAGCAGAGTTGATTTAATCACATTCACACTCACAACACAGGAGAAACTCCCCTGAAGGAGTCAATCTGTGCATGTATTTATTTGTTACTTCACACACGCCAAGTCTATGAGATTCTTCGGCAGTGAGTTAAATACTTCAAGCCTTGTTAATCATCAGCTTGATAATCTTCCAAAAAATCTCAAACCAGTTGCTATAATGGCCTCGTGCCGTGAGTGAAACCCATGTTACTATGACCAGCTACACAGGAAGGCGAGCGTTTTGCTTATGCAGTGAGTTTAAATCCAGCTCATGTCATAATTCTAGCGAGTGGTGAATGCAGGGGAGGGGAGGGGGGGCTGCTGTGCTAAAAAGGGATGGCAGTTGTGTTTGGCTGTGCCGAGGTGCTTACAGATACTGTTCATGAAATAAAAGCAGAGAGCTGTTAGAAAAACACATGAAGCCTGTAAGGCTCCAGTGTGCTCCATTAGCTTAAAGGGATACTGCGCTGGTTTTCAACTACTTTTGTATCACAACCATGTGTAGTATGTATAAATTAACTGTTGTTAACTTTCCTCCATGTAAGCAGTGCCTAGACCTCCCTGTTCCCCTTCAGCAAAACTGCCAAATGATGCAAAACGTGTCATCAGGCAGAGTTTCAACGGCTGTACTTCTGCATGTTTGTGTACCCACCACGCTTGCCCCCACCACGGACATAAAGATTATTGATCAGGGGTGTCAAACATACAGCCCGTGGGCCAGAACCGGCCCGGGACTCACTGTCTGTGAATGTAGCTTGTCGTTACAATTCTGGTGCAATAGGTGGAGGTGTGCATCGTAAAGACGCACCAGAAGAAGAAGAAGAAGCAGACGTAGTAGCAGAACGGAGCCAAAGACCTCTCGGTACAAATATGTGGGCAAACAAGTCCAAAAGTGGCCTGAACAACTCTAACTCATCATGTTATAGTAGCTTGTGTCTGTATTAACATAGCTGGAAGCTCAACATGTGCAGAGACATTAACTCACGCTGTTAGTAGTGTTAACTGCAGCTCGAGTCCCGTAGCAGCTCACCCCATTAATCAATTACAGCGGCTGCACCGGCAACGGGAGCGGCGCAACAACCCCCGTCTGTCGCTCTCCAATTTACGCGGCTCTTCTATTTTTGTCGAGCTACGCTCCCCTATGCGACCCTCCAGCAGATAAAAACGACATGAAATAGTGTGCTAAACGAGCACAATGTGTTTTTAAATGAATAAACCATTATCGGAGGTGATATGTGATGATTTTTTTTCACGCATTTACCCATGTTTATCCGTGACATTGTGTAAATGTCTGTGGTGGAGATCAAATTGGGCTGTATGTGGCCCATAAACTAAATTAGTTTGACACCCCTGGTATAAAAGCAGATCAAGAGATATATCCCCTCCAACGAGGCATTGGTGACTAAATATAAATCATGATTATGTTAAATGGGTCGAAAAATGTCTGGGAACTCTATCAGATTGAACAAATTACATCCTCATTAAGACAACAAAAATCTGTCTAGACTAAACGATGGAATCCTGTCATGGCTTTATTAATACAGTGAGGTTTATCATGCAGTAGGGCTCTGCTAAATGAACTCTTTAATATTCTCCCCATGCACGTATCACATACATAACATTATATCTCATCGTCTGTGGAGCAAGTTTTGCACCTGTACTTTATCTGTGTGAATATAATACTGAGTGGACAATTATTAATAATATTTTTCATTCCCTTGTTTCTTTTCTTGTTATTTTTACTTTTATTCAAATTTTTTTTCTAATCAGTGGGTTTGACTATATTCACAATGAAGTGGATGTCTATGGCAGTTTCTCCCTTTATGTATGAGATTTTTTAATATAATGTGTGCAAATGTTTATACAGCTGGGAAAGAAGGAAATGTTTACACTGTATTGTTGTTGATGAAAGCAAAATGAACATTGCGTTAAAAAAAGTTAAGAAATTAAGTTAAAAAAGTTTTTAAAAATTAAAAGAATATTTTTTTTAAATTAAAAAGTAAAATATTAAATAAAAAAATAATTCAAAGATAATAATAATAATAAAAAAAATTTTTACTCCACTCAAATGTTTTCAGAAAGATGTTTTTGCTTATTGTTTCACTGTAATACAAGATTGTTTGTTGCCAGTCGGCCGTCGTCGTGACAAGTTGTTGAGGGTCTTCTACCTCTTGAGTAAAAGCAATTGCCAGAGTCCTTTTTCTCTGTTTGGTCACGCAGCACCACTTTTAAGAGTAGTTGCGTCTTTCTACTGCATAGACAGTCCAGTTTTATGAAAAGACCATCTTTCCAGCAGTGAAATACTTCTTTAAGGAGCAGTGGGGCGAGTGCTTTGAGGACATTTCTCCTCCTCTGAGGTTACATACATGCTGCTCTACTTTGTTGGTGAAAGTTACTGGGGCTATGTGCAGCCTTAGGAGAGAACCAGCAGACACGAGTCCGGGCTGATCAGGTTAGCGCCAATGTTAACTCTCCTGAAACGATGTTAAAGGCATGACGGCTCTTTGTAGTACAGCTTTAGATAGAACATTCTAAGTAAAGCTGTAAGTTCGCACTAATTATGAACAGAACGCCATGCTTACATAACGAGATCAGGGAACAACGGAGGAGGCTGGAGGCATAAAAAGAAACATGCCGTAACAAGAGCTTTAAACATAGAAGGTCAAGTATAATCAAAAATGACAGACATTGAAAGGATACGTGGGAGGCAGACGGCAAATCGAGAAAACAAGGACACAACAGCTTTGTATGGATTTCTTTTAATGTATTTGAGTCTTACGTCCATGTCATCGCAGAGCAGGGACCCCGATCCATACTGCAGCCGACACTGATGGGCAGCGCCGTACAGAACCCCAGGAAGCATCGAGTTCAGAGACAGCTTATCCTTCAGCGGGGCATCATCAAGGCACCAGCCCCAACCGCGACTGTGGGGGGGCGGGAGGGGGTGGATGGCACAAACAAGAAACAGAGCTTGGTGAGCAAAGTTTAAATAAGGTATTTTCATTATATACACACACACACAATACCATTCTGCAACAGCAAAATAAAAACATGTTTCTACTCCCGTTATTCTGTTCTGGCAGTACATATTTTGCTGAACGCAGAATGTAATCAGAAACTCTGTTTACAAGAAAACTCTGAGGGACCTTTAAGACAACTAAACAATAAAACAGCACAGCAAGGCCAGCTGACAAGATTCCACTGGCTCTCTATATAGCAGACCTACGATATAAAAACAGATTGTCAATTTCAACTCAAACATGACAGGAGTTGTGTATTTTGGCACAGTGTGCTGGCATAAAAAACCGACTGGCTTGATGGAAATGCTCAAGTTAACGGTTAAATTTAAGACTTTAGGACGCCGATGCACAAAGAGGGGCTGAGCGGATCAATATGCTGCACACAGCTCTGCAATGAAATGAAATTCTACCCATTTTAAATAGTCAAATTTGCGGTGACTGGACAAAATTGCAAGGCTGGACTGAATTATGAAGCAGATACCTGGGTGTGGACACTATTATATCTATGTCTGGTAGCAACAGAGGCAGTCTGTGTTATGTTGTAAATACCTGAGTCTGAATCAGCCCCTGCATGTTACGATTATCTGTATCTGAAATCACGAAATCACAGACTAAAAATGATGGATGTAGCTACCCTGAGTGTGGAAAACAAGTGTCACACGCTCTGGCTCCATATGCATTTGTTTTGTTTTCATGATGTTTCAGACTTTGGGCACTCTTAAAGATCAACAAGCATATTGAGACACAGCTACACTGATCTGCTATATGGACCACACCTCTGTCACACACCTGATGATGATTCAGTGATCATGCTGCACCATTAGGATGAGCAGTCACACACAGAGTCACACAGCTGACAGTGGTTAGATAATCATGCTGCAGCATTAGGTTGAGCAAAGAAACAATTTTGAGGCCCTCAACAAAACCAAAATGTTGTCAATCACGTCATCGAAACTAATGACAACAGCCACTACATATTAAACCACATTTCAATATAATTTGATTTTTTCTCACCATATTCAACAATGTTAAAATACCTAACGTATAAAACAAATTACTTATAGATTGATAGCAAAATTTGAGGCATCAGCTTTAAAGGAACATCATGAACAACTTACATTATATATCCAATAATGAAACATTTGAAATCATAATCTATATTTAGTCCATGGGCTGACAGGGTGGATCCAATAGCGTTCTCGGGTTCAGCATTACAGCTGTCACCATCTTGGTTTTTTGGAACCTGACGTGTCTGTATTCGGGGTAAGAGGCCAGCGCTGTGGAGGAGCGAGGGGTTGATCTCATTGAGAAGCAAAGGACACTATCTGCAGACAGCCTGTCACTCAAAGTGGCCACACCCTTAATTATGCACAACTTTAAGCCTCAATAAAATGTAAACGGGTGAATTATGTACAGTTGCCATACATGTTGAAATTATCTATAGAGACCAAAACTGTTTTTCGTACCAGGCTGTGAACGTGTTTATTACTGCGGTGAAGTTGAGCTGGGTCTATGGGGATTGACTGGCTTCTGGAGCCTCACGTGGCTGCTCAAAACTTTTAGCACTCACGTGTTGGCTTCACTCTTCAGCCCTGGACATTGCCACTTGCATCAAATGCAGGCGTACATTGTATATAATTGTCAATACCTTCTCTGCTCTCAAAAGTTGATGACCAGCACACAGAAAAGATGGAAACTCATTGAGACTATTCCAGGAAAATCAATATGTGGCATTGACCACGTCTATCAACTGTCAACCTTCAAGGTCGTGATCCTTTCACAACATTATAAACTCACTGGAACATATTTAGTGATGACACTCACACAACAAATGGAGTGGAAATATGTACAAATGTGCTGCAATAACAAGCTTCTTCTAAGTACTGCCCTGTCAGTTACTGATGGTCAGTCATTCTCAGCATACTGTGGAAAAGTCTAACACGTAAATAAAAAACAGAATGCAATGATTTTCACATCTTTTTTCAACTACTGAATTGAATCCAGCACAGAGACACGACATTTAACGTTCAAACTGATAAACTTAATTGTATTTGTAAAGCTATTCAGTCCCATTTTTGACCTCCTTGCAGCTACTCAAGCTGTCCAGCTCAAAGTGCAGTTATTCTTCTACTGAATCATCTGCCAGCTCATTTATATCTTTGGCTCGTTAGCAATGCAGCCATTAGTGCGGTAGCATGGCTGAATTTAAAATAGTTTGAACACAGTCTGAAGTGGTTGTGACATTAACTGTGGGGGAAAAAACAGTGTTATCATTTTTGATTGACCTCCAGAGGATGAAACACGGCAAAGGGCAGCATTAAAATGATTGAATAAGTGTCTCATTGTAGCCTCCTATTACCAGAGCCAATGACAATTAAATCTGTCAGTCATGATAATTCAAAAATTCAATAATGTCTCACCTCAGGGACACAGACAAACTCAGTGAAATGAACTCAGTAGCTATCTATAAACTGCATAGTTCAGGTTTGACAAACACTGGTAAGAAGTTATCTGATGAGTTCCTCCTGAACTCTCTGTGGACGGTCAGTTTGTGCAGGTGAAGATAACAAGACAGCAGATAATCAGGTCTTTACAACACTACGGCCGACACAATATCAGGTTTTCACTATATGATTATATGTTATTTGCTGACATCTAACTCACGTGTCAATGCTGTTGTAAACTTGCAACAAGAAGGAGGAATGGCTGAGAGGAGGAAGCAGTCCAAAGCATGTCTTCATTTCACAAAGAAAGACGACAACAGTGCTGCTCGTAATGTCTGTAAAATGATCATTTCAAGGGTGGAAACTAGGCGTTGGAGGAAAAAAATCCATACAGCATAGTATTGTTATATGTGTGGATCCTCTGGGGATTCCCACCACTTGTGGAAACATCTTTCTAGGGCTTAAATTAGAAGAACTCCATGTGTTTGACACTCTGTTCATGAACGCCACTGCTTCCTAACTGAGCAGCATGTCCATTGCCAAGGGGTACGCACATTTAGCAGGTTTCTTCTTTGACTAAGAAAACCTAAATGAAAACAAATTTCTATCATTTCATCCATTTTAGATGACGACATACAGACTGCCTCCACACTGTGACAATACAGACATATTAAAACAGTTGCATTGACAATGAAGAGCGGTGAAGGCCCACCTTTTTCACACAGAAAATTAGTTGGGAATCAATAAGGAAATCCATAAACAATTGGATCAGTGATAGCACTGGTATCAATGGAGTCTTATCCGAAGCCAGGTTGTGGGGGCAGCAGGCCGAGCAAAGCACCCCAGACGTCCCTCTCCCCCTCCTGGGGGACCCCAAGGTGTTCCCAGACCAGATGAGATATCAAATCACTGAGCTGTGCTGCCGCTAACAAGACACAAATAACTTTCTCATATTTTTCCTTGACCTTCAAAGTGGAAAAAAATGCCTTCCATATGTGACATTTAGAAAAAGAACATCATATTGTGATTACTGTAATTTTGTGCATTTTTACTACGCCATCCAGACAACAGCAAACATTCAATAACTATTTAAACCTGCAGTAATTGTTTTCTGGCCTTTCCTGGGCAGCACAACAAATGGTCTATCTAGGCGTCAGGACGACACATTAGCACTGAATTGAAGTTGTGTCTGTGGACACTGATGAATGTAAGTCTGATATTTACTCCTCTTTCAAAAAATACTTTGCCTGCAAAGTGACCACTTGTACATCGTTAACTCATCACATGCTACGTTATTCATAAGGAAAGCTGTGTTTTTCTGCATGCCTCCACAGTGAAGTCACTGGGGACCATGGTTAACAACTTAAAACTATATCAAAACACTCGTTTACAAACTCTCACACAACTCCTGCAGTATAACCCACGTCTCATTTATCCAGTCGTATGCTCAGTACTTCCCAAACACATGCATTTTTGCTAAAGCGTTACAATATACAACACTTCTGCCTATGAGCAGCGTGCCCTGAATATGCCTGAGCATGCGTGAGTGTACGAGCCCTGTTTGAGCACAATTCTAATGCACTGTGCATACAACTATTTGTACTGACATGCATTGTAATAGTGCATGTGTTTGTGCAAGTGCAGGTACTGATGAGACCTGGACTATACTGCACGAGTTTGTTAATGAATGTTTTGATGCAGTATTGCAGTTGTTAAACCCAGTCCCAGTTTACTTCAACTCATGAGAAATGTTTGCCTTTTTTTGGATGCAGAGTTTAGCTGATGTATTCAAGACAACATGCAGTGAGTAACTGATGTACAAATAGTCATTTACAGGTGAATTGTATTAATTACTGTCTCTTCAGGGAAATATCTGGCCATTTAGTTGGGAAAAGATCCACTCTGTTCACCAGCTAGTTGCAAACTGTGTCTATTTGTAGAACTGAGGATAACGGCATAGTCAGTTGACAATTTAACCCTTTCAGGCAACACAAAGTAACTGCATCCACTTCTAATATAAAAATAGGATTACAGCAGTTTTAAATGAAAAGCACTGCAAGAATAATACATTTTCTGGAAAGTCTTTCCAGCATAGAGCATAGATGCCATGACAGTTTTCACATCTTAATTACACACTTAAACACAACACCTTCTGTAACAAGTCCACAGAAATGTTTTACCCTCATGAGTTAAACTAAAGATTAAAAAGATAAATACGTCAGATTAAAGATAAGGAGGCTGATTGTTCAGTGCTTAACAACAAAATCATTAATTTGAGATGACCTCACACTGACTATTGAACAGCAGCAATTAAAATGTTCTCCATGAGTGCCTCCAGACTGAAAGGCAGCTCAGAGGGCGAATTAGGTTCTACTGCGGCCTCTGTCAAAGCCAGCTTTCCTGGGAATGTTTGTGACAATTAATCAACTGTTTCTTGAATTTATTCACCTCAAAATGACTTTCCAATTAATATATAAGCTGTGATAAGATATGCTGTGTAATGTATGAGTATTCTTCAGGATACTTCTGTCTGTGTTTCCGCACGGCAGCAATTAACTGAACTTGAAATGAGTTTCTATTTTGCATTTGGCCTCAGTGACCTTTCAGGAATTCTCTTCTCAACATTAAAGGGTGGCCTGTTTATGAGTAGCCCATCTATGTGATAATATCTAAACCACTCAGCTCAGTGTGACCCTCTGCATTCCACATAAAATAACACCTACGGACCAAACCTCTGAAGCAGCGCGAGCAGTCGAGGCCTGCGGGACAACTAAAGCCATATACAATAGAGGCCTTGTCCTGCAGTCCGTGTAAGAGATAAAACAGAGAAAATGGGGGGAAATGCTGGCATTTACAGCAATGAGATGAGATGGAGAGACAAATATCAGAGGTCATGCGAAGAAAATGATCAGTGCAGATTTAGCGGTCAAAAGACAGGGACACGCCAGTGAGGAGGGGGGTGGGGGTGTTGTCTCAGTCTGCCATGTTCTGTCAGCAACACGCAGATTTTAATTGTCACTTCCATGCAGTGTGTGACTCCAGCAGACTTATTAGCACTCATAAACTGAATGAGAGTCTGCAGCTACTCGAGCAACCCTGTGATGATGTGCTCTACCATGTTGGCAATGATAATGCCATCACGCTGATGTTGAGCAGGCATGACGTCACACAGTTTGGCATATTAGCAACATCTGCCAATAAGTGTCTGTGCTGTACTGTGAGGCTGGGCGATATAACGACTATATACCAAGTACAGATATATTTTCAAGCGAGAAATACATTTAGACAACATGTTTATATCGATATAGAGTCAAGTTGCATTACATAACACATACCAGTGAGCAGCTCTCCTCTGTCACACTCTCCACACAGCTCTGCCCCACTCACTTACTCACTCACAAGTTCTCCAGCAACACTCAGAGAGACACAGAGCTGCTCCACTGTTTAATCTGTTCATTAGTCTACAGTGCGTCATCGGTTTATATGTTGCACGTGCTACGCTAAATCAGTCTGTGAGATGAATGAAATGACCACATCACACATGCAATCTTGCGCTGTGTGTGTGAGGTGGATAGTGCGTCGCAGTTACTCTTGGTAGTTGAAGTCTATTTTGTGACATAGAGACAGCCTGTGCCTGGATGCAGGCAACAGATCTGTTTAGGAAAAGGCAGCGACAACACAGATGTTTCATATACAAAACTCTGTGATTTGTTTAATAGCCTAAATAAACAAAAAGATTGAAATCATTTTCCAGCACTAGATTCATTTGAAAGATCATGGAAAATGACTTATTAACTCCCTCGACAAAGATTTTTAATTGTTTCAAACCTACTTAATACTTCTATAGTCATGTTATAGTTTTGTGTCCTGTGCTGCAAACCTTTAAACCCGTGTAGCATTAAAAACGTTAATGTACAGCCCTGCTATTTATTTGATATCATTTTCCATGTACATGTTGTGCAGGTGCATATCTTTAAATAGGGGAAAAAAATCTCTATCTTTGCATTTTATTTTGAGTCTGTTTTGATTCAAGTGCTTGTGACATCTCAAATGTGGCTCAGACTTGCAACTGAAAACATAGAGCCCATTTCGTAGAGAATACCAAGATATATATCGTGCATCGCCAGTCAGAATGTAAACACACGCTGTGAATTTTTGTCCATATCGCCCAGCATTAGCATTTGGCCATAAATCAAAGTAAATTAAAATAAACTAGTCCATACCCATTGCTAGCTTTGTCACCTTCTACCTATGCCGATCCTCAATGCCTATGTGCAGTTTCACATAGATTGACCACGTCAGTGAGTAGAAAAACGTGGGACTGACAGAATGACACACTGACAGTTTCTGTGATTATGTACAGCATACCATACCAAAAATTAGAACACCCCCCCCCAAAAAAAAAACATGGGTCCACAGGGGTCACCTTGAGGCGTCCTGTTCTACATATCTACCAAGTTTAGTAAAAATCAATATGGTGGTTAGGGCTAGATAAGAAACTAGCTCTCTAGCGCCCCCATTTTGTTTGATGGGGTCAGTAATGGAGGGGTCCCCTCAGATTATGTGTGGTCACATGCCTACAAAGTTGCGTGGTGATGGGTGAAACCCTTGAGATGTTATACACCTTTATGTGATGAGCCACGCCCTCCACAATATTCATTGCCTTATAGAAGCTCAGTTTTAGTAAGTTTTCCAACTTTTGCCAAGAGGGAACTTTAGATATTGGTCCCTAGATTATGTTCACCCAGTTTCATGCAGATCAGTCAAACTTCCTAGGAAGAGATCGATTTTAAGTGTTTTTCAAAAAATTCAAAATGGCGGAAAATCTATATAACCAGAAGTTATGGGTTCTTGTGTCTAATGTGTTCCTCATGAGGAGAGGCATCTCTGTGCAAAGTTTCATGTCTCTACGACATACGGGGCATGAGATATGACCATTCAAAGTTTGACATTTCAATCGGTTGCTATAGCGGCCCCCTTTGGCCAATTGATGTAATATTGCTTCATTCACATCCTCCCATGACCCTCTACCACTGTGCCACATTTCACATGGATTGACCAAGTCAGTGAGGAGAAAAACGTGGAACAGACACAGACAGACACACACACACACACACACACACACACACACACACACACAAACACACACACACGCACAGAGTTTTCATCATTATATAGTAAGATGAATCAATAAAAAAACACTGTGACATGATAATGGCGCAAGATGCAATGCCAGGAGGATCACCTGTTGGGAACACAAGCTACTGCACCAAATTCAGTGGCAACCAATTCAATAGTTGCAAACATGTTACTTAAAACCGTGAATGTTAACCCCAAAAGGAACTGGAGGAGAAGTCAAGCAAATTAACAGACATTATGATTCATAGTACTTCATAATAATAATTCCTTTTGATATAAACATCTAGACCAAAAACATGTGGGAAATGGTGCTTGTTAGTGCTGAGACAACTCTCTGTTGTCTCCTTTTTAATTACCATCGCCCAGACACTCAGGCACACACACACACACACACACACACACACACACACAAACACATAAACCAGTGGCCTTTGTGTAGCGACCTCCCACAAGTGTAAATATCGCCCTGCGGCCTTTTTTTTCCATGCTAGAGTCAAGAAGCTACAATGCTGTCAAGTAGCTGAACACCCACTAAATGAATTCCAGATGGTTGGAGCAGAGAAACTGGGGCAACTATGGTGAAATATCTCAGACATTTAACACATGTCCCGTTGATGCCAGAATCACAGTGCGAGTCTTTGACAGTCGCAGCTGACTGTGTCGTTCACACACGCACACACACACATACGCACTGTGCTGTAAAGAGATACAGGCAAGCAGACAGATATACATGCAGTCTAATCTAACTGTATTTTGGTAGTTGGAGGGTTTGTTCATTTTACACGAGCACAGGCAGTCTGAGTGCCATCTTTCTCACCGACTCACAAACAGGTCACAAAGGTGGCATTCAGACTGCCTGTGCTCTTGTAAAAGGAACAAACCTTCCAACTACCATAAATAGGAATTTCCTTGACTCTTAGCTCTTTGTTGCCATGCAACTATTACACCAACAAACACGTAAGAGCTGAAACATATGAAGCTGCTGCTCTATGGAGTCTGGATGATCATCAAATGCAGCACTTAAACTCCATGGCCAGTCGTTCAAAACACGACATGGACAATTAGCTTTCATTACATGTTTAACAAAGCTCAATACCCGCAAATGGCTTTGGAAATGATGACTGACATTACAAATGACTACTGACAGACCGTTACAGGGAGCACTGGCACCGGATTGCTGTTTGGAGAAAAAGGAGAAAAAGTTGGATCTGTGCATCCCTAGTGTAAGTCGTACACTTTGTCAGGTGTGTCACAGGTGGTATTTTGTCTAAATTTTATTTCCAGGTTCAGCTCTGGGTGTAAAACGGAACATGCGGGACAGATCACGCATGTTGTATGTTAAATACATCCCAGAGAGCGTTGCTTCAACCCAGCAGCACAGAAGATCTATACAATCAGCACAGTCTCAAGGTGGAAACCAAGATTAGTGTCATCAATTCAGTATATGACCAAATGTCTCTCCTTCAGTTCCTCAGTCTGCAGTTCCAGCAGAATATTATGATGTCACAGTGAAGTTGACCTTTGACCTTTTGGGTATAAAAATGTCATCACTTTGTCATTTTACCCTACTGAACATTTGTGTGAGACTCTGTCATAATTAGTGTATGAAATTTTTAGTTATGGTCAAAATCATGTTTTGTGAGGTCACAGTGACCTTGACTATTGACCTTCAGCCACCAAATTCTAATCAGTTCATTCTGGAGTCCAAAGGGACGTTTGTGCCAAATGTGAGGAAATTCCTTCAAAGCACTTTTTGAGATATCCCATTCATGAAATGAGACGGACACAAGATTACAGTGACCTTTACCACTGACCACCAAATTCTACTTAATTTATCCTTGACTCTCAGTAGATGTTTGTGCCAAATTTGAAGAAATTCCCTCAGGGTGTTCTTAAAGGTGTTATCACATTCAAAAAAACATGTCACAGAAACCATAACATTTGACCACCAAAAAAATTGGACACCGGTGCCAAATTTTAGGAAATTCCCAAAAGGCCTTATTGAGATACTGCTGAAAAAAAAAACACTCAAGGCTTTCTTGTGATATTACTTTCACAAGAATGAGACAGAGGAGGTCACAGTTACCTTGACAATGGAATTACGACCACCAAAGACTTACCATCATCTTCATCGTTAAGTCCAACTGGACATCTGTGCCATTTTGAAGAAATTCCCTCAAGGCGTCCCAGAGATATTGCGTTCACGAGAATGGGACGGACAACCCAAACACACTATGCCTACAAGCCATGGCTATCACCAGCACAGAGGCACAATGAGAATAATAGTAATTTAATACAATGTTTTGAACTTTGAATCCCCTGACTACTTGTCAAGTTTGTCTTGTGTGCTACTTAGAATATAAGACCCATTTTAATCAGGTGCAAACTTACAGGCACGTTAACTGTAGAGATGTGCTCCTCAATATTGTGAGCGTGAGGAAAAAATAGGACTTGTGATTTCAGGTCGGGCTGCAGATCTTGTGTCACCAGGTTGGGATGGATTGCAGACCTAATATGCGGACAAAGGGTTGGTGCAGTTACACCATCACAAACTGCCCCTGTTCATGAGTAGGTACTCTGCCCTCGTGAATGTGCAGGTCAAGTCTTTATATGAACAAGGTTAGCTGTGTGCGTCCCTGTTTGAAAGCTGTCATCATTTTCTTTAAGATTCAATGTGGCAAGAATCCGAAGGTCATCACGTCAGGTACAACAGATACTCGCATTTTATTTTATTTCATCCACACATATAGTGAATGGACCGCACTTGTATTGCGCTTTCCTTCTGACCACTCAAAGTGCTTTTACACTGAGTCACATTCACCCATTCACACATACATTCACACACTGATGGCCAAGGCTACCGTGCAGGGTGCCACCTGCTGCTCAATGACCATTCACACACACTCACACACCGTGACAACAGCCATTGAGAGCAATATGGGGTGCAGTATCTTGCCCAAGGATACATCAACATGTGGACTGGAGGAGCCACAGATCGAAGTGCTGGTCTTCCAATTATTGGATGACCTCCTCTACCTCTGAGCCACAGCTGCGCCACACATATAGTGTGAGTGTATACACTATACAATATCGAAATGTTCATGGATATCGATTGTGCTGAGGACCAGTACATGAATGCATCTAAAAGGCTGAGGGCACACCCACTCAGTCACACATCAGACAGCAGTGTAGTCATACAGTGTGTGGCACTCACTCTAGGAAGCGGGTGATATACTGGCGACTGCAGCGTGACCACCTGGGCTGGGAAGTGCCATACAGGAGCTGTGGAGACATGACGAAAGGTCGTTTCCCAATGGGTTCACAGTCATTACCGTTGCCATCATGCTGAATCCCAAAGCTGTGACATAAAAGCACATCCCACAGAGAGGGGAATTACAATGAGTAGGTGCAACATGGAACACAAACTTCAAAGTAAAGCCAATGTTAATGCTTAAATTACAACATTTAATATTAATCTGTTTTGCTGTGGGTGCAACAGAGGTGAGATAAAAAGCCATTACAACAACAAAAAAAAAAACATGTGTGCAAGGGGGTGATATGAGAAAGCTAATGTAAACAAACTGTTCACTTCTTACAGTATGTTTAACATATGCTTCCTCAAAGGCTGTGGTGGCTTTATGTATGCTTTGTGCTCTTTCAAGCTACAAAACAGCAGCAAGAATGACAACCACAGAGAGAACTGAGCAGCTAATTTGGTGCCTTCAAAAATGTCTGCACTAATGGCCGCTAGATGCTGACTGAAGTAACCTGTAAAATACATTTTAAACGTCCCATACTGTGCTCATCTTCAGGTTCATACTTGAATTTGGGGGTTTTACAAGACCATGTTTGTCTCTGTCTGAAACTCTGTCTGTTTCAGCACCTTTTTTCTCTGATTGGTCAGTTTTAATTGGCCTTCCACATCTGTGCTCTCCGCATTTCTGCAGCCGAGGAATAAGCAACGGCACTATTCTGGCACTTTCTACCTTTATAGATCGTTTCACTGCTATTTTGTTGCCCGGGCAACAGCTTTGGTCTCTGCTTACTTCCTGTCAGCTACCAAGGAAACCACAAACGAAGGAAAGGTCATGATGTCAATGACAGCACCCAAATTTTGCATTGGTGCCAGACTTTGGTGTCAGTTATATTAGTTCAATGTGGCAGGCAAAGCAAATCACACTGTAACCCTTCATTTCTGTGTTGGTTCACCTTTGACTAAAAAAATCGTACACAAAATTAAAAAGCACCCATTGTGTGACACTGACTGAGGTTTTTTCAATAAATGTGCTTGTTCATTTTCCTTGATATGCTCTGTTAGCAGCCAGTTAGCTAGCCCAGGTCTGTATGCTACTGGGTCATGTTTCATAAATTGTAAATTGGGTCTCATTATGAGAAAGTTACAAAAACAAGAAAAGAAAAATCTGTAATATTGTACTTCTGAATGCTGGAAATATAATAAGTCCATTGTTGAAGCCTGGGTGAATCCTTATTTCTCCCTGTAGGGACTACTGTTTAAACCATTACTGTTTATTATTGTGTCTGAGTGTTTTGATTACTTTGCACCAAGTGTAGCAGCGCTCCTGTTTTCATTGTTTGCATTACAATGACAATAAAGGCTTTACTGTTCCCGCTTGACATTCACACAGTTGGTTCCTGTCAATCCAGCACTTATTCATGCATCAAAAACTAAACACCCTGAGCATACATCCAGGGCCAGCTGCAAACCATACACACACATATGGTGGAAAGGTACATCAGGCTCAGCTGAACAACAACAATCAGGATAAACAAATACAATGAAGTTATCAACCACACACTGTTGTCACTGATTGAAGTCTGGTTGAATCAGTCTGAAGAGAATGGGACTGTAATTGCAAACTGCATGTTGAGCTGGTAAAGGCTAGACAGAGTCCAGGAGGCAGTGTGAGCAGAGCATGAAGTAAGACAATTGTCTCGGCACAATTCCTCAGTCGATGGTTAGTACGTGCCAATCACAGTTTGTGTTATTCTTCACATTACAATACAATCAGTTGCAATCACGGGTTCAGCGCTGAGCATGGTTGAGGCAACAGTAGCAAACCAATTTGTGTTTTTAGTTTTAAACACTGTGGTTACACACGAACAATCAAAACACAGAGGGCAAAAATTAAATTTAAATTGGAGGGGCATCTAGGGTCCTATTTTCTATAGTGCATGATGCAAGTGCAATTAGGGTGTGTCCAACTCCACTTTAGTAATTTAAACGGCGCATTATCTGGGTGCAAAGTGAGACACAAGGGGCAAAAGGGTTGTGTTTAGTCCTTTAATTAATCCTAGGTGTGTTTTGGGCGTCCTATGAATTCTGCCTCAAAATAGCAATGACAACTGCGCTGCACTCTGCCCAGTTTTGCGCCAGGTGTAGGATAGAGTCCATAGTCTCTGTGCAGTGCGCCGGATATGCATCTGTTACTATTCCTGCTTTGAAAATCAGGGTGTTCTGTAAACCCAAACCAATAGCTTAGTTATAGTATTGTCTAATTTTTTGTTTTGTTTTTGTTAAACTTTATATTACATATCAAAGGCTCTCAATGTAAAACCCACCCTTTTTCCCATAGAAAATCCTAATAGTTTGGATGACAAATAATCTGACTGTACAAATTATTGTGAAAGAATGATTACTGTATTTTACCACCCTTGTTATCCCACTGTCTTAAATTAGAATGATGATACTTCTTTCTTTACTCCTCGATAGTCAAACAAGTAGTGACAGTCATACAGATAAACATGGCATCTGCCTGTATTCGTGTCCTCTGTCATAACGAACTGTATATAAATATTTGCATGAGAGAGGCTGCAAGTGCTCTCAGCTACCTACAGAATATTAATTAAGGGCTTTGACTGATTTAGCTCATATAGAATTGGTGCGTTACGAAGGCAGGTTATGTGCTTTCACACTAAATGAACAACAAAAATAATTAACAGCTTTTTAAATACACCCATAAGTGATTTAAAATATAATTTGTTGGGGATGGTGTGAAACAGCTCCTGCTTTAAGATTACCTTTAGAATATGGCTTTTTTGTTTGATGTATTGTTTTTTTGCTCCTGTCTGACGAAGCTTCTGTGTTTTTGATGGTTTACATGCCATTTCTTTCCTTTAATTACACCCGAGTCTGTTGTGAACTCATTTGAGGGGAAAAAATCGTTAAGCACAAATTTAAAAAGTGGTAATTAAGAGGCTGAAAGAAGTAAGATTAAATAGCAGTAAATGAGCAACAGTGTACTATGTTAATTAGCTGGCTTTGCGGCAGCTGATGATGCAGAACAACCACCGCTCCACCCAGCTTGGTCTTGACAAAGTGCTGGGAACATCACTAAGTCCAAACTCTGTGCACTTACGCATCTATGCAGTGTTTTACTTTATTGTGAAGCTTTCAGTTTATTTGAGCTTCATCAGAGCAGCTGATAAAATCTACTAGTAACGGTCAATTCAGCTAGAAAAGGTCAGCGAGAAAGGAGAAGCAGTGAAACCTTACTTGTGTCCCAGCTCGTGAGCTACAGTGAAGGCCAATGGGAGGCCAGTGTCCTCACTGATACTGCAGCTACGATGTGCCTGACACATCCCCGCCACGTGGGACAGACCCAGAGTCTCACAGGGTGTGTTGATGGCTGCACAGATGTCCTTCCTGTGGGAAGTAAAAAAACATGAAGTTGATCAGATGTCAGTCGTTTCAGACCTCAAAAACCTCTAACTTTTTCTTTACTTATTTTTTTATTTTAATTTCTAAAAGAAAACAAATAAAAAGGTTCGCAAGAAAACAAATTTTAAATGCTTTAAAACAAAAGCACAACCTAAAACCTAAATAAAACATATCCCATTAGTTTACTAACATATTTTCAACAATCTAAACAGCAAACATTTTTTACTTAAATACTAACTTGCTTACTGTTCACTATTTCAAACTGTTGCACTTCAAGACTAGTGAATTTAAATTGAACATAATTACAGAAATAATATTTCTAATATTCACATGCTCAATACATTTTTCCATATTTCCTTAGAGCTCATAGATATGTCTCAACTTAAGTAATAACAGGAGATATGGAGCATGAGCCTTGTGATGTTCAGTGTTAAGTTTTGGCAGAAATATAGCTTCATCAATATGGGCCATAATTAACAAGATCAATTTAAATAGGATAAACAACAAAATGGGCCCTAGTTAGAGCTCTGATTCTCTGCCCCAGCCTGACTGGACCCAACCCGCCGTGTTAGGGGGAGGCTTGGCTGTAATTTCTCATTATGGCCTCTGGGCCTGAATCGGGCCGGGCTCTCACCAATAAAGCAGTGTTTTGTTTTGTTTTTATGAAACTGGCAGCTGTGATCATCACCTGTGCACGAGACAACATGCTATTGAAATAAAAGAAGAAAGAGAAAAGGGAAAATGTTTGTGAAGATTCTTAGTCATCTTGGTCATGTTAATCGTAAGTGCTATATCGTAGACAACTGGACTTGACGTTTCACCTCTCATCCAAGAAAGTAATAAATAATACATGTTATAATATTAAAAAATATATAACATTTCTTTTCCAGCAGAAATTCAGGTTTTTAAGGCTTGGACAGAAACTGTGCAGGCTCTTGTGGGGTCGGTCTGACTTTTGGTCTCGTTTAGACCTCTAGCCCTGCTTACGGTACTTGTATATGTGTTGTAAATATGGTTTCGAAGATGATATTCTTAAGCTAGGAAAGAGCCACTTTGTATCTTTAAAGGGAGCAAGTGTTCACAAGAGAAAACAGGTTGAGATTAAAGATGTTTTTTTTTTATTTTACTGTAAATCATGTTCTTTACAATCTATCAAACAAAAAGAAGTATATTTGTGGTCAGATTAGATCTGCCTCTTCGTTCTGAAACAGGAGGGTACGTTTCTGTGGAGGAAGAAAATGGAATTCATACAATGTGGAATCTGAGAGAAAGAAAAAGCAGCGCAGCAAAGTGTTATTTTAGACTTTAATTCCTTTTGTACTGAAAATTGTCGGCCTTCTTAAGTTGAAGGATGAATGACTCACCTGGTTGTTTGAAAAGGAGACCTTCACACTGGCAGCTTATTTATTAAGTGTCCAGAAGGAACACGCATCAGTAAGCGTCGTATGATTACCACTGTTAATGATAACCTAAAACAATGGATTTGGACCAGCAGTTGATCTACTGAGGCATGTGGGATCTGATTATTCTTAACTTTCAAAAACAGCAGTGTGAGTTTCCTGCAGCTGTGATGGGACAACATCTGAATGCTTGTCATCTTTCATTCTTCCGTCTTCAACCATCTAGATCAGTAAATCAATACCTGCTCTGGGACGACATCAATAAAACAAATAATGAAGTGACGCTCTTGATGATAAAGAAGAGAGCTTGGTGAATTTTTATTTACCTGGTGAGCAGGACGGCTACGTCGTGGTGCAGCGGGTGTTCGTCTCCTTTCATGTTGAGTTTCTTCTGCCACTTACAGAAGCTGTTCAAGCTGTTATCAGCATGGTGTGTAATCTTCAAGTCATCCTGTTATCCACGTGTCACGTTGAGATGAAGGGAAGGGAACATGAGGCAAACGGATAAAAAAATTAGCAGCCATCTACCATGAGTTTACAGAGCGGGCTGTTAGCAGGCACAGCAAAGATAAAAATGGAACCTCTATTTGACAGAAGATGCTATAGAATAATTGCTGTAAGTGCATCTAAATTGCCCTATCTCTGCTTTCAGCATTCAATTTCTTTTAGTGGGCCGTCATTCAGATAAAGGTCAGGAAGTGACATTATACAGTATGTCAGGCAGCGCTGATCAAAACTGAATCAAGATTCTGCGACTGCATGGCCTATTTTTTTTTACCCCAAATGTTTTCATACATATTTTAGTGTACTGTTTAGCTGTAAACTGAGAAAGTCTATGACCCAGCTGATGGGCAGTGCTTGGTTTTGGCTTGACTGTTGTCAACATGGTGGCCAGGTTATAAACTTTCATGGGTTTGCGCACATGCTTTCTCACAGTACATTTTGAGACATGCACGAGGAAGGATTTTGGGTTCCTCACGACAGCTGGAAAAACACAGATGAAGGTAAAGCTGTTTGCTGACTTACTGTAGTTAAGTACAGTTAACTGCTGTAAAGTATCATTAGCTTGTCGTGTTAGATTTTCAGCAGTGGAGTCAACATGAATGAACAAAACAACTTCAGTTTTACTACATAGTTTGTAGTAATGTTACCTGTTAATTATCCCAACTATGCATGTCATCACATCTTTAGCGCACACATACACTTCCTGTTCAGAACGTGTTTGAGGAATAAAGCTTGAAAATGAACCACATTTCATCATCATAACCACACGTATTTACCTCGTCCTGCTCCAGCAGGATGAGTCGAACAACCACAATGTTGATTGCATTTCCAATACTGGCATCTTGGAACAAACCCGCCACCTGAGAAAAAAAATAATGCATTAAACATATGGATAGCACATGATTTCTACCTCCCATGGAATTTGGTAGATTATTAATACAGTGTGACCATGACTGAAAGAAACCAGAGCTGGCAGGTTGCTGCTGTTAGTCACAGGAGGTAGAAACTTTGGACCATATCAGAAAATAAATCTACAAAACCAAAATCAATAAAATAAAAAAGGCATTTTAAATTGTCCTTGGGGAGAAACACTCAGCAGTCTCACCTTGAAATTATTGTTTTGTAATTTCAAAAGGCAGAATGTCATATTACAGATCTTCTCGGGGCTTTAACTCTGCCTTTGGGATTCATTTGGCCGTTGTCAAGGCCTGTGCAAACATTGAAACACAACATTTCTAAATGTTCTCAAATAGACACAATGATTGAGACTTTTTCTTTGCAAAAAAATCTTGTCCTCTGTCTTGATATTTTGATTCCTTTTATTCACTCTTTTAATGCATCAATTTACAAGTTGACCTGAATCATTCGGAGTATTCGCTCAGAAGTTTGATTCCTTGGCTTTTAACAACAATTTAACCTCTTAACATCAAAGCTTTTAGAGCCTTTTATCCACATGCTCTTAGTAAGTATCAAATGTCTCAGTGCCATCAAACCACCACACAGCTAACAGTGAATAATTACAGCTTGTATTTGTACCATTTTACCACTTCTGTCGTACTTTACTCCACAAATGTGAACAAGGTCATTTCACTTTGACTCACTGCAGATTTGAGTTTCTAGCTGTCATTGGATCATTTTATATCCAAAGCATCAAAACCAAATGAAAAGCTTGAGTGTAAAAATTGCTGTATTTAAAACAATCAGTAGCTTTGACAGTGACTCAACGTCATGTGAAATTTCAGGGAGCTACTTAAAAAAGGGCAAGTGGCTGGAGGGGGTTTATTACTAGAGAATAGGGATCAAGGTCAATGTACTGAGACAGTAGTTAAAAGGAAGTCACATTGATGAGATGCAGGACTGTGAGCATCGTTATCACTTGTTATCGCTCAACAAAAACTTTCATCACAGAGCAACACCGAACCTTAAAGGTCTCATTATATTCTGCAGGGAATGCCTTGCCTTGTAGCAGATAGCAACAGTTTTTTTGTTCTAACTTCAGAGCACACGTGTTATTTTGGATAAGTTTCTATTCAAGTTCTTGTCAATTTAGTTTGAACTTAATTTGTGCATAGGATGGGAATCAAGAACCAGATCCAATTTAAGACTATTTCCAAAATGTCTGATCTATCTGAGTCAAATGCCTCTGAGCTATTCTTTCCTTTTATCAATGCTAGCGAGTTTTTCTGACAGTTGTACATTGCAAAACAATGGTGTAAAACATGTGCATCTACGCTGCTGGAAACTTGCAACAAGGAGTCAATGAGAGGAAGAAACAGTTCAAAGTGAGGTCCAAGTAAGGACGGAATCACTAGCAATGTGGTGAGGCATCTTTCTACGCAACATGGGCTTAAATTAAAGGAATGCCATGTATTTGGCGCTCTATGCACAAGTGCCACTGCTTCCCAACCAAGCAGCATGTCTTTTACTGAGGGTAAATGTTACAATAACATTAGTGCCACTACAGTTAGTCAGTCCGTTATGCCTGAAGGGAACAGGTGGGGATGGGGAAGAATTTCAGGGGAGGAATAAAGGTAGGTACAAAACCAGATGTGACCCTTCTGGTTGTGAGGGGCAGGGACCTACATCAGCATCAGGAGGGCGTGAGGTTTGACATATTCATGATGCACCCAGTAACTCAATACAAAGCTGAAATCAGAAGCTGGAGCAAAAATGGCAGCGATAACAGACAGATGACTAACTGCATTTACTGCAAACACAAAGAGGCTAAAAAAAGACAGCTTCACCACCCACACCTTGCAATTTTCATCCAGCCTTCAAATATAAACACTTTCTCAGACGTCTTCACACAAAATGTTCTGTGAGATAGTTTATTTCAAACATACCTTAATCCAGGCTATAGAAATGATTAAAACAGAAGCTCATCTGCATTCATCACCATACTAAAGAATAACTGACCCACACGGTCACATTTAAATTGATTTGCCTGGGATATGCTGTTATGCAATATTGCTTCTTTAGGGAACAGTTTAGTATCTTTAAGCAGGTGTTTGACCTTTGTAGCACATCATTTCTTTTTTCCTCTTCCTTTCTGACTGTCAGCTATCTTTTATCACTTATGTAAAGGCAAATTTGCTCAAAACAATTGGTTTTCTTTCATACAGTCACATTTGATACTATTAAAGGTTTTCATTTTGACAGTCAATCATTCATTGTGTATGTTACATAATGCATGAAGCTCCAGCTTTCCATCTACATTTCAACACAACAAATTTCTTGTTCAACTAAAATTACCGCCTTGCAGTTGTGGGCCTCCATGGAACTGTCAAGTTGCAATTATAGTTTATGATCATGTCAGTAAAAACAGTGATGCTTCACACACATCTTCCCTCTGGCAGCACAGAAGATTGATATAATCAGCACAGTTTCAAGGTGGACACCCAAAGATCAGTGTCACCAATTCACCCTTTTGTTCCCCTTCTGTCACTGAGGTATGACTTAATGGCCAGAAAAGTGTTTTTTGCAGAGCATTATGACGTCACAGTGAAACTAAACTTTGACCTTTTGGATACATAATGTCATCACTTCATCATTTTATCCTGTTAGACATTTGTGTGACATTTTATCATGACTAGTGTATGGATCCTAGAGTTATGGCCAAAAACATATTTTGTGAGGTCACAATGACCTTGACCTTTGACCTTCAACTACAAAATTTGAATATGTTTATTCTTCAGTCCAACAAAAAAAGTTTGTGTCAAATTTAAAGAAATTCCCTTAAGGTTTTCTTGAGATATCATGTTCGTTAAAATGAGACAGATGCAAGGTCGCACTGACCTTTGACCATCAAAAACTTATCAGGTCATCGTTTAGTACAAGTAAATGTTTATGCCAAATTTGAAGAAATTCCCCCAAGGTGTTCTTGTGATATCGCGTTCACAAGAGTGAGATAGACAAGGTCACAGTGACCTTGACCTTTGACCACCAAAAACTAATTAGTTCATTCTTCAGTCCAAGTGATGGTTTATGCAAAATAAAAAATAAAAAAATCCCTCAAGGTGTTCTTGATATTGTGTTGACAAGAATGGGACAGACGGAGGGATGGATGGACAACCCGAATACATAATGCCTTCTGCCACGGCTGTCACTGGAGAGAAGGCATAATAAAAACTATAACAGCTAAAGCATCCTTTTTTTGCAGCAGAAAGCTAACACCGACTGATGACATTGGCCATTGATCACCAAATTCTAATTCTAATCAGGGAAATTTGTGCCAAATGTGAGGGAATTTCCAAAAGGCCATCTTAAAAAAAATCGCATTCACAAGAACAGACTAACACAAGGTCACAGTGACCTTGACCTTTGATCAACAAAATTTATTCACTTATTGTTGAGTCCAAGTGGATGTTTGTGCCAAATTTAAAGAAAATCCCTCGAGGTGTTCATGAGATATTGCGCTCACAAAAATGAGAGGGATGCAACGTCACAGTAACCTTCACCTTTGACCACGGAAAACTAGTCTGTTCAACGTTGTCTTAAGTAAAAGTTTGTGCCAAATTTGAAGAAATTCCACTGAGGTATTTTGTGACATTTGATTCACGAGAATGGGACAGACGGACAACATGAAAACGCTGCGGCTATCGCCGGTGCAGAGGCATAATAAAAGAAAAAGTATTTCGCTGTGCGGCTGAAGCTGACACAATGATATAAAACTATGAGTGAAGATAAGAGGTTATATAGTTCTATGAACTCATTTTTACAGTTGAGAAACTGCAACATATTGACTCCAGGGAGTAACAGAGAGCAACTTATTCTGCAATTAAAATGACTGCAATTACTAATCAGCACTTGAGTCTGCTGATCAGTCACTGCACAGAGTTGTAGAGGCAATGCTCATAACACTGGGCCTTTGATTTTTCTACACACTAAAACCTTTTATGCGAGTTGTGTAACTGAGGCACTTCAATCTGAACAGCTCCGACACACATAAAGGACTGAATTCAACAAAACTTGTTGTTTCTCATAGTAGTGTTCATTCACACAGATTTGTGGCGCACATGTCTCAGCTGAATCAACTCTGCAATATTTTTTAAAAGTAACAATTAAATATGCTTTCAGTCTGTCTCCATCCATCTTTCTCTATTGTTTATCTTGTGAATAAAAATAGAGCTGTGGCTATTTAAAGCAACAATGTGCTGTTGATTTTACATGTTTCCTCTCGAGCCTCATGCTGCACATCTACGCCCAGTCTTCAAGGGTATATTTTTGGATTTCTCCTGCATCTTTCTTTATGTACATATCTGACCTGTTTATGGGTTAATATAGGGCTGTAAATATCAATGCATGGAATGTAATAAATATGCTAAAGAAAATACAGTAAATAATCATAAGATCAAAATGTGAAGGGAAGTTGGGAGCTATTCTTGTAAAAGGGCTCCCACATTTTCTCAGCTGAGATTCACAGTCCAGGCAGTTACATGTGTAAATCACACCGCTGGGTGCAAACAGTACAGCCGAATACAAAAATATGAACCTCTTGTGAAGTTGACAACTTCAAGACGGCGTCGGTGATGAGACAATGGAGCAGCTGCTGGCTGAGGAAGATGATGCCATTTCTTATTGTTTAGGTAAGAGGTCATTTCCCTTGATGCTGTGCAAGATTGTTTTCACAAAACTGAATCATTTGGGTCTTTAAAGTTCAAAGCTGGAGTGTAGAGGTCTCAAAAAAAATAAACACAAGAGGATGTGGGGTATAATGGCTGCTTCCTCCGTGTATTATTGTCTGTTAAGTCCGTTAATCCGTGGGCTTTTTCAGTCGGTGAATTCCCTTTCCTGATATCCTGCCCTCTGCACATTCAGTAGCTCCACTGAGACCAGACATGACTTTATTTTGGAAAGACCTACTTTTGTGCTAATCAATGACAGACAAGGAGTCAGTTTGCCTAACCCCAAACTAAGAGGCCGAAATAACATAGATTGTGAAAAGCTAGACGAGAAGAGTTTAATCCATCTATTGTGTTACTGACACACGGATGGAAAGCCAACAGAACCAGTTCTCAAACACTAGTGTCATTCAAACATCTGTGAAGATCCTCAAACATCCTGTAACTCTGCTTTCAGAAAATAAAGATAGATTTTTTTTGCCTCTGCGCCAGTGCTAGCCGTAGTCGGAGGCATTGTGTTTTGGGGTTGTACATATGTGCGCCCAATTCTTGTGAACAAAATTTCTTAAGAACACTTCATTGGAATTTCTTAAAATTTGGCACAAATGTCCACTTTGACTCAATGATGAACTAATTAGCTATTAGTGGTAATGGGTCAAAGGTGAACGCGATATCTTAAGAACACCTTGGCACAAACTTCAACTTGGATTGAATGATAAAATAATTAGGTGATCAAAGGTCAAGGTCACTGTGACCTTGCATCCGTCCCATTTTTGTGAACGTGACAGCTCAAAAACACCTTCACAGAATTTCTTCAAGTTTGACACAAACATCTACTGAAACTTAAGAATAAACTGAGTACAATTTGGTGTATGAGGTGAAAGGTCAAGGTCACTGTGACCTCACAAAACATGTTTTTAGCCATAAATAAATATCTCTGTACCAGCGATGGCCTTGGCATTTTCAGGTTGTCCGTCTGTCCATTAGTCTGTCTCTTCGTCCCATTCTCGTGAACACGATATCACAAGAACACCTTGTTTCTTCAAATTTGGGACAAACTTTCACTTGGACTCAACTGACAAGACAAGGCCACTGTGACCTTGCATCCACCTGTTCTTGTGAATGTGATATCTTAAGAAGGCCTTGGGAGAATTTCCTCACATTTGGCAAAAATGTCCCTCTGGACTCCAGAATTAACCTATTAGAATTTGGTGATCAAAGGTCAAAGGTCACTGTGGCCTCACAAAACATGTTTTTGGCCATAATTAAAAAAACCATGCCCTTACTATGACAAAATGTCACACAAATGTCTATTATGATAAAACATTGAAGTGATGACATTTGATATCCAAAAGGTCAAAGGTCAGCTTCACTGTGGCATCATAATATTCTGCATAAAACACTTTTTCTGGCCGTTACCTAACGTCATATCTCAGGAACAGAAGGGGAGACATTTACATACATATTCGGATTTGGTGACACTGATCTTGATCTTTATTGGCATCTTGTTGAGTGTGCACCCAAAACCTATGTTGCATCTCAAACTGGTGAATTTGTTTGCTGGTGTCTTATTTATTAGCAGTATTTGTTATAATGCAACATATTTGTTATTTAATTGATGATTAATTTGCTGGTGTTTCACCTATTTGCATGTGTTGTATCAGGTTGCACTGCATGGCACAGGACTGCAACTTTAAGGGAATACTTTGACACTCAGGGAAACACGCTTTAGGGCCAGATGTTGTTTGTTTAATCTCCGCTGGTTGCTGTGCAACCTCACGGTGATGACAGGAAATCACTGCTCCTAGCCTAGGAATAGTTCCAGCATGTGACCTTCCATCAAAACCACAAAATTTTGTTTTTACATTTCTGTTTGTGTGCAGATTAAATATATGAGATATAACATCTTAATCCAAAAAATAACAGAGTTTCTGAGCAAACAGAGAAAGACTGGCTGTTTCCTCCTGCTAAACTGAGCTAAATGCCTGCTGGCTCAACAATCATATTTAGCATGAGAGAAACATGAGTGTAATCAATCCCCTCATCTAAATCTCAGCAAGAAAGTAAATAAGCAAACTATTCCTTTAAATTCTAGGTAATGATAAAAGCTTACACATCAAACAGACTGAAACTGTTAATATAACTAAATCTCAATTAACGTGCACAGAAATGTTAACGTCATTGTTAATGTTATTTACGTACAATGTTCATGACAGCCAGGGCGTAGCTTTCCACAGCTTTGCTCCCATGATGCTCCACCATTTTCGGGTCGGCCACCACCAGTGTTTCCACCCACTTCTCTTTGCTGACTGAGCGCTGACGAATTCTCCGTCTTCTCTGCCGCCGGCGCTCCCACCGTTCCCGCTGTCTCTCAGTGTCTACAAAACTTTGATGGGAATCTGGAGATGGGAGACAAAAATAGACATTTAAAAACTTTCTTACGGAGGCACAGTGTGAGCCAGCAGAGTACACCAGGTATGACTTTACCTGTTTTTCTTGCAAATATCATGGCCTCACTGCCTTTGTTATTCTCCATCTCCTCATCAGTACATTGATACAGTACAGTTGACACAGTGGGTGTTCATCAAATGCTTAGAAAACTAATGATTAATACAAATCAATTACACTTAAAATGTAAATAACCTTGATGTTTCCTGTTTTGAGTAACACAATGGAACTTGTTTGTTTGGGAGTATTTTGGTCTGTATTTGAAGGTATGACACACCCAGAGACAACATCCTTTGTCATTTTAGCCTCATACAGTCTCCAGGATTAATCTGCAACGCTGCCTAAAAATAAAACACTAAAACCTGCCTGTAGCTCTAAGACATTTCTCAACAGTCCTCCTCTGACCGCCTGCAGGAGCTTTACTTGCTGCTGCTCCTTAGTAAATGTCGGTTATTCTTTTCGATTAATAATGTTTGGGGTGATTTTATTTTATAGTAACTGTTAACAGTGCACTGCTGTAGAAAAATGTGTGCTCAGCTCGGGGTAGTGATATATGGGGGTTTATCAGGCCAAAAAAGGAACATTTAATTGAAGCTGTTTTTCAACCACACTCATGCCACAGAACCACAGAAATAACCATGGAAATAAGGAACTCCCGACGGCACTCTGTCAGAAGACTCCACTCGCAAATATCCGCATGCTGAGCTTGAAATACGGAGCGCTGTCAGTCACAAAGGGGTTCCACCTTTTAAACAATTCCTCCAATCATCATACAGACACCGAGCGTCCTCTCCTGCCTACTGCTCCATTAGGTCCCAGGGAAGCTGAGCCTCCCTGGAAGTGACGATTTTGTCGCATTTATCCAATGACCATCTCGCTTTGCTGCATGAAAAAAATCCGCTCAGCGCTGTCTCATAGGAATGCTTGGAGGCTTTGCGTCCACCGTGCTGACACGAGAATGTGTGACAGACAGGTCGTGTTTGAAAACTGGTGATAAACAGCTGACGTTTGAACATCATAGTCGTGATGTGAAGCGCATCCTAGTGCACATTTAATGCAATGTAAATTCTTATTTTAATGTAAATTCAATAGTGCATATTTGACCATTTTTTTCTATGAAGTTTTAGGGGAAGTTCAGCCTCCCTTGTTGTCTCAGAGCAATCGCCCCCGCATGGTACCAACATGTGACAAAATTTGGGCAAATTCACAATAATATTGTGATTTGAGTTTGTGAATATTATTCACAAACTCAAATCACATTTTCTTGCCCTCTCTCCAGGATGCTCAATTTTCTTTCAGTCATTTAAACCCACTTGGAATTTGAAGTAGCTAATTATGGAGCTACTAAACTTCAGTGTTTTTATTCTTCTGACCTCTGCAGATTATTAGCTGGAGACAGACTCTTGAGAGAGACTTGAAATTACAACCATTCGGTGCTCAGTGTTACATGTGTTGTCAGTTGATAAGACTTGGCATAATGTTTGCTGTTTATAGTGATTCAGCCTCAGATGCCAGCTGACTGCATGTTATTGCTCGAGTTCAAGGAACAAAAGAGAAGTTTTATGTATTGTAAAACTGTAAAATGTCACTTTATATAATGGTGCGTGCATGGCTGTGTATGTGTGTGTGAGTGTGTGTATGTGGTGAGAAACTGGTGACATACTTTTGTTTCCACAGGTACCATTGAGAGCTTGTTTCCCTGAGATGGGCTGTACGACTGGACTCCAGGAGGGAGGGGACACGTGACGTTTGTAGATGGCGTGGGCCTGAGGTGCTGAGGTCTCATCGCTGGATTTTTCCAGAGGCTGAATAAAATACTCTTCATCAGACAACTTGAACAGTCCTGTCTGAAGAGAGAGAAAGGTTGTAGTTCAGTTCTCTTCATCTCTTTATATTAAAACATTTTCAAAAACAGCTTAATATTCCAACAGCACTTTCAAGCAAGAAATATGTAAAAAAAAAAAAAAAAAAAAAAGCAGGCACTGCAAGGATTAGTCAGTCAGTTGGAGACAGACTGAAAGAATATTAACTATGAAACTATTTTGATCTTTTGGCAACAACTTAATTCATTTAGACACGTAGACATGGGCAAGTCTGGATTTCTGCTGCCACATTCAGATGGTAGGGTCAGAATTTGGTGTAAACAACATAAAGCATGGATCCATCCTGCCTTGTATCAACGCTTCAGGCTGGTGGTGATGGTGTAATGGTGTGGGGGATATTTTCTTGGCACACTTTGGGCCCCTTAGTACCAACTGAGCATGGTTTAAACACCACAGCCTACCTGAGTATTGTTGCTGACCGTGTCCATCCCTTTATGACCACAGTGTACCCATCTTCTGATGGCTACTTCCAGCAGGATAACGCACCATGTCACAAAGCTCAAATCATCTCAAACTGGTTTCTTGAACATGACAATGAGTTCACTGTACTCCAGCGGCCTCCACAGTCACCAGATCTCAGTCCAATAGAGCACCTTTGGGATGTGGTGGAACGGGAGATTCACATCATGGATGTGCAGCTGACAAATCTGCAGCAACTGTGTGATGTCATCATGTTAATATGGACCAGAATCTCTGAGGAATGTTTCCAGCATCTTGTTTAATCTATGCCATGAAGAATTAAGGCCATTCTGAAGGCAAAAGGGATCCAACCTGGTACTAGCAAGGTGTACCTAAGAAAGTAGCCGGTATATACCAAGATGACGAATCTTAACATTCTTCATACAATATACACAATATTTTGTCTTTAAAGGCTGCCTACTTGTCAATAGCTCCTGGACACAAAATCTGGAAGCCCACAACACTGAACTGTCTTCAGCACACAAGAACAAAACTCTGTAAGCTCCCAGTGAAACAGTATAAACAGCAAGATGTCTTAAATTTGCTGTAGACGTCCAGGGCGCAACTGAGAGAGGGAAAAGATCAGATGTCACATAAATTACTGCACCCTAAACCACGTCGGCTCGGTGCCAAAGCTAAATTCCAGTAGCCCCACTCCTTTTTCTGTTGACCATCCTTGCCCTACATTTAATTCCTGTCCACCTTCTGCTCCTATTTACTCTCCCTCAGCTGTCACAGAGTCACAGGGTCCCATGGAGGCTCAGACAGGAGGGCTGGTAATACAACAAATGTACAGTACCACAGGGGGAAGTCAAGTAGGGCAGGAGGATTCTTTTACTCACACTGCGTACACATACAGTAACACAACTAGAACAGCTTCAGAGAGGAGCTCTCAGTTGCTGTGCATGTTCTGCTCCTGCTGACCTATGTGACATTTTAACTGTTTTACCTTTTCTCTGTTTTGGTGAATGCAGCTGGAGTAATGCAGTGAACCAAGGTGAAATTAAATCAAATCATGTGTAGTAGTTTTTCTTTTACACTCATTTGTAGCCATGTGGCATTTGGAATATTGCCCAATTTCACAACATGTGCATGACAGCAATCTAACATGTGATTTTACTCATATTTACTCCAGATGACTCATGCTTTTATCATACACACACAGGGAAAATGCAAACAAGACAGTCATTTGCTATAATCACATTGCACTGGGGAATGTACATCGCTGTGATGTATGAGCTGTTAGGACTGCTTTCCATTGTATGCTCCTCCGCTCTGTAAATATCTGTCATCCTGTTGGTTTGTGTGTGCTGTGAATCTCCACATGTCATGTTGTCTCTGCACCACCGTCACCAACAAAACCTCAATGCAACATGTTTTACACCAGTGTCTACAGGACTGTGGCATCCCAGCACTTCAAGGAATACATTATAAATATACATATTCATAAAAATCTGTTTATTCTTTAGCAACAGCTTTAACCTAAACAAAAAAAATTCTCTCTGTGGTTCAGAAATGTCACACCACAACAAAACCTTTAAAGCCTCTCTCTGATCTTTCGCATCACATCAGGGGCTCATGCTGATATTTGCTTCGATGCTGCACAGATTACATCTGTATACGCTATATAAGTGCATGTGCTTGGCTTGTCGTGCATCCCAGCTGTTGTATTTCGGACTCATAATGGACACGATCTGTTTTGCAAATGCACACGCTCTGCTTCACAAATATAATTTTTATGCAAACTTGTAATATAAGTTCAGAAATGCACACACTCTGCTTCGCAAATATTATTTTGAGGCACACTCCCAGGCAGACTCCCCTGATGTCGCAGGTCAACGAACGTCACCATTGGCTGTTAAATCTGTCAATCAAATTTATGATTCTGATTGACAGATTTATCAGTCAATCAGGTGTGTTTGCTTTCAGCCAACCTGCGACATCAGGGGAGTCTCAAAATTCACCACACAGATTTCTCTCACAAATGTAGAGAGGTTCGCAAATGAGAAGCAGTTTGTAAATGCACATTCAGCGATTCTCATGATCTGTGAATTTATATTACAAGTGTGCCTCAAAATAATATTTGCGAAGCAGAGCATGTGCATTTCCGAATTTATATTACAAGTTTGCATCAACATTATATTTGTGAAGCAGAGCGTGTCCATTAGTGAGTCCGAAATACAACTGCGAACCAGAACATGTGCATTCATGGAAAAACCCTGTGTGAGTGCATTCGTTATGAGACTGATCTGACCCCATACATTTGTGGCTCCGAGCCCTTAATGTTCATATGATTATCAATAATCTTGATGCTTCACTTCTGTTAATCCGTACGCATGCTAAATAATAAGGTTTCTGGATGTTCTTGATCTTTTATCTTGATCTCAATAAGACCAGCAGCAGTATTTTTGCATTAGCCTGAATAACAAGCTGTACAGTATGAAATGTACACTTCCTGTAGGAATTGTGTCCTTCCCATGTAATTATCTAATTTGTGGGACACTGCATTAGCATGTGTTGCTGCGTAGCCACATAATCTGGCAACACGCCTCTGGTTAATTTTTTCCTTGGACGGCAAAAGGTTATGATGGGAGGTGCTGCTCCACTGGGTGCATACCAAATACTCAATATCCACAGGGATGTGCTTTATCTCTTATAATGCTTCTTAAGTTGTGGATAGATATGTCAGTAATCACTAGTTATTCAAGAAAATATGTTGGGTTTCTTTACAGTGTTATCTGCTAAAGTAGCTCTTTGATAGGTGCCATGATTCATGCTCCTGCCACAGTGCAATACAGCAACACTAACAGACTGACATGAAGTGTTTTGAACCACAGAGATTGAATACTTATCATCTGAAAACTAAAGCTAAGCAGCTCAGCTCCACACACACAAATATCTACCTTTTGTCCTCATACAAGAAACTGATAACAGATTCCTTTTCAAGTGTTACTGACATTTAAAAAAAACTGACTTCAAAGAGAGTAGATGATTGTCAGGGCTCATGCTTTAGAATATTAACACACAATCACACACGCAATCACACACACTCTATTTTATCAGGTACACATGCTCGTACAATAGTCCTTCAAGCAACCAACTGCATTTCTTTAGGTGACGTATAATCTAAACAATAGACAAATATCCCTTGGTGCGCAGTTACATTCAGGAACATTACCATTCTGACTCTTCCATTACAGTCACACAAGTGTAAACGGACTAATCACATCCTAACAATAAAAAAGCTCTTAAAATAATTCTACATGTTAATGGTGAATGTAATTTGCATCTGTCTCCCGGCCTCTCAAAACACTCTGGCTGCCATGTCTTAGCTCAAGCCATTTTGGGTTCAGTATCTTGCCCAAGCAAACTTCAACATGCAGACTGGAAGAGCCAGGAATGGCACTGCAGACCTCCTCATACGTAGACAACCCGCTCTATCTCCTGACCCACAGCCACATAAAGACAAAGAACACAAGGAGTCTTTAAGGGCCAAAGAGAAGAACAATAGTGATTGTCCACAGCGGTCACCTGACCTCAATTCAGTGCTTCATTTGCTGTCGACCAGATTGAAGGCAAAAAGCCCCAAAACAAGCAATGAGAGAGGCTGGCTGCTGCAGACGCCTGGCAGAGCACCACCAATGTGGATACCATGTGTCTGCTGATGTGTGTGTGGGAAGAGACTTCAAAAAAGTGAATGTCTGCAAAGGATTAAATGTCCAGTGTGTGGGATTTGGAGCATCTGTTGACAGAGAAGGTATATAATATTCATAACTAGAATGAGCTGTAAATGACTACATGCAGAGCGGGTCATCTCTCATGGAGTCCGCCATGATTTTTCTTCAGTAGCCCAGAACAGCCAAGCAGAACACTGGCTCTAGACGGGGCCATTTGTGTTTTCGTGTGGGTCACTGTAGTTCTCTGTAGCCCAGTCCAGACCAAAGATCCGCAACGAGACAAAAAAGTTTTCGAACACGGCAGAGAAAAGTTGCAGCGGTGTGAACTGTCCGGTCTGAGCTCAACTCAAGCCGGTTGATGGTGTCACTTGTAGGGATGCACCGATCCAATATCCAACAGACCTGCACAATACGACAGCCAGCTACTCCAGTGAAACATGCAGCTGTAGTTTAACACATGCAGACAGCACGCAGACAAGGTCAAGACGTTCCATTACTATTCAGCTGAACATAAGTTGGCGAGCCATGTGATCTGTAAGACTCACTAACTTTGCACCAGCTGGGTATAGACTGTTGCAGGATGTGATGATTCCAGCTCCTCAGTAATGCTTCTGCTAACGTAATGCATTGTATGAGGTTCCCAGACCAAGGCCAGACACTTTACTCTAACAGCGGGAACAAAAGTCCATTACATCAGTGGTTAGCAGAGGAAAATCTCTGAATATGTAGAACCTTGAAGCAGACGGCATATAACAGCAGGAGACCGTGTCTAGTCCTGATAGCTGAGATGAAAATATGACAGTCAAGTGGGCAAAACAATTACCTCTGTCCTGGTGGTGGGCAGAGAAAGCTCTTCTGACATGGAGAGAGAAGGACAAGCACAGTGCTTATATAACATAAATAACTGGAAGGTGGTGGTGGACGTCGTGATTTCTTGGCACATGCATGTACTGAAACTTTGCTGCTGACTGGGTGCATCCCTGCATCTGTTTCAATTTGAGTATTCCAAGCAAGCCTAGGCAGAAATGTACCACTCATTTCATGGGTGTTTTAACATGACTGTGACATGAACACGAAAGTGATTCTGCTGGGATAGTCTCTACGTTCTTTAGATGTGAACTGAGAGGAAACATTTTATTTGATAAATAAATCTATATAATCAGATTAAACAGAATACTGCATTGATTTTATCCATGTGGTAAACTCTACAGATTCTGGATGTGACTGCATCCTTTAAGGTGAGACAAAGACTGTGAAGCTTCTCAGGAGGGCACCTGAAAAGAGAACCTCACTGATCTGGTACATCAAAGTCTGTTTACGGGTCTCAGGGGAGTAGTGCTGCGTATGTGGGAAGAAAAAAAATTCTAAACCCTTTTGTGAAATCTGATAAACTGCAGCGTTGGTGGAAAAGTCTGAAAATTAAAAACAAAAAACTGTGGGTGTGAAGTTAGAAAGAACTGAGACCTCTGTAGGATGCTAGAAACTCTAGGCTACATTGGCCGCTACAACCTTAACTCAACCACTGAACTGTGGGTCTTGGAGGCGGAAGGTTGTCACAAGGAAGAATGTGTGGCCAAGTCTGCAACACCAGAGGGTCAGCACGCACAGGTCCATGACCCTGCCTGCCACCCAGCACACAATGCACCCGGTAAGGAGCTCAGAGGGAGCTCAAGGGTAGAGCCGCTGCTCCTTCACATCGAAAGGGGACAGTTGAGGTGGTTCAGGCATCTGATCAGGATGCAGACAGGAAGAGGGGGTGGCATGCAACAAAGCCCCCCAGCCAATTAGGCTTTCTCACAGTAAACTTTTTCATATTGCATAGGAGGAAAAGCAGATGTTACTAATGACATTAAAGTTGTGTCGCACAACAAGCAGATTAGCGTGCCAGTCAGTCACACTACATTGAGCGCAAGATGATGCGCAAGATTTACTAGATCTTGGTTGTTTCATCCTGGACAGCGTTCCACTTAGTGTACAGTCTCAGGGTGCTGGACTTGGGATGAAACCCTACATTCATTGTGAGAAGCTTTCTTGTCTTGATATCAGTGGCCTCTACTCCTCCTTTGGCCAGTTTATTATATCAGTGAGATATCTGATGACTGGCAGGGCGTACATGTTGATGGCTCGGATGCAGGCATGACGAGCGTACATGGAACGCCATAACCAGGTGGCTGGCGCAGTGTACAGGAACATGTGCACTGAGTATGGGCTGGAAGTTCCAAGGTCACAATGAAAGACACCTCCTAAGGTGGTTGAGAATGACCAAGCTAAGATCCTGTGGGACTCCCAGATCCAGACTGACAAACTGGTGATGGCTAACCAAGTGGACATTGTGTTGATGGATAAACAACAGAAGAAGGTAGTAATGATGGATGGAGGAATCCTGAGTGACAGCAGCATCAGTCAGAAGGAAGAGGAAGGAAGCTTGAAAAACACCAAGGGCTGAAAGAGGAGCAAGAAAAGATGTGGGGAGTAAAGGCAACGGTGGTGCCAGTGGTAATCGGAGCACTGGGAGCTGTGACCCCCAAACTGGGAGAGTGGCTCCAGCACATACAACACCTGAGGTCGCAGTCCTAGGAACAGCTGAGATACTGTGCAGGACCCTCAAACTCCCAGGCCTGTGGTAGAGGATCCGAGCTTGAGGAAGACACACAACCACACACAGGCAATTTTTTTTTTTTTGTGTGTGTGTGTGTGTGTGTGTGTGTGTGTGTGTGTGTGTGTGTGTGTGTGTGTGTGTGTGTGTGTGTGTGTGTGTGTGTCCCACAGTGAGCCGAGCAAACACGACATGAGCACCCTGAAAACTGAAGCATCTTAATGACATTCAGACATTGTTAATTTTATTATTTACAGCTGTGCTTTTACTACTGTGACACATCAACTCGCCCCATTGTGGTTTAGAAAGTATGTATCTCTGGCACAGCGAGGCCCCGCCAGGCTTCTGTTGTGGCGAACTGTCGAGGGATGAGGTTTCCCATGTTTCCAGCCCATCTCTTAAAAACAAGCACATGCCCTTCACCCCAAAGAAACGCAACTACCAATAAGTGACCAACCTAGCTGTGACATTATGTTTGAAACATGTTGTTAAAGAAGAAATGATTGTTTAATTACATAAAAACAGCATTAAATGTCTTTTTTTCTGATTTATTTAAGATCTGTTCTGATTAATGACGATATGATAATGGAATTAATCTCAATGATAATCATATTTGTCACATTAACAATGACATAATAAATACAGGAGGTGTTTGTGCTACATGTAAATATCTTTGAAAGCCATGGACCAGAGATGATGTGGAGCAATATTACGGCAGCACTGCCATAACTCTGTGTCAGGGATTGAAAATGCTCTGTTGTCAATTTAAAATCTGTGAATGCACCGATGAACCCGAGCATCTCCTTCAGCAGTCTAAAAATTCTTTCCTTTATGAGCACACATCTGCGTGCGATCACAGAGGCAGAGCACAACACGAATGGCTCGCTGCATTCTGAAGGAACAGTCTCTGAATATGAGCGAGCAGATTGTGGCTTATAGTCGGATTCCTGCTGTGATCTTTGAAATGCACTGAAGGGAGTGTCATTTTGTTCTTCAGCCTCAACATTTACATGGTAAATACTTTTTACAGCAAAATGGAAGTGCAACTACATTTACTGAAAAGTTTAAAGGGATGTTTGCATGTGTGCGTGTATAGAGTATATGTTCCACTGCTTACAAATATGAAAAATGTCTGTTTGTAATGTTTGTAAGGTTTGTCATGTCATGTTAATTTAAATTTCTGAAGAAAAATATTTTTCTTGCATGCCTCCACAGAAAGCGGCGAACATACTGATGAACTGATTGATAGGGGACCATGCTTAACAACAGCAAAACTATATCCAAACATCTGTTTACAAAATTTAAAACAACTTAGGCAGAATAATCCATGTCTCATTTATCTAGTCATGAGCTCAGTTCTTCCCAAACACGTGCATTTTCACTAGGACAAACAGACAAACGTGAGACTCTATTAGGAGTCAAAATAAATCAAAACCTATATGACTGGACCATGTGGGAATTTAATCTCAAAGGACAGACACAGGAAATCCAAAGTGTGGGATCGTTTTGAGAAGGTGAAGGATGAACCCAAGGTGATATGTAAACTCATCTTCATTGGTCGACTACAAACATGACGTATCATCTGAAACATGGAAGTAGCTACATGCCCATTAGCCACTTAACACAACCATTACTAGCGTGCTTGCTCTATAGTTTGCTTTTTTAATAACTGATGGACCCTCTTGTGGACCGGTGAAATTTCCTTCGAGCATGAGGCCAGGTTTTACACATCTCAATTTAAAGGGGGAAAAATCTGTGCTTTCAACAAATATTCAGACTGTGTACATCTGGCTGGAGTAACACACTTAGGTTCCAAGTCTGGATAGTGAATAACTTCAGACACACCTATGTTTTGTGGAAAATCCATTTAGGGTGTGTAGCAGTCTAAATGACCCTTAAGTTCTCAGATGAACATCCATTTACACAATTCTGATATTATGACACACACTTAACTCTGAACACAGCCCTGTGCTGTAGCTGACACCCCTGTGTTTAACCTGAAATGCATTTGCAATTTCCTATGGAGATTTTAAAATTACTCACCAGTCCATCACAGGTACTGATGGCTGCACGTCCTCTACCAAGGGCCTCATCCCACACTTCACCTAAGAAATAGCACCTGGAGGATCCAGGAGGATTGATCTTGGCCCCATCCAGGCCACCGTATCTTCTCTCAGTCACAAAGCCTGGAGCCAGCAGGTATGGGTTAAGGGTGAGGTTAAAGTGCAAACTGTGGCCTCCGTGCCACAACTGGTAGAAGACTCGATCCAAGTCCGCTGGTCCCTCTGAGGCTTCCCGGCGCTGTACACGCCGAGCATGGTGAGACAGGAAGTTGGACAGGAAGTGACCTCTGGCATCCACTCTCGTGGGGTGAACCACTTCATACTGAGGCAGATCCCGCAGAACTCTCTCTGTCGAAGTCATGGTGGGAAGATGTAAGAGAAGATGGGTTAATAAATCATGGGAAAGAGGAGAGTTATTAAATAATTAAAGCAGCAGTAAAGTTATAAACAAATCCATATGGGTGTCTCATCTGTCATTTTAATGTCTGAATACAGCTGCAGTGTACACAGTGCCTAACAGAGGAACACTCAAGTCTTGTCTGCCATCTCCTTTTACTTTCTAATTTCATGTGCAGCAGGTTCGATCATGTTGGTGAAATTCATTCCTTTGATAAAAATAATACACCTTAATTTTCTGTGATTTGAAGTTGCTTAATCAGCAATGAAAGGCAGTGTGAGAGTGATTTTCCTTTTGTGAGTAAGTGGAGAGAAAAAGTGCCTTAGGAGGAAGGATTACACACAGCCTCACGGTGGTTGGCTGATGGGATCAATATTACTGATGACTGAAGTGTGCATGTCCCACAGTTTATCGCTCAGTGGAGTTTAAGTTTTGCTCAAGGGCGCAGATCTTTTTAATTTAGTTTATTACACTCAAAAATCAATGTTTATGTTTAGTATGCACTTTCAGTACACGCATGGGGAAAAGTTTGAGATGTGGCAAAGAACTGACGTATGAAACTACAATTTAAAGTCTATCTGATGCAAAAACTCTATTAAATAAATAAATAAATACTACTCGGCCTACTGACAGCAGCCAAAAAGCTTCCACTATCAAAATCTTGTCCTGTTGCCCTTTGATTGATGTATCTAAAATGCATAATTCATTAATATAATATTTTATGGTTCATTTTCAATGGGAATTTTCAGAGACTTTTGGCAGGGGAGAGTCATATTATGTCTGAAAACAAAAACCAGTAACATTAGTGGCGGCTCCACAGTGCAGGAGTTTGTTCCTCAAAGTGAGCAACTTAAAAAATTGTGGAAATGGAAATTATTTGGACATAAAACCATTACATAGCATAAGGTATGGAAGAATACGACAGTCGCAACAGCGGGCTGGGCGACACAACAAACCTATTTCACCACGTACAAAGAGTCGTGATGAGAGAAGAGGCAAACTACTTACTTGAAAGACACTTTGTTGATTGCTGCAATTTGTCAATACTTGTGTTTCATAACTTTATAAAATATTCTTTTCAAAACTACCCTGTAACACTGTGATTTTATTTCATCAATCCCTGATTAGCATATAAAGACGAAAACATCAATAAATGTGGCCAATCTGCACAAACAATAATAATATAATAACTGATGACACAACAACAACAACAACTGCTGTTTCATAATAATGTCTCATCTATTCTCTGCGGCTCACAGTCATAATAACACCCTAGGAGCATCATAATTTCCAAACACACTGCCTTTGCATGAAGATAATTTATCAAGGTACAAAGACCTGCTCCTGAACTCTCATAATGCCATCATTATCTTAATGTCATTCAGGAGAAACCAGCAGATTGCAAACAATGACTTCACACAGCTCCGAGGTGAAACAAGGTCTCCCTCTCCATTCAGCCTCACTCAGGATTATCTGCACAAATATTTGGATGAATACATCAGTGTGCAGTGAGATCTGAGGTGGATGTGTTTGGCAACCAGCTGCTTGGAATGTCTTTCTGAATGAAGAGCAAGAAAAACATGTGCTTTAAAGTTTTGACCTTCTGTAAGGCCACTTAAAGGATTTTCACTTTGTTCCTTAAAAGTCTAGGTATTTCTGCAACAGCGCAAAACTTCAGATGGAATTTCATCCACAGAAGAAGATATAGCAAAATCTAAATGGATGGTAATAAATCAGCCATCATACTTAGACAATTCACACTCCATCCATTTTCATGCGCTTATACAGGGCCAGGTCACAGGGGCAGCAGGCCGAGCAAAGCACCCCACATGACCCTCTCCCCAGCAACACTTTCCAGCTCCTCCTGGGGGACCCCAAGGTGTTCCCAGGCCAGATGAGATATGTACTCCCTCCAGTGTGTTCTGGATCTGCTACCAGTGGGACGTGCCTGAACCATCCAGATCAGATGCCTGAACCACCTCAACTGACCCCTTTTGATGCGAAGGAGCAGCCGCTCTACTCTGAGCTCCCTCTGGATGTCCGAGCTCCTCACCCTGTCTCTCAGGCTGAGCCCAGACACCCCACGGAGGAAACTCATTTCAGCAGCTTGTATCCGCGACCGCATTCTTTCGGTCACTACCCAGAGCTCATGACCACAGGTGAGGGTTGGGATGTAGATGGACCAATAAATTGAAAGCTTAGCCTTCTGGCTCAGCTCCCTCTTCACAACGGTCCAGAACAGCGCCCGCATCACTGCAGCAGCCGCACCAACCTGCCGATCTACCTCACACTCCATTCTACCCTCACTGCTGAACAAGACCCAGAGATACTTGAACTCCCTCGCTTGAGGCAGTAACTCCCTCCCAAACAGGACGGGGCAATCCACCAATTTCCGGCAGAACCATGGCCTCAGATTTGGAGGTGCTGACTCTCAGCCTGACCACCTTAGGCTGCAAACCGCCCCAGTGCATGCTGGAGGTCACGGATTGATGAAGTCAACAGAACCACATCATCTGTGAAAAGCAGAGAAGCAATACCGAGGTCCCCAAATAGGATCCCTTCCTCCCCTCGACTGCACCTCGAGATCCTGTCCATGAAAATCACAAACAGGATCGGTGACAAGGGACAACCCTGGCGGAGGCAAACACCCACCAAGAGCATGTTTGACTTAAAGCAGAGTATGCGGACGCAGCTCTCACTTTGGTCACACAGGGACTGAATGGCTTGTAGCAGCGAGCCCGGTACCCCTGCAGTCCCGTAGTAACCCCCACACAATTTCCTTAGGGATGCAGTACTAAGCCCTCTCCAAGTCCACATAGCACATGTACACTGGATAGGCCAGCTCCCATGAATACAGTTCATCCCAAAATCAAAAATACACATTTAAAAAGGAATACAGAAATTAAAAAAAACTCAATAGCAATGTCTGTTTTTTAGAAATCATGACCTGTTTAGTCAAAATAATGCACAGACCTTGCAATTTCATGTTGAGAACAAAGACCACACCTCAAACACATCCCATTTTCAAAGTATTTAGGCACACCTGATGCATTCTCTCTCTCCTCAACGCATTTCTCACATCCCATCTGCCCAAAGCCTTCTCGCTTCTTACATCTTTTTCTCTACTCTTTTTCTACTTTCTCTACTTCCTGCCTTCGAAAACATCCATCATCGCCTTCGCCTGCTACCCAGAAACCCAGCCTTCATCCCTCAATCCTCATCCCTTTATTCCTCACTCTTCATCCCTTAATCCTCATCCTGTCATTCCTAACCTTTCCTCTATTCACCCCTCAACCCTTCCACCCTTATCCCATCATAATTCATCTCTTCATCCCTCATCCAATTGACCCTCGACCTCCATCCATTCTTCCCTCGACCCTCATCTCCTCATCCTTTCATCCCTCAACCCTCCTACCCTCATCCCTTCATCCCTCATCAATTCGACCCTCTACCCTCATCCATTCCCATTCATTCTTCCCTAAACCCTTCAACCTTCATCTCGTCATCTCTCAACCCTTCATCTTTCATCCCTTCATTCTTCATCCCTCACACTTCACCTCCTCACCCCTCCGTCTTCATCCTTCATCTGACCCTCATTCCTCACCCTCCATCCCCTCATCCCTTCATTGTATATCCTGTCATCCCTTCATCTATATCCTCTCATTCTCTAATCCCTCCATCCTCACCCCTTCACACCTTCTTCTGAACCCATAATCCATCATACGCAGTCTTTGTCAGTGAATCTATATTAATAATTAACAAACAGCACGAAAGGTGAGAGGAAAAACATGTATGTTTGATTTTGGGGTGAACTGTCCCTTTAAGAAACACTATTTTGGAGTGATGAAGGAAGCTTTCTTATTCCTCACTAAATCATTTTATATGTACAACAACTATTAACGTTTGTATTTCCAAACAACTCTAACTGTGCAGTTTAATCGCACGCATGACTCCTCTAGTGATGACTTAACTCATGACATTGTAAACTGTGGTTGCTGTTATGATCCTCGTTTGCTCAGATCTTTTCTTCTACGTCAAAGCTGAAAACATTCCTTTCTTTACTGCCGACTCCACCCTGTAGTGACTGCACCCTTTCTTTTAAACTCAATTTGAAATCACTTTGAACGGTCTTTTTTATCTTTGCACCTCTTGTCCGCACTTTTACTATTTTAGTGGTGATTCTCTTTTTAATTTTGATTTTGGGGTGAACTGTCCCTTTAAATTTTGCACAATTCAACCTACAGCTAGGCGTAATGTTTCTGAATGTTTTTTATTTTATTGCAGAAACCCTTGCTGACGTCAGTCATTAAGCTGTTTTTGATTATGTGTATTTTGATGAGGATCTGGATTCAGATGGAGAAAATATTTACTAAACAAAGAGGTCTAGAGCTGTGCAGCCTTGGCGGAGGCACGCTGTCTGGTTGCATGCGTGCAGATCTTTTATTGGAAGGTATTTCATAACCCATTAAGGGTTTTCCTCATCTCTAAGAATTCAATGTAGCATCTCAATTAATTAAATACACACAAGGCTTAATTTTAATTCATTACAGCTTTTCATGAAGCAGCTGTGCCCTTCACTGCAGACGCCTGTGCCCCAGTGCTTCTACATTTAAAACAACTTTGGGATTCCTGTGCCAACATTTATCACCTGCAGCCTCTAATGTTGGGGAGGTGCCATGTGTCAGTGACACATCCAACACTGCTTAGTTTTTCTCCCAAGGGCCACAGTTGATTTATGCAGGTTGAGGCAGAGTGCACCCAGGCTCGCTGCTCTGCTTGTACCTGTACTCTCAGGAGAGCCGTGACTTTCGGCATCCATACAGCGAGCTAAAGGGAAGCGTGAGAGGAGCGCAGGGAGTGGAGGTGGAGGAGTGTTTCCTTCAAGACGAGGCAGGATTAAATCTCTGATGTGATGATATCCACTGGGCCTGACAGCTAGCACTCTGCAGTGCAGAATGGAAACCAGCTCCATTGTGAGAGAGGTGATGCATCCTGTAGATACCCACAGAGAAATTCTGTTTCCTGACCTTCGGCTGGTGAGGTCAGAGGTCAGAGTCAGCTGCACTGGGAGTCTGTGTTTTGGCTCAAGGGCAGGGCAGATGCTTTCCTACACGGGGCTTAAACCTTGGATGATTCACTGGAAAGAAGGTCTCTGCAGCAACCAGACTAAGCTGCAAAACCTTGGGTTTAATTGCCATGGTCAGCCCAGAACTTAGTAAACACAAGTCACAGCTGGCCTGCCCTCCACACTGAGCTCTGCTGCTGCTGCTGCTGCTGTTGGCCTCATTCTGGGCTCAATTAGATGCGCTCTGGAACAAATGCGCACAACAAAAGCAGGCACAATACCAGGAGACGTGGAGATACCACGAATGCAAACTTTGAGGTGTGTGTTTTGTGGCTCACTAACCTGACTCATGTGATAATCCCAATGCTTTGCCGTTTTCCAGGAGCGCCAGAAGAGCGATGAGGAGGTGAATGAGAGAGACTCCTCGTCCAGAAGCGTGAAGCCCGCAGTCCAAACGGGTCATGTTGTCAGGACGGTAGCAGCCTGTACTTTAGAAACATTTAACGCCTCTGAGACACCGGGTCGACTGTCAATTCAAATGATTTCCATGTGAGCTGGATGCACTTTTCGCTTTGTTGCGACCGTGCACTTTAAAAAGTGACAGTCCCTGCAAACTTCTCCAATTCAGGCCTGGGCATCGCCTGCACCCGCGGGCTGCTCCTGCTGCATTCTCGCTCTTTGTGGACTTGTTTAGGTGTCGGTGTTGACGTCTGCTTGCGAGTAGCTGTCCCCTCCGTCCTCCATCAGTCTCCGACCGACAGCCAGTGACAGCTTAAAAGTTTTCTCTGCAAACTTTCGCAGAGCAGAGCCACCCCCACAGATGGGTGGACTTAAGACAATGGGCTATCTTTCAGCAGGGCTGGAGGCTTAAAGGGGAATGCTACTCCAAGAAATCGGATATGGCGCTTCAGCCCAATTGGCGGCTGCTCCCAAAACTGAGGTCATTTGGGTTTTCAGAGGGTCACATGAGGACCGGTGTCGATATTGGTGCGTTCACTCAGGGAGATGATGAGGTATCAGGAGCCTCAGTGTGCATTATTAAAACCCTCTGCACAGCGCTGCAGGAACCTGCGGTTGAAAACTTTATTGGGAAAGAACTTTGGAAACCCCGGACCTACATGTGTAATGTCTTTAACTGGAGTGGAAAAAGAGGCTGTAGTGAAAAACATGCTCTCTGAACTCTACATCATTGATTTGCTTTATCAGTCTCCATCTGTTTGAGCTTAGCGCCCCCTCTAGCGGACAGATGAAGACACGATGGAGCACTGATGATGCTCCTGCACATCACCTCTGGTATTATTAGGGGAGAGCGGGGCTGGTCGTCACACTTTATACTGTCCTTTACTATATTTTATTTGTAGATTTTTAGATTTAAAACAAAGATTCGGATTTGTTTTTAAAAAGTTCTCATAGGCACCAGCTACAGAACAGATGTCTGTAATTATGCATATAGCATCAGTACACAAATGTCGTTTGTCCAACCCATTATGAGCAAGTATGTGTTCATGCAAACACTTTTTACTTTCATTTGAACCCTGTAAACACAATGTCCTTAAAAGATTCCCTTTCGATGTGAAGCCTAAAATGTCAGGCAGGTATGGCGTGACCTTTCTCTCCTTAAACTTATACTGCTCGAGAGATATGGACAGTCAAAAAGCCACTTGTGACATCCATCCTCATCATGAAGTTGGCTGTCACTGTGGTATTTTAATGGGGAAAAAATAAACAGTAGTAAGCAATCTTAAAAATGAATTTAAAATGTTTACATCATTGGCTTTTCTTTTAAAAAATGCAACAACCCAACCAGGCTCATGCAGCGAGGGAACATAAGCAGGAAAAACCATTCCTATGTGTTGACTTGATGGTGTAACCACAGCTTGGTGACAACTGGGAGCCACTGATGAAGGCATCACCCACATGTGGGTTCAGTGTAGTTGTACATCCTGACGGTGTGGTCATCTGTGCTAACTGACACACCACTGAGTTGATCAAGTCCTTGAAACAGACTTTCCTAAATTCCTAAATATTCTTCATAGTTTGTGAAATCATATTCTCAGTTCAAACAGTCTGAGGTGAGGATGAGGCTGGTCCACATGCTCCTTTGTTCTCCAGAGGAAAACATCTGCCACCTGTGAGCTGTGGCTACATAGACTCTGGGCCCCGCCCCCTCAGGAAGAGGGAGGCAGGTGGGAGAGGCTGGGGATTTTCTGTGCAGGTAAATGCTCACAGGTAGAGGGATGCTTGAGGATTTTTTTGTATAAAAACGTAGAAGATAAACACAGAAGAGCTCAATATTTAAAGTCTGGAATAAAAACACAAGTCCTCTAACCTCAGTGTCAAGTGTCCACGGGCCCTTTCCCACTTCCTTTCTTTCTGTCTTTTCTTTTTGGGGACCACAATTTCCCATTTATGGGGACAGACATGACAGTGTGTGTTGGTGCTCCAGCTCACTCAGCACTATAATTGCTGTGTTTAGAGATGAATCCAAGTGCAGGGGTGGTGCCTTTAAGGGGTGAGAGGGGCCTCAAAGAGCTCCCACATTTTCTATACAAAGTTCGGTCTTTAAATCAAGTTATTTAGCCAGTTTTAATTTAGTTATGACACTATTTCATTCATATATCCTGTTAGGGGGGGCTGGAGCCTATCCCAGCTGACACTGGGTGAGAGGCAGGGTACACGCTGGACAGGTCACCAGACTATCACAGGGCTGACACACAGAGACAGACAACCATTCACACTCACATTCACACCTACGGACAATTTAGACTCACCAGTTAAACTGCATGTCTTTGGACTGTAGGAGGAAGCTGGAGCACCTGGAGGAAACCCACGCTGACACAGGGAGAACATGCAAACTCCACATAGAGGGGTTTGAACCAGAAACCCTTTTGCTGTGAGGCGACAATGCTAACCACTGCACCACTGTGCCCATTACTAATTACTTATAAAAACAACAAAACCAAACTTTTCATTCCAGGCTTTTCAAGGGCCCCGTTCTCGTTGGGGCTCTAGGAAACCAGTCCCCCCATAGGATGTCACTACAAGTGTCTTACTAATAAAATGACCCCGCAGATGACCTTTGACCCCAGTTCTGAACATTTTGGCACCTCTCCAGAGTGACAACTAATGATTGTGACAACCGACCCTGCTCTGCCCTTCACAGTTACGATGCTCCTACAGGGCAAACATTAACTGACCCCTGGAGAGATCTTGGTGATGATGTGCACAACAAAACGGATTTTAGTTCACTTTTCATGATTAAGTTGACATTCTCCTATTTGTACATCTCTCCACCACCTGTCTGATGAGCTGGCAGTGTGTGTGAGGCAAATATTAACTCATAGAGACTAATCAGTAAACCAGTCGTGGTGTTTGCAGTTGGATTCTGGAGGATTTACACTCGTCTCTGTGCCTGTCTGCGTCTCTGTCACATCTTGTGCAGCCAATCGTGGCTCAGCAGAGGAGCGACACACCTGTATAAAAGCAGACTCAGCCTCACTGAATGGGGATAAAGAGCGAGGACTCTCCCATGGAGCGTCAGGGCTGTGTTTGCGTCTAGCCTGTGCGCGCAGCGGAACGCCTGGTGCGAGTCCAGGTACGTGACTTTAAAGATGGATGACTTATTCAACCACAGCGGAGGAGCTCTGAACAGAAGTTCACCTGGCGACGAGAAATTCAGTTTCGAAGACATCGACGTGAGCGCAGACGGCACCTCCATCCTGAGGATCCTCATCTCCGTGGTGTACTCTGTAGTTTGCGCGGTGGGTCTGGTGGGGAACCTGCTCGTGTTTTTCCTCACGAGGTTACGGCAAGGTCGGAAGAAGTCCACCATCAATTTTTTCATCATCAACTTGGCAGTGACGGACTTCCAGTTCGTGCTCACTCTGCCCTTCTGGGCCGTGGACACCGCGCTGGACTTCAGCTGGCCGTTTGGAGACTCCATGTGTAAAATCATCCTCTCGGTCACCGTGATGAACATGTACGCCAGCGTGTTCTTCCTCACTGCCATGAGTGTGACCCGCTACCTGTCTGTCGCCTCGGCCCTAAAGAAGAAAGCGTACAGGAGGTCCCGGTGCGTAAAGTGGGTGTGCGCGGTGCTGTGGGTGGCGGCGACAGTGGCCACAGCTCCCACAGCTATCTTCTCCACCGTGACTGTGGTCGCCGGTGAAAAACTCTGCCTCCTGAAGTTTCCAGAGGGGCACGACTGGCTCGCCCTCTATCACATCCAGAAAATATTAATAGCCTTCATCATACCCATGCTCATAGTCTGTGTTAACTACCTGATGCTGCTGCGCTTCGTGAGGCGGAGGAGCATGGACAGCAGCAACCCCAAACGGAGATCTAGAGTCACCAAATCTGTCGCTATCGTGGTTTTGTCTTTCTTCTGCTGCTGGATGCCAAATCATGCCATCACCTTCTGGGGCGTTCTGGTCAAATTTAACGCGGTTAACTGGGACAAGTCATATTACATGGTGCACACGTATGTGTTCCCTGTCACCGTGTGCTTGGCGCACGCGAACAGCTGCCTGAACCCGGTGCTTTACTGCCTGATGAGGCCAGAGATCAGGAAGATGCTCAGCGCGTTGTTTTGGAGAGTGTCCACTCCATCCTCAAAGAAGAGCTGCGCCACGCGCTCTTTTACGCACGGAGAGACGCAGGGAGTCGTGCCTCTCCAGATTATGAGCAATGGGGAGTACACGCTGTCCATCATAGACCGTAAAGGTTTGCCAAGCTCCAAAATGATCCCTCGGTAACTTGAGTGCGGTGAAACATACTGTAACACCTCATGCAGCTGCTTTTTGCTCTGGTTGTCCACCTGTGACTGTCATGACTCGTGCGTAATGCTTTCGCCACTACTTCACATTTAAACATTTTTGATAATAAATAAAGATGAACGTTATCACCTGGTCGGCATGATGACATGAACTATGTATGAGAAGTGTAATGTGGAGTTTTTTTTTAAATTCCTACAGCTGTCACAACAATACCTATCACCTGTTAATTTCGTTGGCGAACAAAACGCTTCTCTTTCCAAGACACCGGGCAACAGAGAGACGGGGACAGGGGGACTGCCAGCTTCAAGTGGGACTATGTTATGAAAAAAGAAGTGTGCAGTGTTTTCTGCTCTGCCTGTAAATCAATTGCTTTTCAACTTGAAGTAATACGAACATCTTAAATTCTGTGGCATCCTTAATTCTTTACAATTCTCTGTATAGCTGTGCTAAATTTTGTACACTGTATGTTGTCCTCACATGTCTGCATTGTGTCCACTCACTGCTGTATGTACAAAAAAGAGCATATATATAAATATATATTGTATATTTTCTCAGATGCACTGTTTTTACACTGGAGGTTTGTCTCACATGATTAAATAACATGAATGTTGACAGTTTGTCATCCTGTCAGACTGAGCAGGTTCATTTCTTTCAGCAACAATAAAAGAATTCTCTATGAGAGGTGTCATGCATGCATTGTTGAGTTTGACGCAGATTGCACAGATAAAGGCGGAGAATGTGGCACACCTGGTGGTATATTCAGGTAAGGAATCTACACATGCAGTGTTGGACAGCTCCTTTTCACTGAGGTTAGTGCATATTCAGCACTGGCTCTATAAGCTGTCAGGTAAAGACAGGGTGGAGGTAATTATGGTTGCACAGGGTCCAGCAGCTCTCACTTTGCATTCAGCAGAGGTGCAGGTCATCCTCAGGTGATTAAGCAAACCCAGAACAAGAGAACCAAGAGGAGAGGGGGGTCTCCTGCCTGCAGGCGGCTCGATCTGCTGCCATGTTTGTGCACTAATGAGCATGTGTTCCTGTCTGCCTGTTCTCCTCCCTGTGCCATGAGGCCACTGTGTTTCATGTGGCCTGTGCATGATGCTGAAGGGGTGGTGTGAAGGGATGATAACAAGGCGTACAAATTGCAGACTTGTTTCTATAACACGTGTTGGGGATCTATAAGTATCCGTCCACAGTGGTGGCCTGACTGATCTTAGTCAATTCTATTTATAACCCAGAATCACAAAGCACTCATGACCTTGGATACAGATACAGAAAATCACATAACAATCCTGTAACAATGAAGATGAAGGGGAACAGGTACATATATGAACCCACACTCTCTCACAGATGCCTCACTGTTAGAGCCTATATATACTGTAACATGTTCTGCAGCATGTCGACATAACCTCACATTTGTTTTACATTAACTGACTGTGCTCTGTGTGCTCGGATTTACGGCTCATCTTTAATTCAGTTCCTTTGGCCGTACTCACTTTCTTGCCCTCGCTGGATCTCATTAGGTTTGCAGCTGCAACAATCTAATTCCCTCCTCAGCGAGGGATCAATATGTTTTCAGCGCAGCACTGACGGCAGCAGATGGTTAGCATGTGTCAGCTGAGTGAATCAAACCTGCGTCCCCAAACGCAAATGACAGTTTCACTAAATCACAGCACCACAGGGGAGCTCTCTTCATTTGTTAGTGCTTTCTTTTAACTCAGAGGACGCTAACAACCACTGACAATACTCTCATTTGCCTTTAAATTAAATTCTTCTTTAGATGTGAGAGAAAACACTGCAGCCCAAACAACACTTGTAGGTTTTGGGAGGCTTTGATTGGCAGGTGGCTTCACAGTCATCTCTGTGCTTCAGTTTGCAACTTGTTAACTTTTTGTCATATTTACTGAAACTGTCACTACATCCACACAGAAGTAGGAGACAAATTCCTCTTTCTCCTCTTAGTGCTCTGATTGCATTTACAACCGAGGAGTCTGTAAGGCAGCTGTCAGCACTGCTCATGAACTGTGGTCAAACGGTCAAACTAGGCAGCACTAAGTAAATATGAGTCAGGATTTTGTCACTGATTCATATAAACGTCCTCTCAAATGGGAAAAATAGCTCAAAAAGTTGGTGAAAATTTTGGTACACAAGTTGTCAAGTTTTTTTTCTTCATGTGTAATTTGTAATACGGTATGAATGTTAGTTGCCGTCCACATACAGTGACCTGGATTAGTTAGAAAAGTTATTTATTAGCATTAAAGCACCATTTCAGTAACTGACGTACAGCAGCAACAAGTCTAGGACAAAATCACTCTGTAATATAAAGCCTCAAACATGTTTAAATGTTCTGAGCACTAAAATACAACACATCTTCTTTGTAGCATCCATTTTGTTTCCATATTACGACTTAAAGCTCGTGAACACACTGAAGTCTGAAGAACGACTTCCCCACTCAGGACATGGAGCCATCTAAGGAGCATGTGAATGCAGCATACTGTTTAATTAACACTAGAAGGTCAAAGGGCATCGTGCAAAGTTATTACGTTCACACTGTTGCTTGCTGCTAACTAGTTAGCGGTTGTGTCGGTACAGCTGGAGAAATTACTGTCAGCAGAATTCAACATGTCTCTTTCCATAGAGTAAAACAATGGATGGTCACACAACACTTTGTCCAACTTGTCTTAAAATTGGGTGAAAAAGTTATAACTCGCTGTCACAGGCACAAGCACCACATCCTGATCAGATCAGATCACATTGCGTCTTGGTGGTTGCTACAATAAGAGTGATTTCAGACCTAGAGTTGTCTTGCTTTGGTCTGAATCAGGGACTAATTTTGTTATAAAGTTGTATAATTGTCTAGAGCTGGTTCGTGTCCTCACGAATGTGCATATTAAGACTGTCCACTTGTGATCGGATTACCCAGACACAGTTTAATACCAGGTATAAACAGGGCCAACATTTGTTATTTCAACCACAAATATGATGAAATAATATTGCCTACTGCAGCTTTTAATTATCTTCACTCTGGATCTCTCCCTCCATAATCGTAGCCTCTCTCTGATTAATTGACATGATTTAAATAAACAGCACTCTTATTTCCTCTGGGCTCCTTCCCGCAGCTGAAATCCCTCAGGCGTTCATTAAAAAGACATTCACAGACATATACAATGTTTTATTTGTAGGCATATTACAGCTCTTCTCATCAAAACAGGACAAACTGACATTCGTTGGTAACACCAGGAGGGTGCTGACATACTGTAAGCAATGTGCATTTACCGGACTCATCTTTATGGCATCTGATCGTCGTTTAGTTACAGTTACTCATCAGAATTACTTTGTTGATATCCATGTTGCCTGCAGTACTTTATGCACATCCTTTTGCTCTGATGCAGTGCACGTTAAAAAGCATGCAACGTCTCGTAACAGGTTCAGTAACACAAAGCCTCGTTGCTTAAGTTACAAAGTAATGCCATAAACCACGTGGAAAAATACTGAAAACCATTATAATATTTGAAAGAGTATAAAAAGGTACTTAACTATTTACAAAATTCAAGTTAATTTTGTACAAAGTAAAAGTGCATCAAATGGTTAATGTTTTCCAGGATGAACATATTAAAAAGAAAAAGGAGTGAACTCCTAAAAGCGGATGCAGGTTTAGAAGATTCTGCTCTGGAGAAAAAAAATTAAGAAACGTCTCTGTAAAAGCCCGACACACCAAACCGACATCAAAGAGCAAGTGGAGACGAAGACCGACTGTTGCATTGCCTCATGTTGCTTGTGTCTCAGCCAAAACGTTGCTCTGAACACACTGCAAAAATGACAACGGCCAACTTGCGCGAAAGTTCTGCACGTGCATGAGAGGACATAACTTCATGTCAGCAGGCGGCGGTAGTCTGCATTTGTCATTCAAAAAGGGAAACTGGAAGGCCAACAGGACGGATTCAAGATGCTAGTTAGCCAGTTAGCACATTAACAACACAACCCAATGTTGACTGAACAAAGGATATTTACCGTGCGCCAGCAAGTAATACCACAAACAGTTACTTACTGTTTCTCCTGAAGAGCTCAATGGCTAAAATATTGCCTTACGTAATATAACAAGTAGGTTTCCCTCTCACACCCTTTTGACTTCCGCCATTTGTTTACTTTCCTCAGTTCTGTTTCTCTTGTCGTGCACTGAGCTGAACTGCCTATCAGAGTGATTTTACCCACCGTCGAGCTACGACGCTCTGACGCTGATTCAACATGCTGAATCGGCTGAGAAAAAGCTGACATGGGCCGACTAGCGCCAACGACATGGGACACACTGCAGAAACTAGCGCACCACAAACGGCCCGACAGTGACCAGCGGTTGACCATCAGCTTGGTGTGTCAGGATTCTTAGATAAACATGAATCTTCTTTGTACTCTGGCGACTTTAGGTCAGTTTAGTTTCTTCATAAATTATTATGCAAGTGAGCTGAACATGTTGCAGATAAAAATCTTTTAAACATCGAATTCAATATACAGTATAGTAACTTTACATTTGCGGTAGCTTTTGGGTGGCAAGTCACCCTTGAGGTTCTTCATGTATTTCAAAATTTACCATAAGAGTTAAATAAATACACATCAGGAAGAGACAAAAAAATGATTGGCTAACGCTTGCCTCAAGGGCAAATTGTGGCCTGAAATTCTTGGGACAGATCGATCAAAGCTCGCTCTGTTCTTCTTTTCAAACGGCCGGGAAAAGCACCAGCCTGAAGCCAAGAAAACAACAGCTCAAAGATCTGTGGAAGGTACGACACTGGAGGGCAGTGAATACATAGACAAAGGAGGCCCTAATGTCGCAACAGTGCAGGAATGCTAAGTGAGTGTGACAGTGCTGACTCTTGGGGGTCAGGGGTCGTGGCGTGGGACAAATCCAGTGCACTGAACAAGCCTTGCTTCAGCGGTCATGCGGAGCTGTCGATGCGGTGCCACTGTGGTGTTGGGGAGCAGGGGGGAGGTGGGTTGGTCCCTGAGTGTCGGGTCCCCTGTGGAAAAGGCGTCTGTTGGGGGCCCTCAGCCTGCGTTACCGCTCTTCGGCCACTTTCCCGTTTGCCCCCTGCTCGTCCTCGTCTCTCCGTTTCTGCCTCCTGAAGAAGCCGAGCTGGGAGGGAGAGAAACACATACAGACATCAGACATGAAGCTCAAACTAACAATAGAAGAGTGTCTGTCCTTCAACAGGGGATCAAAATAATCTGAATTCAAGGCGCTCGTGGTTGCTTTTTTTTCCCCAGAGAAAAGAGTTCAACTATGTCTTATGCTGCATTCACATTACAGGACTTCATGTTCAATTTGGATTATTTCCAGCATCCAGTAACATCACACACATGGAAGAGCAACAAAAACACATCATAATTGTGAACCTGGCATTTGGGGAAAAATAGATGTAACCATGTGCTGCTGGTTGGGAGAGTGTGTAGCATATTTTTGGACCCACTGGAGCAATGGGCATTTGTTTTCAGGATAATGGACTGACGTACAAAAGGGCTTTCATTCCATTAGCTCCATTAGCAGCTATTCCTGGTAGTTGTGTGGAGAGAGAGGTGTGGGTGCAGCCAGGAGAGGAGCCAGGAGTGGTGGGGCGGGATGTGGAGGGATCACAGAGGAACAGTTCTTCCAAACCCTTAGGATGTCCATGGCGACTTGTTTATATCTCTGTTGGCGCCTAATGACACACTATCAGGGCATGAAGGCAAGCTGTTCCCATAAGAAAGGGTCTGACAGTCGCGCTCTATTGACTGGCAGTGGCGGTACAGCTGCGGCAGCCTTCTGTAGTTTCAATGGACTGCATTGACACTGTACGGTGAGTAATCTGCAGTTCATTCATTCATTTTTCGTGACCTCTTATCCTGTTGGGGGTCACAGGGGGGCTGGAGCCTATCCCAGCTGACATTGGGTGAGAGGCAGGGTACACGCTGGACAGGTCACCAGACTATCACAGGGCTAACACATAGAGACAGACAGCCATTCACACTCACATTCACACCTACGGACAATTTAGAGTCACCAGTTAACCTGCATGTCTTTGGACTGTGGGAGGAAGCCGGAGTACCTGGAGAAAACCCACGCTGACACAGGGAGAACATGCAAACTCCACACAGAAGGGCTCCCCCGCCCTGGATGTATCGGGATAATAAACCTGAATTCTGATGTCACTGTTCTCACAGCTGATGTAGGACCACATATGGAAGTAGCCCAGATCTGATTTGAAAAAACGGGATGTGAATGTGTCCATACTACTCTACTAAAAGTCAGATCTGTTTTCACATGAGAGCAAAAAAATCCAATGTGGGCAACACCTGCTTGTAATGTGAACATAGCCTGACAGTCTTAAATTAATGACTGGAGCTGGCTCAGCTGTAATCAGGCCACCTGAGAGGGGAGTATGGGTCAAGTGATAAGAACACACAACCACTTAATTATCAACTGACCAGTGTTAATGTGTCACACTTAGTTCATGCGATGACGCCTAAGACAAGGTTGACAGCTCTAAAAATGTCAGTAAGTTGACCTTGAGTTGTAATTTTTTTCTACAAACATAAAGTTGCATTTACAGCTTCAGAGCCGAACGCAGTGAAGATGCATTCAGCTGATAAGCCAGCTATAAAATCCAAATCTTCCAGTACATTTGATTGATTCATTTTGTTGCCTGCTCAGAGCCTCCAGTTACTCTCACTGATTAGACTCCTGCTCAAGTGGTGTGAAGATGAAAGTGTCATTTGTAAAACCCACACAGGTGCAACAAGCTATCAGGAGAGTGAGGGAGATGTCAGTCAAACTGTGTGGGTGCTTTTCATCATACCAATGGGTCTCCTCGCTAGAGCTTTCATTCTCTGCACAAACCTGATTGGGCCCGACCCAACCCACCGGGTCTGGGCTGTAATTCTTTTAAAATGTCCCTGGGACTGACTTTAGTTTATTTTAGTCTGTAATAAATGATTTTCTTTCAGTGGAAATTCATGTTTTTAATCTGGCTTGGGCCCAAAACTGCTGCCATGATTTGGTCTCGGTCGGGCTTGGACAGAAACTAAGTAAGTTCATGCAGGGTCTGCAACAACCATAGCTCGACTGCTTGCTTCCCTCCCTAACGTATTTGCTCCTCCCAGCAGGGATGTGAGAGAGAGATGCGTAGGACACACGTGTTTCCTTGCTCTAGGCTCCTCCAGAGGCCTCCTCTCTCCTCGCCTCCTCCAGATGCATTTAAGAGATTGGAAGATCCTTCGTAATGGCGGAGAGGGAATGATTTCAGGGTCACAGGAAGAGAGGATTTGAGGAAGCGTATGTTAGCGTAATGAAAAACCCACACACTGCCCACACCCACGGGATCCTAAGAAGAATTCTAATCAGCAAAAATAAGTGACCTGTGGGTGTTTAACACGACTGTTCACAGCTGTTTAAAGGCCAGATTATGCTTAATGTTGTTCTAATGCAAATCTATCCCAGAGCCAGACACTGTTTATGATCTTTGTCCCCTTTGTTACAGTACGTGTTTCAGTCAATGGCTTCTGTGTTAACCATGGATGTTACCGACTCTTTGACCTTTTACTTCTAAATAAGGTTCTACATTCAGTTTAGTGATGCCATTATTTCTCCAACTAGAAAACTCTCACATGTAGAGAACTCACGTGGTTCAGCTGTTCTTGTTTTATTCTCTCGAGAGTTATATAGTGGACGACACATTTTTCTTTCCAAGATAAATGGCACAATTAAAAATTGAAACTGTCCTCAGTTCTATAAACACTGTTTTTATACTGAAATGATGGGATCGTCTGTCAATTAATACAGTGTCTATGATTGCCTGGGCACTATCTTTGACAGTATAGACTCTATACACACTTGCCTCAAAAGCTTTTGCTTTTTGTATGTGCAGGGCAGAGCAGTTTGCAAGACACTTTCATCACACATGTACAAAGTATAGATGTGTATTCTGAATACAACTCACTATCACTACCAATGAGGTCAAATTTTATTTTTTTTCTGAGTCTTGAAAGTGTGCATAAATAATCTAAAGCAATTTAAAACAGTGCATTTGCTCTACTACTCCAAAGACAGACTGCATTAGATGTTCCCTGATTTTTCCTCCCTCTGTAGCAGGTGTTAAGAGGCAGACGGGACATTAACACATTCTCTTTGGGCATGTTAGAAATTGTTTATTTATTGGAAGAGTGTATTTGAATGTTTCTCTGATGCCTTTGAGAAGAAATGGGAACTTAACCCACTAGTTGCTGTCCTAGGTGCCACAATTGTTACCTTTGGTAGACACATATGAAACTCAGGCTGTTTCATATGGTATGGTTGTAGCAAGGAAACTTATGTGGAAGTCAGACTGTGCACCAACATAAGATATGTGGAAATGAGAGCTGAAGAATGTATTGTACTCAGAAAGGTTACAGTTTTCTAATCAGAATAAGATTTAAATATCTGTCAGAATTTGGAGTAAGGACAGTGAATTGGGTCTAACTGAGTAGCTGTATACCCTCTGTCGCTGAGAACATATATTTTATTTTTACTAATAATTTTTAAGTCCCAGGACTTAAATCTTAATAGTACTTTAAATCAACTCTCAGTCAGCTCATGGTGCTTTTATTCATTATGGTCTTACTCTCTGGAATTCTCTTCCACATGAACTACAGTCTGCTACAACAGTGTTCTCTTTTAAAAGCAAACCAAAGAAACATCTTTTTTCACAAGCTTTTAGTTTGGTTTTTAAGTATATTTTATTTGTTTTAGGAATTAGTATCATCATTGTCATTATCTCCTCCTTTTTTTAAGAATAATGATTATAACAGTACCCTCTTATATTGTTTGTTTTTATCATGTCCTGGTTGTTTTTATATATGTGTAATACTTTATTATCTTACATACCTATCATCATTTCTCTTCTGTCCAATATTGGCCTCCATTGTTGTCCACATTTTTACCTGTGGTCTATCTGTAGTGCTCAAGCTCTGCTTTGTAACACAGTGTAGCAATACAGAGACTAATGTTCACGGTTTTTGCTAGAAGCGTGTTGTAGATTACAAACTGAGTGTAAAGCAGAGAACTTTCATTCACTTGGTAACTGTATCAGCTACAAGTATTGGGTTCAGAGATGGTGCTTCAAGAATCGCTGTTAGTGTGTCACATTCAGAAAAACTGTAATGTAACTGTGAGATTTGACCTGTCTCTCTGTCTACAGGCATTATTTCATTTGCTACCAGAGGGTGGCAGCATCCCCCACTTTGTAGTGCTGCCGTGACTATCGTTCAGGTTTAAAAAGGGCCATGAAGAATACAGATAACATCAGGAGAACAAAATTAACTTGGCTATAGAATAATAGACCTACTTTAGATTAAAACAGCAACAGCACTGAGGCACACCTGATCTTTGGCAGTCTGATGTAGTTACCTCTCATAATTCTTTAAATAAATGTGTTTTATATGATGACTTACCTTCCATAGAGCAAGACTGAGCAGGGCTAACAATAAGAGTCCTCCCAGCGTGCTGCCGATGATAATCCAGTTAGGGATTCTGTAATCTCCCTCCTTCCTGATCTCCAATATTATCTGTGGACGAGACCATGTTTGAATCATTAGATTAGAAAATGTCTTTTTTCAAATACACACTGAACTCCTAATGTACAAAAATATACATATAATGAACATACAGTTATATATATTATCATAAATTGAGTACACAAGGCACAGGCAGTAATAACGCACTCTGCCGACACATGATGATGATGATGATGATACTGGATTATAAATAATTGCTGTAGCTATATTCAGCACATGGACACAATATTATAGACTCCTTATGTGACTCTTGAATCAAACATGACTATTTTACAGAAATAGGTCTGAAACAGGACTATAAATGTTCTTTCCTTACATGTATATTTAAAGGAAGTCTTGCAGCACAGATCAGAACCAGATTTACCACAAAATCCGTTCCTCTTGTTTCACTAATAATACATTTACGTCAGCTGAAATAAATCAGTATGCACTGGCCCATAAAAGCAATATGAAGAGAAACTGTATGATTGGCTGTACTGGCCAATAGATGGCAGCAAAGATTAGTGTATGAGTCCAGACTTTTACATGTTGTGCCGCTGGTCCTTTCGGTCCCTAAGCACCACACAGCACGTGTGCTCCAGTACCAACCTTTACTGTCTGATCCTACACTGCTTCACTCTCACAGAGCTGTGCTCAACTGCAGCAGAGCCCACTGATATCTGTGTAACTGCAGCAAAATATGCTCCTGTTTAGTGTTACATGTTTTATACTATTTTAATACTTTCAGTCCATTTAAATAAGTTTTTAAGACTGATCTCTTTGAGCACAGAACTCTGTATTCACACATGGAGCGGATAAAAATCAGAGAGTCTAAATCTGATCAAATTATGATGCTATTATGAGCTCAGATTTAAGTTGGGTCAAACCCGGGACAGAGCCACTTTACAGTATTAGTGTTGTTGACTCACATGTCTGACAGGCCTCTCTTCATGTAAAAACATGGGGCTGGAGGAGGGGAGCTCCACCGATGCACTGGTTCCCAGTTCCAGGATTTTAAACTTCAGCTGGAGAGGAAACCAAAACATGCTGCCAGTTTTCACAAACACATCACACAGCTGAAAGACTACAAAGCTGTCATCACTGCGGAGTCAGAGCAGAGTAACAGCAAGATGAATAAAGCGCTTGCATGCAGTTGTGTCATTATAAAGCCGGGGATTTCCAGCTTTATGCGTGCATGTTATAGGGTTTTATACTCACTGCGTGTAAGGTATCTATTCTTAGTGCTCCTGTGATTCTGACTGCGATTTCTCTGTAGGAGGCCACATTGACAGTGCACTGGATTGGCAGAGTGAGCGTGTTGGATCGGTTCTGTGTTAAGAAACCAGACATGAGCCTCAAAGTGATGAAAAGCTACAGAGGGTGGAAATAAAAATATTATTTGGGGTTGAATTTGGTTGGTTTTTACTTTACCAAGCGGGAGAAGCGTGTAAGGTCCTCAGGTGCTGCCCTGCTCTGTGCCACGTGCTGAGGTGGTAAACAGCGTGTACCATCTCTCTGAGGTGACATAAGAGAAAAAACATCTGTTAGTATCTTATAACTCTATATCTGCAGAGACCGGATGAAATAATATTCTGATTGGCTGATAGCGTTACATGACAACCAAGAACAAACATGGCTCTGTAATTAATGGAGTACTTTAACACAGTGGAAGATATGAGAAGATCAATACAGATCTCCATGTCTGTATGTTGAGCACAGAGCTGAGGTCGGGACCTGGTTATCCTAGCTTAGCATAAAGACTGAATGTAGAAGGGAACATCCTGAAAAAGTGTACAACCAGTGGCGGCCCTGGCATTTTGGGTACCAGGCAAGCCTCCCCCTGGCGCCCTGATAGCTGGATCTCCTCCTGCCGATTACAACACGGATTTATTAAGTTTCTTTTCTTTTCTTTTTTAAATTTCATTGTATTTCTCTCCATATACACTCCTCGCAGTAGTGTAGTGGTGCTTCAGTGGGCACCAGAGAGCTTCTGATGTTTTGACACGACAATGATACAGCGTGTTTTGGGGCTCACATGATGTCGGATAACTGACCCAGCACTGCTTACAAGCACTTGTAAAGCTGTCTTACTTATAAATAAGCCTGTTTCCAAAACTGTTGTTTAGGAGGGTACTGAATCATGAAGTTTGTAAATAAAGTTGTATTTTCGCTGACCTTAAACTTTGTTTGTCCAAGTTCTTTAAATAGCACTAACACTACACCACATAGATTACAGACAGTGGCAGGTGCTAAAACATAATCTAACAGCACAAGTAGAGAGGAAACTCAACAAACTCATTAAGCCCCTCCCCACAACTTTTGATTGTCCAATCATAGCTTGGCAACAATTTAACAGTGCAGGGGAGTGTTCTTAAATTTTTTTTTAATTTTTAAGGAGAAGAAGTGCCAATATTCTTTCAAAAGTTCACTGGCTCCCAGTTAAACACCCCATTAACTTTAAGATCTTACTCCTCACCTTTACGGCCATCCACAACCTCACTCCTCTGTACCTCTCTGAACGCTTGCACAACCTCACCCCCACCTGCACTCTCAGGTCTTTCTCTTCCTGTCCTGCCAGCCCCCCTGACCACCATGAGGCCTTCCAGCCACTCTACCCCCCCTTGACCTCCCTTTCACCAGACATTTGTAGCATCAACTCTCTCTCCACTTTCAAATCCTGCCTTAAAACTCATCTCTTTAACATTGCCTATTCAATTTGACTCCTGTCCGTCTAGTCACGCACAACAACAACAACAACAACACTCCTCACAAGTAGTAAACAGGGTGCACATTTAACAACAGCAAAACTACATCAAAACATCCGTTTACAAACTCTCAAACAACTATTGCACCATAATCCAAGTCTCCTTGATCCAGCCACATGCTCAGTACTTCCAAAACACGTGTATTTCCACTTCAACGTTACAATATAAAACACTTCAGCCTATGAATAGCGCACTGCTCTGGTTAAGCAGAGTTCAAATGTGTGTTCAAAATGCATTCAGGCACACTACTCCTCCGTGCATGAAGCTGTTTGTACTGATGTGTTTTAAATTACAAGGTTTTAGTACTGAGCATACAACTGGATAAATGAGACTTGGAATATACTGCACAAGTTGTGTGAGAGTTTGTAAACGAGTGTTTTGATATAGTTTTGCTGTGGTCAAATGTGGATACTGGTTGCTTGAATTCATGAAGATTGTTTTCTGGATTCTCTGATCACAACAGAGGCACAAGAGACAAACAAAAGTTCTTCATAAAGAATTTAAGGAAACATGCGATGAATAATTGACATACAAGTAATAATTTTGTAGGTGGAGTGTTCCTTTAAACCAAGCAGCCTAACTTTGAGGTTACACACTCACCTGGTCGATATAGAAGTCAGATATCTGCAGGAGTTGGTTCCCATTTTTCGTCATTTCTGGGATCTCAATGTTCAGCTGCAGATCCTTTACTGGAAAGTAGCCAAGGTTCTGGATCTGAGAGACAACAAGGAGTAAACTGTGTAAATTATTTCCAAGTCCCCTGTGACCCTCGAAAGTACAAGCAGATATAGCTAATGGATGGATGGATAGATTTCCAAGCTTTCCTGTACAGTGAACTAAAGTAATGATGCTGATGATGCTCTTGTCTCTCACCTGGAAAGTGAAGTTGAAAGGAGGGCCTATAACTCCGGGCTCCTCCAGCGACAGCTCTGATTTGATGTCATACCGCGTTGGATTTGAATCCCTTTTGAATTAAAATACAATAAACACAAACAAAAAACATGTGAAAAAGCATTATTTTCCTTTCATCTGGGCTTTAGAGCATATTTTGTATGTTGCGTAGCTGAATACATGATAACAAAGACCCAATTCCAGCTTTCAGCTATTTTCCCACACTGATATTAATCTGCATTTTCCAGATGCCACTGAATCACTCACTTCAACTAATTACTTCAAGAGCCTCAGCAACATGTGTTGTTTGGTAAGATGTTCAGAGATCGACAAACCTAGTGAAGAGAAGGTCTGCCTCGTACTTCAGTGAGTAATAGATATCATTGAAATTGTCAGCCGTGCTCATTTCCTCGCCATCGCTGTGGAGAGAACGAGACAAAAATATTCAAAGAACGTAAGCGATGATGTTACAGCAGGACACACCAGTTGAAATATTTATCCTTGTAGCTCAGCTGTGGTTGCAGCTTTTTATCTTATCTTGAGCTCGCCACATGGTCTGTGCTGTGGGAGTGATGCTTGGTCGTTATATTCATGGATGTCTTAGTTGACCGTGAGCATCAGTGAGGACACAGAGGACAGTTCAGGACAGACTTCTCTCCATGCAAATAGGAAATTATACAGTTGTCAATCATTATAAAATACAGATGAGGGTTTAAATTGATGTTCGCACCTTCTGGCCTCCAGGATGACTCTGATGTGCTCGAGGAAGACAGTGCGACTGAACTCAAACTCCAGGCGAAACGACATCTGCACAGACGAGAAAAGAGTTTAAAGGATTAAACCAGTTTTAGCAGTTTATCATCATTACATTTTTATAATTACAAACACTAAATGCATGGGTTAAAAGCTTTTTTTTTACTTTATAAACTACTGTATATACCCTCTCCAACAGTAAAGGCCCTCCATTATGGATTAAGGAGTAAAGCCTGCAATAACCTGCTGTAAGTCCTGCGCTTTGACCTCAGGCAGAGAGGCTGCTCAGTTGGTGCTGCTTAAAGAGAGCCAGGGAATTTCCCCTTAGCTGAGGACAATGCAGTAAATACACACACACACACACACACACACACACACACACACACACACACACACACACACACACACACACACACACACACACACACACACACACACACACACTATGCGACCACCAGTTAGAGTCAGATTCAGGGCAAAATATAAAGCCAGAAGCAGAAAAGAGAAGAGAAAAGACACACAGAGACAAAATAGAAAATAGACGTCAGGATGTAAGAAAATGGAAATCATCAGAGGAAATCCAAACATTAAACTGAGGGAGAACCCAAATCTAGAGAGGAAAGGGGAGGAGAGGAGAGGAGAGGAGATTGATTGGCAGAAGAAAGCAGACGGAGCTGACCATTGTTTACAGTCCTTCATGCCGTAATGAAATCCTGACAGACTTCGTCTGACCAAAGAAGAATGCTTAACAAGGTTTACTGAAGCTTCCCTCCTCCCTATAGACTGACTCATTGTTGACAGACCACAGATACAGAACATACATACAAACATGATGACCTATTTTCAGTGGTGGAAAGTGAGTAAGTACATTTGGATGAGTGCTGTACTTTAAGGAGCAGTTTTATCCAAAGCTGAATTACCCACACAGGTCTCTTCCTCTCCAAAACAAATGGACCAGGTGCTTTAAACCATAAAAACATTGAATAAATCATATCGGTGAAGATTCTCGGTCATCTAGATTACGGTAATCTTAAGCGCTACATCTTAATATAGCACTTAAGACTCAGTTCTGAAAAACTGAAGAAGCCTCTTGGACGAGAGGTGAAACATCCTCAAGTCCAGTTGCCTACGATATAGCACATTAGACTGAATAAAACAGTTTCATGGTAAAAAAAAAAATCAATTCCACTTCTGCCAATATTTCAACCTAAATCCTCCACACTGGACCTTAAAATATAATTTTAAGGTACTTTTTACGGTATTTTGTTCCACTCCATACATGTACTCCTCTACATCTTGAGAGGGAAATACTGTACTTTTCACTCAACTACGTTTATTTTACAGCTGGAGTTACAGGTTATTTTTCAGTTGAAGATTTCACATAAAAAAGATTTGATAAGATTATAAAAATCAACATATTGTGATAGGGACAGATACTCCCAAACCAAAAATACACAATCAGTCTAGACTATTTGGTGAGAGTTGCTGATTGTTGGAGATATCGGCTGTAGAGATGTCTGCCTTACCTCCAGTATAATGGAGCTAGATGACACTCAGTTTATGTCGCTCCAAGTGCCAAAAAAATCCATTTAGCTAAGGAGGATACCATTAATGTTTATGTGCCCTCACAAGATTGAGCCTCTAACGATGAGTAGATGCACGCTTACTTGTTGTTGATATAGTGGGTGTAGTTTGGTAGAGAGAAAATAGTTCCTACATAAAACTGCTCACAACAAGGTCTGTGGATTATCTTGAGTATTCTGGAAAGAGACATTACTGTTGAGTTTTTCAAATGTATTTTTTTGGCACTTTGAGCACCACAAACCAGGTTCCACTTCATTATGTTGGAGAGACGGCAGATATCCCTACGGCTGATATGTCCAACACTCTGAAACTTACACCAAAACAATCTTAACTAATAAAACAACAGGTAAGAGGACAAATACATATTTTTGATTTTAAGGTGAACTGTCCCTTTATGTTGTTGTTAGCAGATCTGTCACAGAGAGCTTTCAGATATTTTTATTTGAATAATTGTTTCAGCGAGGTAAAAAAGAATGGGTACTTTTACTTGTGTGTGTGTGTGAGTGTATATGTGAGTGTTTTTACACAGCTGTATTGTTACTTTTGCTTCAGTAATGGATCTGGGTGCTTCTTTCTCTGCTGCCTTTTTCCATATAATCTCATCCTATTAGTGGAAAACCCCCCTTTGTTTTTGTTTTTGTTGTGAACGTCCTAGAAAAATCCATTTCTTTATCCATTTTCAAAATAATTGGATGAATCCATGTTGATGGTAATTTAGAGGAAAAGTCAGATAAAAACACAAAACACACACATAAGAATGCACAGACACACACATGCATGCAAGCGGTATGGGTTTGGAAGACATCATTGTCCGTGGCTAGAGGACATTCGTGCGCCAGCATAGTTGAACATGGAAATTCAGACGGAGCATGAAGCTCTCCTTCCTCCTCTGGGGTTGCTGTAGTCCACCCACATCCCTGAGCCACATCCACTGTCAATCATCAAACAATTAATTTGCAATAACCAGTGTTCCTTGTCTCTAAGTACACCCACGAGAAACAAAAACACATTCGTCACCACCAAGGTATGATCTCGAGACCTCCCTGTGCTGCAGCAGTAGTTGAGTTTACATGCTAGTTTTACACAGGTCAGAAGCAACCGGAAAAGTCAAAACAAGAGTGATAACTTGCTGTTTTAAAAACCTTGCCCCAAGGTTCCTACTTTTCTTCGGCTAAACAGCGGTTTCGGGCAGGCTTGGCAGCGGCGCCAGTGTACAATCAGCCTTGTTTAACTGTGTGCCACATTTTTAAAGGCTCCCGACCAGAGCAGATCAGCCTTGTGGCTCTGGATGCTTTTCAGGCCGAATGAGTGGGTATGAATCACTCGGTGAGATTTTAAAGGGTGACCTCTTGGTTCAGTTGTTGGGGAGCGTTACAGAGAAATGCGGTGATATTTTCGTTGCCCCGGAGATGGACTATTGTTTGTGATAATGACGTGGTTAGGACATCTCATGAACTCTCTCAATCACCTTCATTACTTCATTCCTACAGTATTTGTCAGCAGATTTTGTGTCAGTGAGAGTGACTATTGTTCAGACATCAATGCGAAAGACGGCTTACGTATAATCTGCTCACTGTTTAATAGCTTTTAATTGCACTGCGCGATGTGCCATCAGTGTCATCCCTATCGAAGTTAATTCAAACATCACCCTCTTAAATATAAAACTTGATGCCTTGCTGTAAAATTCACTGGAGTCTCATAAATATCACTGACATTACAAGCCCGTGGAAAGGCTTGGACACAGCAGAACTGAACGTGAGAATCAGGAACAGATGAGAGAAAGAAAACTCTTAGCATCTTTCTCTCAGTCTCACCTGGCGCCCGGGCTAAAGTGGAGAGAAAATGTTCTTAATGACGAAGGAAGAACGTTCTTCACTCCTGTTGCTAAGATGCATCCTGATAATAACTTCATAACAACCAAATGGGATGCTGATTTACATTGTTACAGTCTATAGAGGAAGAAGGTATTGCTTGATTGATTTTTATGTCTGAATGAGAGACATTTACTCTAACCTTCCAGAAAATTATTTCAGAACACGCAAAGTCAGATTCAGACGACTGTGTGAGCCACAGGACTCACATATGTTATGGCTTGTTTCCCAGAAATTCTTCAGACTGTAGGTTTTCAGTTACATTAATATGTTTTTGTGCCAGTGACACTGTGTCCTCTGTCTCACAGGAATGCTAGAATTTTAGATGAAAAAAGTTGAGGTTCATTCTTGACCTGGAAAACCCATTAAATATGAACTCAAAGGTGCCATCATGGGACCTAAGTAACTCTGGTCACATTATAAGAAGTGATCATATAGAGTTTATGGTCATATATCGCATGACCAAAGTTGGGTCATGGGACAGCACCTGAGCAAGTTTCATTCACAGATGAAAGTTGTGGGATGTAGCCAAAAGCTCTGGAATAAGCGTGACTGGTTTTATCACATAAAAAACACAATTAAAGAACTGTAAAAACATTCCTAGTTTGGAAGAATGTCACTTGTACTCAGCTTGACAGACTTACATACCAGTACTCTCTCTAGCACACTGCAAAAGGTCTTGACTTCCACTATCAAGCTGGAGAAAACCGAGGGCTCTCTATTTACACACTCTGGAAGCCTTTCTAGTTTACTCAAATCCTTGACACTGATGCCTGGTGATGAGGATGGCCCTCCCCTCACCCTGGTGAAATGTTGGCATTGTACATTTCTTTAAAACCAACTGAGCATAGCATTAGTTCAGGCAGGACACAATGTCAAGCTCAGCTCAGATCCCAACTACATCAGCTGATCTCAAACTGATGGAGCAGCTGATTGACGGATGGGAGTCAGCTGATAGATCACATGATTCCGTTCTATGCAACCAATTGGCAAATCTCATTCAGGGTGCCCTGTTTAAACTGCTCTGACCTGCCTACTGTTGCCTCTACCTCTGCAAGCTGCTTTACAAACTGGCTCCACCCCAGCTCCTCCTTTTCATGCTGTGTCTGACTTATTAATGTCAATTTTGTTTGTCAGTTGATGCTACTCTGTTCTGTTCCCGGGGTGTCTTTGCAGCTGCTCTCCCTGCCTTAGGCTTTCCATGTAGGCGCATGGAAGGGCAGGCTTTCCAACCTTCTGTGCAGAGTTTGCATCTTCTCCCCGTGTTAGTACGTTTTTTCTCCAGTACTCCAGTTTCCTCCCACAGTCCAAAGACATGCAGGTTAATTGGTGACTCTAAATTGCCCGTAGGTGTGAATGTGAGTGTGAATGGTTTTCTGTCTCTATGTGTGAGCCCTGTGATAGTCTGGTGACCTGTCCAGGATGCACCCTGCCTCTCACCCAATGTCAACTGGGACAGGCTCCAGCACCCCTGTGACCCCTAACAGGATAAGCAGTTATAGAAAATGAATGAATGAATGTGTTGACTTTGTCGTTGATAGGTAAATCGGGATGGTGGGTGGAGTGACATCTAGGTGAGATGGCTGCCAAGCTGCAGACCACTATTTGAGACCAACAGCAGTTGTTTTTAGCGAGCCACTGTGCCACCAAAAGGAGGTATTTTAAGCCAAAAAACAATCTTTTCTAAACAATAACTGAGTGGTTGTGGTGCCTAAATATAACCAAACGTTAACTATAGTGCTGTTGAAACGTAAAGAAACAAAAAAGTTCAACATGTCTGGGACATAATAACGTACTAATGCTACATACCAACACACTTTCCGACTTTTATTCTGGCCATTGGGTTGTGCTTTAATTAATGACATACATTTATCTATGTATTTAGTTATTTGCTATCATTATTGTCTCTCTCTCTTTCTTTCTATGTTTTAATTTTTAAGTTTCTAGATAAGGTCTTCTACCAATGGGTCGGATTGATGTGTTTCTATACATTTTAAATGGTAAAGTGTATAAATAAAGTTGAAAACGTTGTGGAAAAAAAATCGTTTATCAAAAGTCAGTGGGTATATGTAGTAAATAGCAAAATATAAATATGCAGCCATCTTGATATCTGTGGCTAATGAAAGCATTTTTCCCTTATGTTATTAACACAGTCCACTTTTCTGTTTTTCCTGTTTAATACAGACTTCAACTTGAAGGTCTTCAAGTTTAAAAGCATGTGACCGGTCGGGGAAACTACACCAAGTCATAATGTGCTTTGTGAGCCCATCCTTTATGCATAGAATTGTAAATAATGTTCAGCCACAGGATATAAACAAAGATACGGATCTTGATCTTAATCTCCAGTGTGTTGTGCTTTGTCTTGATAAACTACCGACAGCCTTTTAAACTGATGTAATAACAAGGACATGTTAGATTAAGTCATCTCTATATTGAGGTTGCTTCCTACTCACATTTGTTTATAAGTTCAATAGAGACGGACGTGTTTTAGTGTCGACACTATACACTTTCATGTCAGACTATAGAAAGAAGGATCTCACAAACCAGAACTAAACTGGGCTCTTCTGGTTGGCTTGTGGCTTCCACATTAACCAGTGTGGTCTGTCATGGTCATCTAAAGCCTGCAGCATGTGGTCTGAGCCCCTGTGATCTAATATGGCCCACATCAATGTTTTCTCAGCGCTGGAGTAGCAGCATAATGCGGGCTGTGGACATAGACCCAGATTTTTATTTAAGTCAAAAGTGCCAGCATCAAAACTGATTTTTATCATATTTGGGGATCAGTCTGAGAAGTCAAATATGGATGAATATTTTACGGTTGGAAAGATCAACTTCTACATCTGATTTCTGTTCAGTCGGATAAATATTGAAAAGAGCATTCTCACCTAAAACATATGGCCGTCTTGGACTTAAAAAACCCCAACACCCGGGAACAAAATGTCAGCTTGATGAAAATGCTCCAGAATCAGTGCAAATCTGCAAAATCTATCATTTTGATTTGACTGTTTTCAACAATCAGCAAAACGTGACCCAGTTTTTTGTTAGACGATAAACTAATGAAAAAGGTCACAACTCCACAGTAAAAGTCCAATTTTTGGCCTTTTAAAGTTGTCAATAATTTCATTGATTCAGAGTGTGATATCTAACCTGAGATTTGGCCCTCATGAACGGAGCACTGACATTGCAGATCTTCTCATGCCTCAGTTTGTCCTCAACGAAACACTCTATTCTGATGTCAGAGTTGTCCTGGATGAAAAAAAAGAGATTTTTAAATCTACAACATTTTACACTCATATAATATACAACAAAAGTCCACATACCATTGCTGCATTTTCACAAAACAAAAAATAAAAAAGCAAAATAACTAAAAATAAGGAATCGACATTTTTACAAGTTATCAATGAAGTTCACATATGGCGTCCACACTTCATCATATTTGTCCGGCCTCCCTTTGATTTTATAAAATAAATAATCAAGGGGGACATGACTTGACATCTCTGACTTCCACTGAGAAAGTGTTGAGGCGTAAGAGGCTCTCCAGCTGACAGCAATACATTTTTTCACAGCAATAAATGAAGATGACAGAGTTTCCTTTGATAGCAATCACCAGCATTTATGTTCCCAAGTAGACAGAGACATTACTCCACTACATCTTTACACAGCAAACTGTTTGTTGCTATATTAATAATCTGGATCTCATCTAAAGCTCCTTAAATGCAGCATCATGAAAACATGTTCTCACTGTGACTCTGGCTGATGATACTATACCTTGACTATGAGACTAGAGAAGAGTAGGTTGGGTGTGTAGGTGATATTTAGGCGAGCATTGTAGGCATTCTCTCCTTTGTTTTCCAATCGGACATCCACCACCATCCTCCTTCTGTTTCCTTCTATGACCCGCAGAGATCCCTCGGCACCTCCTTCACTTAGATGGCGGCAGAAAGCACCACGAGACTGTACAGGCTGCGCACAGAAGTGACTGAGAGGCAGGAAGAGAGAGTGAAATTGTAAGTTATAGCGCAGCCAAGCATCAGTTTTATTTTACTTTAATGTGTAAATACAGTATGTCTGCGTATTCTTGTGTGTGTACCTACTTTCGAGTCATCAGGTCAGTCATACTCTGCAGCGCCAGGTCAGGCATGCAGCGATCATCCTCGTCACAGCCGTTCCAGAAAGGCAGCTGGCCAAACAGACAGGCTTTGGTCAAGTTAAAGAAACTACTAATCCTTTCCTTTCTATATGTTCTTTGATACAAACAGATGATAATTCATGAAGTGCATTCTAATAAGTTGACTTAGATAACAGGTGTAGCTGTCAGATGGCCTCTCACCTCAGTCCTTACAACAGTAGGCCAGCTTTCATCCAGAACTGGTCCGTTGGCTGGATCCTGTAGCCCCGCTTGTACAGAAAACACGATGGGCCGTGCATAGTCTGTGGTCTCCTAATATAAAACATTAAGTTCAAAGATTAGTCTGTGGATTTACTCATTTATCGCAGCACTTTATCTATGGCACTCAAATATTGTTTTGCTTTCAAAAAGTTTACACAAATGCACAAAGATACTCAAAAGATTTGATAATAATCTCCATTTAATGTGCAGTGTGTGCTGGTTTTGACCACTGTGGGAGACCAATATCAATAATGAAGTTTTAAGACTGAGGGAGCTGAGTGAAGTGCAGTATTTTCAGATGAAATGCAATATGTTAAAATTGGACTCTTTATTTAACAAAGAACTACAAACATCCAGTGATTCTGCCACAACTGGATTCTTGTCGAATAAACAAAACAACCTTAACCGTCACATGATACTGAGGTCCTGTCTACACGTAGACAGATATTTTTGAAAATATGTAGATGTTTTCCTTTACGTTTCAGCCTCTCGTTCACATGCAAACAGTGTTTTAGGTCACTAAGACACAGATGTTTTTAAACGCCTTCCAAGGTGCAAAATTTTCAAATCTCACACTTTACTGTAAGGTATACAAAAACAAGTACTTTCCACTTTCCATTATCAATTAACTAACTATTAACTTATGATTAGCTACTGTATGAGATTTGATTGGGGGTTACTCAAGAACTGACCATTAACTAATGATTAGTTCCTTATTCGCTCCTCATTAGTTCCTTAGTAACTACTTGTTTTTTGTGTATCTTATTGGGAAGTGTTACCCAGAATTTATTTTTCAAAACTGAGAGACAAAACATATGTTTTCAGAAATATCTATACGTTAAGACAGGGCCTAAACCTTTCCACAGAGTCCCACTTGGAATATATATCTTTGAGCCATCTCACCTATTCAATGATAGAGTGAAACAGTGGGATACAGTAATGTTGGGATGAATTATTAACGTACAAGTTAACATTAAAGGTAAACTAGTTTCCTGTTTGTAAACAGCAGTGCCAGTGTAGGTGAATGCAAAAGCAACACATTCTCACTCCAACCTCGTTACATATCGACATTTGGTCATGGACTTTCAAGATATGACGTGCAAGGTACCCTGGGTGAGTTGGTTGCTGACATCCTGGGATGCCTTGACAACTTCAGCCTGTTACATGCATTGTCTGTTTTCATAATACACTTCTGTTTTCCCAAGAAAAATGCAGTTTACATCCAGTCTCTTTCAAAATAAATGCACTATGTCGGTACAACACTGCAAATTGATGCTTTTTCCTATGGGACGCGAACACTGGCCTCCTGGGTGAAAGTTGGTGGTGGTCTGACCCATCCACCACGCCTCCCCCCTGCCCTATTTGGACTTTTGCTCCCTCTACTTCCACTGTTGTCCCATCATATTTTTCTCCCTTTAAACAATAATGGCGACCGCCCGCATATCATGCTGATGTGAAAGGGTGGCTTTTATTGTCAGTGTGTGATGCTGGAAGTCACTGACCAAGCACCGGATTTTGTCTACACACTGCTTTATAGGGAAAATCTTGCATACTGTCCCTTTATTACAAAATTTACTAATTTTTTACAAAATTAAATGAAAAAATACAGTTGCATGTTACCAATGATCGTGGCCTCACCATGACGTGGAAGTAGATGTGTTCACAGGTCTCTTCTCCAGGAAAGAGGGTCAGGTTTTGAGGCTGCAGCTTGTTCGGGTTGTCCAGTATGGCCCGAGGATTAAACCGTCTCTCCGCGATGGACACATTATATTTGATTCCTGGTGGGTCAGAGAAAGAGTTAGTTAATTACAATCTTTGTGAAAGATCCAGTTCTATTTGTGTTAGAATAAGATTGATGGGCTTCTGTTCTTACTTTGGTTAGTGCAGACTAATTGACAAATGGCTGCATGAGGCTCTGGTGAATGACATCACTGTAGCAGTGCAATGCAACATTAGCCTGACTCTGAACATATGATGAATGTGTGACCAACATATACAAGAATCCAAACCCCTCTGGCTGCAGTACTGAGTCATTTCCAAGCCACATTGTTTAAAAGGCTTTCCATTTATTGCCTCGTGTTTTCATGGCAGGAGGAAAAATCTACTGAGGGTGAACTGGTGCTTGAGTTGTGTTTGGGGTCAACTGGAGAATTAGAGAGAAGGAGAAAGGTTTATGCCTTACGCAAAAAGATCTGGGCACATATTGGACACTATAATGGAAGTTTTTCTCTGCTTTTCACCACATTCACCACCATTGTGGATGTTTCTTTAAAAAGAAACTCTAATTTACAAATAAATAAAGTTCTATCTTGGACCTTTCCAGTTTTAAGAGCTATGCGTCAGTACATTACATCAAATTTGAACAAAGGCTATCTAAAAAGTAGCTGGCTGAGTCTTTTCTCTTGAATACTGTGAATACATTTTTGCATAAATAACACTAACTTGACCAGGAAAGTAAAAAAAAAGATCCATTTTTGCAATAGACCACAGCAAACTCACAAACACCAGCACATCTGCCACGCATTACTAGCCAGACACGACAATGAGAGGAAAATTAAATGAATGTGCTCCACTGTGTGTAACCAGCAGAGACAAGATAAGTCCCCCTGCTCCTCCTCTGCTCTGTTTTTGGAACGTCTGATAGACTTGATAAAGATGTCAAAAGGTCAAGGGGTTAACTGGGAACACGCTCCTGCACACCTCTGCTTCCTCCCCCCTGATACACAGTGAAACTGGACCCCGCCGTCTCTTAAAACAAATTGTGAGCAGAGAAACACATGAAGTTGTGGTGCTATCGCCCATCTGCAGGACTGATTAGTCTTGGAGCTGTCGCCACCAAACAATTAGAAACAACTCTCTTTTTTAAGCCGTTTTAAATGGAGATAAACTCGATGCAATGTTCACACAATAACAGGAACATCTGACAGCACCAGTGTGGTTCAGATATACCCGTTTTAGAGGCAGTAGCAGTAGTTTTGGCAGAGCACAGCAATGAGATCAGAATCTCTTACTGCTAGTAAAGAAACATTTTGTTTTGGCGCGACTCTGAACAGAAGGAGCCGTCACACATTTGACAGGAAGCCACATGCTGAAGACTCTTGGAGCTGGGACATGAAGGGTATACATTCAGAAGGCTGGATGCCTTTTCTCACTTAAAAACCAGTCGTGTTTCATCCTGTCATGAACCACAGTCCAAACAACAGCTGAAGTATTTTGCAACTACAGATCCAAAGTAGAAATTGCTCTACTCATGCGTATCTGTAAAAATGATCTGTTAAAGCTTGACATAATCCAGAGGTTTGACAATTCAGCTGGCAGAGAGAGCATCTTTTTCTCTCAAAAAATATTTTCTTTTCTTAAGACTTGTTATTTTATCTTTTGATTTATCAGTTGTGCAATACGTACAAAGATCTGCTTTACTAATAGAAGAAGTATGACTTTATGAATTGAGACCTGTGGGGCTGCCAGTGATCCCGACATTCCTATCTTTAAGAGGCTGTAGCAGGTTGAGTCTTAAAGCTAGAGTGATGATGCTGGTATCATATGAAACTAGACCTAAGCCATGAGGTTTTGCTTAACAGACATCCCCACTTTATGCTAGTCCATGCATTTTTTCACATGCAGTATAAATTTAATTTAGTGTATTTATTTAGGGCAGCACGGTGATGCAGTGGTTAGCATTCTCACCTCATAGCAAGAGGGTTCCTGGTTTGAACCCACGGTGAGGGGGCCCTTCTGTGTGGAGTTTGGGGTTGGGTTTGACCATTTTAATCACTTTCCGAATGGTAAAAAAAGCCAAATTTGGCACCGAAAATGTGTAACAAATAGAATCAGCCTAAACATTGCTGCAAATACTTATGAGATATAATTGAGTGTGGGAATAGCCATCATATACATTCCATTGTAATGTTCAAGCCCTTATACACTCATAACTTAAAAGTTTGAATCGGCACTGAACCAAAATGCGTTTATGATTTTTACAATTTTTGACTAGAAAAACTTGACACAAAGTACTTAACTATATCTAAAATTAATCTCCAGAGTCCCAGCTTTCAGGTGATGTATTCCACTTCTGTGTGACATATACTGCTGGCCTGCTATCTACCCCTAAAGGTCCCCTAGAAAAGACAAAAATGGGTCTATGGTGGGTCTCAAAGTGTTAACCTCTGAAAGATGCCGAACATCAGGCACACACAAGCGGAGGAACTTGGGAGATTTACCGAGATGCTTCCTCAGCACAGGATTATTTTTGCTGGCTTACCAATTTCCTGTGTGGGTGGAATGGCTGTCCTGGCAGTGATGTTGAAACATACAATGGCTGACATACAGGTCACGTCTTTGCCACCTCGCTGACAGTCCTTCACAAAGATGTTGATCTTACTGGGCTCAAACCTGACGGTGGTATATATTCGGACAACACTCTGCGACCTGTGAGGGCATAAAGGTGGTGCAGGTGAAGCCAACTCATGACCTCTGAGACTCGAGGAAATTTATGAAAATATTACTCTTTCTGAAGGTGCACATAAAACTCTCTGTTAGAGGGGTGTTGCCAACATGTTTCTGCTTTAAAATAAAACAATGAACCAATCACAAAGTTTTTAAAGTAACCAATGAGGTTTGTTTATATAGTTTAGCCCACCTTATACTTTTGCAAAATGAACTACAATAAATGTCTTTTATAACAGATGACAACAGATTGATTTACTGATTGAAATACTAACCAAAGGAGAACAGCAGCACCGAGGGAACCCACTGCCAGATCCACTAAACCATCATCGTTCATGTCCATTGTGCCATGGATACTGCGGCCAAAGTACAGCAGGCCAGGAGCCAAATCTGCTGCTGCTATCCTCTGAGGAACAGACAGAAGAGGAGATATGAGCAAACAAGGATCATAATAACAACCACGGTTCACAATGTCATGATTTAAGTTTTCATTACAGGAGTCGTGTGTAATTTAAGTACACAGTTAGAACTGCTGGGAAATACAGAAGTAAACAGATACTGCACATTTAAAATGATTTAGTCAGGAATAAAAAAGCTTCCTTCATTACTCCAAAATAGTGTTTCTTAAAGGGAGAGTTCACCCCAAAATGAAAAACACATGTATTTCCTCTTGCCTGTACTGCTATTTATTAATTAAGATTGTCTTATCTCCAATATAATGGAAGTAGATGGCAAAAAAAAAATTCTTTTTATAAATGAAACAGCAATGTCTCTTTACAGAAATCATGACCTGGTTGATTAAGATAATCCACAGACCTTGTTGAGAGCAGTTTCATGTAGGAACTACTTTTTTTCTAACAAACAAACAATCCTGCCAAGCGTATCACTATGCAGAAGAAGGCGTGCATCTACTGCTAGCTTGCCCAGCTTGCACCGTTAGCTAACACCGCAGCTCAGCCAAGGAGGATGCCACTAATGTTTACATCTCACTTTGTCACGAGTACAAGCCTCTCGTCCATGAGTAAATGCACACTTCCAGGGGGCAGTTTGGTACAAAGAAAATAGTTCCTACATAACAACAAGGTCTGTGGATTACCCTGAGTACCCGGGTCATGATTTCTGGAAAGAGACATTGTTATTGTTGTTGCTGAGGTTTTTAGACGTAATTTTTAGCGCCTTGAGCATCACAAGCTAAGTGCCATCTAGTTCCCTTATATTTGAGAGAAGGCAGACATCTCGACATCTCCACACTCTGCAATTCACACCAAAATTTAAAAAAAAAAAAAAAAAAAAATCTAGATTGGTAAATAGTTAATAGAAAAAAATCTGTGTTTTTAATTTTCGGGTGAACTCTCCCTTTAAAATGTATTACTATTGGCTCAGTGGTACTCATGAACTCATCTCACTATCACTGCCAAGAGCCAAAAATAGTTCAGAAGTGCTACATATGAAATTACTTGAAGTCCATTTTGAGACCAGACATTTTTTGGGACGTTTCTAGGGTTGATGTGGTCTGTGGTTTTTGCAAGTTTAAACCCATTTACTGTAACATTTTACACTAATTTCAACCATTCACTGAAGCACACCATTAGATCAAATTCTTTCCCACAGCTTCCTGCTTCTATTTAACTTAGCATTGTCACAGACTGCCTCAGATCAACTTATTTTGCATATTCTGTCAGTTTCTCTTGCATAACAGTCTCCTGTCATTGCCACACCAACCTGCACACCGACCCCTCATCCCTCACCCCTCATTTGTCGCTCAGTATTTAAGCCAGGCCCCCCCCCCCCCCCCCCAAGTCCTTTGCTAGTTTTGCTATTGTTCCCCGCAATTTTCCAGTCCTTTGTTCTAGTCATCATGACTAATTCCCGTTCCCTGTTTTTTCCAGCCCTTTTGCTCCTCGTCTGGTTCAATTTGTTTTAGTCTGCCTGTAGCTTACACCTGCCATGATTTTGAAGCAAGTGAATGCCTCACACATCTGGGTACAAAACTGTTTCAGGTATAGAATTTTAGGGGAGGATTTTTTTACTATACTGAAACTGACATAAATCATTGGCTACTTGCGAGGTTGTAAATCAAACAGAGTGCTATTGAAAAGGAGCAGCAGTAATATGTGTATGTACAACGGTGTATTGGGGCCATTGTAGGTTAGAAAAAAACAACATTTTTGGAGAATTGGATTACAAGTCTCCACCAGATCTGCATCACCTGCGCTCCTCACTAGACCACTCCCCCAAGATTATAAAACTCCACCCTTCAGGCCTATGACTCTCCTTCTTCCCTCCAAACATGCCAGGTAAAACAAAGAGAGGATTGATTTGTGTGCATATGGACTTTTCACTTTTATAATGTTTTACTTTGTTAATCCTGTGTATTATTTAAAGTTAAGAGATTGTTTTGTGTTACTGTTCTAAGATTCCTAAGTTTAAACTATTGTTAAAAGAAGAAAAAGAGTCCTTAACGGATGCATTAATGACATAAGTAAAACAAGACCTAATTCTTTAATATTATTTTCAATATTATTATTGTTTAATATTATGCAGAGCAGTAAAATTTTCCTTTAATATTCCTTTTTAGAGAAAAATTATTGGACAACCACCATTGTTCATTGTTCAACTACCCTATCTGCAATAAAACGCTGAAATGTCTTCCAGGATCCTGCGTGTTTGAATGTGCACACCATCATCAGATGTTTTATGAGCAAGTGGCAGCACAACTATACAGTTTTTTCAAACCTGTATTAAAGCTGTAAATATGAGAGAAAAAACTTGAGATTCTCTGAGATTAAAGTGGTAAATTTAGGGGACAAAATCCATAAATTTACTGCCTGAGAGTCAAGTGATGTATGAAGAGTGACAAAGTCCACCCCTTTAAACTCAGAGAATATCCAACTTTTTTCTTGTTAATTTGAGACCTAGATCTCAGAAATGCAGAGATCTTTCTCGGAATATTACCCCCCTCCTCCTGCTCTGAATTTCCATTTTTAAATTCACAGTTGCCCCTTTACACCATCGTATATGTTAGTGCAGTCAGTGGACAAAACAAACAGTGACATTGTCCTTTAACTGTGCTCTTTCACACTTCCTACCTGTTTGTATTTGCGCAGGATTCTGTTGTGCTGGCTGAAGAAAACATAAATGGCTCCTTTGTGGTCATCCTCCAGTGGAGCGCCCACCACCAAGTCATTGAAGCCGTCACCGTTCAGATCCGGCACAGGAGCGAGCGCGGAGCCAAAGCGAGCGTTCTGGCCTCCGTTATGGATTTCCAACGCCCCCTCATGAATGAAACGATTCTGAGGGATGAAGAGAGACATAGTGATGCTAAAGCTTGTGTTGTCTTATGGACGTATGTTACACATGCCACACAAAGCATCCTAATCTTTCAGGATGTGTTTGTTTTCCCTTTGATTCCCACCTCATAAATATCTGAAGGCATTTCTCCCTTCAGGGAAAGTTTAGACTTTATTTGACACAAGAATTCGATTATATACTTTGGTATTAATGTTGATAAACAGACATTAGCTTTAGTGGGGAGTCCTGGAGCTAGAGATCTGGCTGCTCATCCCAAAAAATGAACTGCAACAAACAGGGTCAATGAACAAAAACATTTTTAAACCATAGCACGAGATGAAAAAAAAAACCTTTCATGTACTTCCAGAGCTTGATTCCCCTCCCAGATACTGCGTCCATGTATAACTGGACTAAATGTTGCATAATGAGAGCTGTTTATTGCTTTGGCTGATGTACCAATAGTTTATCATAACATTGTACTCACACAATTGCTCGAAACACCTTGGAACGAATAGAAATTCAAGCAGTAAAACTGTTCTTTCAACTAAAAAAAACTTCCTGTGTGTTATTTGGACTGTCTTCACAACTTCTCACTTTGTTCAACTTGCTCTGACCAGGTCACTTCCCACAGGCCACTGTAAAGACAACAGGAGTGTGTGTCTTGGACTGCTGCAAAACCTTTAAAGTTCACCCTTTTACTGGCCTCACAAATATGGTTAGATTTGACTAAGGTGTATTCCTTTGGTTTCATTAATCCCTGTCGTAGCAATGGTTCCAGCAAAGTATTCAATTGTTAGTTTCTCTACAGTGTTGCTTCATGTTATATAGCTACTGTAAAATATATATCATATTTTTATGTTGTGGCCGGTGTTTTTGGAAAACTGTTCTTTTGGCCAACACGCAACATTGTGAGAAAAATAATTGCTTTGACTCTCCAAACTCACCTCTGCTAGAAAACTGCAGCAGAAACAGAACACCTACTTTTGTTGATGTGGCTGCCAGTTATTCTGTAAAGACCCCCCATGTTCAGAGCTTACATTTACTTACATTTACCTCACTGCCTGAGTCAGTGTCAACAAATCAGTGTAGCTACCAGCCAGTAACTCACTGCATCGTATGTCATAAATAATAAATGATCTATTCAGAGGATGAGGGGATAGTTTGGCTCTTTTGTAGGGGTTGTATCAGGTACTGTGTATTCATACTATATGAACATGTGAATACAGTAAAGTGGTGGTTCCCAACTGTTGGGTCACACGTCCAAAAGTGGGTCACAGGTCTATTTTTAACAGTGAAGTACAGTGAATTTCCGGCACAAAGCTTTTACTTTGAAGGGCCGTTTCCTGCTGTAGAGTGAGTGAGTAACAGATAGCTACTTAACAGAGACAGCAAACTAGCTTGAGTACATGGCCAAACACAGTTATGACATTGAATATAATAAACTGTGTGAACCTTGAACTAATGACAAAGTAGAAATCTGGACCCCGTGGCTGGACCAGTTAGGAACCACTGCTGTACAGGCTCTCTGTATGTTGTTACTGCATGTGTGTGTCATGTTTAGTATCAGGAGTAAGCATGCTGAGTGTGATTTTCAAGGCATTCTGGTTGCCTGTAACATTAAAGGGATAATTGGTAATTTTTAGAGAGGGTTGTATTAACTACTCATCCATGGACAGTAGATATCTGTCAGTGCAACCCCAGTTTGGAGACGCAGGCTGGAGTCCAACACAGAAGCTTAGCAATGTACTGCTGTGGATGAGGGAAAGGGAACATATTTTAACCGGCTAAAAAAGAAAAATATCACTTTGAATGTACACTATATATTTAGAATATTTTCAGTGCTTTACCTTACCACCAGATAATGATTTTAAACGGGAAAATGAAGAAGTTATATGGCTCTTTTCAAAGCCAGACTCCATTGAGAAAAACAGTGATTGAACAATCTCTGATCAGAGGAGCTGCTGGTCTACTGCTGCCTCAATTATTTATTTTATTTGTGTTATTGCATGACGCTGGTGTTTAAGAGGATTAGTTCAGATTGACCAAAGTCACACAATAACACTAACTAGTCGAGGCAGCGGTAGACCAGCAGCTCCCGTGTTCAGTGAGCCAAAATTACTGTTTTTGTCAATGGAGTCTGGTGGCTTTGACCAGAGTGTAGTTGGGAACCTGAAAGCATTAACGGCTTTCCCGTAGGAACAAGCTGTCTGATGCAAAGATAAAGCGAAGAAAATACTCTTAATATAGCGTACACGTATCCTTCTGCCCTCTTGCTGCTTCTCCAAACTCGGGTGTGCTGACTGACATCTACTGTATGTTATACACTGACAATGGGTAACTATCCCATTCAACCCCACTTCAAAAAATCCAAATTATCCTTTTAATGTTATAGCTAACTTAAATGCCTGGAAAATCCCACTCAGTACGCAAACTCCTGATGCCTCAAACAAAATGTGACATGCACATGCACTAACGACATACAGACAGCCTTCACAGTATTCACATGTTCATACACATACTCAGATCAAAGCGGTACAGGACAAAGGCTTTATTGGAATCAGAAGCACATGAGAAAAGGACATTGTTAAAAACAGCATATATAGTGTAAAGAAAGCCCTGCTGTATGTCTTATTTAGTGGGTTTTAGATGCCTTCTGACACAGTTTCCAGTCAAAGGGCTGATCTGTTCTTCAAATGATCCGTCATCCATTTATTTATAAATCTCCTGACAAGACCAAGGGAGAGTTTGTTGTCCTCTCTGCCCTCCATCCAGCTGAGTTTGTTGTTCCAATTATCTCTAAACCATCTTTAGTCAACTAATCACGTTGGACTTTATACAGGAAAAAGCAACAAACATTTTTCTTAAAATCACAAATCAAACGAAAGATAAAGTTTGGATCAGCTTCTGTGTTTTCCACATAATCCTTTAATTCTGCCTTTTTGAACTCAAATATCTTAAACATCTGGCAACAGAAAAAGTGAGGAATTCTACCTCTGGGTCGTAAAAGAACTAAAGAACGCCGTATAGCTTCAGTGTATTTATTTGAAGTTCTATTCTTAGCGAGTGTAAAGTCCAATGGAAAATACCCGTGTCTTTGAAAGCAGCTACCCGACTGGAAATTTCTTTTTTTGAGACAAAATGGAGCCAAATGCTTCAGTCCATCAGTAGTCATGCATATCATTGCTCCACTTGGCATCCCAGCTCATAATATAATTTAAGGTCGGCAGACGAAATATGAGATCACTTGTTATTTCAGTTGAACAAATGGGAGGGGAGCTGATTTAGGAAGGTAGCTTTAACTTTTCGGCTACCTGATGTGTGCACGTGTGACAAAGATGGAGATTGATGGAGAAATGGGGGGAAATATATTGAGCTCTGTTTAAATTTGAAACATATGGTTTGTGAGGAGGCCATGAAGGGTCATAACCAGTCAGCAGTGGCTCAGGAGTGAGTTAAAAGTTCAACTACTTTTTTGTTAGACAGTAAAAGGAATTTTTGACCAGCTGCCAGACTTTAAGCAATGCTGTTTAGTTTTGGACTTGTAGTTATGATCCCTCAAGTTTTTGAAGGGGCCTTTTGTGCAAAGGCAGCTTACCACTGATTATCTGTACTTATCCTGCACTTATAATAATTTGACCTTAATTGACTCCCTGCAAAACCACCCATACATTTCTAATAAGGGAAGCTCTGTGGAGCTGTAGGCTCAGAAATGGATCCACTGTTGATATAAAAATATTGATTATAGTCATTTTATGGCAATGCATCAAATGTTTGACACTTTATAACAATGCACGCCTATTATATTGAGGTTCTGTCCTGCTGGCAGACATAAAGCACATGTTGAGATATTTAAATTGACAGATCACCCCCAATTCTAGATTGTTTTGGTGTGACTTGCTGAGTGTTGCAGACATCAATTGTAGAGATGTCTGCCTTTTCTCAAATATAATGGAACTAGAGGGCGCTCAGCTTGTGGTGCTCAAAGCACAAAAAACAAATTACATTTGAACAACTCAACAGCAAGCATGTATTAAAGCGCAGAAGGAAGAGTGCATCTACTCATGAATGAGAGGCTAACGCTCATGACAGCGCAACATGTAAGCATTAATGGTGTCCTCACTGGCTGAGCTGTAACGTTACCTAGCTCAGTGGTGCTAGGTGAGCTAACACATGACGTAGGACATCCTGAATCAACATTCCATGCTGCATTGTGGAACATTGTGATCAACCAATCACAGTCCTCTGACATCAGTGTCCTGCTTGCATCCCTTTGTGTTTCTTCAGAGGAAGGCTACGTTTTTCAGATTGATTGAAGTTAATTAGCTTTTGAATAAAATCCTCAGAAAAGATTAAAATTATATGAGCCACTGCAGAACTAGTGAGTTGGCTTGCTCTCTAGGCTACTGTTATGATAGCTTTATTAGTAGTTTAATGAATGTCTTGTAGATGTGGGTGTTGTTTAGGCAAGCTGTAGGAGGCAGGGTCAGCACCTGATGTTGGTGGCATTGACTCATTAGCCGCTAGCCGCGGAGAGGCCTTTGAGCTGAACGAGCCTGCCACAAGGAAGACACAGGAGGTCAAGACATTCCGCAGACAAAGAGACTGAGAAAGTGTCTGAAACGCCACCACGAATTATCCGTGTAAATACACATTTACTTTGAACAACCACAAAGACGAGCGAGCTGGTTGAATGGTCGAACAAAACGGCACCTGAGGAGTGTCTCGCCGGGGTCTGAGTGAGCTGGTTGCGAGGAGCAAGAGCGGTGGTCTGGCAGTGAGTCAACCACACACTCCCCCCAGACAGGAAAGGTCACACTCGCCCAGTGTGTCCAGGCACATTTCTCACGTCTAATGCACCATATAGGAAGAGGCACTAAGTTTCGACCTGGCTAGCCAATGCACGCTTCCTTCAGTACAGTGATACGGTCGGCGAGTGTAGTTTGGCTGAAAGAAAACAGTTCTTGACACTGCTCACAACAAGGTCTGTGAATTATCTTGAGTAATTGGATCATGATTTCAGGTAAGAGACATCGCTGATGAGTTATTTATTTTCTTTTTTAGCTTTGAGCACAAAAACCCAAGTGCCTTCTATTTCCCTTATATTAGATATAAGGCAGACATCTCTATTGCCAATATCTCCAACACTCCACAATTCACAACAAAACAATCAAGACTGATAAATAGCACTACAGGTAAGAGGGAAATATGTATTTCTGATATGGGGTTAATTGACCCTTTAAGTCTGGACCGACCACCCAGCACTGCAATAGCTAAAGCTAGGCTACTAGCATGGCTAACAATTAACAGCACCATACAAGCACAGTGCCAATGAAAATCTGTGCACCTGTTTTAGAAGTCAAATCTGCAGAACCACATTGTGGATCTGTAATATTCACCGTAACCACAGGGACACATTTTTGAACCAGCCTGCCAAAACAATATAACTGTGCAGTGTCTACAGCAACACCTGAATCAACCACCACATGATTATTAATTACCCTGAACATGTGGAATAGCTGTCCTGATGTTGACAGACGTTTTAAAATCGTGATTTCTCTCTGTATGTGTTTTGTTTTGCCACCTGTGATGTGGTTTGGTCCACACCAGATATTAAAATGCCTGTTCAATGGATTCAAAACAGCTGAAGACATTTATTATTCCAATGAGCAACACAGACCTGGAGCACCGGGAAATTTCCTTTTATAACAGAAAGTTCTCGCCTCCTAATGGTTTTGCTGGAAATGGCTTTAAAAGGGGCAAAATACTTTCCTGTTGACTTCATTCTAAACATCTAATAAAGTCTATGCATGGCATGGCAGCATTTGATCTGCACATTTGATCTGGACAAGGTCATGTGTCAAACGTCTGCCTGCAGCATGTCAGTGTTTTAACTGTGGAGCTGGAATGCAGCAGAGTCTGGTTTGGCGTGTGTTAGCGGACGCTTCTGGTGAGGAAGAAAATACAGGGAATGCCTGGAGTTTGAACAGGTGCTGGCTCAACGCTATGTCTGTGTCAAAAACTGATTAATCTCCATGTGTGTCCTGCCTCTCTGCATTTGTTTAAGTTTTTCGAGTTTATACCCACCAGCTCTGTCACTCTGTAGATGTAGACCTTTCCCTTCTCCAAGCCTCCACTGAAGAACATGGGTGCTGCCACCAACAGGTTGTCAGTTATACCGTCTCCATCAATGTCCAAAGGTGCAATCTCACTGCCGTAGTAGGAGCCAATCTGAAAAAGACATGCATGGATATTATTCTGAGAACTGTATTATTCATCACTTTGATGCATTTGTTCCCCCCAACTGATATCATGAATCTCCTTTGGTGGAAATGTCCTCTGTTCTTGTCTAAGCACAAATCCAAAGAGTCTTTCAAAAGTTCCATTTTTCTAATCATACTATATTTAGTCTTTGGCACAAGGGACTAGGCTTGGGCGGTATCATGGTATTACGGTATACTAGTAGTAGTATTTAGAAATCCCAATGGTATGATTTTAAATGCCGTCAAAAATACAGATGCCCCTCAGGGACATACTGACGCACCACGCTGACGGGCTTAGTTGAGAAAATTAAAATAAAGACTTAAAATGATTTAAAACTCTATCTTCTCTCAGCAATTAACACAACATGAGCTTATCTCCTGGATTCGATCAAAATCCCTTATAGGTCTCAACACAAACAAACAATAGAGCTGCATGATGTGTAGTATGGAAAGAGCTTTATGCAGTGTGTCCAATAAAGACGCGACTGATGTGACGCACAGACAGGTAATAGGAGAGCTAAAAAAATTACACTGTAAAATTGATGACCTTAGGATTAGCTTCAATAAGAACGGTAACGTTAAGAACGGCTTAACGGTAAGGTCAACAGTTTTGAGAAGTCAATGGACAAGATCATGAGAGCCAGAGGTGACAGAAATAGAGAGATGCCGAAAAGAAATGAAAGAGGGGCTCGAACTGGAGATTGGCCGGCTACAAGTGTGTCTAGAGGCCCTGGAGGAAAAGATAACGGGGGAAAGTCCACCCTACAATTTGATCCGGTGGTGTCCCTGATAATATATGGCCTACAACAGGAAAAAAATGAAAACATACTGGAAAAGATTGATCTGATGTTCTCTGAGGGCGTAGTCAGTGAAATACTGGCTAAGGATGCAGAGAGGATGACAAGAAGGGGAGATGGCAGGTGTGGTGAGAGTTGAATTAAATCAACAGAGGAAAATGTCGTGATTTTGAGACTGGAGCAGAAACAGAGAGAAGTCTAATTATGAAAATCTTAAAGCTGACATATACAGATGGATAGAAAAGACAATAAGAATTCAAGAGGTTGAAATGTTATTCAGGAGAGATTAGAGGCCAAAAATGAGTTACGAAGATACCTCCCCTATCAAAAAGCAACAATGATACATAAAAAGGCAAAAGATAAAAACAAAGTTTGCATAATTGATCACAGTCTCAAGACCCAGCAGTAATAAAAAATTAATAGAAATGTACAAATTACAAAATAAATGTGCTTATATGCTGAAATGCATTAAAATTGAATCAATAAAATGTTAAGACTGTAAATTAGATCCCTTTCAAGGCCGACTATGCAAGCAGTTTATTTGGCCCTCTAGTGGCTGTTGTAATTATTACAGGAGCAGAGGAGGAAGTGAGGTGAAGGTGACAAAGTCCGTGTAATGTTGAACAAAGATGGCAGGTGAGGGTGGGCAGGATGGGTGGTGAATGGGTCAAAAAAGGCACAGGACATTCACTCAGGAGACCAGTGTTCGTGTTTCAAAGTCAAAGTTTACTTCTTTTCATGACAACGTAGCGCAATAGGCTAACATGTGTAGCATACTACAGTAGTCACGTACTGTTTGTGACATGATGCATGTTACGTTCTAAACCTGAACACCTAGTTTTGTTGCCTCAATCTAACCACAAGGTTTTACAGTGTAACAGCGACTGTTCCACAACATTAAGGACGTGTTTAAAACCGCAACCATTTCAAGCAGGGTCATTTCTGTTGTTTTGGAAGTCAGCTAAAAATTGACCTATTTTGGAATGAGGTATTAGATAAAAGTGCGATTTTTCATGTGATCTAAAAAGTTCATAGTGTTAGATACTTGCCTAAAGTATGGCCGTACCAAATATCATGATAAATCGTAACAGATGTTGTGGTATTTTTCCTTATCATACTAAATATAGCCTTGGGGCACCAACACGTTAAAAGCAATCATTCAACTATGTGATTATATACGCTGAAGTTCTTGGCTTCTTCTCCCCTGTTTGTTGAACCACATGTTGTTTGCTGATTTACTGATTATCTGGAGTTGCTTATAAACTTGAATATTGTAAGCAAATGGGGGCCTGTGTTGTGTCAAAGCGAGTGGTCAGAGTCCTAATGAATTTGTAGATGCTCAGACTGTGAGAGGTTTACAGAGGGAGACTGGATCAGTCGCTGGAGTGGATGGAACACCATCTATTGGTTTTCAGATTAGAAACATCTGCCTATAAAAAAGCTTTTTTTCCCAAGAGTTGTGAGATCAAGACAGTTTTCTACAAAAAAACATCTGCTGTTCTGGATGAGCTGTTGCTGACAAGGTACAATGTAAGCTGCTGCAGGATCACTTCAGGCCTGCAGCCTGTGAAGAGCTGCCAGTTATGAGTGTAGCGGTCATTATCACACTGAGCCACATCTCCTTGAAATGAAGATTATTTTAAAACTTAAAGGGACTCAGAGTGGATGAACAGATGATTTGCTGTGCACTCAAAGTCCTTCAATTATACAACATCAACAATAATAATTCAAATTACCAAATCAAACATAAACAGTAACAGGATAGTGTCCTCATGTCAACTTGCACCATCAGTGTAGTATGTTATGTTTATGTAATTGGGACTCTAGCTGAGCAACAGGCATTTTATTGAGCTTAAATTTCAAAATGAAAATCCTTTTGGCTATTACTCTTTTCCACGGAATAATACTACATGTCATGACAATTTTTCCGGCCATTATCCCCCAAATCTGGCTGAAGTCACGTTCTGTACTGCCAGTTCTGACTGCCAGTTCTGACTGCCAGTTCTGACTCTGGTTGTTGCGCACATTAGTTAAGATCATGAAGAGATGCCCCTGAAGGATTTAAAAAAAACAACAACCTCAAATTCATTTGTGTGTGTTTGCAAAATATATATCTGCTAATGTACTAGCCAGCTGAGGACTTGTTCGTGCTTGTCAACCACAGTAGCTCTCTCAGCTTCTCTTTCCTCTGATCTCCTCTGGCCTTTTACTGGTCGTGCGTAGATGGTAACCCCAGAATCGTAAAAACTCCTGCGAGATTTCATGTTCCACGTTTCAACTGATCATTTTACCAAACCATGATCTCTACATAAATGAAGCTTTGTGTTGGGTCATGCAGGACACGGAAGTCATACGCCCCAGCTGTAACCAGCTGATTGGATCATTGCTTCTAATCAGTCACACACCAATCACAGCCCATTCCCACAACAAGGCGGTCCATTTTAATATGGCCTCCTACTCACTGATCCCTGCTACACCAGTGATGCTACACACCACTGCTGCCGCTGCTGGCAAAGCTTCCTTATTCAAAGCCCTAACATGGCTTAAAGGTTAAACGGGTAGGCTATATTTTGTCTTGCTTTAGACCCAGTCTTGTACACCTTGGGGGGGGGGTTTCTGCATTGCGCTCCCTGTTTTGGTTTAGCATGGTGCTTGTCTGATGCAGGAAGCATCTCAAGAGCCAAGCTTAACTGTATTTTCATTTGTTGCAATACATGATTAAATCTATGGCAAGAGTGTTCCTGACTGAACCATAACCAAGTGATTCTTGCTCCTAAATCTTGCTGGCAACAACCCCTTTTGTAAATAATTTCATTCAATAAAGGGGACTGAAACAGGAAACTAAGTTATCATGGTTAAAACAAAATATCTGGTTATACCACCGACTCCTGTCCCATTAACAATCTACAAATCATGCCTCTTATGTGAAGTTTATACACTGACAGAGGAAGTTAAATAAAAGTGGATGGTGCGACACAGCTGGTGAGCTACAACAGCTTCTTCCATCTTAGACACTCCAGGGCTTCATTCCCTCAAAGGTCTGCACTGACAAGACAGCTTGCTACTGAAGTTGAACTTCAATCGGAAGAAAAAATGTGAGTATTTTCTTTGACTATACTGACTGCAGCAACTATTAGAGGACTAAATTTTGATGCAAATTTTGCTGTTTCAAATGCAGCAGACGTCCCAGGTGTCTGTAGGCAACAATATTAACACACCCAGGTGAAAATAATTACATCAGCTTTTTGCACCTGGGAGTATATATCACCATGGCAGACGTAAGCACCCAGGTGCCTGTAGCCAACAATGCTAGTTTCACACAGGGTGTAAATAGCAAATGAGGCTATTTAAACCATGGGTGTACATTTCCAGGCATCCTAGCAACATCGTCATATGACGTTAACATGAATGGGTCTATTCAGCTATTCTGCTAAAGTTTATGTACACAATGTAAATTCAGCAGCTTTATGCATCCTAAAAACTGTAGCTAAGTCAGTCAGCTAAGTCTAAAAATAATAAACCAACATTGACTCCCACAGTATTCAAATCCCAGTCTTCTGTGTAACCTACCACATCTCACTTCCTCCATTTGATCTCTTTGCCCTAATGTTAAACTTAATGCGTCAACTAGGGGTGAATCTCCAGGTACCTCACAATTTAATTTGATTATTATGGACAGGTGCCTCGAGCAGTTGGGGGTTCGGTACCTTGCTCAGGGGCACCTTGGCAGTGCTCAGAAATCAGACAATAGGCCCCCCAATGGACAACATGTGTTGTTAACAGGCTGAGAACAACATGTAAATTGCACCAGTGTCTGATATTTCTACGAAAATGTATAACACAATAATTTGTAAAATGTTACACATAAATCTACACAAAGGAGCTTTAAAGACTCTTCTCATTAACTGAGCTGCTCTTCATCAGTGTTTTATAACAATGTTTTATGACATTCCTTGTTGCACTGCAGCGTTTTTCCAAAGCAGACATGAGGACAACATAAACTGGCCTGCAGCTGATAAACTTTATCAAACAGGTGAAGCTGGATGCCACAGTACCTGCTGGCCTTTGAGGGAGTGCAGGATGGTGAGGTTGCCTGAGTTCTTCAGAGTGAAGATGATGACTTTGCCGGTGTGGTTAAATCGTGGAGCTCCTGCTACGAGTAGACGACCGTTTCTGGCTGACACCACGGACGTCACAGTATAACCTGAATATGTAAAACACACACAGACATTAATTCTGCCTCTACTGACAGACCGCAACTCTCTGAAGTTAAGTAGACATTGAGGCCGAAGTAACCCATGTAGGATATTAGTTCTGATGTTAGTAATTACCTTTTTCTGCATTGACTGTATCTGTAAATTAAGTAAACTGATTGCTTGATTGCCCAATTCTCATAAAGATCCCAGGCACTATGCTTTGTTCCACTGTTTGAGTGTGCAAATAGAAATTGGCCTGACCTTTAGGTTGAGTTTCATAGCATGAATGTGCATGACTCAAGGAAAAATAGTAAAACTTTGCAATTTGAGGAGTTAAAACTGCATTGAGTTACGCAGAACTGGATGTTCTGGTTTCTCAGGTTTCTCAGATTTCTTCTTCTATTTCGTTTTTTTCCCACTAAAAATTCCACTTACTCCCCGTATACTTTTCCACCTTCATCTCTCATCTTCATACCCCCTTTTTTTCCTCAGCTTTAACTTTCTCCCTGGCCGTCCAAAATTATGCTTCCACCTCATATTACTATTGAGTCTAGAATGGCGTCCATTGGCAGCCTGGTGGATAAGCTCAGAGACAAACCACTGATGGTAAAAGCAGAGGTCTGTGGTGGTGGAGCGAGATGGGGTTGGATATGATGGGAAGCACTGGAGCAATGGGTACACTTTGTAGAGATGGGCTACAGCTAGGATAGTTAGTGTTAAACCACAGCTCTTTTTACCAGGACAAGAGGATGTAGATTAAAAAGGTGGTGGATGTGGGAGCAAATGTTATAAACAGTGTTCAAGCGTAGCCTTCATTATTGAAATAACAACACTGTATTTTCTCTCATTACAAACATATCCATCACGATCCAGCTCTGACTTTTCCGCTCAATTAAAAAGATTTCTGGGGTGTTACTCACCCAAGTAGGCACCGTGGTTTTTGAGCTCTTCGGGGAACTCTTGTGTGTAGGAAGACTTGGGAGGAACCACTTTCCCCTGTCGTGTTTCCTTCAGCACTGCTCCGTTCCAGTCATAAGCCCCGACTGCACCCACCAGAATCCCGTCCTGCAGGGGAGGTGCGGTGTCGTTAATTTTCATACATCAAACAGCAGAGTAACCGAGAATGATCTTGTTGTACTGCCTGTGCTGCACATACATGCAACATGGTAATTACTGCCCTACACGACGATGATACACTAATGGAACTTAAAGTGTGACCACCATTTTGGAGCACAGCCTGTGTGTTTGGCTCACCTTAGTCTCAGTCAGATTAATGATGGTGTAACTCCACTTGTGGTGAAATGTAATCTTGGTAACACAAGGGAGGTCCTCACTGCATTTCTGGATTAGCTTAAAAGAATATGAAGGAAATCTAATTTAACGTATCCCTCCTTCTCCCTGCCACAGTACATCAGATCATTTTAATGTAGATGTTGCTACAACAAGAACATGTTGAGGGATATAGAAACCGATGGTCCATCTTAAAGGAATACTTCACCCACAAAATGACCATCTGTAAATCAGTTAGTCATGCCGGCTTACCTTGAATTTGTAAGGAAAACTTACATGCCTCCATGGAAAACAGCGGACATATTGACTTATTGATGGATTTGGGATGAGTATCCGTTTACAAACACTCACACAACTCATGCAGGATAATTCAAGTCTCATTTATCCAGACGTATGCTCAGTGCTTCCCAAACACACATGCATTTTCACTAAAACCTTAGTATTACAGTCTGGCTATGAAAGGAGCATAACTAAGCTTCACTTTCAGTTGAGTTTTAAATAGTAGGTTTTAGTAAAAAAGTACTAAGCATATGACTGGATTAAAGAGACTTGGATTATGCTGCACGAGCTGTCTGAGAGTTTGTAAGTGGGTGTTATGACATGGTTTTGCTGTTGTTAAACTTGGTCCCCAATTAATCAATAAATCAATATGACTAACTGATTTAGAAATAGTCATTTTGTGGGTGAAGTATTCTGTCAAGGTTGTTCAATAACCAAAATTCTATTTAAATGTCCTGCCTTCTCATCACCCATTTCAGGGTGGATGCAGGGGACACATCCCCCAAGATATGCATTATAGGTCCCCAATAAAAACATGACAAAATGAAAAATATTTACACCATAACTTGATAGAGAAGGCACAAGTTGCAGGAAATGTAAGTGTTTGACGCTCTAAGAACTCTAAAACTCCTCTGTTCGTATGCTTCCCCTCCGATGTGGAAATGAATCCTATACCCTTGCCTGCATCTGTCCAGGTTGACCTCACCAATAATCGACCGCATCTTGCTTATACAACATTTTCTTCCTGAACTCTCATACATTCACTAAATAAATTGCATATTTGAAGGTCTCTTTTTCAGACAACCATGAGTTTCCTTTATGTCTCTAAAAGAGCAGGAATGTCCCACCACAGAGGGCAGTAAAAGAGAAAACAATACAAACTGTCTATTTCTCTCAGATTCCACTCTGGACAAATCTAACTATCTTCTTCAATAGCAGGGATAAACAACCTGTGGCTGTTAAGGCCCTCTCCAGTGGCTCCCTGTGGCTTTTACATAAAATTATCTGGAAATGAATAACGGTTATTTTTCAACATTCAGATTTTCACTTGTCATTGCTGTAGCCCTGAAGTGATTATTGCATGCTACAACTGTAAAGACGTTTAGCCTGTACATCAAATTAAAAAAAAGTTTTAACGTTTCATCAACTGTAATATGCATCATACATCTGCGACCTGGTGCCTTTTCCTCTAAGTTTTGCTGAACTTCAGTTGCGGTGGCACCTCGAGTCTCCCTAGCAAGGCTGGCTATGGATTTCAAATCAAAAAGGATGGAGTAAAATAGAGGATTTAATAATTTGTGGACAGATTCGTTTGCTTTCACCACCAACACTGCAAAGTTAAAATAGTTAATAATCATAAATAGCCCACTGTAACCTTGTGGTAATTTTGGCTTAATAGGCTGTTACCTTTATTAAAATAAGTTTTGCTGCTCCAGACTACTTCAGTATAAAGAAACTGTATCGGACTGTTTTATTTTTTTAATGGATTATGAAGTACATTTTAAAAAAACATATTTCATTTCACAATTCTTTGGTTTATGACAGATCAGTTTTTCCCAGTTGTGTTCAAAATCAATGTGAATTATTTTCCCTCTTTGATAAACATGATCAATCTTCCCCAGCTTAAAAAAATATCTAAATGGAAATTATTTAAATCATCTATCTATTCAATAATCAATGATCCACTTTCATCAATGCAAAGTTAAAACATCGATATCGTCGTCAAAACACACTTTATTTTGAAATTCCCATCGCATGTCTGTGTCACCATTTCTGTCCAAGTCACCTCCTTCCTAAACCGCAGACTGTATCATAAAGATGGACGACATGACAGCTCTCCCAAAATGAAGCCAAAACATCTTGATCGCTCACTGGTGGCTGGCTGCAGTACAGGTCATAAAGCCTGCCCCTTTTATGTTAATGGAGGAGATATGGGCCAAACTGAGACCTCAAAGTAAATGTAAAATAGATTTTTCCCAACGATGGTGCCTGTCATTTTTGGTAGTTCTTATCACACTGATGTATCAAACAAATTCCTTATCCAGGGTCCATTTGTTGTTTATTCATTTAGTTTAACTATTATTGACTACTATTAAACTCATGGGCATCCATGGTTGGAGCACCTCTATGAACAGGTTTTGCAACAAAGCAGTCAGTGAATGAAACTTAAAGTGTGCTCATCCATACTGTGTTTTAGACTTATTTTCTCCAGGAAGTTAAAAAAAAAAACCCTACTGGTGGGACTAAAGTCATGACAGCTACTTCATCTCCAGTCACAGAAGCTACAGTAGAACATCTTCACACATTCACAAACCACAGTGTTCAAAGTCTGTGTTAAAGTCCATTATTAAATCACAGCTAAAGCTTGATCTGTGTGTATTTTAAATCGTCATCCAACAAAGGAAACAAACCAGCAAGTGCAATTAGCTGCAGACACAGGGAGGGCAAGAGGAGGGATTTTCTATCTTCCATGGTTCACCATACTTTGTATCACTGACACTGTAATTATAGGGTTCCTCTGCTTAATGAGCTCAGCTCTTTTTTTCTTGCTGTGCACAATATGCCGACAACACATTTTCCAGTGTTTGAGCGAACGCTGGAAGGCCTGCGATTTCTTCCTGAAAGATGGAATTGTGTGCTCGCCACGCTCGCACTACGTCACTGACTCTGACAGCAGCTTTACGCCAATGTGGTCGTCTGTTTTGGTCAAAATGGTCTCCATGGCAAATGAACGAAACCCCAAAACAGTTCAACCTTATAAACCAGTGACCTATTTCTACTGCAGTTGCATGAAGGGCCGTGAGCCTCGCTTTGGTTTGGGATGTCTTTGTTGTAGTGGGGGGGGGGGGGCAGAGTTATGGCTCTGCATAAACATAGAGGACATATACACTTTGAACCAGCTCAACAAACAAGTAATGTATATTCTGCATTGTGGTAAAACAGAAATCAGTTTAGCAAATAAAATTTAAACTGCACGAGAGCCTTGAAACTGTTTAGTTACAGTTGACCAAACAAACAGAGAAAATGCTATGTGTGCAGATGCATGAAACATCTATATGGACGGTATATGACATAAGCAGCCTTTCAGAGCTGGCACACGTTACATTCAGCAAAACCATCTGGGCTCTCAGGGCTGTTTTCCTCCTTTAAAGCCCCGACATTCTTTCCAATAAGTTATCCTACTCTCAACACTCAGGTTGGTGTTGTCGAGCATCTCTGGAATCTGGCCTTGCGGATAAAATTTCCAGCCATTCTTGCCACCCAGCTGCAAAATCTGCTATATATTTATTTTTCATCATAAATGGGATATATTTATTCCTCCCCTGACAAATCACACTGTGAAGGGGAACTGGAAAATCAAAGCAGTTGCATCAGCAAATGTCCGCACAGAGCCAGAAAAGGAGGGATGAAAATCAATAGATTGGTGTGAACAGCAGGTAGAGTTGAGGAGATGGGACTTATCTCCCTCTTCCAGCTGTGTCACCCTCAGTACCAGCACACCTGCAACTATTTCCTCTCAGATGCAATCAAACTGTGAAGTAAAAGGAAAAACAAACTATTCGGCAGCAAAACTGTCTCAATCTCGTCTCAGCGTCTCACTAGTATGTTTCCCCGGGGAACAAGTGGTGTCTTATTACCCATCACTGCATGGCTGAAGTGGAAAAAGGCCTGTCTCTTCTGTCAGGGGCTCCTAAATCAGGATGACCTAAACCTCTGGGGCCACACAGCAGGCACCTCAGGGGGGGACTGGAAAGTGATAAATGGCAGGTTGTGGGGAGGGGTTAAGATGCGCCAGAAATTGAGACAATGTGTGTTGTTCCACATGCTGACAGACGATATGAGGCGACGCGGTAGCAGAAGTCAGACTCACCTCCACGTTGTGTGCGGAAAATCCAGCCTGAGACATCTGGAGGCCAAACGCCGTCCCGTTCTTGCTGGTTCCTGTGTAAACAAGTCAGTCTTTTACAGTTTGGAACCACTGCAGCAGCAAGGAAATTCAAGCTACCAACCACAATCAAAACCTTTGAAGAGCATTTTTTTTCAGTGCTGTGCCTCTGCTTACAGTATGACACCTGGACACTAACTTTTTACAAAGCCCCGATCTCACCTGAGCACTGTGGAGGTACATTCTCATAAACATCATGCAAACAAATGAGATGGCTGAGTGAGTCTGAGATGTATGAGTCTGTACTTTTGCATAGTAAATCTTTAATAACATAACTTACACTTAAATTTGTTGTACAGATTTCTGTCAAACTGTCTGATCCATTAACTGATTAGTGACCACTATGGATTTTTGACTTTATCTAAGGGTTATCCAGGTTCACCGTATGTAAGTTTGTACTGATCTACGGAGAACCACCATGTCCTTTGATTAAAGATAAAGAAAAATAATCACCAAATGTGAAATTAGAGTATTTTCATGCAAATGTAGCGGAGCATTACTGATTGGTTTCTATGCTGCTCAGTCCTAAGAACTTAAGTGGTTATTTAAAGGTGACCTATTATGCTATTCTTTGTTTTGTCATAGTATTACAATGATGAATGTTCATACTAAACATGGCCAAAGATTTAAATAATGAGGTTAATGTATACAGGCATAATCCCTGTGGGCAAAAACCTCAGGCTTTGGACTGTTCAGAATACTCCGAACGGTCCTCACAGTGTTTTCTCCAAAGCTTGTGAAGGATTTCCTTAAACAGTCATCTGCTTCAGGCATGTTTACATTATGTAGCCTACACTGCTACATGTAGCTACATGCTAACGTCAGGGAAAAATATAAATATGGTTGTTGATGTAGTAAACCTCTCCCCAATTTTAGATTATTTTCCTGCTGAAACGTGTGGTTGTGAAGATTTTGGTTTAGAAGCTTTTATTGGTGGTTTGTCACGTTAATAAGTGCTGCTGTACTCTTTTACCACCATTCCCCGGCTGCAATGATGGAACAGAAGTGCAGAAATTTGGAAGACCTGGAAACACTGACCAATTAGAGGAGACTGGGTTTTGTTGAGTGGGGGGCTGAAAGAGACAGGCGCTAAAATGGTGCGTTTTAAACAGAGGGTGGATACGGGTGTTCCAGCACAGACAATATGTGGAAAATAAAGCGTAAGCCAAATATAATAGAAAACTAAATTCAAGTATGAACCTGAAAATGAGCATAAAAGGTCCACTTTGAGAGCAATGCAACTCTATTTTCTTAATGCGCTTTTTTGTGAGTTGCTTTGGACTAAAGCATCTACCAAATGAATGTAATGTAGTTCAAATAAATTCCTTGCAAACCTTCCAAACTGAAGATTCGTTCTCCAAGTGCGTCCACAATATCCTTCAGCGCCGACTCGTCTGTCACATTAAAGAAGTGTTTGTCATCTGGGTCGCTGGCAATGTACTTGATTTCATTTAGGAAAGCTTCTGGGTTGATTCCTCTGCGGTTGTAGTAGCCAAGGACCTGTGAAGATAAGATTAAACAGTCTGTCATTGTGTGCATGAAGTACCTGAGTGTCGACCAACTGGATTAATCTGTCACATTTAAAAGCCCTTTAATAGGTTAAAATTAGCACTATTTGACACGGTTTCAAAGGATTAAAGGTTTTCTACACCAATGCCAGTGCTGTCACCAATTCCAGTTGGTCTTCAACCAAATGACTTCAGAGTTTTTGCTCGGATGCCCAGCAAAGCCGCAGAATGGAATCGAGTGTGCCATTAGCTGCACCAGCAGTGGCACAAACCAAAGAGGCATGTGGTTTGGAGGAGATCATTTACACCTTTAACGGCACTTCCACTGAGCTTACAGTATCTGGAGCTCTCTGTGGGCCATGAGTGTTTTTGGCTCCACTCTGGACTGAACTCCATGAGGTCACCCCATTAATGTTTATGGTGTTTTAAAGCCGCACTGGAAATTTATTAGCTATCAGAAAACTAAGTCAAAAATCACAGTGTAATCCATCTAACCCAGGTAAATAATAGCTCTAGCAGACTCACAGCAATGGCATAACGGGTGATGCCGTCGCTCTCACTGTCCTCTATGGCTTGCTGGAGATCCGGGCTGTCATGTGACTCTCCGTCAGTTATCACAATCATCACCTTCTTGGCACCGCGGCGACCTCCTTGTTTGAAAGCCTGTGAGCTGTGAGAACATGTTTGATATGTTGAGTAAAATAAATCACAGAACAGAGAGGTACTGATGCCGTGCTGCTCATCTGTACAAATGGAGATACTGTACCGTGCTACGTTGATGCCGAGAGCTGTGTTGGTCTCCTCTCCACCTCGTTGGTCGATACTGCGTGCTCTCTTCACCACTTCCTCAACAGACTTGTAGTCACTGAGTTTGAATTCATGCACCACCTTCTCACCGTACTGAACGACTCCAACCTGTCCAGAGAAACACAACGACAATGATCCTTCAAAATTCCGTTCTGTCTTCTTGCAGTCAACTAGTGATGATAAGATATAAAATTTACCACCACAGCAGGCTAAAAAAACAAACTTTCATGAACATATCACAAGCACTACTAGAAAAGTGCATCCAGTAGAGTGCAGATCTTCGCCAGAGCTGATCGCAGCCAGTCTGGACAATTCTATTCCAGCAGACACACTGTGGCGTTTCAAAAGCCTCCCAGAAGCTAATAAAATATGCGCCTTGTCTTTTTTTGACAGAGCTGCAGCGCTTTGCACAGAGCTGATCGAGTTCTCCTGCAAATATATGTGAAATATAGATACAATATAATCATGGGGAAGTATATTTTGCTAACTAAAACAACACAAATCTTTGATCCATATTGTCCATAACAGTATTAACTTTGGCCACAGCACAACAAAGTAGGAAATTAGAACAATAAACACAATTAAAACAGACAAAGAAAGAGGAAACTATTTCACTACATAGCCTACTTACTTACTTACGATAGAAGCACAAATATCAGGGGGAAATTACCAAATTAATACAATTAAGCAGGCAACATGTTCCACTTCTAAAAGACTCTTTGTCATATGACAATGTGCAGCAGATGGAACAAAGTAGGGTTGCAGCTATGGCAGCCAGAACGTGTCGCAGCTGCGCCTGGTAAAATTACAGTCAGGATGGTGGACAAGCTAACGAAAATGGGAACAAATTTGTCTCGTATCATGCCTAACTTTAGTGGATCGTAACATATCAAAGATGGAAAATGAATCAGCAGATGCTCTGGCTCAAAATGAGACCAAACTTTTCGATGGATGATGAAAGCCAAAATGTCACCTGCAACATACTAGGTAAGGCCTAATTAATTTCAGCTGAGTCAATGTCCAGAAAATCTGCAGCCCGTAAGAGGAGTGAATCAGCAGTCAGTGATGGTATAAGACAATAAAACTGAATCACCATTGAGAATCACAATCAAATATGAATCACTACAACCATGAGAGGTCCTTGAGCATACAGTGATACATGTGCATATAAAATATTAGGCTGACTGCTTCAGTAGTTTGCTAGATTGGCCAGGGATGGACAAATTCACATATACAGACACACATGACCAAAGACATCCCTCCCAAGCTTACGCCTCATAGCGATAATAAACCTCAAAGAGATTATGCAAGGAGAAATAAAATACTTTTGTACAGATTAAGTCCAGTATTTGAATTCATCCAACAAGGAACATTACCAATATATCTCATCTTCCTTAAGTGCTTCTTCCTTTCTTACACACCTGTATTTGACCTGGTCCAATATAGAACTTCTGCAGAATGTTGATGAGAAAAGCCTGCACTTCATACCAGGGGTAGATGGAGTTTGAGCCATCCAGAACGATCACTATGTCCATATAGGTCTCACATCCTGAAAAACATTTAAAGATGAGATGAGACTTAATCACGAGAGCACACACACACACACACACACACACACACACACACACACACACACACACACACACACACACACACACATACACACAGAAAACAGATGTTCATAATGAGGAAATAATCCCCTGCTGTGACTAAGAACTGCCCATGAATGTTTGTCAAACGGGAAAGATACTTTACGGCTTACTCTGAAAGGCGGGCGCAATCGTTCTAGAGAACTTGAAGCTTGCATTGACTCTGGAGCATATGCCAGTGCTGTAGTAAGAGCTGCCACACTCATAGGACCAGAGCGGCCCACAGGCCTGAAACATAAAAGAAAGCATTTATACAAGCAACATCATCGATCTCAGCACATTAGAGAAGGTTAGGTTCATGCTCTCAGGGAACTTCCGTAGGGAGAGTTGCACCGTGTAATCAAAAGACAATCTTGTGGGATTTTTTTCCAGTTGGACCATTGCTATTTTATTAAATGTGTTCTTACTTACTCGAAAGGTTCTGCAGCAACAGACCATTTACTGTACGGGCTTTAAACTCACCACAAAGCTGTTGTCTTTAGGGTTCGACGTGAGCGTCATTCCCAGCCTCATCTTGTCCTTTCGCTCTGACACGTTGGTCAGAGATATCCTTCCTTGAGAGAAAATAGATGTCATTGAGAGGATCTTGGATGCACAGACTCACGTGATAGACATAAACACATGCACCATCCTTCAGAGACCAAACAGGAGTTCCACCATCTGGGACTTTGGTTTGTTATTGCTGTCTGGGCAGCCCAAGCAGCGTCTACATCCTCAGACCTAAACGTTTACTTGACAAAACTTCCTGCGCCTTCCTAACCAGCACAACACATGTGCAACTGGTATGAAGAGGCATGTGGTGGGATGTGTGGTATAACACACATGTGGAAATGTACATAAACCAGTTTAAAAAAACAGAAAATGAGGAATGATTGGTATGGTACCCACACTTCTGTCTCACACATGCCATCATAATGTTTACTCAGACACATAAACACCAATACAATGCATACATTTATCCAAACGTTGTTAACTCATGGTTGTCACTGTTACTGTGTGCAGTAGTGTATCTTGCAACTGTTTGATAGAAGAGTGGTGTTTTGTGATACTTTACCTAAGTTGAGCTTGGAGCAACTGTTGCCATTAGTCCGTCTGCTCATTGAACATTTATAAACATCTCCTGTCTGGTAAGGGCCGTTCATTTCATACGGAGCGCCCACTAATAACCTGCAAAGACAAAAAAGCCAATAGTTTGCATCACTTACAGCGTGTATGAATATTAGAGGAATATGTAATCCCCTAAATGACCATTTGTATGTGTAACTAACCATTTAAAACTCCAAAATCACACATTAATACAAACTAACAACAAGTCAAGGTAGCGGTAGACCGGCAGCTCCCGTACTCAACAAAGCAGAGTTACATATTTTTGTCAATGGAGTCTGGCTTTGAAGAGAGCATATATAAGTTTTTCTTACAGTTCAGTTCCCTGTCACAAAGGGCTGTCTGTTTGGGAGGTACTGAGCATATGACTGGATACATGACACTTGGATTGTACAGCATGTTGTGTGAGAGTTTGTAAACAGATGTTTTACATTTGTTGGTAAATCTATGTGTTTAATTAAGCAAGAATTTTTTTTCCATCTTTGGCTTCTTTGTTCACAAAAGGGAGGAGAGGAAAACATTTTCTTCACATATTCAGTGTCACACAGGATAAATAATTGATATACAAATGGTAATTTGGGTGTGTGAAGTGTTTCTTTAAAGTGTGCGTAACACATTCTCAGCTATTATTTAATGTCTGTTAAGACTTATGTAGTGATAACAGAGCAAGATAGACAACAAGATTTGTTCTATGTCAGAGTAAATCTTTGTCTGGTATCTAATCATCTGAGGGAATATAACTGTCACTGTTAACATCACTGACCGACATAAAAGACATGGGCAGACCTATAAGATTAGAAGCCTTTATTTATCAAAGGATGTTAACTCTTAGTGTAATCGTGTTCAGCAGCACTAACTGTACGCACAGTCTCACACAGTAGCTGGCAGTACAACCAGGCATCTCCTCAAGATACAACCAAATTTCCATTGGTCATTCTCACTAAAATTAGACCCTTTTCCAACAAAATTAGTACATGAACATGGGGTGTTAAATACAGGAAAACCTGCTAAAAAAAGATAGACTTTTTTTTTCTTTCTGGTGTGTCACGTTGGACATCACAGAATGGCTGGAAAACAGGTAGAAATGGTAGCTGGTGAGACGGTAGTTACTTCTTTTTTTGAATATCTGTAACTTATTCAGCCTCTCTCTGAAACTCTGCCGGCTAAAATTTGAAGGATGTTCCGAGTGCTGCTCAAATGCAGAAAGGTCAGTATTTTGTGATGGTCTGCCATTGCATAGTGTCGACAAAAGGACCGGAAAATGCTCTGCATACCTGAATATGTGACGGGTGCATCAGAGGAAAGGACTTCAGCACACTGTCTCACGATTACTGATGGAATATCTATATACAACGTTAAGGTCTGTTCAGCTGTAATCAGGTATATGAGCTGACGCAGGGCTACTGATGATAGGTCAAACATACGATAGATGTAGAGAACCACGGATGTGAGCCTCAAGGTGGCACAAAAGGCAAACTCAGAGCAATGCAAAAGTTGTTTTAACTATAGGTTTTAACTAATGAATGAAAATTTAAATGCAAAATGTCAGGTGATAGTTGTATTTGAATGATACTTGTAGGTGATAAGTGTCTGTTGGATTTAGTGCCTTGCTCAAGGATAGCTTTACAGTGGATTTGGAGGGAGGGGTATCAGTTATTTACTTTTGACATCAAGATGAAAAACTGACTTCTGCTCCATTCTCTTAAACTGCAATGTCCCAACAACCACTGCTGAAATAATTTCCCTTCTCATTTAATTCCATCAGGGCTTTCCAGAGAATCAAGTTCAGTCAGAGGAATTTTGTCATCATGGACCACCACAGGATTTAGATTTCCTCAAAGAGCTGCGTGTTGGAGTGCTGGACATTCCTCTCACATGACGTAGTGTTTGTGAGGACTCAGTCCTGCACTTGACATCACAGTGGGTTTCCTGTGCGGGGTCAGTGTGGTCTTATAAATGTCACTGAAAGGTTTTAGCGGACTTGATGAGATGGAGAAAATAAAGTCTCCTGGTGCGTTTACCTCAGGACTGATGGAGGGCATAAAGACCTTAAAGCGAGCCATAATTCACATGTATGTCAGAGATAAGAACTCTTTTGTATTACAATCAGGATCATGTGAGTCTTTCAGTGGTCTTTGTTTTTATGTTGTTTATGAGCCCCTTTCCTATGATCTATCATTGTGTTTTTTGGATCTTGTTCGAAACAAAAAAGGGGTTAAAGCTGTCATTATTTTTAGTTTGGCCAACTCAGTGTTCAACACAGCTTTATCACTGGTGAGCAGTGGCGTGCACAAACTTTCTGAAGGGCAGGGGCGAAAAGAAAAAAAAAGGGCACATACAGCACGTTCTCGCCACTGAAGAGGGCACTTAGTTCCGTGTGTTTTCGAGGGCACTTTAGACATGTTTATACGTTATACAGGTGGCACATTATATAGCCTTAAAACAGACTAACTAGACAGACTACTCAAGTTTGTTGTAGTCTGAGATGTCTTCCCTCAAAAACAAGATTCAAGAAGCACCGATAAATAAAAATTTTAATTGGAATCTGTGTGAGACTGAATATGCAACCTAATCCATGGGTTGCTCAGCAGCGACCCTCCTTGGTTTTATTCATTATTGATGCCCTTCACAAAAGTCCTTCAGGGTGTCCATTGGTGGGTAGTAATGCAGTACTTTTACTCCATCACATTTACTCATACATAACTACATTTGTGATAAGATACATGAAACTATTGAAACTTAAAGACTTAAACGATTTACAGACACTTTTAATTATGTATAAAGCAAAACGCAGAATGTTACCAGAACATTTGCAAAAGTTGTTTGTTTTTTCACAGGACGACGAGCATAGAAGAAAATTTTGCTTTAAGCACCAGTTTGCACGGACTACATTTAAACAGATGTGCATTTCAGTGGTGGGCGTTAAACTGTGGAATTCTTTACAGAATGATTTAAAGGGTTGTTTTTTCGGTTTAAGAAAATGTATAAAGAAATACCAATTGGACTATATGGAGTTGTCGTGTAGAAGCTGTGCCCTTGTTGAAGGGGACATTGTGTATGGCTTCTGATTCTTCTGTTTGTTTATTTATTTATTTCTCTATGTTCCTTCTGAAGTTACTTTAAGTACTGGTTATTCATTGTAACTGACAGACCATCTATTTCGTATGATTATTTGTGTTTTGGAATGTGTATTAAAAACATGTTTTAATGTTTAGCAAACACAGGGAATGGGTGACATATGTCATGTAACATACCACATTACATATTTAAAAAAAAAAATGACTTTGGGTTTAATGTGGGACACAAACAGTGGTGTCCTGGGTGAAAGCACAGACTATATATAAGGATAGACGACTCATATCCACTTCATCCGATTGTACAAAACTGAAGCTGAAAATATGTCGGATATGACCATCCCATTGTGTGCTGGTGCAAGATAGTTATTCTGACTCTTACTCCAGTAGTTAAGAGTACTTTTACTTCTACTTAAGCCAATATAATTATAAAGTAACAGTACTTTTACTTGAGTGGACTACTGTTTTGTCTACTCTACCACCCTCTGAGGGTTTCACATTATATCTTGTGATGTGTGTCTGTTTATCACATGATATCTTTAAATTAAATGCCTCACTACTCTTACATCTCAGCACTGTCAAAGTCACAAGGCTCGACGTCCAAACGCCTGAGGTTTTAACATATGTTAACAGATAACATGACACCGCAAGACCGCCCTCAGCTGTCTCACTTGATGGGGAACTTTCCATATTGCACTGCAGTTCATACAGTACAACCTATATACAGTACACAGTATCAAACCTGCGTTGTCTGAAGATACAACAACTGCAGTAGTAACACAGATCTCCAGCTGTATTGTTTAATCTCTTCAATATGTAAGAACTGAAATAGTTAACTAAAGAAATATCAGGAACAATGGAGTAAACTGTCCTCATAATGCTTTATACAAACATGGAGAAAGCAGCAATAAATTCTGTAATTCAGTGTTACATTTAAACTTTAAAAGGCAGAGAATGGGTGAATGAGAGGGAAACTGTAAAACACTTTGGCTAAAAGTGCTATATAAATGCAGCCATTCATCATTTAAAGTGTACTGTCACTTCTTGCTCCAAGTTTCCAATCAGATTTTATGACAACGCTGACATGATGACTGACTGAAGAAGTACACTGAACACAGTGCTGAGGAATCATGGGGCCTAAGCATGTGTTTAAATGGCACGAGGAACTGAGTATAGCATCTCAAATTTGAACTGTTTCCTAAGTATTTTTTTTGCATGTTTGTTTGTTTGAACTAAGAATTTTTGAAGCATTTCACTTTTTTTTCTTTCTTAACCTTGCCTAATTTAGGCACCCCAAAGAAGTTGTATCCTAAACTAATCAGATTCCTGGTAAAGCTTAAGTAAATACAGCAGCAAGGAACAAGGAATTTAAACAACTGTTGAATCCAAGTGAAAATCACAGGGAGAGCAGTGGGCAAAGGAGCAACTCCCAGTTCAGTGGTGGTGCCCCAAAGGAAAGACACTCGACACCGCTTTATAGCAATAACAGACTGCGGCCAACCTCCCGCATGGACTTCTAGGTCAAAGTCTAACAATTTAAGAAAGACAGATCTTCAACTTAAGGTTTTCTAGGTCAGGCTGAAAGCTGCTCCAAATTCCCAGGAAACACTTTAGTCATAGTTAGTAGGAAAGGCGTTTACTCAGAACCTCCCTCAGAAGAGCGTGAGATTCATATGACATAATATGACATGCACGGTTTCAGCAGAAATCAAATGTGTCCTTGGGGTTTTAATGTAGTAAGTACACATTTCATTAATAAAACTGTTGTAGCATTTTGTATTTGATATAATTTCTTAATTTGTTGCAGAACAAATTCCTTCAGATACAAAGACTGTATTCATCACAGCAACCACCATTTAACTAATCAGGGCAGAACAACAACAACAACAGATAAGAGTTAACAGTCAGTCAGAAGTGAGGGCTTGTTTTTGCTGCAAAACAGTTATGCCAAAATATGTTTTCTTTCTTCAAGTTAGTCCCAAGAGCACAGCTTGAAAAGGCATTTAGACTTTGCACTCAACAAAAACTTTAAACTGATTCAGCTCAAATGTCAAGTGGACTCATCTGCTTGTGCTGTAAAAGCTAAAATCATGCAGTGTACTGTAGAACATAACTGTTCATTTGAATTAGGACATTGGGTTAAGTTCTGTCATTGCCCCTGTCTTGTCCTTTTTATAATACTGCATTGTCTGTTTGAAACGTGCCTGTTTGGAACAGGGCCATTGCTTGGCCTCTAATATTACTGCTTGGATATTTCTTGAGAGCCGCTCATCCAAACAATGTCACACTCAACACTACCCTTCTTTTGGTCCTGAGCAATACATCTGCCATGACATAGTCGTCTCTCCTAAGAAAGCTAGAGTATACACATAATTTGCTAACAGCTAGATATTTGGATCCAGGATATTTCCGGGAACAAAAGTGTTTATTCATCCAAAAGTTAAGAACACTTCTGTATATAAAGTGCATAAAAAAATTAAATTTGAACACCATTACTGTATGCTTTTTAATGTATGTATGTACTTATATTTATTCATTTTTCTCTTTTTTCTCCTATCCATTATATTTTATTTGTTGACCTGGGTAAGCTGTTCATCACCACACTGACTGCAGCCTTGCAGGGTTGAATAAAGTTGTACTAATGAAAATTGAATCTACATTTCCATAAGGACTGGGCACACTCCTGCTGAGGAATACCGTGTGATATATTAAAGCCCCAGAACATAAGTGGTGAGATTGTTTAAGTTCTGTTTCCAAAGTCAAGTATGAACTTTCAGTCTTGAGTTTTTTGTTGCCATGTGGCATGACGTCTTTTTTTGTGAGCCTCTTTGGGGGCAGCTGTGCATGTGATGTGTAGTCAAAACATACACACTGAAAATTTAGTTATGATTTGACATTTTACAGCAGCAAATGAGGACAAGAGGAAATGTTGTTCAAACAGGTCATCACTGCACATCAAAGAGGGACTCATATGGAAGTAAGCTTCAATGTTATTGCACCTGAAGCCAACTTTTTAAAGTCCCACAGACTCTGGAAGTCATTTTCACCACAGTGGCTCCGACAGGGCTCATATTTTCGAAGCTATTAATATCATGATTATTACTTCAGTTATTGCTGTCCATTGGCAAGAGGAGGCACTGAAGCACAAGTTCAGGTCAGGATACAGCCACCTTGATGAAAAGGGACCATTGTTGCCTTCGACTTGGACGCCTGCCTGGGGGCCTCCTGAATTTCACCAGAAGCTGTTCAAACAATCATGTTCCAGAGCTCATTAGGGTCGAATGCTAGCCCCGGTGCATCATCACTGCAGGAATGGTAATGACACCGAAAGAAATAACTTGACCCACAATGAATGCGCAGACATTTTCTACCATGGTTACCGGGGGATACAGGATTTTGGGGTTTTGAGAAAGCGCCATCTCCAAGCCCAGGCTGTTATTAATGTGGTAATGTTTTTCATATTTGGAAGGAAGAGATGTATACACTGTGAAACCACATCCCTGCCCCAAACATGAGCGTGCTACTCCGATGTCACGCTTGCTCATCACATTCCATTTATCTGCATTAACAGGATATGTGTTCTTCTGTTAATGCTGCCTCATAAATCGGAAGAATTGTAATGGTCACATAATCATTTTCCAAAGACATTCATTTGGCGTGTCTACTTTACTTGAGGGCATTGACCAGAGAGTGATAGGGTGACTTATGAGGAAGCACATGCTTGTTGCCTTAATACATTGTCCCATAAAGCATGTTGGTCTCTTTTGGTTCGAACAATGAGCTGCCTGTGTTTCATGCTAGGATAAATTTGTAGCAATGCTAGCGACGTGGCTCTAAGAAAGGCAGCACTGGTTGGTCAGTCCATGATTTTCCCCCAGACTGAAATATTTCAACAGCTGTTAGAAGTATTCAATACAATTTGCAAAAACATTTACGGTCTCCACAGGATGAATCCTGCTGACTTTGGTGGTCCACTGCCTTTTCCTCCAGCATCACCAAGTCAAAGTTTTCACTCATCCACTAAACCCTGGGTCCTCAACAGGGGGTCTGTGACCCCTACGGCCCTAAGAGTCACTCCAAGGGGGGGCGCCAAATTAATGTTTACTAATTGGGGGCGTCTGTGACTTAGTGGATAGAGCAGGTGCCCCATGTACAAGGCTGTTGCGGCCCGGGTTCAAGTCCAGCCTGTGGCCCTTTGTTGTATGTCATCTCCTCTCTCTCCCCCTTTCACACTATTACTTAAATACTTAAATATCTTTAAAAAAAAGTTTACTAATTGAATTTAAATTTAATTATTTTTCCAAAGATTTAAATATGTCTGAAAATACCCATTAACCCCAATCCAAAATATTATTAGCAAAGACAATTCCTCCCTTTCATTAAAGAAAAAAACAAAAACAAACAAATAAAAAAAACACCTGTAGTATCTGTAAGGGTACACAACATTAATAATTGGCTAACCATTATCCTTGAGTCCTTGTGCAATCATGTGAGCCAGCTAATGCTAAATCACTGTGCTACACTTATCCACAACAGTGAGGTGAACTAGTAAGCTAACATTTACATACTATTGAAATATGTTGAACAATTAAATGTATTATTATTACAATTGTACTGACATTCTTGTGAGCAACAATATAGGGTTTTGTAACATCTCAAACAAGAGATACTCACACACTGTTTCCCTCAGAAAACACTGACAAAAGTGCAGAGGATGAAGTTAATGCACCTAGCCTAGCCATGCTACAACTGCGGCTGACTTAGCAGCTACAGGCAAGTAAAACAAGAGATGACCCAAAACTATTCTGAGAATTACCTTAAATGCAACTCCGTATTATCCATTATATGTAAAAGGGAATCTCCGCTCTGTCACTTCGTGCTAAGGGGTCCTTGGCCTGAAATATTTAAGGGACTCCTGCAGTTAACTATATCACTATCTACAGTACAGCAGTGGTTCCCAACAGGTCCAGCCATGGGGTCCAAATTTGTCCTTAGTCATTAGTTCAACGTCCCACAGTTTAATACGTTAAGCATCATACTTGCATTCGGTCATGTCATTAGACTAGATTGCTGTCTCTGTCGAGTAGCTGTTGGTTAGTCACTCACTCTACAGCAGAATATGGCACTTCATAATAAAAGCTCTGGGCTGGAAAGTTACTGTACTTGAACATTAAGTGTGTGTGTTTTGGTTTGTTTGTGAGTCACTTGTGGTCCATTCAGAATGGGCCTGTGACCCACTTTTGGACCATGACACACCAGCTGGGAACCACTGATCTACAGGATGCCCCTGTGGCTTAGGGATACAGAGGAGATTCTTTCTACTGTCCATAATAAAGGCCTAAAAATCCCCATAAAACCTCAAAAAGTATTTAAAGTATATCTCAACATCTACATGGATTACCACATTTTTTTTTGTTCAGATATTTTTGGTTCCCAGAGGATGAATCATTTGGCAATCCTATGACTTTTCCTTTAGCATCATCATTTTGTTGACATGTGACTCAACAACTATTAGATGCTTCACTCCAAAAATTGGCACAAGCATTCACGTTGCCTTAGGGATGAACTGTAATAACTTTCTTAGTTGCTTAACTTGAATTCTCTAGCACCATCATCAGGTCATAATGTGTCAGATACTTAAGTTTGTGTCCAAATACCTGCAAAACCTATGGCATTCCCATCTAGGTCAGTTGAATTTGTAATGGTTATTCATGTTTGCATGCTAACATGCTGAGCTAAGACAGGGAAGATGGTAAACATTATCTACTCATAAAATCTGTGAACACTGTCAATGTGAGCATGTTAGAATGCTGACATTAGCACAATGTTGTGCCACGGAGTCCTGTTTTCACTGAATTAAATGTAACGGGTATCCTCGAACTTAAACTGTGTAAAATACTTCAAACTGATGACATAGGCATTACAATCACTTGACTGTGAGTGTTTTGTCTAAACTCAAATTCAGTGGATCCAATTCCGTTTTCCTACTGAGCTTAGGACGTGTAAAAACACTTTCCTTTGCAGCTTTGAAAATGAGCTAAATAATGGCAACTCTATTTAAGGTCAGTGCTGAAAGACTTCACAGACTCCCTGTAGTTTTTTGGTGGTGTGCAACTCGTAACTGAGCTAAAGAGTAAAGGTCAGGTCTCCATTGAGGAGACCTGGTACGACTGTAGAAAAATAAACAGTGGGAATAGCAAGTGGGAGGCTTCTGTGGTGCGTGGCTCAAGTATGCAGGTCCGTGTATCCCATTAGGTTTAAACACCCAAGCTCTTCACCAATTGGAGGTGAAGTGGCCTCTTCTCAACTCCCCAAAGAGCGCCTGCTCTGGCAGAGTGTTTAGAGCGCCATAATGCTCAGTAGACATGTGAGGAAATGACACATTCTTGACATTATGACCTTTCCTCAACTTGGTAGCTCTATCAGCAGTCATGGACAGAAACTGTCAACAGACCTGACAAAGATGTCTCTACTTCTTGATGTCTCTGACGCCAAAAACTGAAAAAACAGTAATATTACCCATCTCATCTAAATACCACATGCTTTGAAAGAAATATCTTTATGAAGTAATTTCTCAGAGAAGCCTTTCTTCCACACATGCAGTTTTAGTATCTCAAATACACAATACACTACTCTCTTAATGTGGTTCTCAAAGCATTTTGAATTTAGCCACATGCCTGTCTAACTTCAGGTCCGGGTCATAAAAAGCTTTTTTTTTTTTCTTTTTTTTTTACAGAGTCACTTTCCAGCTGTGATCCGGTTCCTATCCAAACACAGAGCTGAGGGTTTTGAGAAATCAGACAGCTCTGGAAAAGTTGACAGCGCTGCAGTCTAGCACAGATGCTCGCAGGCAACATCAGAGATTGTAACAATTTAAATTCCCTCAAAAGCTCAGCTGAGGTGAAACCACTTCAGGGGAAAATGGAGGCTAGAAAGTTAAAAGGCATAAATGGTCAGGGACATGGACTCTAGATAGATAGATAGATAGATATGGTTCAATTCACATTAAGTGTATCACTCACAACACAGTTTTCTGACTGACTAATCTAAGTGCGTCTACGTCACATTTGTACATACACTGAATACAAGCATCAGAGCACACAGACCCAGACAATCAGCAGAAATGCCCCCCTGAAGTGCTGACACTTGGTGTGCACATGTTCTGCTGCAGAGCTGCTGTCTGGCACTTCAAAGATGCCTTTTCATTCACTTGAGACAAAAAAAAGCAGATTTTGTCCTAATCAGCACAGATCATTACCTCATCAACACATTCATCATGGAGAAAACAAATACAAATCCCTCTAAACCTCTTAGATGGCACACATGAAAATGAGACACATGTGGAGTTGAAGGCATCATTTCGCCACAATAAAGCATTGCTAATCTGGTACCAGTCATGGAAAACAATGCACTATGGTACCAAAATACTGTATTAAAGTATATAAGTATTTTCATTGTGTGCTACTTTATACTGCTTTGAGGGAATTCCTGTTCTATTTAAACTTCTTTACTCCACACATTTATTTGTCAACTAGAGTCCCTACTGTCGCTCTTCCAAGGCCTACGCAGACAGCCTAAGGCAGAGAAAGCACACCTCTCTGTCTTTCAACGTGCCTAGAGATGCACCGATCCAGCTTTTTCAGTTTCAATACTGATCCCAATGCTGTGGCTTTGAGTATCAGTCAATACCTGAAACCGATCTGATACTATGGTTGACCTAAAAAGCAATATACCTTTATATGTAGAACAGAAAAGACTAGAGGCATCAGGCATTGATGACTACACGGTTCTTTCCTAAGATAAAATGAAACAGGATGAAACAGATTAATGCAATGATGAACTATCTATTTTTAACAAAAATAATAATTGTACAACAGCTGTTGAAATAGTGTCAAATACCTCCACACAGCAGATTCTCTCCTTCGCTCCATGACGTATGACATAGCCCGCGTTGCAATAGATTTAAAGGGAAAGGATCGCCTCAGATATAGGCTGCATTTTACGATACCCGATCCATCTATTTTGATGATATCGAGGCCGATATTTGATCCAGATATCGGATCAGTGCATCCCTAAATGCGCCTATGCATAAAGCCTTAAGCCTTAAGGCTTTATGCAAGAGGTAAAGAATCTAAATACTTCCTTGACAGCTGTCTGATAACAGCTGGGTGCTCACATCCTTCAGCCAAGCGAACACTGGTGATAGACAAAACTATCCTGAGCAGCAATATCTTTGGTTTAGATGTTTGGATGTGGATGAAATAAATTTAGTCTTGTCAAAATTAAAAACAACATTATTTCTAAATCATCTTAATGATCCTCTCACACTCAGTAACACCGTGTTTTCACATCTCCCTCAGATCCTGCAACATTCCTGAGTCCAGCTGAGAGCTGTCAGATTAGGTACACACACTCCCACAGACACACACACAAATATACTGTACAGCCTGAGTTTGAGCATGCAGCTGTGAGTCCACATACCCACACCTACGCACACTGCTGCACTGACCAAACAGTCTTTTTAAAAACTAAACTCCACTGGATGACTAAGTCGTCTGTCACGGAGACAGACGAGTCGTAACCAAGGTGTAAAACAAGTGGGAGAGTCACACTGTGGCTCACAGTAGCTTCAGTCAGACAGTAAACTGAGAAGCCGCAATAATGAAACAACACTTAAAACACTGTTTAAATATATAAAACAAAGGATACATTTCCAGAAATGTTTTCTTGCATGAATTAGAAGAAGACTTTCCACCACATTAGTGCTCTTCCACACCACCACTGTCCTACTGCTTCTGAATAAAAGGTACTTTTATACCAGATGTACGAACACCTAATAAAGATGCCAAAATCCCAATCCCTGCAGCTCCGTTTGGCTGGACGCTGTTTGCACAGTCTGCACTGTTCTTCCATGGCAAATGTTTTCACCTCGTTCTCAGACATTTACCTCAGTCGAAACAGTGTCTCCAGTGACCTTTATTCCACATAAATCAGCTTCATCAGACCTATGCAGCTCTGGTAGACACGGTTGGCTGACAGCTGCTCTGAGCAGTAAAAAAAAAAGTTGGATTTTACAGTGATAATGATATTGTCGCTGACATGCGCAAAGGAAGACTTTGACTTCTGGCAGTGCTTGCTAATTTGTCACTTCACTCTCCAAGTGTGTCACCGTCCTGTCCTGTACACCAGGAACACACAGGTTTGCACTCCCTAACCTCTCATCTAAACCTTAAAGGGTATGCCTAGTGATATTTTATATTTCTGTTATTGTTAATGGAAAGTCAAAACCTGCAACGTGTCTCAATACTTTCTGACTCCAACCCAGTGTCTGTGGCTCCTGATGAAGGTGTAAATCTTTAAAAATGGGTCACAAATACATACATTTAAAGGCATTGTGGTTTTTGCCAAACATTACTCTCATCACAAGCTAACCATTGAGGATTATTTTTAGCCATAGATTTGTGAGTGTTTCCTTGATTGACTAAATTATCAACTACAACATGCCCAACATGCCTCAGCTACACAGACATCATCAGGAGAATCAATTCATTGATGGTTTTGGTCTTTTAATGGGATTTGTTGGCAATAAAAAACCTGAGCCTGCACCTGATTCCAACCTTAAACCTAAAACCAACCTCTGGAAAGACAGGTCCAGCTAAAATGCCATTACTTTCCAAAAATGTCTCACGCTCCTGCTCTGAAGCTCAAATTGGATCACATAGAGAAATCAATATAAGAGCACATCTGCACACACACACACACACACACACACACACACACTGGAAAGCTCTCAATCAGCTTCTGTAGTCTCTTTTTACTTTGAGGTTACTAACAGACATTGTGATCTGTGATGATATCAGCCAACAGAGTGATTTAATTGCCAAGTGCAATATTATAAAGCTTCATTTGTATGAACATAATACTCTCTTTTCACACACACATCAGGCAATATAGGCCTCATATGTCAGGCTGCCTGAGGATGATGGAGGATGAATACCTTGCCAAGAGGAACAGTAAAATGGGACAGTGAGCCCAGGGCTGTATTTTCTGCAAAAACAGTGGTTGCATTATGTTGGACGACCAGTACTTGAAGTAAAAATGAGAATCATACCATCGGGCTGTTAATGACTATAATGACCAATGAATTCTTAATGAGACATAACTGAGTTCTACCACAATGTTGTTGCAACAATTATAGGATTAGGTATAACTAATGATGCTTATGTTACACTTATGCTATGACTGATGTGTTTTCTGAGGTGTCACCTCTGTGGTTAAGGTTCAGAGTTGTTGACTAGATAGTTTTATTATCACTAGCTGGACACACATTAATCGAGTTTGCATCAAGTTAAAGTTAGTTTAAGGTTGACTGTTGAACAGATTCTTGTAAGACAATGAAATATGATCTAAAAAGTACAGATCCATTTGAATTTGCTTCCAGTGCCAAAACGCTGCACAACAGTTTCTATGAGGAGGGATATAACAGCTCTGGAAAGTCGGCACGGCAGTAATCCTTTTATATTTTGTCACAATGGTCATGAAGGAAACAGTAGCACAGTGTGACACATGTTACAAAGTACCACCAAAGTTTGCTTGTATGTGTTTTATTGGCCAATGCAGTGCTGCTCCGGATGACGCTGCATTGTGTTGCTGTGTAAGTTGAGCCAGGTTTGATTGTTTGGCCAAATAGAAATAGCCCTGCATTTATTTGCTAGAGGTCTGTCTGTGTCTGCAAGAGTGAGGGGGCTGCATTTCTTCACACAGTGCTTTTGTCTGTCTGGACACAGCCTAAAGCTGCAGACACACCAGACCGACATTTAAGAACTAGTGGCAATAAAGGCCGGCTGTTTCACTGATTCACATTGCCTGTGACTGCCAAAAGGTTACACGTGAACACACCACAAAGACACGAATGTTCCGCACCTGGGTGAGAGGAAACAACTCTCCATACCAGCAGGTGGCGCTACTCTGTATTACTAATTCAAAAAGGGAAACCAGAAGACCCAGGACTTTCAATACAAACTGTTGTTATGACATATATATTAAACAAAGTAGTGTATGCCTGCTATTTTCACACCACTCTATCTAACCACCTGTTGGTCTTCAGTTGCTTCAGTCCAGATGGCCATCTCATTGGTAAAATATTTGTGAACTGAAATGATAAAATGAGATGAAAATGGAAAATGAGAGTCCTCTGTTTGTGCCCTCTTGACTTTTGCTTCTCTATTTCTGTTTCTCTTCACGCACAATGATTCACTTAAACTAAACAGCAGATCAGAGATTTCTCTCACCAAGTGGCTCTGCTGCTGACTCAACATGCTAAAGTGGCCGAAAAGCTGCAGACAAAGGCTGGCAAGGGATGACTAGCCCCAGTGGTGCTGAACACACTGCAAAACTAGGGCCACAGACACTTACCAATGGCCCGACATCAGCCCATTGGCTTGGTGTGTCAGGGCCTTGGGACAACTGAAACTGTCTTTATAGTTATAGGAAAGATGAGGTCATTTTTAGTTTGACTTTCATGGTAAAAACAAATGGTGGCACAGCACTGCAGTGGTTAGCACCATCACCTTACAGCAAGTGGGTTCTGGGTTTGAACCTGTGTGGAGTTTGAATGTTCTCCCTGTGTTAGCATTGGTTTTCTCCAACTTTTATCCACAGTCCAAAGAAATGGAGGTTGGGTTAATCGTTTACTCTAAGGGTGCTTTCACACTGCCCTATTTGGTTCTGTGCCCCTTGTGCAGTTCGTTTGGGCAGGTGTGAACACAGCAATCACACTCAGGTGCGCACCAAAACAACCTGACCGAGACCTTCTTGAAGAGGTGGTCTCGGTCAGGTTACAAACAAACTCTTGTGCGCTTCATTTGTGGTGAGAACGTATTCCGACCTTGATCTGAACCAAGTGCAGTCACATGACACATTGTTTGGGTTAAACATGAGCATGTTACAGTCCTGGAGGATTATTAATGTGCACCTCCTCCTGTACTGCCTTAATATGCACATTCAGCACATCCAATGCATCAAAACATTTTTTTCTAGTTGGAGCCGCGCCTCGTTTTCAAACTGTATGGTTTGACTAAAATGAACAATGACAGCAATATAGTCCACGATGAGCAGCGCTAAAATCAACCTGCGTAGTTGTCTCTCCATTGTGACATTAGAAAGTGTCACATTCATCTTGCAAGTGTACTGTTCTAAAGTGTAACCAAATTAGTCCCTGATTCAGACCAAAGCAAGACAACTCTAGGTCTGAAAGCACCCTTAGTGACCAAATGTGTGATGTATCAGCCCCTATGCTTCTGGCGTGAGTCTGGTGACCTGTCCAGATTTTACCCTGCCTCTCACCCAGTGTCAGCTGGGATTGGCTGCAGGGTTGGAAATTCACTTTTTTGTCCATTTGCCACAGTGGCTGGTTGATTTTGGAATCTATCAACCACTCAGTACATTACCACCGTTTTTGTGGCTGGTGAGTGAAGCAGATCTAGCAGCCACTTGCATATTTTACCAGCTTTTGGTTGGTGGCTGGTGCTAATTTCCGACCATGATTAGCTGACGCCAATAGGGTAAATACCCTGAACAGGATAAGTGGTTACAGATAATGGATGGAGGGATGGATGGTTAAAACAAAGCTGATCATCAAAAGGAGGCAAGATGCAAACAATGGTCCTGGTCACATGCATTGTACATCAAGCATCCACCCTAATGAATGAAACCACTTAGAGGGGCAGTCATTATTCATTTATCAACTGCTAAAGGTCTCATCAGGACACTGTAAACAAAGGTTGCTTTTAAGCATTTAAACAAACGACCAGCCCTATCATTTTTCTGGTGAAGCCAGTCTGGAAGCCATCGAAGTCAGAGAGAAAAAAACCCATAAAAATAATTAAAATATATATAAACAGAACTAATGATTTACACTCACACAAAGACACGCACACACACACACACAGAAGCGCAGCTGGAGCTCGACATGGTACTAGCACAGTGTTTGCTACCAGACATTTTTTTGGGATGCCAGAAACTAATTTTGGCCACCACACGGTGCCAGTTGGCCTAATAATAGTGTGCATCAGGAGTCAGTTTGTGCGATGAGGTAACGTGATGAATGTGAGGTATCCAGCTCAGAGCTAAAGTTTGTTTTGCAAGCACAAATTAATGGGAGGAAAGCTTGCACACCGCAGGAGAGGTACAGTAGATCACTATCTTTCCGGGGAAAAAAATAACTCACTGCCAAGTCAGACAGTCTGTCAGCACTGCTGCTTGTCGCTTGTGTTTTACAGTCGTAATATAGTTGACCTCTTAATCTCAGCCATAGATCACCAGGGTAAATTCTGGCTTCTTTGCAAAAGCAAAAAATATACTTCACAGTACAAGACACTGATATTTTATGTCATAAAATATAAATGATAGAAGTGACACTGTAATCCAAGCGGTTATTGTGGTGTCAGAAGCCTTAAAAATGTCAAATACAGCAGTTTTTCCAGTTGCCGAAATCGACTGATTCTCTAACACACAGTGTTTGCCAGGCTGTTTGGTCAGCAGGCACTGATCAGCAGAATTAAACATGAGTACTTCACAGGTGCAAAACATCAACGTGCTATAATATTTTGCATCTAAGCAGAGTGTAAATCATATCAGCCCCTTACCACTTTTCTCCTCCAGCGGCCACGTGTTGCTGCACAGTGTATCCAAATTGGGCTTGTTTAGGGCCTTTGATGATCCTGGCGTTCTTTGTGTCGATATTGAAGCAGTCATGGAAGCCTTGAAAGAGAAAAGATGATTTTCATCAGCACTGGTTCAAGAAGATGTCTTTGATGACCCATAGTTAAATACCTAGTTCTGTCGCATCAGCAGAATTTAAACAGGACATCCAAGGTTTCAGTGCCACGTGGTAATCTCAGAAGTCTTATGGATGTCTGTACCACAAGAAACATTTACATTAGCATTGGTTAGACCAGACAGCATCTGGCTTTAGTTCAACAAACAGCTGCAGACTCATCCTTAGTCATCATTAAAATAATCTCTTCCCTGTGCCTTGTCTGTTTGTCCCCCTGGGCCAGTCTAAACACAGACAATTCTCATAAAGACAACAAATATTAACTGTGTTAGTGTCGCAGAGCTGCTGAGCTGTCTGTCACATCTGACTGATGTTCTTCAATCACACATCTGCAGATACAGAGGAGTTACGCAGTGTTGTATCAACATGGCCACCTAGGCAAACCAATGTTTTACTTCCATAAGAGCTCTTTGAAAGACACCAGTCTGGGATAAAACATAAAACAGGCCTAAACATGACGTAAGAAAGATGGAATATCTGTGCTTTACATTTCAACAGTAGAGGAACTATAAAGGCTACAGAAATGTCCTTCCATATGAAAAAAATAGAAAACACCTGCACCATATCAGTAATGAATACAGTGCAACTGCAAATACAGGACTGGTAACGAGACACAGCAAGGAGTTTTGTTTTGTGTTGTAGTTAATAGATGGTGAAGTGTAACCTGACAAGTTGTCAGAGGGAAAAAACTAAAATCTGTCGGGGGACCTGATCAAAGCAAATCTGTTTTCCCGGCTGTGTGCTTAAACTTCCTTTACATCTCTAGACAGTTTACCAGGTGGCAGAAACGAGCAGTGAACGCCTGTTTTCAATTAAAATACCAATCAGGTATGTTTTTCAGATTTTGCATGTCACCAAGTTACCCATTAGGCTTATTAATGGCGATAGTATTATGTGGCTTTTAAATTTCCATCAAAAGAGTATATAAGGACACTGAGGTGATGAGATTTGCTTCCTGGCTTGAGAGAAGGGGAAAAAACGTAATCGTCTGTCACTCCGACTTCCTCTCGATCCATCTCTCTCCGTTCATCTGTCTTCTACTTAATCTCCTGCTGATCTCTGTTTCACCAGTTGCCAGAGTTACTGTAAATGTGCGTGTGTTGATTGATGTTGCTCCATTGATGTTTCATTTCAATGTTGACCTTCACACCAGAGCTCATTGATTTTCTAAATCCCCAAAAATACCAGTTTAGTTGGGGAGCTATTATGTTTCAGAAAAAAAAAAAAAAAATGCATGGAGAAAATGGCAAAGGAAAGTTACCAGAAAAAAAATGCAGGCATTACGCATTTCTGCAAACCACAAATACATTACATTTGCATTTCATACATATCATATTATTGTTTCTAAAGTGATGTAATATATGAGCTGACTTTGCCATAGGGAGGTGGAGGGGACGGTGCATGGCGTGTCTCCAAGGCGAGATGCCTGCAGACCACTGTTCACAGCCAACAAACAACAAAACCAGTTCTGATTTAGCAAGTCATAGTTGTGTTTCCAGGTGCTTTTTAGGCTTCAAACAAGGGTGATTTGTAACAAGCCGTCTGGTTTTTTTTTCTGTCAGATTTATAGACTCCAAACAAGGGTGTTTTTTAGTGACCCGCTGATTTTTAGGCTCCAAATGTAGGTGATTTGTAGCAACCCATCAGTGTTTTTCCAGGTGCTTTTTAGGCTCCAAATGAAGGTGTTTAGATTAGTCTTTAGTTTTTTAAGCAGCTCTATAGACTCCAAAGATATGTGACTTGTAGTGGCCCATTAGTGTTTTTCAGCTATTTTCTAGACTTCAAACAAGGGTGTTTTGTAGTGACCCATCAGTGCTTATCAAACAGTTTTTAGGCTTCAAACGAAGGTGCTTTGTAGCGACCTGTCTGTGTTCTTTTTCTGGCAGTTTTATACACTCCAAACAAGGGTGTTTTGCAGCAACCCGAGGAAACCAGAGGATTTTTACACTCCGAACGAAGGTGTGTTGTAGCAACCCATCAGTGTTTTTTAGCAGCTTTTTAGGCTCCAAATGCATACCTGTCAAGTTTTGGATTTGAAAATAAGGGAAATTTTTCGGCGCCCACCGCGAGACTGGAGTCTCCAACGCGAGTTGGACTTCTGTGACGCCGGTAAGACGTTATCTTGCACCGCAGAGCACTATGAGCCTCCGCCATAACGTTATTCCTCTCTGTGATCCCCATTCAACCCACAACCTCCAGGATTAGCTGTTCCTTTCTGCTGCTGGTTGAAACGTGATAATAGGGGCGCCCCAGCGCCCACTCCACTAACTTGACGTGGAAATGAGTGGTAGTCTAGAAAACTGGCGAGTTTTGTTTTGGTTTTTTTTGGACGAGCGCCCTCACATAGAATGCGCCCTGGGCGGTCGCCCACATTGCCCATAGCAAAACCCATCCCTGGGTGTACAGGAAATCCAAAATAACCACTTGTTAACCAGACCCGCTGTCGACACTAACCTCGCGACAACTGCCACCCAGGCTACTGCAGGTGGCAGTTCTCGCGAGGCTAGTGACAGAGTTCAGTTTGGAGAGGCGGAGGAATGTTTTTTTTTTTTTTCAATTATATTATAATGCGGGAGATTTACAGGAAAATACTAATACAGGAGGACGGCGGGAAAGAGGGGTAAAATACGGTAGTTTCCCGGCCAAAACAGGAGACTTGACAGGTATGCAAATGTAGGTGTTTTGTAGTGACCCGTCAGTGTTTTTCCAGCAAGGATAGTGGCAAGAAAAGCAGTTGTTTTTAACAAGACACTGCTGCTTTTCCAGCCAGGACTGTGCCCCCAAAACCCATTTTAAGCCAAAATGTGATCTTTTCCTAAGCATAACCAAGTGATTTATGTGCCTAAATATAACCACATTAACCAAGTGTTGTTGACCTGTTTCAATGTAGCCTCTACATAATAATGTACGTATCCATGGTTTGCAGAAACTTACAATGCCAACATTTTTTCTGACGACTGTGTTAAAAGTCAAGCAGATTTTATGCTTAATGAGACACAGAGGTTTGTTTTGGAGGAGTTGAAGATTACTGTTAAAAAAATAAAATGTTTTCTCACAGTCTGAGCTGCACAGCTGAGCTGAAAGCACAAAGGCCTCTGCTTTTAACCACCACTGACCCCCCCACTTCTTACATCTCTGCGGCTCTTGTCCACACACTGTTGGGCTTATTCAATCCCTCGCCCTCACGCTTAACCACCCCTCTCCCCATCTGTGAGGCTCCGGGGTCACGTCAAGTTAAGTAAGCCCTTTTTTTCCCCACGAGGGGAAATTTAGTTTAACGTAAACAACAAGGTGAAGGAATGCTCAACAAAGTTAAAAAACATGTAGAATTCAAATTAGCCTCTGACAAATGACAGCTGATGTCAAATTCAAGACAGTGGTACCCAAAGTTCTCTTGAAATGTTGTCAATCACGAGTGGAGCTTTATGATTTTTCATTGGCAGGTATTAAGCTGTCTCTACATGCCTTATGAACAAAAGTATGTGCTTGTGCAGGTAAGAATATTAAATATATGTTAATAAAGAGAAGTGTGTTATTACTTCACTGTTATGCAGAGAAAACATTGAGTCTCTTAATACGATTACTGTTGACCTGATATTGTTGCTATGTTATCCAATAACCCTATTAATTGTGAGTATCGCATCTGTTTCCACTTTTATCCCAATGATACTCATCTGCATTGCCAAGATAAATCGAGGAGCCCAAGTTACCCACATTACGTAACTGTCTAGTTGATGTCAAGAACTGTATGTCCCAAAACCTCCAGAATGTAACAATGTGTACCAGGCTGCCATTAGGAAAACTACAGCTGAGTCTTTTAAACATACCTCACAGAAGCTACTTGCTTTTCTTGGCGATCCATGAACAACAATAACCATTAACAATTCAGCGTCAGTGTATTGGTTTGGTGCTGAGTCAAATACAAAAGCTTTTTGTGTAGCAGTTTGTGGTTTGACTGCATAGCCGACCCCAAGCTTTGGAGGCCCCTTAAGGTGCCAACATACTTCTTCAGAACTGCTTGTGAGATGGTCAATGGCTTCAGAAACCCCCCCCCCCCGTCCCCTTTCTGACGTCTGGGGGGCTGCGTCCAACAATTTTTGTAACTTTCCAAAACCAATCCAATGGTTTTATGCAGCGATCGGCCAGCTGAGCAAAGTAAGAACTATTTGTAACACTTTTCATAAGAACAAGTAAAAAAGTAAGGATGCCTCTCAGGACACTATTTTTAAAAAGTACAATTTTATCCTCATATGTAAAAGACTATTACACCTTTCTCCTCTCTGTGACAGCCTTCAAGTGTGGCCCTTTGGAGCAGCTATAAATACTTTTAGCTTCCGATGTGGTTGGACAACACATCTTACGGACTACTTCTTTTCCAGCATTAAAAGAACTAGCCCGTGCCTGTGTGTATTTGTTGAGCTCGAACTCTGACTGATCTCACAACCGACCAGAAGCTCTGATTCTGTCGGTTATTTCCTTCTGATCTGTCCTAAATCCTCTTGCCTCTCTTCATTTATGAAGCTGATTCATGAAGCTCTGGCATACATGCTAATTCTTTGATTATGAAACCTTTTTTAACTCACAGACAGATCTTTGCATCAATTTGTGCTGGCCCAGGCAGAGTGGCGTCTAATCCCATCTTACATTGACATGCCACCTCTACAATTCTGTGTTTTGTCTGAAAACAAAATAACTAATAGTGGATCTTTTTTAATCTTTTTAATTTTTTAAAAGATCTGCACAGTTTTCTGAGTGAACAGTGGGATCATACTCCAGTGATATTCAGGGTTCCCAAACATTTTCAGGGGCAAAATTTCAAAACTTTTCCATGACATTTCAAGGACCCATAATAACATTGTCATTTCAGAAAAGCATGCACTTCACTGTCTGCTGCACTTGCCGACCTGGTTACGGTACCTTACTACACACACGCGCAGGAGAATCTCGTTTCCCCTAACAAACACTGCCACACTACGTCACATGTACATAGATAAGACCTAAAAGCGGAGGGCTTTGCCAGTGAAAGTTATGGAAAATGAAATCCGTGTATGTTTCCCACTTGTATCAAGCATCAAATAAGCTGTTTGAGTTAATTTGACTTATTTGACATTACATACCCTTTAGTGTGACTATTGCACATCTCGATGTTGATGCTGACACATCATGCAGCTCAAAGTTGATGCATATTAGAGGTATGTTACGTCAACAGCTAACTGTTATGTTACAGTACATGGAAGGATATAACAATCAATTTCATTACAAACACCAAATTCTATGAGTTAGGGGTGTCACCCCCTCTCTCAATCCCTACTTCATGCTAGAATTTCCCATCTAGAAGAAATGAGTTTTCCAAAACTTTTAATATTTTTTCTAATTCCATGACCTTTTCGGTCCTGAAAAATGAGATTGTGAAATTCCATGACTTTTCCAGGTTTTCCATGACCGTGGGAACCCTGACTATTGTGTTACACTGAGATGAGGACAAACCTCACCTGCACTTTAACTTAGAGATAAAATTCTGGTGCTCCAGTTTCAACTGAGGATGACTGTTGTTATGACTTCAATACAAGTAAGCCAATTTTAAACTATAAAGGGTGACAGGATTCTTCGCTCTTTTTGGGTAAGCAATAGGGTTAGCAGTAGAATCATGTTTTACTGCATTTTTATTGCAGATGAAATAAAAGACTCCCATCAGTATTCCTGTCTTATAAAATAGTAGCTCCCAACTGGTCGGTCATGGTCCAAAAGTGGGTCATGTGTCTATTCTAAATGGGCCGCAAGTGACTCACAAATGTGAATGGTTGGTAAAAAAAACAAAACACTTTATTTATAAGTACAGTGAATTTCCAGCAGAGAGCTTTTATTTTAAAGTGCCATTTCCAGATAACTATTTGACAGAGACAGTAAACTAGCTTGACGACATGGACAAACGCAAGTATGACGCTGATTATATTAAACTGTTTGGACCTTGAACTAATGACGAAGGAGAAATCAAGACCCAGTGGCTGGACCAGTTAGGAACCACTGTTTTAAAAACATGACGTTATCTCTAAGTCAGGATGAAAAGTGTAAAAGTTCTAAAATACGATACTGTAGTGATACATTAGACAGTATAAAATAATAGACATAGCCACGGCGCATCAGCCATTAGCTTGTAGAGAACCATTTTGAAGCCCTGAGTTCAGCATTTTAATCTTCACAATCTTGTTTTTTTGGAGAAAGAAGTGACCATCTTTGGACGAGAGGGAGTTGTAGAGGAGTGAGGAGTGGCTCTGACTCACAGACTGTGGTGACACCTCACAGACAGCCTGTCACTGAAAATAGCCTGCCCTTAGTTATGTATAACGTAAAGCCTTAATAAAATGTAAACACATGAGTTATATAAATATTCACCCCCCATACAGCTGTAATAAATATTGAAATTAGCTGTGGAGAGCAAAGAGTTTTTGTTAATAGGCTGTGAACATGTTTCTTCTGCTGCAGAGTTGGGAATTTTAACATGGGGGTCTGTGGGGATTTACTTGCTCTCCAAGCCAGCCTCAAGTGGCCATTAAAGGAACTGCAGTTTTTGGCACTTAAACACTGGCTTCATTTTTCAATGCCGGAGGTAGCCGCTTGAGTGATACAGGGTGCAGCTGCACCTCAACTAAGCTTTTTGTTTGTAACATAGCAGACAGGAATTATTTGTTTGGGTGAGGAGTTGTTTGCACTTTGAAATGCAGAGGAGAGGCAACTTATTGAGCAGCTGTATTCCCTGATGAAAAATGGTCCCCCAACAGAAATGTGAAGCTGTCTGCATTCCTTAGATAGTGAATATTTAGAAGTGTTAATAGGTTATCCAAACAAATAGCAAACCAAATATCTGTTCCCACTGTTTCTCAGCAACTGTTCTCTGTAAACCTAAGGCTGAAATTGAGGGTTTTGGATGACTGCAGTCAGTGTCACAACCATCCCAACCACAATGTTACCACAGGACATTATGTGAATGGAGTGACAGCCAAAGAGTGAATGAGTCATTCATCTCCCAGACTGTCAAGTGACCAGGAGTATATCACACCTTGATTGGCGCAAAAGACCATTTGTTCGGTTTCATGAAAAACCTCCATTAAAATAAATAGCAATCTCTACCAGGCAGGGTCTTCATGTAAATATTGACTCATTCTCCACATTGCTCATTTCCTGTTGTATGAATGGTTCACATGTTCAGCTGGTGTTTGATCCTGTCCCTCAAACATCCTCAGAAAGTTTCTGTTTATCTAGAAACATAAAAGGGGTGACTGGAAATAGATTGCTGGGAACAGATAGGTGTATGAAAAATAAACAGAAATCAGTGGGTAACTCTTGACAGTGTGGTGCAGCATAAATCATTTTACAAATGAAGGGCAGTTGGGTGTATTATTTTGAAGTCATTATTGTTCAGATGAAGCACATAAATCTTGATGCAATCACAGAAAGGCTGAAGTCTGACCATGAGCGAGAGCTATGACAGGTTAAAGTGTCAGGGTGAACGCATGAGAATGGAGGTGATCCAGTTTCCATTTCAAGCTATTAATATCGCAGAGCAATTTAATATTCCCAGTAATATCAGCAGCTTCTAACGCAAGGTCGGAGTCTTGCTGGGTTTCCTGTGTACCGGCTTCCATGCCCAGATAAATAAACCTCAGGCCGGTGGCTGCCGGTGCGACCCACATTAGTCTGCTGATGCCTTTGGCCCAACACCAAGCTGCAGGAGCTCCACCACAGACCCACTGACATATAGCAGCCGTGCGGGTTGCATTGTGCAAACTGCTGGCTCAGACTCATCCTCATATCAGACAGGCATGATGCAGGATTTTTATAAGTTGAGACAGTGTAATAGGGTTTAGGATTTATGAAAACATATGGAACATCACAATGATGTGCATGTGAGTGGACAGACACTGCAGTACAACTGCATCTGACGGATGTTTTAACAAATATGAGAGAGTCTGCACACAAAATAAATCTCAGAAGCAACAGAATGTACTGTTTTTCCATTGAGTACATACTGGGTTTCCATTACAATGGTTTTCTCTGGAAAGATACTTCACAGTTGACAATATACTTCCAAAAAATTTGGCACCTTACATCACATTTACCCCACGCCAACGAAAATACTATGGAAGGCACAGGGTATCTTAAACCAGATGTTCCCAGCAGCAACAGCCAACTGGGCACTGATTAACAAGCTGTAAACCCTCTGAGCCAACAAAAGACCCTCGGGGGATCCAAACCAAGTCTCTGGGGCAGAACAATACAAAACGTGTGCTACTAGCTACCACACACGTCTGCATGACAGTGTCAAGACATTTGGGTAGAGTTAGTAAGCAGCAAGTTTCCTAGGTAAAGCATTAACTGCTTTTGGCAAAGAAAACATGAACTAACTGTGACAATAAAACTTCAATGGCCTATAAATAGAAATGCTGTAAAATAAAACTACTCCTGATTAATGAGCAAGTGTTTGTCAAAACAATCTGACAGTAATCCAGTCAATTAATTACATTAATAATTCAATCTAATGAGACATTTTAATAAGGACTACCTATGGGATATCTGTTGCGACTGGCATATTTGGTCTTGGTAGACGCCAACAGACAGGCTTCACTTTTGAAAATAGGATCCAGGCACAGAAAGATCCAAAAGGCAGTCGAAACAGCATGAAGGAATTAAGGAATCCCTGATCTAATTATACCACCAAACTAGAATCATCTGAATCTTGGACCAACTGTAATCAATCAAGATATCGTACAAAGAAAACAACAGAAATGTGTGAAACATAACCTCCTCCCAAATTTGTTGGCAGAGGTATAGTAAATACTTGACATTACTGAAGGTCCCAGAAGGGTTTTCAAACTTGGACAAATTGGTTCTAGTAAATGACTTTACTTTATTTACTCAGTTTATAAGACACAAAGCTTGGGTCACTGTTGAACACATTGGTCATAATCAATGACATTTACCAATCGATGTGTGACATGAAATGGGTCACAGAGGTTTTGTTTCATGCATTAATTGGTTCAGTCTCACCACTGAATAGACAAAAACAACAGCATTGGTTGTTTTAATGCCACAAAACTACACATGTATGTTCAAGCGGCAAAGGAATTATCAGTCTTGTCAGTTGGTGACAAAGGAGGAAGCTGAGTGACATTATTATTGAGCCACAAAGTCTCCAGAGGGAATAGGTTGGGGTGGTTGGAGGTGTCGACAAATCTTTGGGCTGTAACAAGGTCGTGCCTAGAAAATAGTCCTGGATTTGCAGAACTCTCATGAGCTGCTTCACAATATCCGTGTCATTTTTTATGGTGTGAGTACACTGTGGTTCAGGTCTTGTTAGGTTCAGTCACAAAAGGCACTTGGTTAGGGTTACTGAAAGATAATGGTTTCGAGTTAAAGTGATCACTTATAACATGACAATATATATATAATTTTGGAGGGCAGTAACAATCAAGGTATAGTGGGTACAAGCAGCTAAAGAGCTAGGTATTTTTCTCAGAAGCAGAATAACTACTTCAAATTGATCGCTAATTTTTCTTTCTGTTAGCCATAGCAGCTGTATAAGGTGAGCTCATATAAGGATGGAGCTTGGTCTGAAGTTCTTTTGTCCTCTAGTGGCCAAAAACTGTAACTGCAGCTTTAACTGCCATTAAATCAGCCTGGTCTCATTTCCAGGGTGTCAAAATGCGCTGCTTGGGCAGTGTCCCCGGGGTCATTGTAGTGACACTGGGGGCACCATTTAGCATCTGCGTCAGATGCACCAGGCTTTCAACTCCAATGTTAACCCATCTGCATTATTATTAGATTCTTAGAGACAAATGTAGTTTAAAGAGTGTGAAAGTCTGCTCATGGTGGGTTGGAGATAGGTGGATGGGTCCAACAAACATGGGACTGTGACCCAAGAGACCGGTGTTCAAGACCAAGAAACCACAACATTGGTTGCTGCCTTTTCAGCCATGTTCGTGTCACTCAAAGCTGGGTGTTTTTTAGTGACATCTGCAATCTTTTCCTAATCATAACCAAGTAGTTTTATTGCCTTGACCTAACTGCCAACTGCTTTTGCGCCAAGATACAACTCAAAAGGCATAATTTTAGTAACGCCGGGGCTCCTGCCCAAGCGACAAAATATGATGAGCAGGGATGACATCACACTGATTAAATCAAGCACTGTTAAAATAAGACCGCATGGGTTATACTGACTACACAAAATGTTAGATGCCCATTAGCCGATAGTGATGCAAACAGCCTCCCAAATTTGCTTTGGGAAGTGGCCATGATGTAATTGCTACCATGCACTTACTCATTAAGAAAATAATGGACTTGACTGCTACTTCATTTACTATCAGGGCACTTCATTGCGTGTTAGTGTTTAGTTTATCTAGCCAGAATCTGGTGTAAATTTTTTTGGATCATAAATTTTGTATTTTGGAGGGTCTCCAGTGATATCTTATTATTTATGAGTATGTCAGTAATTCATTAGCATTGCTGACATTGTGAGTGCACACTTCATCTTCTACTGTACATCAATATGGAAGACATGGTGGGAACTCTTCACGACAGCTCGGGGTGGTCACAGTGCATGTTGATTAAAAGGAAGACACAAACTTGACTTGACATATCCTGTCAGAACAGTTCTTATGAGGACATGTGCCTTATGGGGACACATCTGGTGAAAGTATGCAAGAAGTACAATGTTCTATCAGGGCAAAAATAAACATTCAGGTGTGATACAGAAATGTCATCATGTCATATGGTATGTTGCTTGAGGGAAATGGCAACTGCTGTTTGTTTTATGCCGATATGAGACGGCCCCCCTCAAAGTTATGTAGATGGGATCACTGGTCCCAAACTCCCAGGATTCCACAAACAGAGGACTAAAATGCTGTCTCCTTCTCATGCGCCTGCCAAAACATCTCCCACCACATCCAGCATCAAGATTTTCTCCGCAGACTCCAGCTACAAGGTCAGCGTCTCACTCACGCTGGCATCACTCCAAAGCTTGTTTCCAACAAATTCCAAAATCAAACCAAATATTTACAATAGAGATTTCCTCTCGTCCCCTTCTTAGTTTTGTGTTAGTTACCAAACGTCTAAATTGAAGATTAATTAATGTCTTCTTCTTGAACAATTTCAGTCGTAGACCTCAGTATATTATCCTCAGGGTGATGCCGCAAAACAGAATAGGAATGAATAATGCTTCATTGTTGAGGAAAACTGCACATGTACAGCCATGGTGACAACATGCACTGTATTCTATGGAAACATTGGCCAACACACAGTGTGTTTAAACAATGTGGTTACAGTCCGCAGTATGCTGAGCTCAAAACCATATAGAGATCTCTGCTGTGGTGCTGCATCTGTTGCTCAAGCTTCTACAGTATATTTAAAGAGTGCAATAGGTTTGATTAGCTTTACTTGTACCTGTGATAATTGTGATTTAATTCAAGTGACTCATATTAAATGTTTGGCTTTGAAAAAACATAAATATACTTCTGGTGCCTTTTATTCACTCTCTCTTTCTTCCCTCCTGTCTAGATGTGTTACTGGTAGAGTGATTTCACTGGTAATTGACCACAGTTCTGGCAGAGCACCAACAACTCTCCAGTCGCTGAAAACTTGACTGTGAAAAGATAGCATCAACTTTTATTTGAGAGAACTCTCCTGCTTCCAATGAGACACACAGCACCTCAGTGTAGACCTGAGGGGGGACAACATATCCTTCAGTAAAGCCACTGAGCTCTGCCCTTCCTGTCACTGACAATGATAGTGGGTCAGGATGTCAGGTTAGGATGTCACTCACACCAGCAGCCATTCATTCACTGAAGATACTCAGATATTGCTGCTCCTTCAAGAACAGAATATGTGTGCATATATAAAAAGACATAAAAAGCAACAGTCTCAGAGTTTCCAGTTGTTTTTGGAGCAGGCCAAAGTATAACTAACAATTAGAGAGCCATTATTATACTGCAAAGCTACATGAAGACAGAAAGAAGGTCTGATTCATGCATCTGAAAGCATGTTAGGATACACACACTCTGAAACTGCAACACTCAGATATAAACACCTTTCACTCACCTAACTGCTGGCTGCAGATCCAGAGCAGGAGGTAGCAGTAGTACTCCATATGTGTGCCGGTGCAAGCGTGCATGTGTGCGTGTGAGCGTGTGTGTGTGTGTGTGTAGGTGTGTGTGTGTGTGAGTGATGACTGCTGTGAGTGTGTATGTGGTGGGCCGAGGCAAAGAGACCCAGTGGCGGGCACAGTTAAAGATCCCACTCTGATTGACTAAGTTAAAGCGCTGCCTATATCTTGGGGAAGTAGGAGGGGACTGTAGGAGGAGAAGAAGGAGGTCCACTCCGACACAGCTGGCTGGGATTCTCAGTCTCTCACACACTCATTCAACTCAGTTTGACTGGGTGAATACTCTCAAAGGGCTCATCTGAAGGCAAAGTTTTATTTTGTAGTAGTCACTTTGATGGTGGATTTAACTGAGCGCATTTACTCAAGGACTGTACATGAGTGCAGTGTTGACATAATTTTACTTTACTTGAATATTTTCATTTTGTATTAAATCATATTTCAACTCCACTACATTTCAGAGAGAAGTATTCTAACTTTTTACTCCACTATATTCATCTCAACCTTGTCTCCTGGAAATTACTTTTGTTTAATACTAATTGCACTCATTTTTATGTCGTGGTGACAATGTAATCGCTAGAATATGTTCAGAGACAACACTTCTTTGAGTTGACGAAATACTACATGCCACATGGATTCACAGGACTGTGCAAACAGAATCTCGGGTTCATGTCCTGACAGCCGCCTTAGGTTTAGGCAACAAATGCACTTTGGTTGAGGTTAGAGAGAGGACGTGATTTTGGTTAAATTTTAATATTCAGTTCAATGCAATTTTATTTATAAAGCCCAGTAAAACCATAATTTGCCTCAGAGGGCTTTACAGCATACGACATTCCACTGTCCTTGGACCCTTGCAGCAGATAAGTAAAAACTCCCCCCAAAAAAACCTTTAATGGGGAAAAAATGGTAGAAACCTCAGTAAGAGCAACTGAGGAGGGATCCCTCTTCAAGGACGGACAGACTATTTTGGCAGAATCCAAATGAAATACATTGTCATGTTGGGGCAGCTGCGGCTTAGGAAATACAGTAGAGCAGATCATCCACCAATCAGAAGATGGTAGGTTCAATGTATGGCTCCTCCTCTCTGCATGTCATAGTATTCTTGGGTAAGATACTAAAACCCAAATTGCTTGTGTAAATGCGATAAACTCAGTGGCAGGTGGTGCCTTCTATGTAGCATTGGCCACATGTGTGTGAATGGTTAAATGTGACTAGTGTTGAAGAGCTCCATTTACTATTAACATTTTACTGATACATTTAGTATCAATATTTTGGCGACTTGCCATGTATGTTGATTACCAACATTTCCTCCTCACGTTCATAGAAAACCTAATTCACTCGGCCTTTCCTACAACACCACTTATCACCCACCTACAACGCAGTCTTGGGATCCCTTCCCAGTTGATTTAACACCAATTCACACCTTGACCCATCTAACCCTAGTGATAACCTGCATTTTAACCGAAAGAGGTTTCAAGCTATTTAGGTGTTTAAAAGGAACAAATGTACCGGCTCACTACAATATTAAAGAGACATGTTGTTAGTGTGGAATAAATTAAACAAGAATAGGTGACTCAGAGCCACGTTGTAAGCTTTTGTTACTCATGCACACTGATTTCCTGAAAAAAATTAGGTCACTAATCAGGATAACCTGATATTTACTTAGTTACAGCTTGAAGACTGAGTGAATGAAGAATGGAATTAAATAATACACTAAAAAACACTTCCAAAGATATTTCAGTCAGTAAATCTAAAGAAATATTCCATAGACCAGTAACCATTCTCTTTAAACACCTAAAAATGTGTTCTGTCAGACTCAAGCTATGCACCACGAATGCTACCATCATGGGACGACCACAAACTAACCAGTGTATTAACAGTGGAACGCAAATGTGGGGTTTGTATGTTACCTCATACCCCTGCAGCTGAACCATCCAGTCTTAACTACAGAATGTATAATGATCCCACTTACGTAATAAGACAAAGTTTGTGTACATTTGCTCTCCTGAAATCCATTTGTGGTCACCTGGTAGATCTCCAGTTCACTACTTAACCACTACATGTCACATAAATGCACATCTTTTCTTAACATAAGGCCTCGTTTTCACTTTGGTCTGGAAAAAGATTTTTACGTCAGCAGTTGCTGGGACTATGTTTGAATATAGTACATTAACACCTGCATCATAAACCACTTACACAACAGCTATATCCAGAAATGTTTGGATGGTAGTAAGCCTTTAATTTATTTAACTAATTAAATAATTCTAGATGTACTGTATCAATATGAATACCACTAGAACAGTGCTGTTTTTACTAGTAGTGGTACTAATGGTCATACAGTATTGTAGATGTCATTGTGATATCAGCAATATGAAATCAAAACCTATATAATCATGTGGGAATTTAATTTAAAAGGACAGACACAGGAAGTGGCCACGCTCAGCAGTCAGACAGTAGGTAGGTTAATTTCCAGGGCTGGAGGACGAACCTAGGGTGATATGTAAACTCATCTTCATTGGTCGACTACAAACATGACGCATCATCTGAAACATGGAAGTAGCTACATGCCCATTAGCCCACAGCGTCATTAACAGGCGGCTCGCTCAGTGTGTGACGTGCACTTGTAGATAAAATATAGGCCTATATTAATGAAGGTTCATTAGTACGGTTTTGTATTTCTCTGTAATGTGCCACAGTGTTAACAATGTTACTGATACTATTCTTTCTCACACCTTCAACTCAAACCATTGTGTTGACCCGCCCAAAATATGTCATTTAATAATTAAATTAATATCATAAACATGTGGGCAAGTAGTCGACTAATGGCCATAAATAACAACTGTTGATCGACTTGGAAAATTCTTAGTCTGGGGCAGCCCTGATATTTTGACATTGTCTCCGTTGGTAAATGAGCTCCATAATACATTGTTGAAATAATGCCCCATCTTAGAGATCAAAATTCTCATCTTGATAGTAGTGGTACATCAGATACTTGGTTAATTTATTAGTGGTTAGCTACTGTTTGGTACACTGGGAGTGGCTTATTTTATGGGATAAAATGAACAAGTAAAGTATTATGTCTTGACATGATACTACAGGTTAATATGAAAAATACACATGAAGGAGTTGTCGAGTGGGAATAAGTACCTTCAGAAATAGGTGTCTTGTTCGTCTTTCCACGACTACCACACATTAAGTATCCTGAGCACAGGCGGTCAAACAGCCCATGTGAGACTGCGAGAGGCCTGTGAAACTCATCATGATGAGTTTGTCACATATCCAGATCTGATATTCATCCTGTCAGCAGCTGTCTATCTGAAAATCTGTCTCCAGCACACACTTCCTCATATTTTGCAGTCACAGTCTCCTTTTTTTCTTTTCAACACAGAGCAACCACAGATCACACAAATCAAGCCAGTGTTTGTGCTTAAATGACTTAGCGTAACCAAGGCTTCAAAAACACAAAGAATTGAGACTTGCTTTCATTAAGGGTGCTTAAAAGCTCATTGGTTTTTTCACCCCTCCTTCATCACGTCTCCTCAGTAGACTGCTGCCCCTCTTGTTTCTTTCAAGGCAGGAAATTAAGTCCTGTGCCTACTGCTGCTGCCTGGAAATGTCCACTGTGGATGTAAATATCAATGGGCAGGGTTCTTGAAATGAGTTACTGCATTAGGTGTGTGAAAGTAAAGTGATACTCCACGGCTGGATACAGTACAAATGTCTGCATTTGACGTTAGGACTCGGTCTTAAACTATAAAAACATCAACGTGACACTGAAATTATGTTGTGCTTCCTGCTGACATTATGTCGTTGTAAAGCAAAAGCAAGTCCACAGGGTTTACCGCGTTACATCACAAACATACAGTAATTTCCTCGGGCAGACTAACAAGATAATATAACAAAGGAACCTTTTGAAAGGCAGCATTCCTTGCCCATCAGACTGTCGGAATAAAACATTCCCAAATTGGAGGGGAAACTAAGAAGTTATAGGGGTTTGGCAGTCATTATAAAGTTCTCCATAAACATGAAAACTTTCATAACAAGGATTGTTTCTTCCAGTATTGTGGGTACAAACTCATAGCTCAAGAATCTCCCACTGTCAGCTTGTAAGACGAATGATAGATCGAAGGGGAACCTACAATTAAGATCTGGTGCTCTGAATGAAGGCAGTGTGCCAGTGCAGTTAAGGAGTTGGGCTCTATTTGTCAGCGTTTCAAGACCAGAAGGGGGTGGTGGGCAATCCTCCCCAATGCTTTGCTGCAAACCTAAATTACCATGTAGACATTTAGCTCACTGTCAGTAAGGGGGGACTGGGGTTTAGGGGGAGTCGAGGTGATCTAAACGGAGTGTGAAAAATGGGGTTTTGAAATCCTATTCTTTATCCCTCCTCCAGACCATATAAGCCATACAGAGGCCCACTGTGAAGTGCGGCCTGAAATCAACACTGAACAGGAGCTGCACTTACTTCACCTTTTCAGGGCCCTCTCCGACACCATACCACAACTGCAAGCAATTACCTCAATCACCCCAGGATTATCTGTTTGTGTGCAATGTATGGTCTGTCTCCTCGGGCTAGAACGGGAGCTTTGGCCAGACACAGGACAAGTCCTCTAGGATCAGACGTAAAGAAGCAAATAGCCAACCCTCGTCAAGACTTCAGGTTGGGTGCGTGCCTCGTGTTGAGGCCCAGTGTCTATCACCCATCACAATGTTGTCATGTTTGAGACCTCCTAGGCTGGTCTCTGGGGCTTTTATACAGCTGCTTCTGCATGGCTTCTTTCTGGGGCATCGTTACTTAAGCATTAGTTCAACAGCCAAGGTAGGAGATGAATGATGTAGTTTTTGGGAGAACTGTGCCAATTCTGAAAAGCATGCCAGTTCTGAAGGCTATATTTAAATCTGAGTGTTTTCACAAACTTTTTCCCAATTTGATTCAGTGATTCAGCATTTTTATTCATGACTGAGTGGAGAAGCCTCTGTCGCATTGTGAGAGTTCTGGACACAAAATACTTCAGAGAAACACAAGTTCTTTATATTTTTCAAGCTGCTTTTTAACGCCCCGATCACACAGAAAGCATTTTAGCAGCTGGAGGCGGCTTTTTATGACTGTTATCTAGCTTTTTGCTTGCACTTTTTGCATTACGACGCGCCTCATGTTTCTGCACTCTATGTGCCCTACATTTTTGCCAGAGTGCTCTGAAATCCTTGAGTTGAAAAAACTGCAACTCAGAGCAGAAAAGCACCCTACGTCAATTCTTTTTTGTCGTCCTTCTTTATGTTGTCCAATCCAATGATTTGAGAGGCGGGCCTTCTGTGGTGATCACGACACCAGGTTTACAGTTAGTAAACAATGGAGGAGAAACTGGTGGAAACCCAGAGCTATACAGCCCAACAGTAGAAAGCAGGTTGTCAAACTGTCCATTAAACCAAACAACAGAACTGCAGGGTGAATATTTTTGATCCAACCAATACGGCACTTTTGGTATTTTTGGATGTCTGCCAGCTGTTTTGATGATCCAGTCAATTGGATTCGACCAATGTTGCTCACCCCAGGACACACAAAACACCAGTAGATGTGTTGGATGTGTCTCCAGGTGCGTATCACAAAAGAAAAGTGTCAAGCGACTCTCTCTCAAAAAGACATAATTTCTGTTGAGCAACACTCATCAAAAGTGTTGAGTGCCCTACCATAAATCAGGTTTAACGGGGGAATAGAGTCTGAAAAAATGCTGTCAGTTTGACAACCCCTTGGTGCACATAAGTTTAATATCCCAGCAATTCTAACAGCACGTGTAACAACATTGGAAAACAAAATAAAAAACCACCTCCTGTTTTATACATAGAGAAATAGATAAATATTTTTCCTCTGAACAGATACAAATACAAATAGTGATGACTATGAACACCCCTTAAAGCTAAAGACAGTTTGTTCCCTGACCCCTTAACCTGTCAATGCAAATCAATACTATACAGAAGCCCTTTGATTTTAAAGTCAAGCAGGCACAAAGGCTTTTCAGTTCCGTTGTGAACTAAGAAAACCATGCTTCTCTTTTCACTGCTTCTCTTTCATATGTCTCTCGAGGATGGATTTTCCCAACAGTGCATGAGATCTAAAGCAACAAAACAATGCGTGGGAGTGGTTACCCTTTGACTCAGAACGATGAGCCAACTGGAGGTTCAGAATCTCAGATCTGGTTGTGAAGCCTACACCATCTACTGACACTGGAAGGTCCATCTGCAGTCTTTATGCCCACAGTCCCATATCCTGTTGTCAGGAGTCATCTCAAGTTCTCTGTTACTGCCTCAGATATTTCTTGGAAATGGTTCTCCAAACATTCAACTGTACATGCTAAAGCTTATTGCCCGTGGAGATGTTACTTTCCACAAATCACAGCCAAGTAAGGCATGGGCAGGATGAAACAATGAATGGTTTTTAAAGCAATAGAGCACACACTCAACATCCTCCAAGGAGCTTTTTGAAACATGCTGCTGTTCCAGCAGCTCATTTTTGGCCCCTTGTCATCTGCTGTGAAGACGGTAGGGAGAGATTATTGCACAGTTCCAGCAAGTAGCCCTGCTTAAAGCATTAACCTGGAGAAAGTGCTGGGAGGTCATCTGCAGGAAGCTCTTTTTAGAGCCTTATGTGCTGTAGAAGACATGAACCAAACTAGACGCCATCTATTATCCAAAATGGAGCGGTCTGACAGATTAAAATCACAGGCTAACATTTCTATATTCAGATGTACATGTATATACACAAATTTCAATATGAAAAAGGGGACACAGGACAAATGCTCAGAGATCAAAGAGTCAGTTAAATCTGCTATTGAAGCTAAAGTACCCAAATATTCATGCACTACATGCACTGGGGTGGTCTGGAGTGTGAAGCAGTCGGGATGAGAGTCAACGGCTCTGACTGCCCCCGCTGGGTTTGAAGAGTGATTGTCTCAAGTTAAGGAGTTTAAGGGTCTTGTTCACAACTGAGGGTAAAATGGAGCAAAAGAGGGACAAGCAGTTTGGTGCGTGAGCTTTGGGTAGTGAACAAAAGAATGAGATTGCAGATACAAGTGGCTGAATGAATTTCCTCAAACTCAAACTTAAACTAGAAAATTCATTGAGGCTTCATATCAGTACTCGGTCTGATCCCTGACCATCTAGACTCCCTGCCAGATCATCAAACTTTCTGATGCTGCCATCTCAAGACCTGCTCTCCTCAGCAAAGAGTCAATTCAACATTTGCCCAGTTAGTACAAGCTAACATAGCAGCATTGGCTAAAATTCAACATCAAGCCGTTAAACAGTCTCAACAAATTCACACCTACACCAAAATGGTTCAACTCTGTCATAAAACCTGTTAATAACCATTAGGTAATGTTAGTCATGTGATGCTACCATTAGATGCTACCATTAGTGGCATCTAGCGGTGAGGTTGCAGAGCTGAAATTTGCCATGTACCAAACATCAAAATGAGTAGCCTTTCTTTAAGTATCTGTAACAATACAGTCATGGTACCAGTAGCTACATTTTTCAGATAAGTGTGGTGGCAGAAAAACTCAAAAGTTGTACGTAACTCAAATGTGTATTTAAATGACGTATTTGAGTAAATCTACCTTGTTAATTTCCACTGATGCAATGCTGAACATAGTATTTTACAATTATAGATATACAACAACTGTAACCTTGATTATATCTATTACGTTTAAAGATTTAAACCCTGTGTCTTTTGTTCCACCAGATGAATTAAATCATCTTTCAGGAATGAGGGGAGACGGTCGACCAATGTTGAAGCAGTACAAATCAAAGCAATGCGAGTGGATTTGGATGAGGAGAACTTGAGTGACAGAATGCAGACCCGGAGGAATTCAGTGGTTTTTAGGTTGCCGTGCAGAAATCCTGTTCCTCTACAGAATGCAGACTGTGTTTTTTACATTATTTTGGGGGCAACAGTGTATCTTAAAGCCTTTCTTGATGTTACTGTATGTTATGAGTATGCATGTGGCTTCGGAGGATTCCTCAGTTGTAGGAAAGCCTTGTGTATACTCCTCCTATAAGCAAGATTATACTTAAATACTTACGTAAATACTACGTAAATAAACACAGCTAGGATCTCTTTCTCTGTGTGTTAGAGTGAAACAGTCTTTTTTCAGTTATTCTTTATTTGTTCTGTGGATGTTTCCTAAAGATGGCTTTTAGAATAAATAGTCTATCATACATGTAAACTCAACCTGAGATCTCTGGTTTCAAGCTTCAAAGACTGTCCACCCACAGCTAAGCTGAAGTGGAAATAACGTAATACATCCCACATATCATTATGTGCAAGTCACTGCGGTATCTTTGGGAACTGCAAATCGGAAATGCAGAGTTATATGTTCAGCTTCTGTTAATATAGGGGTAAATAAGCAGAGCTGGCTGAAAAATAGACAACCAACTGTTCTGTACTCCAATCATTCATTTTCTTTTCCTAATTATTCCTTTTTGGGTCATGGAGAGCTGAAGCTTGTCCAAAGATGCCTTGGAGAAAAAGCAGGTCATAGTCAAACTGGCCTGGCACAGATAGGCAGGCACAATTCATGGCTGTGGACAATGTGTCCAAGCAGTCAGAGCTATGTATCTGGGTAAATGTCATAAAATGTACTGACTTTGTATTGTGAACTGTGGAGAATTTAAAGATTTCCCATCATTTCCCTTCAGTTAAAAAGTTTTTTGAGCTTACATTTTCAAACTTTTTGTGCCCAAAGCACACCAAAGGGCAAGCCAAAATGTCAAGACACACCTGTATATCTGTGCACTATAGTATCTATAAAGTGTGTTTCACTCTTATCACGACATAAGACAATAGAAATAAGAAAAATAAAAGAAAGTAGCTTTCGTGATACTGTCTGTTTTTTTTTTCTGTTTTCTTTCTGTGGTAGGTCATCTTTACTGGTGCTTTGTTGTAATTTGCTCCATACAATAAAGTGATCCATTGTTCCATTCACGGCTTTCTCCTTTTAATTGTTATCATCCCTCACACTGGCTGCCAATCAGGGCTTTTGTTGTGTCACACACTTACAATTCCCACACGTAAACAGCAACAAATAGGTTCCATGTGAAGGTTTTTTCAATTAAATTACATTTAATTATATTTTGCCTCTTTATTAGAACATGAATGCACACAACATACTGATACAGTCAATTAAAAATTAATTTCTAACTCTTTGTATAAGCCCATATTGCAATATATTGCATGTTGCATTAAATATTATTAATAATAAATATATTGAATATTGCAATAATAATAATAATAATGATAATCACTAAATCCCACAGCACACCTGGATTGGCATCAGAGCACACCATTTGAGAAACACTGCCGTAGACGACCTGCATCTTAATTTTACATGTCAGCCAGCCACTGACCCTAAAAACCCAACATGTATATTTATTATAATTATTAAACACTGGCTTACAAAATAAAACAGGATAAAAGCTGTAAAATCCTAAAGAAACACAAAACACCTTGCGTTCAGAGCCTGCTTTAAGTCTGAAGTAGCAAAAGAGCCCACAGTGAAGGATCTGGCCTTGATGCTTATTGTGATAGTGTATTGTGATAATCAGAGAAATCAAGCTGTGGTAGTTTGAGTCCACAGCAGGCCGTTAGATTAGCGCTGATAAATGTGGCCCTTCGGCGGCTGTCCTTGGTGCTGATCAAAGGCTGGTTTACAGGATGGGAGTCACATGGTGAGCCTCTCCATGGTGACATAGCATTTGTCTGAAGTGGCTGTGTGTGTCCATGTGTGTGTGTGCATACAAGTGGTACTTGTGTTTGGGGCCCATGAAAATATATTTGCACTGGGGAAAATCACATTTATGTTATGTGCTGCTCGAAGTGCTTTATAATTTGCCTTTCATTCATTCACACACTAATGACAACAAGCTACCACACAAGGCACTGACCATCGGAACAGTTTAGGGTTCAGTGCTCGAGGATACTTGGATATGTCAACAGGAGGAATGAGGGATCAAACCACCAACCCTGTGATTAATAGAGGACCACTCTACCTGCTGAGCCATAGCCACCACATGTCAAAGATCCACTAACCCTGAGGAAAACTTGAAGACTTAACGGTTAAACCTGCAGCTCTGGAGCTTTTTAGCTTCTTTCAATGCTTTTTTTGTGTGTTACAACACAAAAATTTACAGAATGGGTTATTCTGCCTCTTCTGAATCCCTGTAGGTAGATTAAGTTACTGGGTGGCTCTAAAGAACATGCTCAAACATTGAAGGACTCAGATAGTTGCTTGAGACCAAACCAGAGCTAAAAGGAGAGTGAATATTGGACTGTTGTTTGTCCCGTGGCAGAAAACTCCAAATGTGTGCAAACACTGTGTCTGCTCGATATATTAGGAGGTAAGTATTTGCTAAGACTACAGAACACTTCACCCACAAAATGACCATTTGTATGTCAATTAATTACTGCGTATTACCTTAAACACATGAGCAACACTTTGTTTTCTCACACAACTCAACTGTAAAAGAAAAATCCAAAAAAGGGGAACGACTGAAAAAAAACCTGGATTATACTGCATGAGCTGTGTCACAGTTTGTAAAGAGATGTTTTGATACAGTTGAGCTGTTGTTTACCGCAGTCGTTTTTTACTTCATTCATGAAACACGTCCCCCTTTTTTGGATTCTCCATTCAACATGGAGGCTAGTCTCGCCACCAGACAATCAGAGTCTCTGGCTCAGAATCTCTGGCTTCTGATAGTCTGGGGAAACTCCTTTCTAAAGTGTGTTTAACACACCGGAGAAAACGGCCGGCAACAAAGCAACGCCTCTTGCATTTTTTAAAAGGAGATGCCCTCCCGGAAAAGTGCGCTCTCCCTTTTCTCGTCCGCAAGGACACAAACACACAGAGAGCTTGAAAATGGATGCCAAGAGATTTAACTCCATTTTATCAAACGTGTGCTCAGTCCACAAGACTGTGGAAATGAAAGACTTACAGCGAATTTGTTTAAAACTTTTAAAGCAGTCGGACTATGTTTACGAGCACAAGAGTTCAGCGAGCCACCAAGGACCGCCCTGCGGACTTACTATTAGTTCTGCAACGTAGGGAGTTTTTTTAAACTCTGAAATTGTATCTGCCCATCTAAACACAAAATCAGGGAGAAAGACATCAGTCTTTAGTTAAGCAAAGCGTCTAAAGACTGACTTGTGAGTCTACATGAAGGCATGCAAGGAAAACACAGTTTTCCTCACAAATTCAAGGTAAGATGCATTGAGGCAAGTCCACTAATCTATATTTTGTATAAAATATTAGCCATAACAGCCTTTGTGTTGGTATATCAGGACTGTGGTTGTGTCATCTGGCTGTGTAGACTGTCTGCCCAGTAGCTATGAGAAGAAAAATCACAGTACTGCACCTTCAACTTTCCTGCCGTCAGTATTCACCCAGCTACACAGTCCTCTTCAGGAGGTTAATAAAATGAATCTGGACTTGTTGGATTGAACTTTATTTTTCTTTTCAACTTGACATTAAAAGTCCATCAGTGTCCAAAACACAAACGTCACCACAGTACTTATCCTGTTGACACTACAGCTGAGGAACAAAAGCTTTGGTTGAAGTATCAACAAGCGCAGTATTATTAGCCACTTAATAGTTTGTCTGGGGATGTAAATTCAACCAGTCTCAGAGGACCTTTGCTCAGCGTTTCAGAGATTTGGCTTTGTTCCTGTACTTCAGTCATCTAGTGCTGCTGGTTCCACCGTGGAGGTCCAAATCAATTTGGAGTTTAAAAGGGGAACAATCATCACAGGAACCATGAATCTAGCAGTGGTTCAAAGAAACGGCTTTTAGCCAATAGTTAACTCAACTTGCACTATTCTCTGTTTTGTTCGTTACCATATGCACTGCATGAATTCCCCAAAGAATTAAACAATTAGTAACAGAAACAATCTCATTACGAGATTAATGTCTATGGAACATCTCAATATACCATAAAAAAATGAACGTATTAAGAGCCACTATACAGAGAAGTAAATGTTTCTGTCTGAGCTTGAGTGAGTCATTCTAACTTTTCCAGATCTCTGGCAGGGCATTGTGCAGGTTGAGTTGTGCCAGTAGCAATAGTGGGAAATAGACTAATGTGGAAAGTAAAGCCACACGCCACAAGATGGACGACAATGGAACGCCGCAAAGCTCACACATCCAGATTCGGGGCAAAGCCATGTCTCTCGACACCCAGCTTTAACACAAAGCCTTGCTGCCCATATGAAATTACTTCCATGGACAATGTGCTATATGTCAGTAAGGCTTTTTTCCCCAGTCTGCGTCCCAATAATGGCATACTGGGTGTGAGAGAGTAATGGGCATATAATATACAATCAGCTTCTATGCAAACCACATTCTTGTAGCTGTGTTACTTTCCAGGACATAAAGGATATAAAAATCGAATTACGGTCAATCACCACATTCCTATATCCAATCAAGCAACTCACAACTCAAACGTCCTCATACAAAGACTTAGGTCATACAGTCCTGTGGTCTCACATAAACTTCTGCCTCCGTCATGTCTTCATCATGGGAGAACACACACTCCTGTTTCATTGCGTTTGCATTTACATTCAATGTGAGACAGATGGAAAAATTGTACTCTGCTTTTTTTCCTCCACTTGGATCTCAATGGAAAACCAAACCGTCTACAATTTTCTGCTTGTAATTATTAGGTTTCATGAAGCTTATACGCAATTGTCTGTTGCAGGTTGACCACTCAAACACCAAGTTAAGTCCCTCTCACAGACTTTTTAAATGCAATCCTTATGACAACACATCGACGGTTAATGTAACACATCTTGTGGTGTGGTGTTTCCAGAGGGAAAGTCTATGTGTGATGGTATTTCATGTTGTTTTACACCCTGGCAGCTACTGTTCCATCGAGAGTTTAAACCGTCTGCTTATTTTCGTACCAGCCTTGGCAGTTCGTTTGCACAGGAGAAGACGGATTCAGTTTCTCTAACTATGTTTGTATTTTTCAAAGGACTATTTAATTTGGCAAGCAGAAGGTGTCTGCCCTAAATGGCTCCTAATCCAGTTATAGTTTGCGCTGTACATTGTGTTTAAAAGCATCTGCCAAGAATAGATTGGGGGCCTCTCAGGGAGCACAACCTGCGTTGAGTGGTTAGACTCAGATTTTAAAAACAAAATGAAAATGTGCCTACCTCAGAATAAACTGTTCTCCATGCACTGACAAACAGAAGTATAATTGATTTTTGATTCCTGGCTTGAATATAAATGGGACAAGGTTTATAAGAAAATAGCACATTATAGTTCATAGCAGTTTATTTACATAACAACATGGTTTGGTTCACAACAACAATTTGGGCGTGAAGGTTGGGTGTCATATTTTGTGCACAAAAACAAGTCAAGTGCTGTTATAATGTATGTAATATATGGGATAGGCAATTGTGGCATGTACCACTGGGGATGGATAACTGACCAAGCCTGTACTGTATATCTGCTACCACCAGGGGCCTGGCCCTTAGGTCAGCCAAGGCCCCCATGGTCAGAGGCCCCTGGTGGTCACTGGGGGAAAATCTGAAATGTAAATATGAACATGTGAATGGGGGAAGCAATGGCCTAAATGTTAAAGGAGTGGCGTTGTGATCGGAAAGTTGCCAGGTCCCAGGACTGGTGGAATAAATCTAGGTGTAGCAAGTCAAAGAGAGGTGTCTGCCACTTCCTTATTACCACCACTGAGTGCAGCTTTCCAGTGGCTAACTCAATGGATTGTGGTTTTACTGGCATAATATATTGATACAATAGTTTGGTTTGCATGATATCTAACAAATTAGTGCTCCACAAATGGCGTTGTCGCGTTACAGACTTAGAGTAAAGTTACAAATTTAACCTAAAGTTATGTAGGTTGGGGTTAGGAAAAGAAACTTGGGGACAACATATCTTAAAATAACTAAAAATTTAACAAAGTTTCACACAGAGCACAAACACCAGTCTCTGGGGGAAAGTCTGTGTTTGTTTGACCCATCCACCACTCTTAATACTACGAGATAATATCAAGAAACAAATCGATCAATATATATCTATAATATATGTTAGATTAACATGTTAAATAAATAATGATTAAATGAATTAAGCGCTGAGTGGTCATTTTTATGTATGTTTTTATTGAAGGCCCAAGCCCTACCCAACCAGGTCAGTCGACGCACATTTTCAGCCTAAACCTGGTCCAACCCATCAGGCTTTTTTGACTTGTCGGGCTTGGGTTGAGATTGAGAACTCTTACACACACAGGGGAGAGACAAGAGACAGTGGTCAGAGAAATAAAAGAGTGAGAAAAAAGTATTTTCACACGGCATGTTCTAAAGAGAGAAAAGTAGACAAATAAAAATAATGAATCATCAATGGACAGACTCTGTAATTACTGTTCCCACGGGAAGTTCAAATCTGGTATGTCTCATATCAGAAGGCAAGCTGAGGGGGTCGAGGGGGCGTGCCATCCCCCTTATTAGCTAAATAACCAAACTGCACGCTCCTTGTTAACCTGGCATACCTCCTCCTCATCCTCTAGCAGCAGACAGAGTGCAGGGCAGAGGAGTTGTTTAGTTGAATATGTTAGTCTAGTCTGCCTGACTCATGGATCCTTAATCTGACTGAGAATTGTGCAAGTAAGAATCTATGACCCTAATCATGGCTCTGAAATCGCCTTATTGTGCTGTGTGTGGGGGGAGGGGTGGGGGACAAACAGGGTCTGTCCCCCCTTCCATGAAAAACTAACAAATCACCTCCTGGAAATATGAAAGCAAATAAATAAATCAGGGAAGTTACTGGTGTCTCTGGTCACCATATGTTCCACATGTTCTAGAGAACAAACTCCTTTTACAAAGAATCAACTATTAAAACACTACTCACGCACAAACTATAAATACCACCAAGGCTAGAACTTTGAGGGGCTAATGGACTTTGTATAGAAAGAAAGATTAAAGATAGGCTGTGTGTTTACAAGCATGACAGAGTGATGAGGGACTGTAAATTGATTACAGACTTTACTATAGGAGTGTGTTCTGTCCCAAAAGGACATAAGGACGTGTAAAAAAGTATGGTCTTGGTCTTGTGGTTCATTGTGGCCAGTGGATTATTTGTAAATGGCATTGGTTGAATATAAAGCTAAAATTAAGTTCAATCACGAAGAGTACCTTTTTGCTATCTATCCATCCATCCATCCATCCATCCATCCATCCACTCATCCATCCATCCATTTTCATTCGCTTATCCGGGAATGGGTCACAGAGGCAACAGCCTGAGCAAGGTGTTCAAGACATCCCTCTCCCCAGCAATGCTTTCCAGCTCCTCCTGGGGGATCCTGAAGTCAAATGACATCTATAATCCTTCCAGCTTGTCTGTGTCTACCCTGGGGCCTCCTATCAGCTGGAAGTGCCCTGAAAACCTCTAACAGGTGAGCTAGGCAGCAGGCAAGGGTGTCGCAGACCGCCTCTTGGGATGTGGCTACTGTCAAACTTTAAATCTGTCAGCTATCATTTTAGGCAGAATTGTTGCACCCTCCTCCACCCTATTCATCTCCAGTCACCATATCTAGAGCCCAGGTCGAGCTCATCAGAAGTCCACTCCTCATCATACCCAAGATCCTAAGCACCCTCTTCATCTCAGTATCACTAACACCATTGTCTAGAAGCCATAAGAGGTTCCCATTTTCTACAGTACCACAGCTTCACCACCCTCCTTGAAATATATGACATCACAATGCGGTCTAATCGCTAAAGACTATTTACATTTCTCATGCTTTTCTGCAAATGTAAATAAATATTCTTTTACTCACGAGTCTCTCCTGACGATGCCTAGAAAGTCTTTATGTATGTCTCACAAATCTCATATTAAATCAATTTTTCCACCTTAATACATATGGAAATGTAACAGACATTAAAGCAATGACAGAAGATTTCACTAAAAAAATAGCACATTGCCTGCAAAACACTTGTGGACGTAATTTCTTTCATCAACCTGATGTAAAAACTTGCTACGCTGCAAAAACACATCTTACAAAACTTAGAGTGCGAGGGGGAGAGATTTGTTGATTCCCGCTGATAGTTGAATTTATTCTAAATCATAAAAATGAAACATTTCTTAAACCGTTAGGGACATTTCAAGTGAACAGGCTTAGGTTACATTATATGAGTAGACATAATGTCCAAAGCAGCACATACAGATTCACACACACACACAAACACACATACACTATAACCTTGCCCATTATAGTAAACACACTACATTAAACATACAATGAACATCACATATTGTCCGCAACAAAGTCTAAAATCTGAGTCATGGAAAAGAAAATGCATCGCTACCTTTACTGAAAACCACCAAGATATATAGCTGGTCGGTGCCCCATTTTTACTCTGCCAAACAGCTGGTGTCCAGGAATCAGATGTTTGGCTGGAAATACCAACTGAGAGTCTTAAACATTTTCAGCGACCCCAACTGCTCTGTGATTTATAGAAAGAGGGTGGCATGATTCCAGGAGCAGAGTCCAGAGCTGCACATGCTGAGTGTCTTTCCTCCACCAGGCACAGGTAAATATGCCCCCTGTGGGGATGCTGACAGCTGGAAGCCCCCTGTTCAATTACACAGTTTATGAGCACCGAGTCCACTCTGTACCTGAAGACTTCTGGTTACTAACACGTCTGCAGTTTCATAAGGTGATTCTTCTGCTTTTATATCACTGTTCACATGCCTTTAGAGCATCACTGTTCTTATCATTAAGAGTTTATCTGTCTCTCTGATGAGACAGAGAGACAGAATGCAAAACAAGTCAGTCTGATTTAAACTCTTTACAGACCCACAGACTTAGACAATTAAATTATTGTTTTTGGTTTTCAGTCCAGAAAGAAATAATGGCCTTTCATCTAATTAGTGTGGTTGTATTTCCTCTCTCATTCTTGCTCCTAACACCAGCTGTTTCCACACAGATGTGTTTCCGTATTTGAGCTATTAGATGCTACATGATGAAGCATTAAAGAGGAGCGTCTACACCCTCATAAGGCAAAGCAGATTGCAGATGGTCTGTTGTAGTCACATTGACAAAACACAGTGATTTTATGTGTTGCTGTGTTTTGTCTTTTAATTAAAAAAAAGAAAGAAAAAAAAGCGTCATGGTTATTGGACGACAACAGACTCTCTGAACCACTGTGCATTCATTTCTCATTTACCAATCTAACGCAAACCTAGCACCTTTTAACTTTTTTAATTGTTTGTTTTAGTCATCAACAACAAGTTAATTATCTTGTGCACACTAGTAAGCCTATTATGTTCTGCTTAGTCTCACGTAACCAGACCTATCTCCACTATACCTTACCCTTAACATGTGTTTTCCTGTTCTACTGCGCCACCCCATGTACAAACAACATCTATTTACATCTAGTCACTATTAGTTAAACATTAATCAAAACAAATACAAAGAATGTTATTGTGGCTCCAACAGTGAGTTTGTTGGGACTGTTTAAAAGCTCTGAGTTGGGTGTGCCAACCAGGCAAACTTGCCAAGAGGAGAGTAGCTCCACAGACAGCAGCAACAGAAAGTTTTCTGATCCAGCCAGGAGGTGGGACGGTCTGGGATCAGCACTACAACACAAAACGGATCAAATTCAGGTATTGTTTCATGGAGACATGTCAAAGATTTGGCAAATAAACTCCAACTGCCTGTGCACAAAAAATCCTGTGAGGCAGAGTCCTTATTCCTTCAACGATTCACTAAAACAACAAAGCAGGCATGCCTTACTGCACTATCCAAATCTTCATCAGTGTGTAGGTTGTTCACTTGGAGGCTTTTGTTGCAGTTTATGTAGCAAAAGGGATTTTGAAAAATGGTAGCTCAAGGACAACGGAGGGGGGGTAAGAATGTCGGCCCAAATAAGGGACTAAAGGCAGGCTTACAGCCACAGTCTACATCCAGTGAGTCAGACTACGGGCTCCATAAATCAGAATGCATAATAAAATACACATAATAAAAAAATAAAGTATTCAAGGAGTACACCACCTGGAGAAACATTTTGATTGTTTAATATCTCTATGATATCCTTGAGTCTTTCCTCGAGTATTTAATATGATCCAATATCTCTATTGTGCAGAAATTCCATCTATATTGCTTCGTAATGAATCAAGGCAAATGCCCGGATCGAACAACACTGTGTCACTTGTTCCATGTGGCAGAAATATGCCACTGGTTTCAGGCGGCTGGCACTAATCAGACCTTGCATGCGATCCAACTTTGATTACCAGCTCAATCAAACACAATCAGGAGGAACGTTGGACTGTAATCAATCCCTTGCAGTTAGGATTCAAGCCATTTGTCAGATATAAACAATGCACCAACAGACCAGAAAACAGAAGGAGTCAAAGAACAGACTGAAATTTACAAAAGTTTAACAAATCCCTCAGTTTTTAAAGATCACAGAGAGATTTCTGATTCTTGAGCCACCCAGAAGATGTTTCTAGTCTATCAGACATTAACAGACAATGCATTTACTTTGGACATTTTGGAGCTTTCAAGTAACTGACCCAACATTCTGACCCTCAAGTGCAGGCAAACATGATTCAAGAGTCTTTGTTTTCACTTTTGGCAGTATGCTGGAAGGGACGCCGACTTCTGCAGAAGGTTCAAGAGCATTCCACTGCTTTTATGATAAGCCGTGGCCTGTTAGTGCTAAGCCTGGGAGTGAAAACTTCAGGCTGGCCAACAAGCTGTGTAAGCAATGACGAGAGCTGCACTAATTGAAGAAAGAGCGCTGGACTTAGCGCTGCTCTTGGAGCTAGCCTGTCTATCCTTGTTGCTTTTGAGATAGGAAGACCACACAACCACATCCACACACTAATGTTTTTGTTACACTATCATCTCAAAAGAGGATCGAAGCAGCTTGCTCAGATGACATGAAAAGAAGTTAAAAGAAAAAAGGGTGGATGTAAATGGGATTGTGTAAGGGCACTTGTTAACTCATCAATCATGGGTGATTATAAAAATACATTTTTGTCTACGTTTTATGACTCTATACTAAAATTTGTCTAATATCTGGATTGTCTGTGGTGTGGATGTCAACGGCTGACTGCTGAGAATATTTTTGTCCAGTCACACATGCTGGTCTATAGGTTAATTTTGCTAGCTAGCTTAGTATTAGCACTAAGCCGTAGTGCAATAAAGCCAATAAGGTATTTATGGGAGCTAGCTAGCATCACTGCTAATACAGTGATTACTGCCCATGGTGGCGTTGCTATGGAAACATTGTGCCCAACCTAGTGACTTGGAAGTAGAGCAGTAAGCGTAGGATTGGAAATGTTGTTTGGGATCTGAAAATAAAACTGAATGGCTAGATTATTTATGTAGTTTTGAAGAGTCAGGGTGTTAGAGTGTGAAAGTGCAGTGCAGTGATAAGTCCAAAGGAGGAGGTTTCCATGGATCTTGTAAGCTCTGTTGTACAGTCTTGCTTTGTGGTGAGGGACCAGATTGGGAGACAGTGGGATATTATCGGGAGAATGATTGCATTTAGATATGTGTCTGAAACAGCAGGGGTAATATATGGTCTTATCTTGTTAAAGACATACAATTTCTGGTTGAGCTTCTTCTTAGGTTCTGAATGTGCTGTCGATAAGTGAGATGTGAGTCAATGAATACTCCAAGATATCTGTTGGTTTATTTAGCATTGTTAGCTATGTTTTCACTGTTAGCTCTATTAGCACCATTAGCAGTGTCAGCGCAGCTAGTGGTGCTAACAATGCTAATGGGGATTTGCAGCTCAATATTAGACCTCTTACTCATCGGGGCTACCTGGGGGGTGACCAGATGGTGGCTACCATTCTTCTACAGCAGTGATCTAGTGGTGCTGTTCAGTGGTAATGAGCACCACCACTAGCTAGCTCCTGCACAGTGCACTGTGGGCACTATGTTTCAACGTGTTGACGTGGCTAGCCAGCTGTCTGTCAGCAACAGAAAACAAAAAGTCAAAAAGGCAAGATATTTACAACACAAAACATCAAAAATTCACCACCTCTACATGAATAACGCTTCAAAAGTCGGTGCTAAAGCTCACTGAATCAATGGAGCACCAGACTAAAAGGAAAGGCCTCTTGTATTTCACGTCATTTTGCATTTTATTCTTAAAAATTATCTGGTTTGTTACCAGCTAGTGGGCGTCGGGCTGTCAAAAGCAAAATTAACTGAAAGTGACATCCCCAGTCTGTGGAATACATATGTCTGCCTCAGCACCTTTATGGCACAGCAAAGCCATAAAATATTAAGAAACTTGTCAGAAATGTGTCAAGTGCCAGTATGGTACCCCAAATAGAAACCAAATGAACATAAAAGGGACTTCACATTCACTGGTGGGGACTGAGCTGACCGAAGGAATATTTAAATGTACAGTGTTTGCCAAACTGACTCATTCAATCAGTTCAGTGAACGATCCTCTGAGGATTATAAGTTTTGAATGCGTTTCCCCCTTGCTTACTGACGTTTATGAGAGCCAAATATATTGTCTTTGGCTGTTGTAAAGAGAAAATGAGTGAACTAGAGTAGAGTAGCAGTTTTTACTTTTCTGTTGAAATGCGCATGGGGTGAAAGTCTTTTTTCCTGCCATACATATATTTGAGAAGAAGTTGTGTGCTATATTTCCAGTATTTTTTCTCTTTATTTTAGGTCTATTTGATTGCAAATGTCTGCTTAACTGCTACCACATGTGAATCCTTTGTACTGCTGTCACTGGCTTAATGTGAGTGTGTTGTTTTCCAGACTCTGTGTGTGGTGAGTGTGTATGAGAGAGAGGAAAAGAGACAGATACACAGTGACAAAGGGAGAGGAATAAAGAAAGAATGTATATGTGTGTCTGGTTACTCAGTTTGGGTCTTTTTCCAAAAGGGGGAGACACACTAAACCCTAAATCACTGATGTGTCTCCCTCCTTAAAACATCTTAATTATATTATCTATTACCTTTCTAAATCTATCACTCAACAACAGGGTTACTAAGGTCATTTAAAGACACAGGAAGAGAGAGATTTTTTAAAGATAAAAACATTATAACTGCATTACGTTCAAGAGCATCTCTCCTTGACACTGAGATGAATCAGTGAGAGTATTGGGAGGGATGGGGGCTTTTTTCCATCAGAGGACTCCGTAAATCTGCTCCAATGACCGGCAGGTGAAAAAATAGAGCAAATGAGGTTCTGGGAAGGGGAAACATAGCTGTAGAGGAGACTTGGATGAATTAAAAACCGGTGGAAAATGACTTAAAGAGAAGGCGAGACTGGAGTGATATGTTGCGTTGAGTGAATAAACTGTGGAATTGTCTACTCATGGTTGAGCTATGCATCACCTACACAAAGAGGCGCATGCTGATGAGAACTATGCAGTGTGCGCTACTACGAAACACACATGACTGAGTGATGAGAACCTCAATCACCCTCACTCCCATTTGTTTCCTATTTCTGTCGACCTCTATCTGCTGCTTTGCTTGCCTCTCTCCATCTCATCATGGTCCTACTCGACCCCCTCCCCTACTTTTTCTTCTTCACGTTGCTTCAGATAGAGGAAGTGGTTTGTGTGCAGACTGTGGCTGGCTGGAACACTGTGCTGTGCACTGGGGAAGCCGAAATTTGAGCCCCTGTGCATTAAATGTTCCACTAGAGCAACAATTTCTGCGAGGGGAAATCATGCGGTGGGCCAGTGTTAAAGGATCTGAAGGGGAGGGGGGCACAGTCAGGGTAGGAAGGAGAGGGAGAGTTGGGGTAATGGGGGGAATCATGACTCTAAATAAGAACTTAGCCATACTGGTGGCTGAGTTGGTTTTGGTGCACGCCATATACTGTAGCTCTGGATTAAAATGTGACCACATACCTTTGTCACATATCATCATCTTGTTTCTCCTCCATCATTCTTATCTATCTTGCTCTTCCTCTGCTGTCAGCTGGGCAGCGACGCAAAAAAAGAAATACAGAAATTAGTTACAGAGCAGAAGAGTAATGTATGTGCAGTGTGTGTGTGTGTGTGTGTGTGAGTATTTCAGGACACAGAAACACAGCGCCACCTGTGGCAAGGCTTCAATCCAGGACTCTGTTTTATAGTGTTTAATTTTAATTTGTTGCAAAGCTCAGTGTTTTAAAATAGCAGCGAGGGCTCAATGAGGAAGTTGTGTGCTGTGGATTTGTTGCAATGCCCATTACTAGTTTAACAACAGATTTACACATTTGTAGTCAGGGTTTACCTCAGCTCATAAAGGCAGCTCTGAGAACAGCTGAGGAGAGTGATTCCTGACTCTGGATTAAATGTAATAACACATATCTCCTGATTGACAGATTAAGAAGCTAATTTATGGCATTATGGCGAAAACTAAAGCTACAGACAGTAATAATTATTTTCTGTGTTTATGGATTTAAAGGGTAACTCTGACATTTTCCAACCTGGATCAGTTTTTGTGTCTAAAGCCCCGTTTCCACCAAACACTTTCGGTATGGTAACTTTTGAACCAAAAGTAACCTTCAGATGAGGTACCTAGACCCTAGGTCCTCTTAGTGTTTCAACCATAAACGGTATCCTTAAATGCGGACAGGGTTGTTGTCACTCACTGCCCCGTCCAGCACTCCTCCTTTATTAGTCTACACCTCGTTCATTGTCCACAGAAGAGGGTTGCACGCCGACATTTTCAGAACAAAATAAAACAGGCTGCTTTGAGAGTCTCTCTCCATGGGATATTTAAAAATAGTGTGTTTGTGCATTTAGTCCTTCTCAGGCAAGCTCAGGGGTTTAGTGTTGCTAGAGCACACAGGAACAATGCTCCCCGAGTGAGGATCAGCATATATGCGGTTCACACTACCAGGTTGAAATAAATAAACACTTGAAGATCCACTCATTACTTAAAGTGTATGTCATATAAAGTGATGTTCAAAGTTGTCACAGTGATTTAAGGTGTGTTGATTGAGTCATGTCGACAGTTAATACACTGAATAACATTACAAGTTAATGTTCCACCTTACAACTTATCGGCAGTCAGCCCAGTGAATTAAGTTATTGCTGCAAGAGGCAGCAAAAACTCTTTTCATTTTATAGTTACAGTTGTTTACTAATAAAACTCTCCACAGTATGAACAGTGGTTACATGAGCCTCAAAACCAGCCACAACTCAGCCCTGAGCAGAGTGACTCTATCTACCAATCAACAGCACCATCAATTTATGTCCATTAGAGGTGCTTGTTTTTGCCACTGACATGCTTAGATTGTTATTTTAAGTGTCTGACAACTAGGGATGGGTATCGTTAAGATTTTAACGGTACTACTACTCTCATTGATACTGCTTATTGATCTGGTATTTTAACGGTACTCTTATTGATACTTTTTGAGGAAGAAAAAAAACAAATCAAGAACATAAATTGCTTTATTTTATCAATTCTCATTATGCAACAAAATTAACAAAACATTTTACTTTTTACAACTTGAAATGTAAAATACATAAAATAATAGTGTTGTCACGGTACCAAAATTGGGACCCACGGTGCGATACCAGTGAAAGTATCATGGTTCTGAGTAGTATCACGATACCACAGCAAAAATGAGGCAGATGTGCCTTTTGTCATTTATAAAAAGATAAATCACTTTTCTATAACACATCAATGATAGTTCAATGGAATAAATTAATTATTGACTTATTCATACTTCAAAAACAGCATCAATAAGTGATTAACATAGGGGGGATTGAAATAAAATAAATACATAAAATAAAAATCAACCAGCCACCCTCCTCCCCTGACAAGTAAAGAACAGTCCCTAAAGTGCGGTGAGGTTTGTGGACCATTACCTGCCACAAAGAGTAATGTCAACGGCTCGTTTCCCCTCTGACACGTCACATACCTGTGTGCCGCCACGGCTCGGCTGTTCAGGTACTTGTGGACAGTCATGACATCAACAAAGAGAAAAATATTGGACCTGGAGCCAGGCTTCTCTGATGCCGGTAAGCCGTTATCTTGTGCCAGAAACCCTATTTAGTAAAGGTCTCAAAATAGCTAATTGTTATTAATTCCAGGTGTTGGCTGCTCGCATAATGTTACAAACCTGGACTGGACGTAGATGAACTAGCTGTGCTAGGGCAGTCAAACACTGTACATCTTTCTGTCTGAATATGATGCGCTTTCGCAAGGTGTTTTGACAAATTACTAGTGTTGCTGCCCTTACACGCAAAACATTTGTCACACTTGTGACAACGCGCTGTGTCCGCATCAACTCTTGCAATGTAAAGCCACACTTTTGACCGTTTGGCTCTCTCCGCCATCGTTATCTATCTAAAGGTAGGCTACAAGCTTGGGTTGGTGTATGCGCTGTCTTGTGTGTGTGTGTGTGTGTGTCACTGGAACAACAGCCCTGCCCCCCGTTCTCCACTCACACACAGCAGGCAGCCAGGGTGAGCGAGACAGATCTCTCGTCTTCAGGGAGAATAGCGAAAATTATGATACAATGACGGATAATTGAGGGAGTTGGTGAGATAAATGTGCAAGATAACGTTTATCTTGTAAAAAAAAAAAAATGCGACTGCTCCAGTACCGATAGCAGAACCGTTAAGGTCAGAATTTATCAATACTGCGGTCTTGAAGAATGTAGCCCTGGAACTCCGGAGTTTGGTACCCATCCCTACTGACAACTTCTAAAAAGGATCCCCACAGAGGTTGATCTTTTTGTTATAGAGTAAGATCCTTTTTGTTTAACCAGAAACACCCCCACAATTGCCATCTCCGAATACACCAGATGCCATTTAAACAAACAGTAATTTAGGCCTATATAGAGCCAGTGTATTTTCACAGCCAACTGGGTGAATGGAGGGTTTATTTCAACCAAACCAGAGGTGTTAATTGTTGGAACAGTGGAAAGATGAACCAGAGTGGCTTTTATACATTTTATTTTGTTTCCGTTGACTTTGAATGAAGTGTTTTTTCTTATGGCAAAATTACTGTTTATTTAAATGGACTCTATGACTGTATGTTTGACAACAGCTAGCCCGGGGTTGTTTTCGGTTAAACAAAAAGGGATCTTTCTTCTTAAAAAAAGGTTTATCTCTGTGGGGATCCTTTTCATAATGTTTTCAGACACTTACAATAAAACTCTGGGCATGTCAGTGGCAAAAATAAGCACTTTGTGGACATAAATTGGACGTGCACTGTTTCCCGCAGGGATTACATTGCAGCCTGTGTCACGGCTTCTGGCTGCAGCAGTCTCACACAATACTGGGCCTGTTTCAAAAACTGTTGTTTCCATTAGTCACTCAGACACAAGAACATGAGAAAATAGGGTCCAGATTGGAAAATACCAGAGTTACCCTTTAGGGTGAGACATTTGTGGTCATTAGGGTCAATTGAAACATTAGTCACTGAATGACGGTACAGTTAAGTTTGTGAGATGCTGCATGGGATGTTCGAACCCTGTATGTCAGCTTCACCTCAATCATAAAATTGTTTTTACACTGCAGTTTTTAAGCTGCCTCTGCAAGCAGCATTTAGTCAGCAAGATGCGTCATCGCATTGAGTGTTAGTATAATGTGGTTTCTGAATGGTGAGTCAGCCGAGAGGCCAAAGCATGGGGGTCCCTACAGGAGCTGTCTAATTTTGTCTAATGGTTTGCACGTCTTGTCTATGAGAGGTAACATCTTGCGTCTGTGGCACAGTGGTTGGTTACATCAGATTCATCTGTTCTGTCTTTTGTAACAGTCATCTGCTGAGCGAATTGATTAAATAATGACTTACAGAATAATGCTGCCTCACACTTTCAGTGGGAATGAATCAAGAGGGATTCCACTGAGCACAGATGTGCATCAATAGCATTAACAAACAAAGGAAGGGAATACATGTAAAAAATATATTAGATGTGAGGCCGGTTGGCAGGAGGTTCAGGTTTCTACAAATGTAACAGCACATCTTATTGCTGCCAATTGTTTTCGGAAGTGCTGCAATTAAAGGGTTTATCAGCAGTGGACAGCTCACAAGCTGCATACTACTGCGTGATTAATTAACATAATAATTTCTCAAGCATTTTAAGAGCACGAAAGATCGGTTTTACAAGCTTGCAAAGGAGTGCAGCCCATGGATTATATCTGTGTTAATGCTACTTTTTTGTAAATATTTTCCTACATGTGTATAAGCCACACATTGTCAGGAAGTGGATATGAAGTGGATTCTATCCGCTGTAACAAACATAAAATGTGAAAATGCAGTTATAGATGAAGTGAGGTTATGCTGCGTTCAAATGGGGTTGTGTTTACCGTGTTCAACACCAGAGTTCATATGAACGCCTCCCCGTTGAGGTATTCAGTCTCGTAAGTGGAAATTTCCTGAGCGCCCCGAGTTCACGTACTTGACTTCCCATGTCGTAAACACAAGCTCACGAGATCCAGCTGAATGCTGCATAAATGTCTCTATATTACACAACATTAATGTTTAGCACTTATCAAAGTCCTTGTTGATAATGTCTTGAAATCAATAAATTATCACGTAAACAAAGTCAGCAGTGTTTTGACAGCCATTATAAACAGACAATTACAGGCTTTCAGTTGTAGCCTTGAGATCCTTGTTTGTTTGGGAAGGTTTGCCAAACCAGCCTGAGAGGTGAGTGATAACTAGACATAATCTCCATAAATCTGTAATTATGGATTGGCCATATGACAAATTCATAGAGGCTGGCCAGGCTAAGACTGTACTGAGCCTTATGTACAGTAATTTACCTGATGTCTTTTTTTTATTTTTGTTTTTAAAGATTATTTTTTGGGCTTTTTGCCTTTAATGAACAGGACAGAGTGAAATGGGGGGAGAGAGAGAGAGTGGGGGTTGACATGCAGCAAAGGATTGCAAGCCGGAGTCGAACCTGCAACCGCTGCAGCAAGGCATCACCTCCACACATGGGGCGCCGGCACTAACCACTACGCTACCGACGTCCCTACCTGATGTCTTTAAGGATGGTAGTGTTCCTGTTCATCTTTGAAAGCCAATTCAGAAAAGGTCATGGTGAGGTATTAATCTAAACTTCGTAGCCTACATTCAACTTAAAGGTCAAGTGTGTAGGATTTACTGATATCTAGCGGCATCGTTTCAACATTGGTGGGGCACGTATAAAACGGGAGTCTGAGGAACCTCCGGCAAAAAATCTTGAGCATCAAATGCTTAATTTCCTTTCCTTGTAGAATGCAACCAACTTCTCATGTGTGCCAAGTGTGTAGGAGAACTACAGTGGCAGAAGTGAAAACGCAACTGACCCAGTCAAGAGCCATAGTTTGGTTTGTCCCAAGCAGCAGTCTATAGGCCTGGAAAATGAAGGCAACGTGAAAATGCTAAAATCTGCAGTTCTCTGAACGGCCACTTGAGGCTGGCTCCAGAAGCCAGCCAATCTCTGTAGACTCCCATGTCCAACTTTACAGCAGGTATAAACAACAGCCTGATACAAAAAACAGTTTTAGTCCCTATGGTTAATTTGCCCGTTAATGGCTGTGTGCAGCCAGTGCCCTCGGCTTTCCAGTCAGATCAACCCTTTGCTCCTCCACAGCACCAGCCCTACGCCCAAATATGGTCACTTGTGACTCCAAAATACCAAGATGGCAACAGCTGAAATGCCAAACTTGATGTTTCAAAACAGTCACTCAGTCCACAAACCAATGGATGATGTCAATATAGCCACGTCCATTATTTTTACACTCTATGGTTTGTCTATTCTGGGCTGCTGTAGAACAACATGACGGGATTCGTAAATCTTAAAAAAAAATGCTCCTTATAAACGCTCATTGTAAGGTTACGAAAACACAATGATTCTCATTTTTAAGGTGATTATACACTAATGAAAACATAGTTGTGAATATTATAAACCATTTCTGCCAATAGATGTCCCTAAATCCTACACACGGGACTTTTGAGAAGCTAGTACTATTGACCTTTTGATAAGCCCCGCCGTTTTGCGATTGTCCATCAAGATGTTGGAGGTAGCATGGAGCCCACGTTGTAACTAACTGCACTGCCTGAAGAAATATTATATTATATTTTATATATCATATTTTTGGACAAATGAAACAGTGACTTCAGAGAGAAGCAGACAGAGGGGTCTGCAGTCTGTGTTTGAAGGATATATCCAGGATGTCAAACTGACTCAGCAGCAACAACAGGTTAAAAAGACAAACATAGTTAGAAGCTAAACAGAGAGGAAGCGGGAGGGAAGTACTGCAGGTGCCTTTAGCTTAGCTGTTAGCATCATCTGCGTCACTCTTCTGGTACCTCCGCTGGTGTTGCAGCGCTTGTGGTGACAGGCAGGCGGGATATAACGGAGGATTTAGCCGTTAAAAGGTGGGCGTGTCATAACGGCCCGTCTCCGACATGTCAAACACAGTGGGACAAACACTGACTGAAGGCGAAGCTACTTTACTCAGTGTTTACTGGTTTAACTCACCGTGTCCGTTTGTTTTTTGGAGGAGACCACAGCGGATAATTCGGCTCCCGCTAAAACCCTCCTGGACGTCTGGACTAGGAATAAGGTGAGTCGTGAGTCACAGAGCAGGCGCTAGATGAGCGGCCCGTCCGCGACAACGTGTCTAACAACGTAACATGGCTGAATCCAAAATGTCCTCTCTCTTCACCTGTCGAGCCCTCGCGGACTACAGTTGGTTGTACGGACTGTGACGCATTCACTGTCTGCACTAAAGTCTGTGAGGGCAGAGACTGTTTTAGCTGTTGCCATGGAAACTGTCAGCTACTGCTGCTGTCATATTCATATATATGTCGTATAATTTGATAAATAGTGGCTACTTATCTGTCCCTGCAGATATCAAGATATATATATATCCTATGTAGGCCTATAATGTGACTGAACAAATACCTAGTCATGCATCTTATTACTTATACTTATTACTTAGAGGACTGCCCTTTGTGTTTTTTTCCGGACATTTTTAGCCTATTAAATAGGAGTGGGGGAAAAAATAGATACAGCATAATATCGCAATATTTTTGTTTGGCAATGTAGTATCGTCACACAGTGCCAAGTATCGATTCTTTTATTATATAAATTAAAAAATTAGCCTACTTAAACTTAACAGATGTAGCCTACTAGAATCAATTGATTTTTCGATGTTAGATGAACAGAGAGAAAACTGTAACTGTGGCCGCAATAATTAAATGCATTTTCATTACCTCTACAGCCTATAGTTATGATGAGGTTGAATAGCCTATTATTTCTGGCCTATGCAATTCAAGTAGCATTTTAATAGGCCTTACTATCAATAACTATTTTACACATTTCAATTATTATTATTTTTTGAAAACACCTCACGTCCGTAGTGCAATGAATTGTGGGTTATTAAATCAGTGAAGTCTGGTGAGGTGTGCACCCTGAGTGGACTCTGGAAGTCTGCATAAAGTCCTCTTGAGGCCCCTTGTGGACTGGTTGAATTGTGATTTTGCCCTCAGCATCCCTAGAATTCTCAGGAAGGTGTCCGCAAAGTCTGCAACTACTAGTCCGCAACATTGAAAATTTTTGCTCAAATTGATGATTAAAATGTGGGATATGTCAAGAATAACCATCCTAGTTGTACTATAACAAAAATAACACAATACTAGTGAAACAGTATGGTGAATAAATGATTACACAACTCCATACCGGCACATATTTCAACTTAATTTCAGTGACATAACGTAAGACAAAAACATATTTGTGATCTGTTGAGAATGTTCTTTATTTTAAATGTCCACACTTGTTATTATCAAAATATGATGTTCTTGGATTGTATGTAACAAATATGTGACAGGATCATCCCATTATTCTGTCTTGTATTCATTTCCCAAAACAATTAAAAAGGAAAGAGCCAGCTCATAGAGCAAACTCATTTGCAACTGACACATCACTGATTTTTTTTATACTACTAATAGTGTGCAGTGTACTCACTGCTGTGTGTTTGGCACTATGTGCAGTATTTCTCCCAGGGTGTGTGTCCAAAGTTGATCCAAACTGACTTGCAGTGCTGTGTGTTGTAGGGGTATATAGCAGCTGTCTGTGCCTAATAGGGGCTAACCTCTGTGGGGGCTTTCTGTGCTTGTTGGGAATATTCTCTTGACTCTGACTCTGGGCCCGACTGGGTTAACTAGACTGGGTTAAGTTTAGTACAATATGCATTATTGCATTTACACTTCAAGAAAGTTACATAGAGGGGTGATGTTTTTTTATCTCTTCATCATGTAGAATAGAAACCCACAGCACATAAGTAACTAATTTGTTTGAAAATTCATAACTAGAGAAATTTAAGCCCTTCAATTTACAAGTCTTGTTAAAAGTAGGTCTGCCAAAAGTCTTGAAAAAATTGGGATATTTAAAATACACTGGCAATACCTGAGCCAAACAACAGGAAGGTAATAATATGACTTCACCACAAGATGGCAGCAAACTGTTAAATATGATGGGTTCCCTCAGGTTACAAAGCTGATGGAGTCTGAATAGTAAACAAGAAGGAACTAAAATTCCTAACACAAAACAGACTTGCCATAATTTACTAGGGCAGAAACGGATCATGAATTTAAAGCACACAACTAGAGCAGAGAGTGACCACTGTTATTTTCTGTGCTGTCTATCAAATTGAATGTTGACATCCATGCGTATTGACTTTCTTTATGGGTATTTTTTCCATCTCCATTTTCTTCATGCAGGCGTCTGGTGGAACATGTGAGACATGATGGCTCTTCCTGGTCTGCAGGTTCCTGTATTTGCCACCTCCACCCAGTGCATGATGTCTGTTCTTCCATCACCTTTTTATGATGTAAACTGGAAAGATTACGCACCTCCAGCACCCTGAGGAATCAAACTTCAATGGGTGAGAACATGCCATGTTCACAGTAGATTATGCAGGTTATAGAAGTGACTCACTTCCTCATGTTCTCTTCATTTAAATTGCAAACTACTTGAGGCTGTGATGAAATTGCTTTTAAGAAATGAGTGGGTCTGGGATTGTTGATACACTTATTATAACACAAACACATTAATCCTCCAGAGTATGTGTTTCTTATAATGAAGTACAATCTGCCATATTACTCCTTAAGCCTTGGCAAGTAATAATACATGCCAAATGTGCACAACTAAGTCCTATCATAGCCCAACGTTCGTGACAGTATTGTCCAGATGTTTTCTCGCATAGATCTGAAGGCACTCTACCCCCACCCCACAACATGCACACAGACACAGGAAATACTATTGTACTAGACAGGAAATGCTGAGAGCGGGGCCTCAGATGATTCTCCTAAAGACTGAGATTGAGAAGCAAAGCGACCACTGAGTGACAACATGGCCGAGTGTGATAAAACCATAATGACTCGCCTGCCATTGATAATTTTTATCTTGTCATTCAGTGTGGATTCCTTCTGTCTTTGTCTGTCTGAGTGACCTTTACTTCAGCATGGGCCGACACTTGCAGTGCGCACACACACACTGACACACACAAGTACGTACATTTAGACGCATTCAACAAAGGCAGTATTGTGGTTTGCAGCCACTAGAGAAGAGTCTCTCACAGCGATGAGAAGTTAAGCCATGGTAACTGAGCCGGAATCTTGGCTTGTCTCTAGCATCCCTCTATTTACACAATTAGTATGACAAAGATGTGTTACTCTGTGAGTGTGGGTGGGTGCGCCTTTGTGCTTCTATACTCATGTTCTTTCCCACTGCTGAATTAATAAAGTGCACCCTCCTTCCTTACAGAGACAAGAAAACATAACAAAAGTACTAAAATGAAGATATCATACTGACGTTGATTATCTGAGACTTAAGACTTAGAGCAACATTTATACTTCAGATTTAAAGGTAAAGTTATCACGTATTTGCATCAAGTTAAGGGTGTATCTGTGGCTGAAATTAGTATCGTGACATTATTAAGAATATTTTGTGATAATGACATTATATCGCAAAAAGGTAAATGTATGTAAAATCAAATCAAACTGATGTTCTGTGTTTCACTCAAACAAAACTCACATTGATAAAATGAAAAGCTTTAAAAGCTGGTTTCAGTGTCACTTTGATAGCAGGCGTGGCTTAATGATATTACAGTATGATCATATCATCATTATTTGATTCCACTGAATGTTGATTAACAATAATATGAAATGTTTAGTGTCAGGTTAAAGCAGTGGTTCCCAACTGGTGGGTCGTGGTCCAAGAGTTGGTCGTGAATCTACTCTAAACGGACTGCATGTGACTCTCAAAACATGTCAGGTTTCTAATAAGCACACTTTATTTTTGAAGTTCAGTGAATTGCCAGCACAGACTTTTGTTTTGAAGTAAGACGCAAGTAAGACGCTGAATATATTAAACTTTGTGGACTTTATAATAATGACTAAGGAGAACTGTGGACCTCATGACTGGACCAGTTGGGAACCATTGGGTTACAGCAGTGTTTTTTAAATGGAGGTACGGGTACCTTGGAGTACTGCAGGGGGTACAGGAGATTTACAAAAACAGATATTTTAAAGATACACTATGCAGAATTTTATTTTTTAAAAAAACAATGTATAGACTCATACAGAAGTAATCTCTCTGAGTTATCACTTACGACCCACTTGAAGTGTGTGGCGGTGTGTTTCTCTCCAGAGACTCTGCACTCTTCCTGTATTTCCTTGCTTGGGATGTTTATAGGCATGTACCCACACAGCTCTCAGGTGAGGGCGAGGCTTGATAAAAAGGTAGCAACCAAGTGCCAGACCTTAAGCAACACATTTCTGAGAGGCACCATGCAGAAAAAACACAAATAGCAAGGCAAACGCCAAATGAGAGTGAATCTGGGGTTGACCTTTACTTTAACACTTTAATAAGTTCAATAAAAATGTAAGTGTTAGTTTGATAAACCACCTTTTACATTCAATATTCCTATTTTCAATGCAACTGCTGCAACAAGCCTAATCACCCTTAGGTTTACTTTGTTAACTCTGTGTTTCCTCTAAAAATGTTTTACACTGGTCAGGATGTACTTGGCTGAATGAAATATTTGAAAGTATTTGAAAAGTTTGAGACCCACTGGGTGACCAGTAAGGAGACAAACATAGTCAAAGCCTGTCCTCATAAATACAGCTTTACAACTTTTACAGTATGTGCATTCTTGTATGTGCATGTTCAGGTCCTTTATAATGTGTTCACATATAGAAATAACTAAGTGTTATTTTGACTTAGCTTGCTGCAAAAGTCTAAACTGTTCTTGTCTCCTCCCATCAGTTGCCTGTGTCAATCACACACACAGAGACACACACACATTTATGCACACCGGATGACGTGCAGCCAGCTCCATGCCTGAGGAGCAGACTGCGACACAGCGTCCAACTCCCTCCCTCCCTCCCTGTCTCTGTTTCTGCAGTCGTCTCCTCTCCTGTCCCAGGCTGCACTGCTCCCGCCTCCTCCCGCAGCCCTGCCTGACTGCTCATCAATAAGCTGTATTAGTCCATCACTAATCATATTGCAAGAGACAGAGAGTGAGAGAGTCGGGCAGGCAGACTTTGTGTGCATCATCAGTGCATCATCTGTGTGTGTGTGTTTGCGTGTGTGCAGTTAGAGGGAGGAGGGAGGGGTGTATCCTAGCGGGGAGCTTTTCCCTGTTGTAGTAACCAACCGCACGCCGGCTGCCAGCCATTACTTCACTGCAGCAGCAATCAGCCCTTTCGTACTTAGTGAGCCAGACACACTAACCTGTCTGTCCCCTCCTCTTTTCTCTCTCCCTCTCTCTGCATATTCAGCAGAGCTGCCCTCCTCTCCTCCTCATCACTCTGCCACTCCTGCGGCGTTGCTCTCTGCTTGAAGGGGACACTGGCCTGCTCCTCACCCACTGATTCTGCATGACTGTCACAAAGGTAAGGACGCTCTGGATGGGGAGCAACTTTCAGGATGTCACCAGTGATTCGGGCTGGCGTTAGATTGGACTGTGAAGGTTATTTAAGGTGTTATTCTCATGTGTGTGTGTGTGTGTCTGTGTGTCGTTGTCTGTGGAGGAGATGAGTTTTTGAGTAGTGCTGGAGTTGCCGGGTAGTGCAAGGTTATCAGGATGCTGCTGCCTGAGGATGTGTGTTAATGTGTGCTCCCATTAGAGATGCAGTCCGGTTATGATGAGAGCAAATCAAATTCCGTGATCACATTCTCTCATCTGCAGCGTATTACAGGCCGGTAACAAGTTATCCTGCATATGAGGAAGTTATCTGTCTGTCTTTTTATCTGTGCTGGAGCTATATAAACTTTATTCAGATGAGACTTGGTGTTCAGAGAAGAAATTCAGTATGAGGCCTGGCGTTTAAAGGCTGAACTGTGTCTTACAGGTGCTGTGATTTTGTGTAAACTCAGGTATCACACTGTATGTGCAAGATTGTTGAGAGATGTAGAGTTAGTGATCATTTTTGGCAGGTTTGGTTGTTCAGTGTGTTTATATCTATGAATAAGATAACAAGAGCTGGTAAGCAGGTCCATACTGATATGGTGTTTTGTTTGCTAGCAGCTGCAGGGAGTATCTCCTAAAGCCCCACTGGCTTTGACAAATAGTGATTCATGACAGTAATTAACAGAAAGATCGCCATTATGATATGCAAATTCAGGCTCACAGTGGATTTCTAAGCTCTTCACATTGAATTATAACTTGATTGTCAGTGTGTTTCAGTCCTATTGTGGCGTCTTCTTGATCCACTGTGGCTTGGATTGTCCTTAATTTGTACATCGCTTTGAATGAAAGCTTGGGATAAATGAATTAACGTAAAAAATAATGTTCAAAGAGTCACATTTTGGGGTCTCAGTCCCCATAAATGAATGAAAAGCGGGTTCCCACAAGGAAAACCACTCAATTTTAGGGTTAAGACTTGGTTAATGTTAGGGTAAGTGCTGAGTTAAGCATGCAGCAATATGGTTAAGATTATGGTTATTATGGTCATCTGAGAATAGATAAAAGTCAGCACTGTGTCCTCAAGTAACAGCAACCAATATGTGTGTATGTGCACAGTCTCAAGCTGATCTTTAAGTTGAAGCCCGCTTGGGTGACTGTTTACATGCACATACACAATACACAAGTGTGTATTGGTGGTTGCAGTCTGTGCTTAACGCTGCAGCAGCCGGTTAAATCCTCTTAATCAATTAACAGAGGGAGAGCAGGAAAGAGGGACAGACAGAGAAACAGGAAGAGACACAGAGAGAGGAAATTAGCACACCTACTCCCATGTAGAGAATTAACCTGGCCCAAAATAGATGACCTACTGTAGACACAGGACAATGGCCTATTTACTCACACACCTGCGAGTTCCACACACAAGTTAAAAACGCATAATGCTGCATTTCCTGCAATCTTGGACAAAAAAACGCACAGATTCACAGACGATCGCTCTCAAAGTACAGTTTCCCTGCCTGTGTGTGAGTGAGATTATGTGGGAGGTGTGTGTGCTGCTGCGTAGGTGGACACTCTCCACTACGAGAACTGGAAGAGGAAAAGGTCAGGTGCTCGTGTGTTGGCGCTTAGCCAAAGCCTAAATCTGACTGTAGACAGGGCCAAAGGCACCGAAGAGAAATTTAATGGAAAAGGTTGTGATTTTTTTCTTTTGTCTTTGCTTGCATTTTGATTTCCTACCTGCAATTATGGAAATGAGGTGAGGAGGAGGAAGGAGTGAAGAAAAAAATAAGGAAAGACAAAAACGCGTTTTGACATTTCTGTATAATAAGAAAAAAGGTATGAAAGCACATTACCCAGTGGTATCTAAAAGATGATGGGTGTGTGGGAGAAGCAGAGAGAAAGAAAGAGAGGGAGAGAGTCTAGGGAGCTGTTTTTATGGCAGTGCCTGCCAACAGCAGAGAAGTCACCTTGGGAGGGATACAGGACAAGAGCTTCTATGCTGACGGAGCTAAACAGCCCTCTACCCCACAGCACACAGATGCAGACTGACAATATTCTGGAGAGACGGTCCCTGCAAAGCCTGCTTAGTATCAGGTCAGCATTTGTGTGGTCTGGCATGGGGCTGGGCGATATGGAGAAAATATTGCAATATTTTTGACCAAATACCTCGATATCAATATTCCAACGATATTGTGGCTTTGACTACTGATGCTTTCACAGAATATTAACACACTGATTCTTGCTCAATAATCATCAGTAATGTGGGTAAAGACAAATAATAGATCAGCTAGAACAGTCTGGTTAGTTCAGAAAATTACACTTTACTGTAATGCATCCTTTAAAACCAGGAAAACACAACATTTATGATATTACAGTATTCAAAATCTAAGAAGATATTAAATATATCATGATATTGATATAATATATTGCCCAGCCCTGGTCTGTCATGGCCTATCAGCATTACAGTGTAGATTTACAGTGATTTGCAATAATAATATTATATAATAATAATAATTAATAGAGTTTATAGTTTGATATGGCAACAAATTTGACCAATTTTAGTGACAGTAACAAGCTAAGATGCTGTTTGTCAGGAGGTACTTGTTTGAGGACGCTGGGACTTTATTATTGTTGACAGTGTTTTTTTTTTTATACTCATTGGGTCCTGCTGATCCCAAATAGCTGGGACAAATCAAAAATGTAACCAAAGGGTCATGTTTTAAGGCAAAATAGCAAATGTCAGACCCCCAACTGATGCTAGTATTCAACCAAATAACCACAAAAAAATATATAAAAAACACCATTTGGGCTGTTTGGATGCTCCTAGATTGGAACTTTAGCGTCTTCAGATGTATTTGATGTATAGCTCTGTAGTCTTACCAAAATAATCTCATATAATCATATCAGGACATTTAGTGAACAACAGTATTCATTAGCAAATAGTAAATCTCAGTGATCAAGAAGACTTGGTAGTGATCCTAGTCTGTTGTGTTCTCGACTTATATTCTTCTTGTTAAAAAAACAAACAAAACACGAACCACAAAACAAGACCTTCTGGGGAAAAGATATTCTTTCTCTACCTTTCTCCATGATAAATTTAAGCAATATCACACAATAGTGAGTGCTGCTGTACTGAATATCAGCATGGCAGTGATTCGGTCATTGGCAAGAGGTCGCAGGCTGAGTGCTGTATTTAGCGCTTAGACACTAGAGGGACATCTGAGTGGCAGCAAGATAAATCAAGAATACAAAAACATAAGTCCGCACACCAGAAATAGCTCCTTCGGATATTTAATTAGTATCACCACATTTTTTTTGGTATTAGCAAGATAAATCACCCCATGGAGCCCAGACACTGGTGGAGACGGTGGTGGTGGCTGATGACTCTGAGGCTGATGGCTGATGAATCCAAGAAGACTAGGCAGTGATAGAGAGCTGGAAGGTGAGCATGGACGCAGCATGAAAGAACCACAGGCAGAAAAAGAACCACTTTTAAAACAAGAAGCAGTAAGACGATAAGCTACCGGAGAAGGTCTGTCGCTGTGGTATTGGTTGATTGTGAATCAACTATAGAACAGCTGATGACTCAATTGTCAGCCATGGACACTGACAGCTAGAGATAGAGAGTGAGCATGTGTGCAAGGAGTGAATGGCGAGGGGAGAAAGAAAAGTTGCAGCCTAAGCATGAAAAGTATTATCTTTCTGACTGAGCTTTTGCTAAAGCTTTATATCTAAAATTGTTAAAACCAATAAGCATGGAGGGTTATGGTGCTCAAGGTGCCATATCAAACATTTTCTTTAAAGGGGTGCAATGGTCTGAAAAGCTTGAGATATTATCAGTCTTGAAATGTCATTGAGATGTGGCTGTATTCTGTCTGTGTATGTGTACTATTTAACATAAAGGAGTCCAGCTGACCTCACTGTGATGGACAGATCAACAACAGAGAGAGAAACTACCATTCACTCTTTCACTTACAAAACGCTGACAGTGAAAATAGGTCATTGGACGTTTAAATCCATGGCCTTTGCTTTCAAACACGGCCTTACTGCTCTGAGTCCTCTGTGAGACGGACCATAAGCTCTTTAGCTTTTTAACACAGACACTTTAGTCTACTGGCAGTCATTTCTTTGGGCCTGAAGGCTGATCCCACATATTGCTTCCAAATATCATAATGCAGCAAATTGAACATCCTAATATGATTCGTAAAATACCTGAGGGTAATGCTTTCCCTAAACAGTGTTATTATACTGTGGGTTTATCAGCATAATCAACCCTCTGTGTGCAAGTATGTCAGATACTGCCACAGTGCTTGGACAAAGACTTTAACAGTGCTGAAGAGTTGCTAAGGAGATGCAAGATGCACATCTTAATTGAGTTTCCATGAATCAAATACAAATTCCTGCAAGTTTAAAAACATTTTTTTAGAAATATCTGGTCTTTTTTTTCAGCATTTTTGCCTTTGTTTGTTTGAAAGTACATCACAGAGAGGCAGAAATGGAAAGTGGATTTGCAGTGTGTCCTCCTAGTCTTTCAACCACTCAAACTGCTCTCACACTACATGTCACATTCACACACACATTCATACACTGGTGGCCGCGCCTAGCATACAATTTGTTACATGCTACACAGGTAAACATTCGCATGCACTTACACCATGCCATTGGGAGCAATTTGTAGGTCAGCATTTTGCCCAAGGATACACTAACTTGCGGACTGAAGGAGCTGGGGATCGGACAACTGATTTTCCAATTAGTGGACGACCCTCTCTACCTCTAAGGAAACAGTAAGAGAAAATGGGCATGATGTGCAACACAGGCCTTGACCTTAGTGATATTACGGTTACTTGCTTGTTTGTCCACTGGCCCTCCATGACACCCCAACATAGACTGTAAAGATGGACGTAGCTACCATGACGTCAGCCATTGTTTGTGGACTCCTGTTTAAAGCCTCGAGTTTGGTATTTCAGTCATTATTTTGCTTTTTCAGAGCCAGAAGTGACCATATTTGGTCAAGAGGGTGGAGCTGTGGAGGAGCGAGGGGTGGGTCTGAATCATAGACTGTTGCAATGCCTTGCAGACAGCCTGTCAGTCAAAGTAGCCCTGTTATATAAAAGTTATATAGAAGTTCACCCTGTACAGTTGTCATAAATGTTGACATATGGAGACCAAAACAGTTTTTTGTACCAGGCTTTAAACATGTTTATTTCTGTTGTAAAGTCGGGCATGTTAACATGGGGGTCTATGGGAATGACTCGCTTCCGGAGCCAGCCTCAAGTGGCCATTTGAGGAACTGCGTTTTTTTTGCACTTCCATGTTGCCTTCATTTATCAGCCTCTGAAGTTGCAACTTGCAGCCCACAAATGATTACTTTAACTCAGAAGCCTGTATTACAAAATTTAGCCACAGTCAACAGAAAACCCTTTGACCCGTCTTTCTCAAAAGGTCATTCTGGTTATTTATCCATGTTAAGCCCTAAAAATCACATTGTGTTTACACACTGCTTTTTCAATTTTGTTTAAGCTTTTTACATCTATCGTCTTGCAGATACAGTACTTAAAGCTTGCTTGCTTATTTGCAAAATAGTCATACTTTGACTGGTCCTGTGACTGTGATGTGAAGATAAGTTGAATATTGAAACAAACATATAAGATAAGAAAAGACAGAACCTCATTTATCCTGATGAAAATTGTCATACAGCAGTTGCAATACAAAGTTGCAGGAGTGCAAATACACAAGGACTAAAATAACATAGTAAAATAGACAAAGTATAGAAAATATAAAATAAAAAATATTGCAAATATTAAACTAGTGAACAGTGAGGTGCTTAATATAAAACTAGCTAATGATAAGGTTAGCAATGATTGGGAACTTTGCTGTAATTCAAAATAAAGTGTGTTTATTACAAACTTGAAGGTATATCCAATATATACAATATACAACAGCAGGTTTTCAGTATGGATGATATAGCGTGGTTCCTTACAAATATTTTGTATAGTTCAAGAGTGCACGGTTAACAGAGAATGTTCATGATTATGTTCATGCTACTTTTTTAATGTGACTTGTGATTTATGTGTTTTTAAGTGAGACACTTGGTACTGCACACAGCATGCTGCTCTCAGTGGTGTTGCAGAAAACTGCCAACACAGCGAGCACATCAGGGCACAGCATGGGGTTATTATTACTATATCTGGACACTCTGTTCTCATTTGCTTTGTGATTGCATGCATGTCTGTGTGTGCATGAGTGTGTGGACGTGGGTGGGAGGGCACAAGTGTGAGTTGGCAGACACATAAAGTGTAGGTGGGTGGATAACTTCCATTACTACTACTAAATCTGGACACAGTATTAGAGATCTCGTGATATCAGCAAAAGGATGAACCTGTTCATCTGCTGTCTTTTGACCTGAAACTGTGTGAATATGTGTGTCTACATCCTCAAGGCTGCTTCGGCTTCATCTCAAAGTAGCTCAATGAAGCCCTGCAGTTCACAGCTGCTCCCTTATATAAGATAGAAATGGGAAGAGCAAACTCATACAGTGAAACTACTCAGCCTTCAGTTTGTTCAGTAAAAGACCACTTGTGTCCTCCAACAACACGGGGGCAACAGAGGCTAGCTCTAGCATTGATCGTTGCCCCGAGTTACCTTCCTGTCAGTTTTAGTTTGGTCTCAGTCCACAGGGCTCGAGGGAGAAGCATAATGGCCACAGCGGGATTTCCCTGTGCAAGAAACTGACCTCTCCAGAAGGCTGAGGTCACTCAACCCTCCGTCTGCCAAATGACCTCCAGTCAGAGACGTTTAGAAATAAAAGCACGGAAGGACCGAACTCTGCTTCATATTCAAACCGATTTCTGAGCATCTAGCAAACCATCAAACTGTGCCATAAAGCATATCAGCAAGCTGCCAGCTTAGAAGACGTTGCTCAGAGCATTGGGTCTGATCTTTTGAATACTCCTTTGATTAGAAAGCTGTGATTTGCACGGCAACCCCTAAAATGGTCCAGTTGTTTTTGGTTGGTTACCACAGAAGGAGCAGTGTGCCAGGGTTGGGGAGGGGGTGGGGAGGAGGACAGAGGGACGCTGAAGGAGGAGAGGAGTGACTGGGATGAGGGGGGGGCTGGCCTTTAGAGTCCCCCGTTTTTGTTCCTCTAGACACCAGCAAAAATGCTCCCCAGCCAACACTAAAGGGAGTCCGTGTGGTGATAAATGATTGTCTGTTCCCAGAGGACAGACACCCCCCCAAACACATACTCATGTGTGTATTACTATACCAGAGAGGACCCTTTATGACTTTATTTATTTTCTGGCTCATAACTCAAACAGTAATCTGCACTGCACCCCTAACCTCACTCTAATTCTATTTTAACTTTAACCCTCAAACCCAGCCTTCAATTACGATTTTGCAAACGCTCTACCCAAATCTGAAAAGTCATACTGGTTTATTGGAGGTTCCCGGCAACAGCCGGAAGAAAATCATGGTTGCAGCCTTTGTCAATTTCGCCCAAAGCTATGGGACACACTACCTATAGATATCAGGGAAGCTGGCTCGCTGACTATTTTTTAAAAGAAAGCTAAAAACATATCTGTTCACTTGAGACTTTAATTAGCTCTGACTTTCCTCATACAGATCTGAAACATTCATGTTTGCAGTAAACCAGCAACTCCAGCGTGCTGAGGTAAAATTATCATTTCTGTCAGTGGGCGTGGATAACAGCTTCAGTTTCCTGTTGGGAATGGCTGTCTGATGGTGAGGTAAAGCGGTAAAACAATCTTAATATTGTGTAAGCTTTATTTACAGCCACCAGACTCCTTTGACAGAAATGGTCATTTCACTTCACAGAGAGTAAGGAGTTTTTAGTTACCACTGCTGCTGATCTGTTGCTTAGTTTGTGTCACATGGCTTTCACAGCAGTAGCATACATTGATTAGCTTCTGTGGCCTGGTACACGTCTCTGCTTCTCCACACTGGGAGTGTGCCAACTGCCATCTGCTGTAGGTAATACACTGACTATGGATCTATAAATGTGTTTGTACAGAAATAATAATATACAGTATTATACTGAATCTCAACGTATGTTTACCTGGTTAAATAAAGGTTTAATAACTTCCAACTCCAACCTCAAATCTTCAAGCTCACACTTTTCTCCATGCTTACACTGCAGGTGATTATCATGTGTGGGTGGTGGGGGGATCAGCGATGTAACCTACGTCATTGCTTTTTGATAACAGCTGGGTGGAAGCTTCCATTTGGAAAACATGAAAAAGAAGGCAGATGTACCCAGCCTTTAATTTGAACCCTGATGAAGACCTGCTAAGGTCCAACTTTTTTTTTTTTAACTCAGTGTTCACACATTTCTGCTGCTCTGCAGGAATATTAGTGCCTGAAGTTTGCTCCTTTGCACATTTAAAGATTTTGAGGATTTTGATGAGCACTGTAAAATGTACTCACATGGTCAGAATGTCTTGATTCTGTTGGTCTAACTCAGCCCTCACAGAGATAAAAGCACACACAAACACACATGTACACGCGTGTTCCTCTCCAGCAGAAGCTTTATATTTAACCATGCTGACGTGAATTCTATATAATTCAAAGTAGCATTCCAGCTGTGTTAAGTGTGTTTGCAATTACATATCTGCAAACACCCCAATTATGAAGGAGGCCCACTCTGCTCTGATGTCAGACGCACACATGTGGTTGGAAAGACGTCTGAAAGCCATTTTCAGAGTGTTTATGGTACAGCTTCTGCTGTTAACTGTAGGGCTTTTAAGACTCTTATAGCATAAAACGATTCAAGATATGTTCAGAGATATGAAAGCTCTGACAAATATCAGTGACTATATGCTTTCATAGTGATTTGTCCAATCAACACAGAAAATAAACATTTGCTGTAGAAGAGCTGTGCACATTTACACACACAGATCCAAGCACATCCACACGCAAACTGTCTCCAGTTCTTTACTCGGGGCACCCCGCCCACCATAAATCTTAATTGAGTCTGATTTAGACCACTGGCCATTTGTCAAGCTTAATGTTTGCCCGCACGCTCGCGCACACACACCGACAAACAGACAGACACATTGAACCAAGAGCTAAATCGCCAACCTAGCAACCCAAACCTGCTATTCTTGGAGGAGGAAAAAAAATACGCAGCAGTTTAGCTGATTAAGAATCCTAAATCCAGAATTAGGCTTTTTTGTTTTTTATATTCACTCTAAATGGAGAGAATAAGAGAATTAACGCAGGGGAGAGCCAGTTATGTGTGTGTGTGTGAAGAGGGGGAGTGCAGAAGAAAAGTGTGAGAAAAAGGAGGAAAAAAGGGAAATAGTTGTGAGAAAGCCACAGAAAAGCATTCACCGCAGGAAGACATTCAGATCTCATGAGCTCATTGCCTGTCAGAAAGCTTCCTTACCCGGCTCAATGTGTGTGTGTGTGTGTGTGTGTGTGTGTGTGTGTGTGTGTGTGTGTGTGTGTGTGTGCGCGCGACTGTCTGTAAAAACTGTACTCCTCAAATCTTTTGTGAAAAGCCCGTAGTGTATTTCCAAAGGAGTTGGGAAACTCTTCTTTCCGTGTGTCACTGCATAAATCATTCCCTCGCTGCAGATGCATTCACACAGTCCAGACTCTCACATAGTAGGTGACTTTCTCACCAAAGTATGACTTGAATTCATTGCTGAGAGTGCACAGGGGGAAGCTTTGTTGTGGCTTTTGTTGGATAACAGTGTTCATTTTTGGATTGCCCTTTGGGAGGTCACTGAAATAAAGGAGGACAGAATCATGGGAAATTATTTGTGAATGTCCTCCAGTGGAAATAAAGATCCAGGAGAGAGTGACCATTACCAGCATCCCCTTTCCCCTCCAGCTGAGATTAGGTGCACATCCCATGAAATCTGCATGTGTGTGTGTGTGTGTGTGTGTGTGTGTGTGTGTGTGTGTGTGTGTGTGTGTGTGTGTGTGTGTGTGTGTGTGTGTGTGTGTGTGTGTGTGTGTGTGTGTGTAGTCTGTACAATCAGGACATAGGATGTGCTTCCTGTTTGTGGGCCTGGGGACAAAGCAGTAAGTGCACAGAGACAGATGGGTCTTCTACTCTGTATGTGCAGGTGTGTGTGATTGTGTGTAAGGGTTGGATGGGTGGTAAAAAGTACTTTGTAAATCATGAGAGGCCAATTATCTGGTATTTAAACTCAACATTGAGTGAAAGAAGCTTCAGTTTCTTCAGGAAAGATTGCAGGAAATGAATTTCCATCTGAGAAAGCTCATTTATTTCACCCATGTTTGTTTATTAGTTGTTTGTTTTTTATGCCTCCATGCCGGCGATAGTTGTGACCAGAGGCAGTATGTTTTTGAGTTGTTTGTCCATCCGTCTGTCCTATTCTTTTGCAATTTGCAAAAAATGTCAACTTGTACTCAACGATGAAAGGATTGGACTCTGGTGGTCAAAGGTCACTGTGACTTTGCATCCATCTCATTCTCATGAAAGCAGTCTCTCAAGAAGTCCTGGAGCTTCCTCAAATTTGGCACAAATGCCCACTTGTATTCAAGAATGAACTGATAACTGAGAATTTGGTGGTCAAACTTCAAAGGTCACTGTGGCCTCACAAAACTTGTTTTTAACCATAACTCAAGAATTCATTTGCAAATTATACCAAAATGCCTCAATCACCTGAGCGAGGGAGAGCGTGAGATGAATCGGCGGTTTGGCGCAGTGTGGTGTTGAAGAGAGAGCTAAGCCGGAAGACAAAGCTTTCGATTTACTGGTCCATCAACGTCTCAACCCTCACCTGTGGTCATGAGATATGGGTAGTGCCTGAAAGAATGAGGTCGCTGATAAAAGAGGCTGAAATGAGTTTCCTGAGAAGGGTGGCTGGGCTCAGCCTTAGAGAGAGGGTAAGAGTGTGGACATCTGGGCACGTCCAACTAGTGGAAGGCTCCGGGGCAGACCCAGAACATGCTGGAGGGATTACATATCTCATCTGACCTGTGAATGCCTTGGAGTTCCCCAGGATGGGCTGGAAAGAGTTGCTGGGGGGGAGGGACGTCTAGAATACTTTGCTCAGCCTGCTGCCCCCGCGACCCGGCTTCGGATAAGCGGCTGAAAAGGAATAGATTATGACAAAATGACATTTAATATCCAAAAGGTCACAGGTCAGCTTCACTGTGACAACCTTCTGCATAACACTTTTCTGGCCATTATTCAACATCATGACGCAGGAGGAGACATTTGGTCAGATACTGAATTGGTGACGTTAATCTTGGGTGCACATGTTGAAACTGCTGATTGTACAGATCTTCTGTGCTCCTGGGTTGAAGATGTGTGTGAAGCATCCATGTTTTCACAGACATGGACATAAATTGCACGTACGTCTTGAGTAGTTCGTGGAGGCACATAACTGCAAGGCTATAATTCTAGTGTTTTTAATAATTCATGGGTTTTATGGAAAGAATATCCAATACCAAAAACAAAACACAGGCAGGTAACCAAACAGACATTAATAGAGGAAAGAAAGAAGAATTATTTGGTGACAATAATGTGGTAGGCATTAGTATTCATGGCAACAGTTACAGACGTGCTGTACCAAACCGTCGGATTCTTGTCAAGGTTAGATCGCTCCCTTCAGTAATTACCCACTGAAGCTGTCCCATTGTTCTTTAACCATATCATTTTTCCAGTTCAACCCTCCAAGCATCTTTTCACATGCAACAATTTCCATCATTTGTTCCGTCCACATTTTCAGGGAGTTTGAGACTCTTTCCAACATTGTAGGATCAGCCAGACACAAGTTATATAGCCAGATGTTAATACTCCCCGTTTGTAATTTGTACATGAATGAAGAACGTGGTATTAAGATTCAATACTAGTTTAAAGGATAAGCTCGTTGATGGATTCAAACCCTCTGTATATCCTTTCCTTTCCCTCTGAGCAATGCTTCTTTCTCTCATTTGTTCCTGTCTCTTGTCTCCTCTTGTAAATATCCGTTTGGCCCTTTTATGTCTAGTTATGTCTGTCTTTTTCTTTCTGTCTCCCACTTGAGGTCCTAAAACTCCAGTGGCCATTACAACAGAGTTACAGTGACACAGGAGGCACTCTTGTCAGATCAGTGTCTGGCTGTAGCACACTGAATCAGATTGCAGCAGCTGTAAAGATGTTATTTATATCAGAACTCTCCATACAACACTGACAGCTGTTTTTACGATTTTGTCAACCTCGTTTATATCGGTGTGGTCAACATGCACAAAATATTCCATTTTTTGCCCTTATTTTGAAAGAGCTAAGCTGTTTACGTGATTAATGAAAATGAATATTCCACTAATATTTCAGTTCACATGCAACCGTGAATGCTCAGATTAATGTGTCCTAATGTGTTGCTTTTGACGTCCGATTATGGAAAGTGGCTTGTGCCAGGATTTTTTCAAAGTTTCCTACCGCTGGCAGAGTTGTTCGGCCATGTGAACACAGCCTCCCTCTTTTATTCCTTTAACTACATTCTTGAAAGGGGTGACATAACTATATCTGCGCATATCCAAAGCTCTCTCGACATCCAAGTCTTTCATAGTGTTTAAAAGTAGGTGTGTTTCTTCTTCTGGTCTAAGTTTAACCTACAATAATTTTGCACGCACACCTTTTTCTTGTGGAATTAGGAATTACCAGCCTCTCAGATGTGCTCACTTCAGCTGAACCGTCAGATGAAGTGCTCTCAGAAATGTACAAATTCATCAAAACCCAAAGGAACAATGGCCCACGTTGTATCAGGGGTGCAAATCTCTCAGCTCGTCATGATTTAATTCGATACTGATTCAGAGGCTTAAGATGCGATTATGAATGTAACCACAATGCACATGTTTATGTCTGTCAAGTGTCACCATCCAGTCCACCCACCCCTATGCTGTATTGAAGTGGAATCATCCCCAGAAATCTATCTGTCCCTTAAATAGTCACAAAGCAAGTGAGATGATTCAATAAATGGAGCTCCTCAAGTTAAAACTGTCCTGTTCGGTGAAACAGAGAAAGGCCTGCACTCTTTATACATCCTGAGAATGACTCCAGTTGCACTGGCGGAGCTGCAGTGGTCGATACATGTGAACTATGCAGTCCATTGCAGCGCCACTGCAGTGAGAATCAGGGTGGTCCATTTTCTCACTGAAACTGTAGCTGCCCGGTTGGGAGGCTTGATGAAGTGTCATGGAATCCACTTACGTAATTTTATCCCACATCACATTCCCAGGCATGAAGCTGACAATAGCTGTGCTGTATACTGCGCTGTGTTTTCATTTCTTGCATGCTTGTGTAATGTCGACTCACATTTGAGGCATGTTCTATCATCCGTGTGGACGCCTAATGTTTTGTGATTTGTTTACTTCTCACACGTGGTGTGGTGGTCAGGTATGATGCACTGTGATGTAAAGCACGGGTTCAAACATGCGACATACCACATGTGAACATCTGCTTCATACTGTAGGTAGAACTGTACTGTACGCTGAATGAGACAGTTTAGAGTTGAGTGAACATAAGAGAGCAGTGAGTGGGGAGTGGGGCAACGAGTGAGAGCACATCCACGGCAGTTGATACTGCCACCCACACTCTCTCTCACTCTCTCACACACACATACACATACACACACACACACACACACACACACACACACATACAGACATCCGCATTCGAGTTCATCAGGGTCAAATTCGTCTCTGTATTTCGCCTACAGGCTCTGATAGCAGTGTAAATATAGATCCAGCACAAAACACTTCATTTATTTCATTTCCTCTCCTCATGTGCTTCTTTTCATAGTACATATTTGCTCTCCTTTATATTTAAGATGTGTCTGATTACCAGTCTTCAGTCTATGATCTGTTTAGTGCTGCTGAAAATGCATGAAAAGGGTAAAAAAAAAAAAAAAAAAGCATTTTAAAGGAAGTTAGTTGCGGTGGTTCACGTTCTGAACTAACTGATGAGCCCATGAGATCACATGAACCCTAAATACATAAGCCTCTTATAAAGGCTGCAGTATATGGTGAAAGTGTCTCCACTGAGCTACAGATAAAGCCTGATGCGTCAGCAGTTTTTTTAAATGAGTTTGGCCAAAGCAATCTGACAAAGGCCTAGTACACATGGACTCAGGTATTTTTGTAAACCGGGTTTTTCCCCATCAGAAAGATTTTCCCGTCCACATGCACTGTTTTCAAGAAAATCTCTACTTTTGCAAATAAAAATGCACAAACAAAATGAAGCACTGTCAAAACCGTGTCAAACCCACATGCAGCCATATAACTGTAACCCTAAAGCCACACAAAGAAGAGAGATGATGTAGTCAATCAGCAGCCGAAAGAAATAAGAAGCTATTATTGGAAGGCTCCCTGGAGCAGTGACCTCAGTAGTGCATTTTGACGCCCCTGTTCCTCAATATAGTGGAGAAGTAACTGTACATTTTTGTGTAAACGTGTAAAAAGTCAAGCTAGCAAGATTACCACGAGCAGTAATTTGGCCAGGTTTAACATTGCACAAAAGGCAGCCTCATTTGTGACGTCTCACAAACAAGATAACAGCGCACACTCTGCCAACTACAAGCCACAAAATCTGTTTTCCCCGTCTACAAATCAACACTGAAAATGAGAGTTTCTGAAAATCTTCACCCTGGACAGATTTTTCCAGAGGTTTGTTTCAGTGGCTTAAACTCAGTTTGCATGTGTACAACAGGCCAAAATGTATAGAAAAGCTATGTATATATTAAAATACCCACATCCATGTGGGCTAGGCCTTATAAGTGATGATTGTTTGAGTTAAAATGCCGTTCGGAGGGATCAGACTTTAGGTGGTGCAGGGGCAAAGATCTGGAAACCTGAGATCAGTTCATAGGTGTGAAGTGCCAGGGACACATGGGTACATATGTTTGTCCATCCCATTCTTGTGAACGTGATATTTCAAGAAGCCAACTGTCCAAGAAGACTCAAGGATGAACTGATTAGATTGTGGGGGTCGAAGATCAAAGGCAAAGGCCACTGTGACCTTGCGTCCATCTCATTTTCATGAACGCGATATCTCAAGAACAGCAATAGGGAATTTCTTCTAATTTGGCACAAACGTTCACTTGGACTCAGTGATAAAACAAATTGAATTTGGTGGTCATAGGTGAAAGGACGATGTTACTGTGACCTCTCATACTCATGAACCCAGAACGCCTTGAGGGAATTTCCTCAAATTTGGCACAAACGTCCCCTGGACTCAGTGTATTTGGTAGACGAAGATCAAAGGTCAAGGTCACTGTGACCTCACAAAACATGTGTTGTGGCCAAAACTTAACTAACTAACTATGTCAAAATTTGTTGACACTGTGACATCATAATGTTCCGCAAAAACACTTTACTGGCCATTATTCAATGTCATATCTCAGGGGAGACACTTAGTTTGATACTGAATTTGTGACACTAATCTTGGGTGTCCACTTTGAAACTGTGCTGATTATAAAGATCCCCTGTGCTGACGGGTTGAAAATCTGTGTGAAGCCTCTACGTTTTTACAGACATGGATGTAAACTGTAAATGCAACTTGACTGGTGCGCAGAGGCATACATGTGCAACATGGCAGTTAAAGTTTTTGCGGGGCTAGTGCCTCCATGTGGTTGATAACGATGTCTTGCAGAGTGAATTAGATATCTAGGGCAGATAGCGGATGGCAGGTGAAAAAAGAAGCAGCATGTTGATCATACACTACAAGTCACTTGGCTGGCTTTCTATTCCCAACAGAGGAGTTAGCAGCTGTTTCAAAATAGGAGAACAGAGGAAGGAAATGTAAAAAAAAAAAAGGACAAAATAATGTTATCTTAAATGAACCATGCATGTTGATATATTAAATAAATAACTTAAAAAGTGTGCATTATTTGTCCTGCAAATCTTTGCGTAGGCAGCGGCATGACGCCGCATCACTGGGTTTGATTTATGCTGGAGTTCATTTCACAGAACTGCCATCTGATTATTCCTTCAGAGTTTTTGCGCCAGACACTTTTTATGAGAAACGTCAGTTTAAATGTCAATCGGCCCTTATTTTTCGGAGAATCTGTTCTTAATTCCAGCTGTGTGGGTTTCCATTGCTGTCACTATGGTAACACAGTGGGTATGCCTGTCTGTCGAGAAAGAAACAGTCCAACAACAGAGGCGAGAAACAAAGACCCTTCAGAAATGATTGGACATTAGAATTCATACTTCTCCAGTAATGGGAAGCATGGACTGTATTCCCTGCTACTTAAGTAGCAACATTTGTGATTATTATTCAGAGCACTTTTCCTACATTGTTTTATGACTTTAATAAAAAATGATAATTTGATAAATTTCTCCATTCATGCAGAATTTTATTTAAAAAGATGAATATGCTGGGGCGTCGGTGGCTTAGTGGATAGAGCTTGGTTTGGACCTTGAACAGAAAGTTCACACACATGTGCCCACTGCTTAGAGAAATCGTGCGGACACCACACTGTTGTATGTAGACCTACTGTATGCATCTTCTCTCTCTGTTATTGTTTACTGGATGGATTCACCAGCTGAGAGCCAGCTGCGTCTGCATTCCAGCCCCTTGCTCCTTCACTGTGGGTGCTCACTGCAGCTGAGCGGGTTCGCTGGGTCTGTGCTGACGTTTCAGGTTCATTTATTTATGCAGATGATTCGTGGAAAAACAGAGGCGAGGGGAGGGTGAGGACAACGTGCAAAAATCTGATCAAGATTTGGCTCTGATTGAAGCATTGCCAGTAAAACATGGGTGATTAAAGTTTAAGTGCACTTAAACACTTAAACTGTCTGTTTTGTTGCATTTATTCACAACAAAATGAATAACGCGACAATGGAGAGATTTACATGCTCAATTTTCTTAAATTCACACATTAAAAACAAACAAAATGGCCAGTAAAACAACCTTTTAATTAACGTTGGAATAAAATTGGTTAAGGACATGCAACTAAAATAAAATTTATGTTTGGAAAAAAGACTGTAATCAAAATGAGAGACTTGACTCCAAAGGGCCCACATTGTTCTGTTTCTGACAGATTTATACAGTTGATTGCAAAGACACCAGTTTAAATAACCTGATAAACGTATATTTTACATACATTTAAAGCTTGTTGCTGTTTGTTTGTCTTGGAGTAGAAATCTCTTTAATCTGATTAAGGGATTGAACCCAGATTGCAGGTAAACATAAACATCTCTCTACCATCCTACACTATAGATGTACTGTATAAAGAGAACAAGATGCACGGTGAAGGTGGGGCCCCGTTCATTACAATGAAAGTTGCTCAATGGCGCATTATGCCAAAAAAGGTTGATTTAAGCAGTATAAATTTATATCAGTCTTCTGCATCGTGGGGCTCGAGACTTCCACCTGCCGAGTGGCTCAGGCTGGCTGAGCAGCTAACTTCTGGTTTAGTACTTCGCTAACTTGAATAGGGATGAAAATCATCATCACTTTCAAAATGTTATCAGATCAAATTTGTGGAATTCTGACACATTTTGTGAGGAATATGATGCTCAAAAAATACTGATACACAGACGTTTCTTTCCCAGTGTAGGTCTATAGAAAAAAGTACTTTGCCCAGCACTGTTCCTTGGAACCTATCCTGCGCCCATACTTTCCACAATGCTGTTTGCTGATAGAGTCACGCCTCCTTTTTTTTGTGTACAGGTGATGTGTGTACAACATTCCCACACAACTGTAGACACACTGCGATGCCACACAGCTGGTTCAATATCAGCAAAGTTTCCCTTTATATTCATTGTCTTGTGTGTTGATCAGCAGTGATGTGGTGGTTCACTTTTACACTGTGATCTGTAGCCTATAGTTCGGCTTTAGCTTCTAACTATCTTTGTCTTTTTAACCTGTTGTTGCTGCTGAGTCAGTTTGACATCCTGGATATATCCTTCAAACACAGACTGTAGACCCCTCTGTCTGCTTCTCTCTGGAGTCACTGTTTCATTTGTCAAAAATATGATAATATTTCTTCCGGGAGTGCAGTTAGTTACAGTGTGAGCTCCATGCTTCCTCTGACAGCTTGTCAGACCATCTCAAAGGGGCGGGGCTCAGTGAAAGGTCAATTGTAAACATACTGTTTAAAGGCCATACTATGTTGATGGCAAGATAACGTACATCTTCCACTAAGTGCACATCAGTTTGATGCTTTTATTTTTAAAATGATCAGGTAAGTGGACCAGTAACTGGCCAGGCTCATGTAGAATAATTGCACAAACTGCTCGCCAGGTATTTTAGTTATCTCCCTGTAAGTCTTTGCATTCCTTGTGTCTCACAAGGTAGAGACCGCAGCCTGGCAATGCTCCTGACAATGAAGAATGGGAGCTGTGAACTCCTTAGCTTAGGGTAATAAAGGCTAAAAGACATTATTCCACATCGTCAGGGGGAAAAAAGCTGTTGTGGTTTGGAGTGGAAAGGTGCTGATGGTGGCAGCAGCAGAGAAAGGCATGAACTAATAAAGCAGGTCCTTGTGTCATGGAAAGATAGGATGAGAAGACTTATTGTTAATATTTATTTTAAGTCTGTAAGTGTATGTGAGCCAAACTCACCTTTCCACATCACCCCTACGTTTCTGCTGTGCTTATGAAATGAATTAAATTTGCTAGCATTTGTTAGCTTTTGGTATCCCTTAATTAGAAACTTTATACCACTGCAAAACTGTAAAATCCTCTGGACTGGAAAAAAATGTAAAAGACAGCCATTGTTGTCTTCACACCAGTGAGTCCACAGAAAGATAGTAAGGTCCTTTGAATGAAACAACCTGGAGAGTTAGTTTCCAGTATTGTTAATGATAATAGCAATAATGAGAATAAATAGCTTCAGAAGCTGGATTTTTAACTTTGGTTAAATGACAACTGCACAAAGTGATTGACTGAGAATAGAACGTCATGAGAGGCCCACATTGACAGAGCCTGCCTAGGATTTGAGCTAATTTTCCCAAAATATATTAGTTGTCAAGCCACCTATTGGGTCTTTTTTGTAGCCTTTGCCAAAGTCTGATAGTTGCTTGTTAGGATTTTCATCTTGGATTAGCTTTATTTGCAGTGTAGTGAGATTTTGACTTTACTAAGTAACTTAATTCCCTTGGAGGCTTTTTTAAATCCCATAGATAAGAGGGGTGTGTCAGACATATATTTGATACATTATGATGATGATGAACGTTCACCTCCAAAATGTTCATTTGATGATTGTAAATATCGCCTGTCCAAAGTTCAGAAGAATCCTTACTCATCCTGCATTAAAAACAAGTGAATATGTGTTTTGTGTGTCACGGACCTCCAAGTCTAAAAAGATTAACTTTGCTTGTCAACAGTACAAACATAATTGCTACACTTTTTAGAGGACCTGTCTCACTCAGATTCCTTACATTTTTCCCACGTCATGCAACTGCTAATCAGTTAAGAAAAGATAGACCTGTATTTATACCAAGGGAAATTGTGCAGCAGTTGCAGTAAAAAGTAGGAAAGAGTGAAAATCCTCTTATTTCAGGCCCAGTTTGTAGGATTCAGGGGGATATGTTGGCAGAAATTGAATATAATATGTCTTCTTTAGTGTATCACCTGAAAGTAAGAATTGTGTTTCAGTCAGGACCACTTTAGTCAAAGAAAACTTAAATTCTATTTGCAGTATTATATGTGGTGGTATGGCTCTGTTCTGGGGCCTCTCTGCCTTTCATTGGCCTATGCAGAAAGCCTTAAGTGAAGAGAGCACACCTCTCTGCCCTTCCATGCATAAACAAGGAAAGCCTTCGGTGGAGAGAGAGCACACTTCCCCGCCCTTCCATGCGCCTACATGGAAAGGCTAAGGCAGGCCCGATGGCAGCAAAGACCCCCGTCAAAAGAACAGAGCAGCATCAAAGACAAACAGAAATGACATTAATAAGTCAGACACAAAATAAAAAGGAGGAGCTGGGGTGGAGGCAGATTGCAGAGCAGCTTGCAGAGGAAGCAGCAACAGTAGGCAGGCCAGAGCAGTTTAAATAGGGCGCCCTGAATGAGATTTGCCAATTGGTTGCATAGAAAGGAATCGTGTGATCTATCAGCTGACTCCCTTCCATCAATCAACTGATGTAGCTGGGATGTGAGCTGAGCTTGACACCATATCCTGCCTGAACTAACGCTGTGCTCAATGTCTGTTACCTGAGCTGTTTATATCTGCGTAGGGAGCGGGTCCTTGTCCATGGAGCCTACCATGTTGCACCGCTGTGTGTATACAGCAGCTCAGGACAAACAAACCAAAAACTGGCTCTATATAGGGCCATTCGTCTTTTTGCGTGGCAACTGAAGTTTCAGGTAGTTGCATTCTGCAATCGTCACCACAAGATGCCACTAAATCCTGCACACTGTTCCTTTAAAGTACAACCTGACAAAATGTCCGGTGGGGACATTCAGTGTATCTTACACATCAGCTCTAAATGTATCTAATAAATGTGTGCACTCTAAATATGTATCAACCACTGATCCATTTGAGAATATTACTGTCCAATCTAACAAGACCACTGTAATACCCAAACACAAAAACAAATGGGATATAAAGAAACGAGGGTGGTGAAGATTATACAGTTAGCCAAAGTATTACTTGGGAAGTGAGCAGATCCAGCAGGGAGAAGATGGTGCCAATAAAGAATCCCTTCTGGAATAACAGCCAAAATTAAATATTTGTCCCCACTGAGGATTGTGAAATGAGGTCTGTGTTTTACAGCCGACTTTTAAACTGGGACACATAGGTCTACTGTACTGCAGAGGTCCAATTGACAGGCTGGCAATAAACAGATCAATGCAACAGACTGGAACGATGTGCATGAGTGACCATATGATAGATATCCAGCTTACTGCGAGCCATCCAAACGCTGTCCAGCCATGTGAGTGGGATGCTCTTATATAAACTTTATAGTAAACCAATGGAAAAATGATAATACGCATATGGAGGCACGTGGATGTTGAATGACAGCAGCGTTAGTATTGTAGTCCTGTGGTTAGTTTTCCCCGGGTGAGCTCATCAACAGAGTGGCTCCTCTGAAATAGGTCAAATTCACAACACATTAACCTTCACCCACATATGGGAATACTGTCATTTCAAATGTGGCTTAACAAGCTCACACATGGATGCAAAAGGCGATTACTGTTGCCTGTGCCTTTCTGTCTTCTCTGTGTGCGTGTGTGCACATTTTTGAAGTGCACAGTATGTATCTTTTTCTCAAGCAGAGAGTATTGAAGAGACACTGGCGAGATTATCCCAGATGTGCAGGAGAGCATATGGCAGGTTTAACCGGAGGTGATGAGCACTATCTCTTTCCTCATCTCACCTGTCAGATTTTGAACAGTGCACACTCATGATCTCCACTCGGCACTTCTGTCGTGGCTTAACCTGCTTACTGTGGCAGAAAAACCCATCAGAAGTCTTTCCTCATGACCGCTGCTCTGAATAAACAGAAACATCTGGAGCTTTCCTGCCTCCATTTTAAAGCTGGCAAAGGTGCCAGAATTGCTGCAATCTGTTTGTCTCACACATATTCCCCCTTCTTTGTATTCCGCCTGTGTTAATAGGCTGCGACATGCGATGTGACATCTTTAATTTGTGTCAGAGAATCAGCAGAAGGAGGAAAAATCTTTGGGCCCAATTAACCCTCTTAACAGCATCACGAAGAAGCTCTGTCTCGTTACCCTCACTTTGATTTTACTACAGTTTTATTCCTGTCCTCCTCTCTGACGACTTCATTTCTCCTCAAGCATCAATGTGAATCGACTAGTCCATTAAATTGTGAGTAACTAAAACAGATTACAGAGATCTGACCTGGTGCTCTAATATGATATTGATGTGTACGAGGTTCCTGTGCAAGGACGTTTGTTATCTCATTGCCCTGGGTAACTCTATCAGACAAATGGCTCTGTAATATCCTTGCAATACTGGTATCCGGCATCTGCACCTTCAGTCAGGTAGAGGTCAATACCACCTCAAGATATCTCAGCAACTACCGCACAGAGTGGTGAGAAATTTGCTGTGAAAATTCAAGGTCACCTTCAGGTTTCTCCCTGATTCTTATAGCACCAACTTTAGGCCAAAATGTCAACCTGTAATCCAAAAAATGAAATTTACTCATTCATGCTTTCCATGCCTCAGAGAATGACTTCTTTCGGTGCACGAAACTCAATAACATTTCATCTCGCACCGCGTCTGTGTGAAAATACAAACACATTACATTGTATCTCAGTGTCTCATAAGTATTGCCAAAACACACCGGCAACAAACATCAAATAAAACACCCTGATTATTTTCAATGTACAACCACACACCAATGACAGCTAGATGCGCATTGGTACTCCAAGACGCCATCCCTGCAGCACTTCACACCTCTGTCCTATGTCCAGCCTTGCCACCCCTGGGATTAAATGCATTTGTCCCCCATTGGCTCTCTGCTTGTGCATACCAGCTCCAGTAGCAGCTCTTTTTCTCTGCTCCTATGGCAGCTTGACTCCTTTCCTCACCATTTATGTATAAAGAGACCTCTGTAGGCGTTGCTATGTCTCATGTGTGACAAAGACTGGATGAGGAGAGACTTGTCGTTGAGGTTGAGAAATATCCCGAGTTAAACGACCCACAATCCGGTCATTATAAAGACAGTGGCCAAAAAAGATATTGCCTGGTGAGTCATAGCTCTGGAGACTGGCAATTCAGGTGAGAAATAAAGTTTAATTAGGGGCTGTCCACACTTGATCTTAAGCTAATGCTTAGGTGGAGGAAGCACAGATCTTTCAGTAAAAGTAGTAATGACCCGGGGCGACACTTGATGTGTGTTACACGGCACAAGGTGTAGAATTACATTTAAGCGATTTTAAAAGCCCACTGTGTAGGATTGAAGGGCATCCATTGTCAGAAATGGTGTATAATATTCAGAAATATGTTTTCATTGGTTTATAATCTCCTGAAACTAAGAATCATTGCATTTGAGCCGTTTATATCTACATGTGGAGCAGGACCTCTTCCATGGAGTCCACCATGTTCTACAGTAGCAGACAGTAGCAGTACCAGAACAAACAAACCAAACACTGGGTCCAGAGAGCTAGCCATTCACGTTTTCACGTCGGCCACCACAGTGCCCCTACATGCCTGGCACACGGAAGAAGTTTCAGTTCTTCAACCTCACTACAAGGTGCCATTAAATCCTAAACACTAGGCCTTTAAGGCATAAAGGTTGTTTTTTTGTTGTTGTTGATGAACACAGATGAGGTTTTAGGCGTGTAATCAATGCCTGGAACTTTGATTCTCAAATTACTTTGTCAAAAATGAAAACATAGTATTGGTTGCTATATGTAAATGTATTTTTGGCACTGAGATGACGATTGGAAATTGGGCTGAAGAATATTAGATCCTTCTGACTCTATTCCTTCTTGGATTAATTATCATATTCTTCCATGTCTTTCCAAGCTGTATCACATGAATGACAGAAGATCAGTATTCTAACAGCACAAATCGTTGTTGCCAAGGTTCAGACGGCCACTGTCTGGAACTGAGAAGTCCTTGGCCAGGCAGATGGTCTGGCACTAAGCTTGGCCACGTTCTGTCTCGTTCGTTTATTCACGCTCTCCGTCCATCCAATCCTGCGAAGGGAGGCAGAGTGAGAGGATGAGATAGTGAGAGGACACAGGAAAAAGAGAAAATTGACAAGTGATAGGTTGAGGAGGCAGAGATACCAAAAGGGTGTTCAGTCCATCTGGTCCTTGACACAGTCGAGCAGGATCGCCTGGCATACTGAGTCTCTGCGGCTCTGAAGTTCAAAGCTTTTTGTTTCATTCAGTTTGGATGAACAAGAGGCTCTTCCCTGACTTAGGAAAATTGAGCTATAAATATACTGAAAAGATCAGACGAGTTCAGAATATTAGAGATGACTAATATTTGAACCAGTAAATGATTTGATTGATGGTTTTAATTGAGAAGAGAAACCGATTACTGCCCACTCTTTTTGATCTTTCCATGTTTCCTGGTTAGTCCTTTTCACAGCTGACAGTTTGATTCGGGGGGAAAGCACAGGTGTTCCTAATGACTTGTGGGAAATTTGGGGGGGGGGGGCGCGACCACCCCCATTGTTAGCAAAATCACAAAATGATATCCCTCTTATTGAGCTGCCATCCTTCACCATCCCCTCCGAGCTCACTAATAGGTGGACAGGACCTAGACACCATCCAATCTGAACCCAGACCTATAACCGATAAATTATTGAGAATTATTAAATTTTGATGGAGCATTTCTATTTTAACCGGGGTGCTGCCCCCTCTGTTATAAATTAACAAGTCTCTTACTGCTAATAACAGTTAATGATTGCTCTATTCAAGTGTGCCAGTAAGCTATGACAGTGTGACAGTGAACCAGCATGCACAATACCAGGACCCTGAAACTGAAGCAGCTAAATGGAATTCGGCCATTATTAGATTTTTTTTTTTGATCTACACCAGGGATGCACTATAATATCAGCACATCATTAGTATCAGCCGATTCTGGCTTTAAAATGAACTATTAGAACTGGCCAACGTGCTTTTTCTTATTTTGCAAAATGAATGAATCCATCACCATGTCTCCATCTGCTGGTGGGCCATCAGGATAAGAGCATATATGCATACTGTGTTTTTAGTTCCACTCCAGAAGAGACTTGATGATCACTAAAATTAGGTTGGGAAAAAATTGGATATATCGATACCAGTATCAGTAATCGGCCAAATAAGTTGTTATATATCTGCATATTGGAAAAAATCCAATATTGTGCATCCCTAATTTACACCTCTGCTTTTTGACTGTGACATGTCAAAATGTCTTCCATGACAAATGCCGGTCATGCACTGGTGCACTGCAGAGTTTTTGCATTGATTAACATGCTTAAAGGGATACTTTCAGCCAGCTTTGTATCATAATAACGTGTGTAGTATGTGTAAATGAGGGCGGCACGGTGGTGCAGTGGTTAGCATTATCACCTCACAGCAGGAGGGTTCCTGGTTTGTTTAGTTTACAAGTTCTACCCGTGTCAGTGTGGGTTTCCTCCAGGTGCTCCAGCTTCCTCCCACAGTCCAAAGACATGCAGGTTAACTGGTGACTCTAAATTGTCCGTAGGTGTGAATGTGAGTGTGAATGGTTGTCTGTCTCTATGTGTCAGCCCTGTGATAGTCTGGTGACCTGTCCAGGGTGAATCCTGCCTTTGCCCAGTGTCAGCTGGGATAGGCTCCAGACCCCCTGTGACCCCCAACAGGATAAGAAGTTATGGAAGAATGAATGTGTAAACTTTCGCTGGCTCCCAGGCTATTGCTTGAAATGCAGTTTGTACCTCAGTTTTTTTGGTGGATGCCTGCCGCCATGGACATAAAGGGTATAGAAGCAGATCGAGCGAGACCTGCCCCTCTCTCTCAAAGTCATCAAACGTAAAACTAAGCAGTGCTGGTGAAATATGAACCAAGATTCTGTCACTGTGATATTTCTTGCCTTAAGGTGTTGAGAAACATGTTTCAGCTTACTGTTGAACTGTAAATCAAGATTGTTTTCTACCAGCCGTCAGCCATATTGTTTCCTGTTTAAAAATGGCTAAGGTGCATTATGTCATCTACCAGCAGGAGTTTGTATTGGTCTGGTGTGGCCCAGTGCATTCTGGTAGTTGTAGGGTTTCTATATCTTCAGCAAAAGCAAATGCCACAGCCTTTTTCCTCTTTTTTCTTTGGCCATTTAGCACCAAGTTCAAAATTGTTTGCATTTTTCTACTGACAGCCCAATTTTATGAGAGGACCATATTTCCAGCAGTGAAATACCTCTTTAAAGCAATGTTTCTCAACTGGTGGGTTACTGGTTCATTCTGAATGGACCGCACTTGCAAACGTGTCAAGTTTGTAAGAAAAAAAAAAAAAAAACAAAAAACATTTTATTTTGAAGTACAGTGAGTTTCCGGTGCAGACCAAACCAAGTATAATGCTGAATGTATCAGCGTGTGGATCTTGAACTAACAACTAAGGTGAAATCTAGACCCCACAGCTGGACCAGTTGGGAACCACTGCTTTAAAGAACTCTTTTGGTTCTCTTAATTTGGTGAAAGGATGGTCACCTAATAACTGATAAAGGAACATCTCTTTGTGTCCTTAGAGGACGTTGTAGATCTGTGTGCATACAGGAATACACTCAGTCATACGCAGACAGCACAGAGACACAAGCACACCTCAGTGCACTTCAGATATCAGCCACCTGCAGTTTCTTAACATACTAAAGGCTGAAGTGTTAGCGTGCCCATCACACAGCGCTCCTTTGTATTTCCCGTACAAAAGGTAATTATAATGCCCCCTGTCTCCTGGAGGTCTCCAGGTTCTGTGTTAAATGACCAATGATGAAAACCTTTCCTTCTCTGACACTGATTTCTGATGGCCTTGCACCTGCGTGACGTGCATATAATGACTCTCCTTTAAATGACCAGTGATCCAACCTCCTGCAAGTCTGCCTGCTCCGTCAGCAATCACCTTGAAGTTTTGAAATACAATATCGAAACCATAACTGGCCGAATGATTAACGATTCCACGAAGCTGTTTTTGTGGTCGTACTTCAATGATGGAGTTTAATAACATGATTAAAGTGCTCTCCTTCGTCTCCTTCATCTTCTGCTCAGCGCCATTTGGCTTCCTCAGTTTGAAGCACAGCCAGAGGGATTTTATTTCAGAGCTGATGAGATTTGTGTACTACGACATAAATCAACGTTCTTTAGTGTTGCTTCCGTGAAAAGTCTATAAGCTTTCTCCTAAAACATAATTTCAATTATCTTTACTTTTCAAGTTGTCTCCTCAAACTGCAACATCAAATTAACACGGCTTTTGCTGCAGAATTAAAAGTAAACTTTTATTTGAAAACATAATCTACAGTAATGAGGATAGTGAATGACAATTAAGTGGCACTGCAAGAAAGTTGTCATCTGAAGGAATTGCTGTCAGGATAAAGAATGTGGATGAAGCTTTAATGCTTCTTGGACGCTGATACTTTAATCATTTCGATGCTTCAGTTGTGAGTTTATAGATACTGAAAATATCATAATTTTTCTGCAGACAGTTTGAGTTGGCTCTGTGTGTGCTGCAGAGCAGGCAGGTGGTCTGACAGAGGGGAGTTAATCTCCGTCTGGTAAGAGCCTCCTCTGCTCCTCCTCTCTGTCTGCTTTTTCTTTGTCTCCTTAAATATTTCATCACTCTTTGTTGGTCTCCTCCCGCCTTTTCCTTCCTCTCTTTTCTTATCTTGTCTTCTCTTTCACCTTGAGTCCCTTTATTCTCTCTTTAAGGTGGCGTCCGCCTCCCTTTATCTCTGTTTCTCTTTTGTCACCGTGCCTCACATGTCCTCTTTTGTTTCTCCGTCTTTCCTCTGGACTTTTCCCTCACCTTGAGTCTGCAACCCCCCCTCTGTCATCGGGGTGTGAGGCCCAGCTCGCATCATTATGCTCCAAAAAGCACGTGGCAGAAACTCCTTGGGGAGAGGAAAGGAAAGCACCGGGGAGATTATTAATTTAGACCTTTCTTCTGGTTTTCCATGACTGACCTTTTAAGTGGAATTAGACAAAATGTGTTTGGATGTAAAATATTGTAGCCACCAGAGAGTAGTACAAAGAAAAGACTAGTATTTGTGAGCAAAATGTGTAGGACATGCCACAGTATACATCCATAGTAATTATTTTACCTGGATGATTACACTGCTTTCAACAACCTTGTTTTACACTGCGGTGCAATGGATGGATTCCTGGACACCCACTCCTCCACGCACTTGTGCTGTGATAAGTGCCCTTCAGCTGGGTTTCTGGGTTTCTTGTCCTTGGGTAGTGTGCTCTTTGCACCATTACCGCGGCTTAATGGGGCTGGCTTAAGGCCTAAGAGCTGCCATTAGCTGAGCCTCTGCATCTCCTGTCATTATGGCAGAGTAATACCCTATCATCATGAACAAATACTCCAGATCCATACAGCACTGGCCGCTGTTTCACCAGGCTCTGGGTCCATGGCACAGAGGCTGTATACAGAGTAATCCTTTATTTAACTTTGTTATTTGATCATTGTTGTTACTAAGACATTAACAGTTTCTGTCCTGCCTCTCTTTGCTCCAGCTCGCTACAGCACACTGATACATCGGCTGGCACCATCTGTAAAACAGGACTACAGCCATGTTAGCAGCTCTGTGAGGCTGCACTTAGGCACAATGCCGCTTTGAGCTAAGTGCTGACATCAGCATGCCAACATGCTCTCAGTGGCAGTATACCATGGCCAGTTGGGGCCACTGAAGATCTTGAGGTGGCACATCAAAAACCAAAAGCTGTAACTGAATTTCAGGAATTGAACTAGACCATTGTAGTACATAGTATAGGCGAGTTAAAAATTATGTCAATATGGAGAATTAAGAAATTGTATACTGGTTGGTTATTTTAGTCAATATTGCTAATAATCTGATGTGCACAGACTACTTACAGTACAGTTAACACTTTTATTTCCACAATAATTCCGTTTTAATGTGTTTGGTATCTTAGGTGATTCATTGTTCTTCAAAAAGGCTGGTTGTCCCTTTCATTAAAGACAACTATATAGCTTTAATTTGAAGGAACACGTTGATTGTAAAGAGCAAAACTGGCGGATTTAACAAGGGACCCCTTTGAAAATGGCCATGCCAGTTGTTCCCCAGCCAAAATTTAGCCTAACTTTGAAGCATTGTTTCAGCATGGAAGCATGTAAACATTTGCTGTACAGCACAAAACACAAAGTACAACTGGGCTGATGGGAATGTTATTAGCTTTGCAGGTATTGGTCATTAACCAAAGTAAAATCTGATGATGGTGCTAGATGAAACGTCATTGAATCACTATAGTTATATCACAATTTATCCTGAGGGGACTATGAACGTCAAAGTTTATGGCACTTTATCCACTAGTTGTAAAGTAATCCCAATTGAAACAAAAATATCAACCTCATCGTAGAGAAGACTTCAGGGATCACAAAAAAACTCAAGTTTTAATCTGACCATGAATGTCTAAAAAAAATTGGTTCCAATCCATCGATTAGATATCATGATATTTCAGAGGGTCACTTGTCAAATTTATGAAAATGTATCATTTAGATAGTATGAATATATATATAGTAAATTTTGTGGCAGTTCATCCAATAGTTGTGATTTAAGTCTGAGTCAGAAATGTCAAAGTCAGGAGGTCACTAAAGTCAGTGGGATTCATCCTCTGGGGACCATGAATGTCTGCTGGGCTGACATACAGTGTGCTGTGGTCACAAATGGGGCTAAATGCACCTTTAAGCTTTCCAACAAATACATCACCTTTTAAGCGACAGGCTTAATATGTAGCGCATTGTCTTTTTTATTATTTGAATCACTGAGTGAAGCACCTTTGCATGTCTGTCTCACCATTAAAGCTCTCAGATATTCAGTAATTGATTGACCTCTGGACCTCTGAACCTACTCTGTGTGCCGTCAGCTGTAATGGAACCAAAGACGTGAGGCTCCGTTCAGCCTGCACAATGTCCTACACAGCATACAGTAAAACAGTCACACCTGCAGTGCTCCTCTGTGGCTTTTTAAGAGACATCATGTGTCCAGTAAAAAGGCTTTGGAATACAGATGTAAACTATAGTTTTGCAGATGTGACACGTGCAGTTCACGTAGCACCACCCCCACCTGCTAATTGAGGACATGAACTATCGCTGGTTGAAGAGCTGACATCAATAACAGGAAAGTTTTGCCCTTTCACCCAGCCCTCCTGTTCACTTTAATGTGATGTATTACAGCTGAGGCTTTGTGGTGTGTTTGTGTGTCGTCTTAATTGTTTGAGAAACTCCAGGATTGATATAATAGACATTAGTGGGCTCAATAATGGAGACTGTGTGAGCGCCAGGAGCTCCTGTGACCTCTCTATTCAGCTGATTGAAATTAATGCAGGCTCAAATAAAAGATTACCTTTCCAACATTCCTGAAGTGGCCATCTGGAAACTCTGAAGGGAAAAAAATCCAGATGGACTGATTCATTTTGGGCTGCTGGAGCAGGTGTGTTAAATCTATTCTGCTCCGGTTTATTTTATTCCATTTGCCACTTGCTCACTGCTGCTGTCGCCTGCAGAGCTGGCTGTGCCTTTTGTTGACTTTTGTGTGTGTGTGTGATGCTGTGAGCAAACTTTGCATGCATGGCTGTGTGCATCAGGCATTATGCACCGGTTTCAGCTGATATTTTGTGAAGCAGGATTTGGTTTTTCAGTGGGTTTATAGTTTACTGTCTCATGGAAACTTCTAAGTGTTTCCTGCAATGAGGTGCCAACTTCTCTTTTACTGACTGCTCATATTTTGTTATGACTTACAACAGCTGTAAGGCGTTGTTGCTGACTGAAGACTTTAACTTGATGTGCTTAATGCCTCATTTATAGAGTGTGTAAATCATGACGTCACATCCGGCATAGCCTCGACCACTACTGGCTTCAACACAATCTCTCATTCAGCATTTTGTCATTGATCTTTCTGGACAAATCCTGCGTCCCGACAATTCTGCAACCACTACACTTGCTATTCGCTGTATGAGCACATTAAAATATCCAACTCCAGAGGAGTGAAAAAATGCAGACCTTTTCTTGTAGCTTGTTGCCATGGTGAATCGCGGTATCGGGGCTCCATTGATGACGGCTTTTTAAAGTCGTGGTGCACGCGCTTAACTCAGAGTGAACAAACTCTGTGTTGATTGAACCGATTGAAATCACCTGTTCTGAAACCCGTATCCCAGAGTTTCCCATCTCAGAGTTACTCAACTCAGAGTTCAGGGTTAGGCTCAGAGTTTGTTGAACCTCCTTTCTGAAACGGACCCCAGGAGTGAAAAGCTAATGTAAGGCTATAAACAAATTACACCACAGTCACATGACTTAATGTTGCCACCACAGCATGTCTGTAAAGCTGTGTTCAGCATGATGACGTAATGTAGTCTCATTTAGCCACTTGTTAGCAACCAACTGTTTTGAGACGCATAAAAGCCTCAAAATTCATGAGTAGGGTATTTAATGATGTATTTAAGTCGTAGAACAAAATGTGAACGTCTCTTAAGCTTGTGTTAGCGAAAGACCTTATTTCAGACATCTAACAAAAAACCCTTTGACTTTGAGACGAGGGAACCAGGAGTGCAAAAATGCGAGCTAATTTCCGAGTTTTGGGACTCATTTCCTATGATACTCTATAGAAGTGGTGCAAACGTTTGAGACTTTCATGGTTCGTTAATCATCTCAGAAAAGATCACTTTATCAGAGAATTTACATTATTATCAGTCAGTATGACCCTTAAAGGAATGAAAACAGAAGGGTTATTGTTGGTTGAACAAACTTTTTATTACTAGAAATGAAACTTGTCATCATTTTGTTAATGTAGGGATGTGTAAAAAGTCTCCCCTTTGAAAATAACTTAAAATAAAGGGGAGATTCAATGTCCAGTTGCATTTTGTTTTCAATCTCTTAGATAAGCAAATGTACATGGTATAAGCAACATTTATATCACAGCATACCTTGAAACCATTATATCACTGCAACCTAGGTTGAAATGTATGTATAGAGTAAGCTTACTCTATACATACATTTCATTTGTAGGGTTTTAAGCAATCCCAGCAGAGTATTATCGGTATATAATTTAATAAGTGGAGACTACACTGATGTTAATAGACTGACCACTCAGTTATGTTTATCTTTTAAAAATAGCTGATTGCTTTGTTTCCATTATATAAAGTCCTGGCACAATGTTACGTCCCACATTAACGTCCTTAAAACAAACAAATTATCAATCCATCGATGCACATTTATACAGTTTATATTAATATTTGATAATGACATAAACTCCACTTGTAAAATGAAAATGTGATTTATCTGAATAGGATACGGTTAGGCTTTACATCATTGCTTTGAAGATGATTAACACAAGCCAATGATAGCTGGTAAAATGCAAATACTTCACTCTAATAATCTGCAACGCCACAACACACAAAAGCCTTTTTACAAGCACAGTTCTCCCATCAGCCATTGCCATAGCAGTGCAGAAAATATTCCAGCGCTTTCAGCCAAGCTGTGACACTTCCTGTGTCAGATCCCACTTCACACTGAGAGAAAATTTGGCCAAAAGAACCAATAGGATATCTCGCTTTTTGTGATATTTACTCCTCGCAGAGAAGGGAAGTCATCATAAATGACTGTACAGTGTCACTGCCAAGGGAGAGGAGGAAGAGACAGAACATGACATGGTGGCTTGACAGGACTTTACTGTGTCTGAGTGACAGGACATGCAGTCGCCCTGCAGATTTCCCCTTTGTACCTATTGAGTGCGAGCTCAGATGGCCCTGCTTCCTTATTTGGCACCAACACTGAGGAAATCTTGATTGGAATAGTTTAACCCATTGATTTGATTTGGTGGAGTTTGAATGGCCTTTTATGTTTCATAATGAGTCAGTATGCTGCATTGACTGTGTATCGTTTGAGAAGAGAGTGGATGTTGGACTGCAGCTGGGATGATGGCAGAGCACAGCCATGTGATGTTGCCATTCCTAAATAACTTATTTTATTTTGTGGTTTGTTGCAGTTTGACAGCTACTTTTATATTTTGGTGATTGTTTTCAACAAAGACACAAATATTTGCTGCTTTTAGGACATCGGAAGGAGGGTTTAAACCTCAAAGAGAGTGGAGGAAAGAGAAAGATTGAGTGTGCAGCAGCAGTGTCTCGAGGCAAGACGTAAAAAACTCAATAAACACACTCTACTCTCTGGAGTGGTCCGCCCTGCAGCCATGAACACTACAGTAAACGTATACTGCTGCAAACAGACAACACATGCCCAGACGTGGACGCACACACGTAAACAGACACACATGCACAACTAGGATACTACACACAGAGGTGGAAACACACCAAGCAAAGAGGCCCTCACAGTGAACCTGCAGGGCTCCACCCACATTTCAAACACACAGACAAGCATCAGGGGAAGCAATTTTCACCATAACACCTGCCTCAGTGTATCGATCTGACCGGGGGTCTTTTCACATAGACTTCAGGGTTTATCAGTGAGGATCAGGAGCTGGAGTCATTCACACAATCATCTCCAGCTCCATTAAACCTGTAAATACGCATTACAAGAGGATGCAGCAAGAGATTTTAAGGATTTACAGGTTTCCTAATATTATTTTGTCAATGGAAAAAATTCATATATTCCTGGCAAAGAAGTTTAGTCAGTGTTTTTTTATATCATGTAATTATTTTTTAATAATAAAGTCATCCATTGAAACAGGAACAAACACTGATGCTCAAATTAACATCTATTTCAAGTGTTGCTTGCACCTTGTTGATACATTTCAGACCACAGCAACATGATGATTGTCATCTGTGGGTCAAAGAACATATTAAACATAAATCACACACAGCTCCTTCACATTATAATAATTATGACAATATAAATAGAAGAAGCTAAAACAGACCTTGCAACCCAAGTGGCAGAAAAATGTTCCCATTGAACTTTATTTGCAAGCCAATGATACATTACATGTGTACATTCTTTTGTTGTGGATACATTGAAACTTAATGTTTCTCAACAGAGCTGTGGTTAAGGTGTAGTTAGGGGTAGGCACAGCAACCTCTTGGTTATGGTTATGGTTGGGAGAAGATCATGTGTTTGCTTAAAACACTCATATTTGGTGGCACAAAATCCTCTGGTAAAGCAGGGACAGGTTGGAAAAATATACCCAGGTTTAATCAGTGGTGATCCTAGACTCTTGGGGGCCCCAAGCAAAGATGCCCATCAAGCCCCCCCATAAAAATAAATTAATTCAGTTCAGCCAAATGATGCATTTGGTCAGTTTGCAAACTGCAAGGGGCCCCATTTAGGAGGTCTTTGGGCCAGTGGCAGTGCACTGAAAAGTGCCTTTATGGAAGGTTTAAGAGGATTTATGGTTGTCATTTCAAATCTGCAAATATCATTGGTTTGGGAGCCACTTGTCTCAAATTTTTAGGGGGCCCTAAACATTTGCCTGATGGTGCACCTTTGTGTATGGTGGCTCAAACGCTGCATGATTATGCTGCTAAGTGTCAGTGAAAATCACGTAGGTTCAGTGGCTCAAATGCCACTGGTAAATGCCCCAAACGTTTGCCAAAAGACACCTGGTGTTGTAGATTGGTGAATCCCAGCGTTCGTCTGAAGCTTTGCAGGCTTTTCTCCACACGCTACTGAGGCTCCGGTTTGTTAATTGAATAAATTGTTAAATTGCCAGTATGTCTTGTTTCTTCATACTTCAATCATCCAATCCACCAAACAAGAGTCAGCAACAACAAAAAAAAGCTGTTTGGCATTGGCAGAGAAGATTTGGCAAATTTTTCTTGGGCTCAACCCACAAATACGTGTTCCTTAATAAACAGGCTTTCCAACGGTTTAAGATTTATTGCCAAGAAACATTTTTACAACAAAGAAATAATCTGCCAAACACAGATTTCCTTACTTTTGTGCTTAGTTTATTATGTCACTTCAGAAACATCTGTATGATATGTATGAAACGAGCAAATGTAACATGTTTCGCCAGCATTTTCTTCTCGTGACTTGGGTTGACTTTGACACTGAAGGGCATTTCTAAAGAATTTGACATGTTTGTAAAAATTCATTCAACATGTTGGTAATGCATTATTGGTACATAAACTGTTGATCCTAAAAGGTATATATTTTTAGAGCAGGATTAAATAATTACAGTTTGTAACAGACATGAAATCACAATTGTGGTTATCAGATTAAGCGTAAGATGTTGATCTTTTTTCTTACAATGTAGAAATGCCGCAACAAAATACAAAATGTGAAAGTTTTACCTCTGGGATTTTAATATTTAATACATAAAGAAGCGAACTTTTCTAGATCATTTCAGTTGATTAAAGCAGCTGTGTGGAACTTTCCATTTTCGTTGATTATAGCGCCCCTTTTCGCAGAAGTTGTATGACACCCACAGCCTGGTGTCGTAAAATTACGACTGCAGCCTTCGGCTTTATTTGTAAAATCTCGACTGCAACTGGCAGTTACCACATGCATTTGTTTTGGAGAGTGAGAGGAAAATCATTAATGTTCTGGTGTAGCTCTGAATTTCTTATAAACTGAGGACAACTGCCTGCTGTATATTTGTGTTCATGGTCACAGTCACAGATAATTTTGTGGCGTTTGTTGTGGCGTTACTACAGCTAACGTTACATTTAGCTTGCTTATAACTTCCATGTCGTCATATATTGAAGTGAAACAATATCTAACAAGTTGCAGTATATTCTCTAAATAAAAACAAAAATGACATACCTGTCGATTAGGAAAAGGGCCAACTCGGGATCAGTTTAAAACCAGTTTCAAATCTCTCAGCTCTCTCCACTTGGTGAATGCCCGACCGAGAAACCACAGACCTTCTTCTTCTGTGGTTTAATGGCTGCGGGCTGCTGCGGGCCGCTGCGGGCGTGCAGACTTACTTCCACCTCCAGGTGCCGTACTCTGGTTTGTTGACTTCCGCTGTGTCCGACCCGAGCCAGGCTACACTAAATAGACATATAGAGAAAGGCTTTTTTGTCGCTGTTGGGTTCAAGTAAATATGCAGATCTTCAAGGGGGGGGGGTGATACGAACTAGGGACAGTTTTATAAATGGTAAAAAGTTCTGCACAGCTGCTTTAAAAGCTAAATTTGTATCATTAAATGCTGGGGGAAAAAGTTATCTGTCTACTTTAATACTATTAAGATTGTTCAAAGAAAGAAGAAGAAAGAAGAAAATTCTTTTTTCCATTAGCTATTTTTACGCTCTTGGTACATGGTGCTACAAATGAAAACGTACTCAAAGACAAGATATTAAAAGCTACAGTGCATAAGCTGTATGTGTAAAATTCAGACACAGAAGACTTAGAAGATCATTTTCTGGTATTTAACACGTTCCACATTGTGCAGTTTCTGAAAATGTTATCATCTTGCCGTTGGCACTGCTGCAGTTGCTAACAAGCTCTACAGTTGCAGACGTTCCTTCTGGGGTCCACCTGTCTTGGCAGAAGATGGGCAGGTCTCATGCCTGTGGCGTGAAGGATTAGAGTAGAGATAAGAGATTAAGAAAGGGAGTGAGAAAGTGCCGGTGGTGCTGGGAAGCAGCCCAGAAGGGCCTTGCATATCCAAACAAGCAGTGGGTGGGAGAGGAAAGAGGATGAATGGCTACTACTGGCTGGGCTGGAGCGTAAACCGTGGTAGAGACAGACAGAGACAGAGGGCTGACTGAGTGGCAGGATGGGAGAGACGGGTAAGAGGAGGAAAGGGGGGAGTGCTAGCCCTCCAGCTATCAGTACCAGTAGGAGGAGAGGAGAGAGTTTAAAGGGGAGGGGGGGAGGAAAAACATGAGAGAGAAGGAGGTAGAGCAGACACAGGCTGCCTGCTTGGATTTGAAGAGGAAGGAAGGGAGAGAGGAGATCCTGGCGGCTCGCTCAGAGAGGAGGGTGGATGTTTGCAGTCTGAGAAGGCCGCAGCACTGTGACTGTAGTGTCACTGTGAGGACACTGGGAAGGTAAGGTGACGTTTTCTGTGAGGGGATTACAAGAACATTAGTGTGGTATTCAGATACACATGAAGAAGTTTTTATTTTAATCCAACTTAAATTATACAGAAACAACTTGCTGCAAAGTTCAGGAGGCCTGTCTAAGCCCAGAGGGAATCATCTTGTGATCTGCATTGCTGGAAACAAAGTCACTTTCTTTTTCTTAGAGTTGTGTTTTTGTGTATGCGCACGCCGCCGCTCGTGGTCTGTTTGTGTGTTTTCCCCGCTGCAAACCCTCGTGAGATAAGAACGACACAACACACACAGATATCCTCTCTGTGCCTTACCCCGGTGACCAATGAATGAGCATCCTTGTAAAGAGAGCTCAAAGCAGACGAGTCTCTTCTAACCGTCCCTCAGGCCACTCTCTGCTCCTCTTCTGTTCTACATTAATTCTTTAACAAGCTGCTATTATGCTGCTCGTACAGACATGGCTCCAGACGAGCTGATCTGGGTTTGAATGGGACGAGAGTAAGACGTTTGTGTGCTGCATATGATCCGCTCACAGTAGAATCATACATATGTAAGGCTGCAACTGAATGTTACTGTCATTATCAACTTTTCTATAGTACTTTTTTTTTGTCTCACCGGCAGTCTAAAGCCAAAAGATACTGAGTAGCATAGAAAGCAGTAACAGTACTCAACTACTGTAAAAAAACTCCATTGGCTGCTTTCAGACTGTTATCATAAAACTATTTTGTTATTACTGATCAGTTTTTTTAGTGTTCTAGCCGGTGAAGTTGGAGCTAATTTTATCTATTTAAAAATAGTTGAAACTACGTGAACTGGTCTCTCTGCCTGACTTTAAAGCTCTCATACGTACAAGGATGAATGAATCGGTTGGGTCTTGTCATTGTGTGTAAGCGTCCTAATATTTCTACACGTAACTGTATATCTTATATGTTTTTATTGTGTCGTTTTCGGCTGTAACTTGTTGTAAACTGCTGTCTTGGTCAGGTCTCCCTTGCTAAAGAGATTGTTGATCTCAGCAGGACTTACCTGGTTGAAAATGGGTTAAATAAATAGAAATATAAGACTTTAGGTACCATCGGGTTGTATGTGAGCTATTTAAAAGAACGTTCAGATTGTTTGATTTATTCCAGATATTTTCTTTGTGTAGACTTTATCTTTTGCGTAGGATGAGCAGTTGTGGACAGAGTACTGAGAATCTATACTTACAGTACAGTTACTACTTACTTAAACGTGAAAATGACCATTTGAGAAACCTTGTCAATTACAAGTAATAAAAGTCAGACTTATAACTAAGTTATGAATCGCACATGTAGTGGACTAAAAACTAGATTACTGGCTTAAAATTTACTTGAGTAAAGTGTACGTACAGAATTTAAAAATGAACATGAAAAGTACTTGTTTGTTTACCCATGTGCTTCACTTGTTATCTGTTATTAACCACCCCTGAGGACAGGCATGCACCTGGGAGGTTTGTTGTTTTTTAACTAGGGCAAGAGAAGCAGGAGGAGCCATGATTTCTTTGTTTGCTTGTTGAGGATGAATAAACTACAAGAACACAAACATCTGTATTACCAACGGACTACTATTGCCTGTGTGCATTTCATTCATGTGGTGCATCATTCACCTTTTGGTTTCAAGTTTGTTTGATTTTGATTTTGGACAAATAAGCTACAGGTCGTTAAGTCTATTACTGACTACTTAAAGACTACAGTTAGTGTTGTAAACATGTTCACCAGTGAAAATGAAAGTAAGCATCAACCCCAGATTCACTCTACTTCGGTGTTTCACCTTGATATATTGATATATGCTTTGTCTCTTGGATGTCTGCTGCTTACAGTCTGGAAACTAGTCGCTACCTTTCTTTAGAGCCCGGTCTTACTGCGAATTCGTCAAAATCCGGCACTTGGGCAGTGGCTTGCAGCGTCAGACATCAAAGAAAGAAGGCATCCTTTAACTGCAGCATGATACACAGCCAGTTGCCGTTATAGTTTAATGGTGCCTGGCGACATCAGGGGGAAATGGAGCGGGACAAAGACTTAAGTTAAGGTGGCAAAAGTCCAGCTGGGGCGGATGGGAGTGGTGGTGAATGGGTCCAACAAACACCGACTTTCACCCGAGAGAGCGGTGTTCACGCCCCGTAAGACTCTAAAGCCAAACCCTGTTCTTTTGTTGCCTAAACCTGACCACGTACTTTTGTTGCTGAAGGACAGAAAAGTCAATCGACGGTGTTGTACTGACGTAGTGCGTTTCTTTTGAAAGAGACGGTTTAAATGTTAAATTTCCTGTGAAAACAGAAGTGTATCTTGAAAGAAGACAATGCATGTAACAGGCAGAACTTGACACGGTGTCCCAGAACGTCAACAACCAACACACCCAGGGTACCTTTCATGTCGTATGTGGACGTGGAAAGTCCATGACCAAAACGTGAATATGTGACGAGGTGGAAGTGAGAATGTGTTGCTCTTTCAAGCCCAGCCTCACCTGAGCACTGTAGAGGCACATGCCCATTAACATCCTGAAAAGAAAGACTAAGAAAACGCAGGCAGAGGGAAGAGTTTCTGTAGTAAAATATACCGCCACACACTTCTAGTGGGTCATAAGTGATGATTGAGAGGGATTAGTAATGTCTGTGAGTCTATACATTGCTTTCTTTTTTGGAAAATCCTGCAAAGTACATCTTTAAATAATAAAGGAATAGTTTCAGCACCATATGTTAAATTCAAAAAGACAAAAAAAAATACTGTGACACTGTAATAGCAGTGGTGTCATAATACTGCTGCAGGCTCACTATGTGTCACATCTGAGTGCAGAATGATGGACCACACTATTGTAGCCTACTGGATGCCATTTCTCCAGCCTGGTTTGAGACAGAAAGGGACGGGTAGAGACAATAGCAGCCGCATGGTCTGAGGATGTTTCTATTTGCATGTGTACACCACTCCCACCAGTTCCCCTCCACATCCCAAGAACAATGCTGAATAGAGGATTGCCTGATGTCATCCTGCGCTGCTGCTACTGATCTGACAAGAGTCGCAAATCCTCTCACGCCAGATCCTGTTGTGAGCTGATATGGTCCATCAGTAGTGTCACTGGAATTTATACTCATAAACAGATCCGGTTTCAGAAGATTTCTCAGAAAGTAGCCACATGAAATGACAGCAGCTTCTTTCCTTATGGGACAAAGGTCATTTGACGTCCACTTCCTGTGACTGGGTCAGCCTTTGAGTCCTTAGACAGAGCCAGCTCACGCCAAACAAATCAAGAGCTCCATCAGAGCATGCTTGTGGTGGAGTGACAAACAAAAGAAGCGTCTTGAGTCGAACGTAACCACTTGTCTTTTGTTGGTGTGCAGCGGCGGCAAACAAAGGCTGCTTTTCTGTGTTCAAGATCCACCAGAGACAAAATAGAGTGACGAACAACAGGACACACTGCCATCTGTCATTTTGGTTCATACAGCTGTTTTAAGTGATTAAGTTATTTGGAAGAAATGTCTTACTCCTGCTTTTCCTTCTTGTCACATTAATCACTGCTTCTAAGGCAACGTGAAATGGTGTCAAAACAGTTTTCACCCAGTTTTCACCCTTCGAACGTCTCACACCCATGACCAATTTGGACAATTTCCCACAAATGCATGTGTGACAGTTATCATGTCTGCACAGATGGGACAGCCCACCCAGCAACTGTGGGTTTGGTAGATAGGAATTTGACATCAGGCTTCGCTGCTTCTGTCTGCATTATTGTCATCATGTCAAGTTCTCCCTCACTCTTACAGTGTAATGTAATTTCTTCCTGATGTTATAGTGCCAGCTTGGCTAATTTTTCCTCCTCTGCCTGCACAGAGTGTCAAAACACTACTGTCCTTGCTAAACTGGACACACTGAGTAGTATAAAAGCAGGGGTGTCATCTGAAGCTTGCTTACATTTAACCACAATAAATTGGATGGATGCTGAGTCCAGGTCAAAGCTGTTACCCTTTATTGATTTTGCTGTAAAATTATATACTGTACATGTTTTAAAGGAGCAGATTATAAAATGAAAGTCCTGTACATCACAGTGGGCTGTGAGAAACTGTGATGGGCATTTTTCACAATTTTCTGACATTTAGGGTGCTTTCACACCTGCCCTGTTTGGTTCAGTTCCTTCAAACTCAAGTTGGTTTGCCCCCAAAGTGTGGTCCGTTTGGGCAGGTGTGAACACAGTAATCGCACTCTGATGTGCATAAGAACAACCTGACTGAGACCTTCTTGAAGAGGTGGTCCGGTTACAAACAAACTCTTGTGCGGTTCGTTTGTGGTGAGAACATGTTCCGACCTGGCTCTGAAGCAACTGCAGTCACATGACACATTGTTTGGGTTAAACATGAGCATGTTACAGTCCTGGAGGATTATTAATGTGCACCTCCTCCTCCTGTACTGCCTAAATATGCACATTCAGCACATCCATGGCATTAAAACATTGTTTTCTAGTTGGAGCCGCGCCTCGTTTTCAAACTGTATGGTTTGACTAAAATGAACAATGACAGCAATATAGTCCACGATGAGCAGCGCTAAAATCAACCTGCGTAGTTGTCCCTCCAAAGTGTCACATTTATCTTGCAGGTGTACTCTTCTTCACGTACAATGATTCGTGTGATATCTAACAAATTAGCCCCCCGACAAATGACATTGCAGACTTAAGGCAAAGTTAGGTTAAAGAAAAAAAAATGGTGATGATGTGCCTTAAAATGAGTTCACTTGGTTTCTCACAATTCTGTGTCAGTCTCCTGGGTCTAAGCCCACCGTGTTGTGACCCATCCACCATCCCCAACCGGCCACCTTATGGGGACTACTTCCTGTTTTTTACTCCTGTCAGCACATTGTTCAGTAGGTCAGAGTCTTCCCAAATACATGATTTATACACAAATTACTGGCTCATAAGTACAAGGGATTTATACAAATTTTGTGCATTATTTGTTGTTGGTATACGTACAAAGAGTGCATGAGAACAGCCTGATGTGAAACAACAGATTTAACATATTTGTGGTTTGCAGAAACACACACAACATTTTCCTCTGGTGACTGGACTGTAAACAACCACCAGTAATCTAACATAATGTTCTCTCCAGACTGAAACTTAAACTTACTCGTTCATCTCTTTTTTTAACCCTCCTCAGATGTCATGGCGTCCGACCTACCGAAGCTCCAAGTTTCGAAATGTCTACGGAAAAGTAGGCAACCGGGAGCACTGCTTCGACGGTGTCCCCATCACCAAGAACGTCCATGACAACCACTTCTGTGCCGTCAACTCCAAGTTCCTGGCAGTTGTCACCGAGAGTGCCGGCGGGGGCTCTTTCATCGTCATACCTGTATCCCAGGTAACTGGCACTGTCACACTCTTGATTGGCTGTTTGTTGTTGTGCCAACCAGGGGAAAAGATTAGGGGTCTTACGCTCTTTGGAGACAGCCCGAGGTTATTTGTCTACCTTACTGTATGCTTCAGTGTCGGAGGGGATATGATGTTTTATTATTGTGCGTTAAATGGTCTGTTGTTGTTAGTTTCAGAGAGTATTTGGACATTTATATATATATATATTATACGACTCAGTGTGTGTCAAAGCATTGTGGATGTCGAGGTGTACTATACTGTGTATTTGTTTGGGGTTTACATCCTTAATCTTGTCTATAGATTTATCAGATTACTTTGGTTTCAGCTACTTCACAGCATGTGAAGTTTGAAAACAGTTTTCTCACATATTCAGCACAGACCCTCCCTGCTGGTTCAGAGCATGCCAGCCTTGAGTCCTCAATCCAGAATTTAAAGCCAAAGTTGTAACAGGACAGAACTGCCAGCAGGATCACATAAGGACATACTGGTATTTCCCATGAACAAGACAAAAGGGCATTGTTGTAATAGAAAGCGTGAAATTCTTTTTCCTATTATAGGAAGAGGGAATGTGTTTCTTTTTACTGAGTATTCATCACATTCAGTAAACATTGCTTTACTGCTGTGGCTGGATTATTCATCACACAACAGTCCTGCAGATTTCAATATGAAACATAAGCCTCACAGTCGAACATGTTATGCAAGTAATAAATTAATGAATCATGGAAGGTATTACTTGCGGAGTATTTTTATCCGAGAACTGCATTTAACTGGAATCATGTTTGCTCTCATCATATGTGTGGTGGTGATACTGGGTTTGATACAGAGAGTACCAGATAGTTTCTCATTTTGCTTTTATGCCTACTATGAATTGAGTTGCCTTTATTCCTTTATGATTCTGGTTGTTGGTGAGGTGTTTTTTTTTACTGTATTAGAAACAGTGCAGTACAAACAGGGGTGATATTTTTTCCTTAGTTGCCTCTCACTCCACTTTGTAGGTCTGAGAAAAGCAATAAAGTGCTTTGCCTCTTTAAGAGCAACTCTGCCAAGGTACTTGAAAAGCTCTTGGCTGCCATGCAGGGTCGAGTCAAGCTGTTATCAGGCACAAGAAGCATCCAGAAAGCTGAGCAGCTCTGCTGTGAAGCAGGGAGACCTCAGCTGCATTTTACTTGACAGCATCATGAGCTATAGACGTCAGTCATGGAACAAGACTACTGGCTGTGATATATAGGTGATTAGATGGTTAGTGTGAAGAGCTGCGATGATGTCCGCCTTTTTCATTGTTTTCTTTATATCTGAAGCATGGATATAAAGAGAACTGGATACAGTCTTAAAGGCAGGGCCCCGTTCTTTTGTATGGGAGTTGCTCAGTGGTGCATGAGTCCAAAAAGGTTTGATTTGTGGGTATAAAATTATCCAGATCTTCCACATCCACGGGTCTATAAAGCAAGCGCACTAGTGATTCCTTTAAACCACCTCCCAAACACTCGACCTTGGGCTGGCTCACATGAATGATACTTTATAATAACTCTGGATTTGGCTGTTATTGAATTTTACAACTCTTAGGACATAATTATTTAACCCTTTAAAACCTGAGCCAATTGGCTTGATTTCTTTAAAGAAAAAAAAAAACATGGAAAGAAGGCAATAAGCAATGAAAGAAGACGTGAAAGCAACATGAGAAAAGTGATGTCATTCCAGGTTTGAAGGGGTTAAATAAGAGCTATTTACTGTACGTGTTCATGCTGGAAAATAATTTACCTAAAAAGAAAAGCTAATCGCTGATTGACAGACTCTCTTTTCATCCCATTCTCATTACCAGTTTTTGAATTAACACAATTTTGTCACGCCCCTTGGCGGGGGGACCCTCTTCATGAGACACACTGTGCTTGCAGCTAACTCCAGTATAAACCCATCTGCGGCAGTACTTGAGACTGAGAGCAACTGATGTAGAATACAAAGCGAGAAAGTCTGTGTTGGAGGCTACGAAAAACTGTCTCGCTATATTTAAAGACTTATTCTCATTTTAGGGTAAAAAGAATCGCACAAACACCACAGTAACTGATGATTCTTGAAGTGAAACTCATATTCCACTGTGGTATTTTTCATGCTGTGTAATGACTCCGTCCATGACCCGTCCAAAGACCATGAATTGATCGATATTCATCACGTCAAAGGACTGCATTTAAGCATTTTCTCTGGTTTCTGCTGAGCTGATGAGTTCAGACATGACATTTCTCATATTCAGCAGCAGCACAGGTGATGGCTTCTGTGGGACGATGGCTGCGGTTTAATGCTGTAGCCTCCACTCAAAACAACAAATCAGCGAAGATGATCCCTTATACAAGACGGTTAACATAAGGATATATTTATTTAATCTTATTTGTTAAGGTTACCTGTCACTGTATGAGGTGTATGTGGTGTTGAATGACTAAGATGTCCAGATTTATTTTCAGTAACTTCCATATAAGGAACTTGTACCGTTTCATCTTTCAAGGCAAGTAGTCACTTCCTTGTGATATTAACATTTCAATTATCAATCAGCTCAGAACACAAATGTAATGGCATATATTTACAGTGTATTTAAGGTACTGTATACAATACACATTCTGCTAAATGCAACATATGTGACGTTCAGTCCACAGTTGTGGATTGAACAGTATTTTGTCAAACGCAAATCAACATGCCGAAACACTGAATGGAGTTGACTCTTAATTAGAAGGAGGTGTGGTACCAGAATCAATAGCTGTCTGCCCTGTTGAGTAGTCGTCATCATCAGAAGCAGTCTGAGGAGTAGGTAGACAAAAAGACAATCAAGGATGGAAACCTCACACTTGTGCTTTCTCAAAACGAGCCCCTCCTGCTCCTCCATTAGAAATACAAGCCAGTCTGTGATGGCTTTGGCTAATGACGAGGTGTGAGCACAGCAGACATATTACGATGACAGCCGGCGAGACGGCCATATGGTTGCCCCCAGACAACGCCGCGAGCAAGTGAAAGGCCTACCGCTGGCACCACCTGGCACACACACCGGCCCAGAAATCAACACATAAGGTCACAAACACCTCATCATCACCTCAGACAAAGAAAGAGAGTGCAGTGGGTGTGGCGCCTTTTGAATCACTGCTACAACCACTAATCCTGCTACTATTACTGTGTGTAATACAGCTTCTGATAAATGATAATCACTGAAGTCATTCTCAAGCAAAAATGCTAAATAATATTTGAGGTTTGCATTTCAAATGTGAGGATTTTTTGCTGTTCTTTGTTTTATATGATAATAAGTAAATATCTTAGGTTTTGCAATAGCAATTTTTTGACGTCACTTTGGGCTCGATGATATTGTGATGGGCGTTTTTCAGTATTTCCTGACGTTTTATAGACCACACGACGAATCGATTAATCAAGAAAATAATCAGCAGATTATGCAACAATGAAAATAACCAGTAGCTGCAGCCAGGTAATACCTTAAATTAACCTACATAGTTTTTTCAACCCAGTCGCCAGGAAATGTTGGCACTGAATGTTTATGCAAACCACAGATACGATATACTTACATTATGTAGCAGATCCGTTCAAACTTCACGTTTAACAATGCTGTAGTTAGCATGTGGTTATGTTTACGCAATTAAAAACTTGGTTACGCTAAGGAAAAGATTATGTTTTGGCTTAAAATACCACACCTGGAGGGCACAATCCCAGCAGGAAAAGCAGCAATGTCTCTTAAAAACATTCTCTTTTTTGGCCACTATGCCTGGAGGAAAAACAGCAATGTATGGGTATTATTCCAGGGAAAAGCTACCTAGCTTTTAGCACACATAGCACATGCTTTCTGGGCATGCAGTAAATTGTATACATACTGGAAGAACATTTCTCACTGTGTCTCTGAGGCTTTTGGGAAATCTTGGGAACCTGATCCACTCATAGCTATCCTTAAAGCGACTATGCTCCTTTTCCTCTGCTAGGAAATACCAACAAATGACTGGTTTATTTTGTAAAGAAGTTAATTTACGAGTGTGGAAGATGGACTCTGTTCTTACGTATGATTTATGATTAAATGAAATGGCAAACACAGACTGAGATTCTATATTGAGGATAGAGGTATGGTGTTGGATTAGATTTGGGACCATGTACTGAAAATCTTTCAGAGTGAAGCCTAATGCAGTAATATTTTTTAGATGAAGCACCTTACTGTGAATGTTTTCCCTTTTCTGTATACGTAATTTTTACTACTACTTCTTTGTTCTAATCACTCTGACTGTGGCCACTGTTACATATAATGTGCTATGCCTGTTTTTCTATGCTCTGAAAAAGCAACATATATATTAAAATGTTTTTCTTAAAAGCTGCTGGGAACACAGCAATGTCTCGCTGAATCACTTTTTTTTGGGTCTTGAACAGTAGTCTGCAGCTGCTTGGTTGGCGTCTCGCCCACGTCACGCCTTCCACAATTCCTTCCACCTCCCAATGGCGAATTCAGCTTATAAATTCTGTCACTTTACAAATGTTGAGATGATACGTATAAAAATGTGCAAATATAATGTAAGCTTGGTTTGCATAAACGTAAAATGGCAACCTTTTCTTCTGGTGACAGGGCTGGTTTATTTCAACTGCTGATTGATCACCAGCAGGATTTAATGCAATATGTTACACGAAAAGATGCTGATTCTAAAATCACCTGTATAGATTCATTATCAGTGTACGTACATGTTTTAATGTCATATGTAGAGAGGAAATTGTCAACATATTAAGACCATGAAGTTAAACCATCACTGGGGTCATTATTACAAACAGCTCTGCTGCAGAGTCAGACACATGCCAGCAGTGATCCAGTGACCACACTGCAGACCATGCTGCTGCTGCATATCAAAGCACCACCAGCATGCACTGGACCATTAACATCTGATAAACCAGAGCAGCAGAATATCAATTGAACATAATAAGCATGACTCAGCATCTTTTTCCTCTGCTAAGATTCATAGTCTCTTGAATCAGCATGCAGCAGCATTGATGTGTAGCTGCAACAACAGTGAACTCTTAAGAGAAGAAACTGTTCTGTAATTCATTCATTCACATTATTACTGTTATATCATATTATAACCAGAGGAGTCATAAAATGCTGCCATTATAATCAGATGTACTGTAGTAATACCGTAACTGCAGAACAGCAGAGGTAAGTCTTGTTTATGAGGATTTATTGGGAAGTACAGATCAATAAGAGTTGGTAGCAATCACAGTGTGGTGCCTGTGGCGTAGTGGAGCTGCTGGTACCTGGCCCGCACATCTGTGCGTCACCGTTAGAGTCGTCTGAGGAAATGAGCTGCAGGAAGACAATGAGAAAGTACATTTGTTTCTTTTCTGCCAGTTATTCATTTAACAAAACTGTTTTCATTTATATGTTTTAGTTTTATTCGTGTGGTAGAGAGGAGGCTTTAAACACTGCATCTTTTATTTCTATCATGTTAAACTGCAGTTTCTAGTTTCCTCATAACACCTCATGAACCCCATGATTCCCAACAGACATGATTTCTTTGCGCATAATTAGCTCCACTTTAATAAAGGAGTCCCTTAGATCCCATGTTATTAATGTTTCGAGGCCGTGTTAAAACCTCCCAGTCACTCTAACATTTATAGAAAAAAGCTAATGTGACTTTAAAGCTTGTCTTTAGCCTCGCTTGTCTTTTTTTTTTTTTAACATTTTTTGTAACAGTTTTCCTTGAATTTACATACGCACATTTACATCTATGAGCACATTAAAGTTTCCATGTGAGTGCAGGAGAGGGATGTCAAAGAGCCTTCAGTGCTAAGTAGAGTTAATTATGTTTATGAATCATTCTCTCTGTGTTCTGAATAGCATAACTTCTCTTTTTACTATCAGCACGTACTGCAGCTGCACTTGCAAAGTATGCACTCCTGCATGGAGTATTTATAGAGTACAACTCGGACATACAGCATTGTCATAACCTTGTGCCTTGGACTTTGACTCGGGCGCTACCCGACTCGAGATTATGTCAGTCAAATCAAATTTGGCCATTTATGTGAATATTCAACAATTTGTCACTGTTTTTTTGTTTTGTTTTGTCCATGTAAAGTTTGAAAGTTTGAATGGGCTTAGCGGGTTCTTCAGTGTATAGTTGTTATGTGTAACAGAGACTCAAACAAAAGCCAGATACTGTGTTGTATTAAGTTGCTGTGAGCTGTAAATTCACTACTCCCAGGCAGAAGAGAGAAGATAATGTTATTTCGGAGTCTTGCGGTGCAAAGTTTCTCCTCCTCTGTGCCACTGCATCACACCCGCAGCCGTCTGTAGTAAGGAGTGGTGTGAAAGTCTGCAGCAAAATCTGAGGACCAAAAACGTCCCCAGAAATATGTTGCACTACAGAAGCGCATTGCATTCACTAAATAAATGAAAACAAAATTGACATATTATCTCGTAATTACGAGATCTTATGTCGTCATTATGACATCAGGATCTCGTAATTATGACTTATCTCAATGCGCTTCTCGTATTCTACAGATATAATGTTTTTATTCTGAAAAACACTGACCAGAAGTACCGTTGTCGTGTTTCCACAGTGGACTAACAAATCAGCTAACGTTAACGTTATTACAGTATCAGCGAAAGGACTTATTGTAGTATGACATCAGGATTAAGTAATTACCAGATCTTATCTCGCATTTACGACATAAGATCTCATAATTACGTGATGAATTGTCGATTTTTTTATTCATTCAAGGACTGCAGTGCGCTTCCATACTGCACAGCACACTGACTTGCAAAAAAACTTCAACTGCTTGACTTGAAACAATCTGAGTCGACTGAAGGGTCTCCGACTGATGATTCGAATCTCTGACTTTCAAGGGGCAGCCCTAACTTTGACCCTCTTGAATAATGTTTTAACTTCACATTACCGTGGAGATAAAACACAATGCTAGAGGTGGAGATGAACCTGGAGAGCTCAGCTGTTGTTCCTTTGCAATGTATGTTAATATTCCTATTATTACTGTTCCCCTTAATGCTCTGACATGCGTCACTGAGGCTTCTGTCAGCTGTCAGTGAGCTGTCATCTGTTTGTGGCTCAGTCCATGTGACGTATCTTCCGCTGCACTGAGGATTGTGGGTCAGAACAGCCAGAACAGCATGCTGCCTTGCACTCTGCAAAATGCGCCTGGATGCAGTAAAACATCCTGGTATTTTTGGCAAACTGCATTTGACACTGGAATGCACAGTCTGTCTTGCTTAGTCACACTGTCTCCTTTTTTCTTTTCCTCTATTGACTGAATTGATGTCCCGTTTCACTGCTGTCAAATTTTGGCAGACGCTGGTCTCTATGGATTTTGGCATGTGTCCCTTATCTTGTTAGCAGAGCCTTCAGTATCTTTGGCAAAAGTGAGGAATTTTTCTGTGGGAAGACTTCCTGTTTTTAGTGGGTTATGTATGGTTGTGAAAAAGCATTCATCGATATGCTTTATTTCTGTGTATACAGTAAGTTTATATACTGTATCTGTTATATGTGTTGCTGAGATTATATTGATGTGGCTGTGCTGGCTATCTAACTTGTCAGCTAGGTGTCAGTAGCAAGCTAATGTTGATCAATATGGGTAAATCACACTGAATCACTTTAACCCCTGGGCCTTACTGGAGCTGTGTGATTGTGTTTCACCATTTCGCCTCCTGCTGTTACAAAATGAAAAGTCTTGTTTGAGTGTGAGGGGGCAGCTTGTATTAATGTATTATTTCATTCTCTCAGTGAGGGTGCTACTGACATTTTATTATAGTTATTATATTTTATTATATTGCAGTTTGTTAAGGCTTGATAATGCATCTGGAGAAAATCTGCAGGGTTCACGTGGACAGTGCATTCACACACACACACACACACACTCAGGATTTTCACTGAAGCATGACCCGACGCTCTTAAACAAATCTCTGAGGAAATAAAAAAAAGAGGTCAGTAGATTGAAGTGACATCAAACATTCATGACAACATGACCGACATTAAAGGCTTCTGTCATCTGCCGTTATGAGCCACTGCCCCTCTGTGGACTCTGCGGGTTATTGCAATAACAATCATGTGCCTCAGATGTCCCCGCACAATAACCAGGTCTGTTTTGTTTTGCTCAGGATATATCAAGTTATCTCACTGATGTGATTTCACCGTTATTGCATTATATCAGTCCTTCATGTTCACGTCGATAAAAGAAAGGGATAGGTTTGTTCAGTGATGTAGATGAATACAGATTTATGACCTGCGTCCAGTAGCACATTAATTTAATAAATTACTTCTTCTTATCATTTGTTATCATTGTAGATTCGGTCTTGGAAAACAAATGTTCTTTTCTACTGTTGTTTTGTGTAATTTATGCTCTTTTGTGACATGTTTTACCACGGATACAGTACTCTACATTTTTATGTGCAAGAAAAAAAGGCATACATCCATTATTTTTTCTCAGTTTAATAATGTATTTTATTTAGAAGCCCTTTCATAGCACTCAAGGACACCTTACAAAAAAAAATAAAAAAAATAAAATCAAACTATTCCGTATTATACAATAAAAGTTAATAAAACACAACTAGACAAAGATCGTAATTATAAATATTAGGTATAAAATAAGCACTGTAAGGTCATCATCACCTTAGGTCACCATATGTGTCTCCATTAAATCAGACCAAATAAGCCGGCTTGAAACAGGTGTGTTTTCACAGATGGGATTTGAAAGTGGACAGGGAGTCAGTATTGCGAATATTGTAGCTCACAGTACAGTAGATTTCACATTTTCATTCCATTCACCCACATGCTGAAACAGGAACACTAAAATGTAAAATAACATACTCCTCTCTCTCTGTTTCAGACCGGCCGCCTGGACTCTCATCACCCAAAAGTGTGCGGCCACCAAGGCAACGTTCTGGATATCAAGTGGAATCCCTTCTTTGAAAACATCGTAGCGTCCTGCTCTGAGGACACCTCGGTACGTGTCCCACTTACTTTCATTTGTAACGTCTGCTTTTTACCAAACAGGTCGGCTCAGACTGATTATAGAAGGTAATGGTGCTGAATGACTGTGAGGCTTTGAAGATGTGAAACACACACTGTATCTGTGAAATCTTGAGGCTGTGTGATGCTGAGGTCGACAGCCGCTGGGCCAGAAGGCAAAGAGGTCATCAAATACTGGACACAAGCCTGTGATTGGATTTCAGCTGGCAGCTGCTCTGGTTGTTGTTGTTGTGAGCCAGTGGCCTGAAAATGGCAAATGACAGATGTGGAATCATAGACTGTAAAAATAATAAACAGAGTCATCGTAAAGTCACCGAGTGGTTTATGGACTTACATTTTGAAGCCTGGAGTTTGTATTTTTTCTGTCTGTATCTTGCTTTTCTGGATCCAGAAGTGACTCTGTAAACATGTTTATTTCTGCTGTAAAGTTCGGTGTTTTAAAATGGAGGCTGATGATTTTTGAGCCAGCCTCAAGTGGCCATGTGAGGAACTGCACTAATTTGGAACTTCCGCATCGGCTTCATTTTTCACTCCTGGCTGGTTGCTGTTTGTGTGAAATAAGAAATACACAAATCCACTAGCTGTTCAGTAACAGATTACATAAATGACATCATACACAATGTCAAATGTAATCAGTATTAGTCTTAATCTCAGATAGTCAGAAATAGAAATACTGGGAATCTGTAGGCCTTTTTTCCCAGTGCATGCAGCTGTTACATTACTCTGCTGAGCATCGTAAAGACATAGTAGCACTGTGCCCTGTATAGTACTTTCACTAGTTGATGGATAATCTCCTCTGGTCGAACACAGAGCCTGCGGCCATCGCTGTAATCCAGTCTAATCCTGATGCAATGGGCTACATTGATACTGTGCTGTTTTTGATCAGAGGGATCTCTAGCTGTGTCACACTGATTGTAGTTTATATTAGAGACAAATATGAAGTGGCCTCTGACAAAAACATAATACTTATTGACCCATTTTATAAAAATGTGTGTGTGTGTGTGTGTGTGTGTGTGTGTGTGTGTGTGTGTGTGTGTGTGTGTGTGTGTGTGTGTGTGTGTGTGCTTTATAACAACCCGGACACACTGTGTATTCCTTTATACTCATTCTGTTTATGTGAACGTGGCAGGTGCGAGTATGGGAGATCCCAGAGGGCGGTCTGAGGCGCAACATGACGGAGGCGGTGCTGGAGCTGTATGGCCACAGCAGACGGGTGGGCGTGATCGAGTGGCACCCCACCAGCAGCGGCATCCTTTTCAGTGCTGGCTACGACTACAAGGTACCACATCAGTGACGAGTAACCAAGCTTGAATCAACACAGTACAGTGACAGCAGCATGAACATCACCTGCACAGTGTTTCAACTAACATAAAACACATGTTTAAAGAAATATTCTCATAGATACTCATTACATTTTGTAAATTTGTGTTATTTAGCTCATTCAGGAGTAACAGCAACTACACCACCATGAGACCATCAGCAAGAATACTGGCTGTTTCTATATAGTTATTCTTAAAGGGACAGTTCACCCCAAAATCAAAAGTACATGTTTTTTTTCTTACCTGTAGTGATATACTGATCTAGATTGTTTTGGTGTGAGTTGTTGAGTGTTGGAGATATCGGCCATAGAGATGTCACTGTCTCTTTCGAGAAATCGCGACCTGTTAACTCAAGATGATTCGCAGACCTTGCTGCGAGCAGTTTCACATAGGGACTATTTTCCCTCTACCAAACTACACTCTCCAACCATATGACTGTGCAGAGGGAAGCGTGCATCGACTGCTAGCTTACCTAGCACCACTGAACTAGCTAATGTTACAGCCTAGCCGAGGAGGACACTATTTATGCTGACATCTTTCATTAGCTCAAGCCTCTTGTTCATGAGTAGACGCACACTTCCTTCCGTGTGGTGATTCGCTTGGAGGGTGTAGTTCTGTTGAAGGCAAATAGTTCCTACATTAAAAACAATGATTTGTTGCAGCGCTGTGATTCAACTAAAGCACTGATGAGTGATTTTCAAACAACAGAATTGTAATATTTAGCCTCTATTGAAACCATGAGACATGCTTCTTATCTCACTGCAGATATCAGCGGAGAATACTGTCTGATATTAGTAGTCGCACACAAAAGCAAACTCAGATCCTTTTCATGAGCTCACAACGTAATAACATCACTGATTCAAGCACCTCAGCATAAACAGCTCTACCCAAACAATCCCTCCTGACTGTGTCAGATCCTGATCTGGAACCTGGAGATCGGAGAGCCGGTGAAAATGATCGACTGCCACACCGACGTCATCCTCAGCATGTCCTTCAACACAGACGGCAGCCTGCTGGCCACCAGCTGCAAAGACAAGAAGCTGCGTGTCATTGAGCCGCGCTCCGGGGCCGTCCTTCAGGTCAGCAGGAGGGAGTGGGTATTTTTGTGGGAGTGTGCATATTTAGGGGACAACTGTTTGTGTTGAAAATATCCTTTACTAAAAATGATTCTACTCAGGCAATTATTAATTGTGACCTTATAAACACAAAAGTATGTGTTCTTTTGTTGAGCTGTTTTCCATGGTTTCGGCCCCCTAGTTCAAATTAGGAGAAACTTATATTAGATATATTTTAGGATATAGAGTACCTCTAGCTTTGTGACAAAAGCTTCAAGGAGGCACTGTCCTGTTTCAACAATGCCTCCACCCCTAATGTTAGGTTCATAAAGAAATTATTTTCCCAGTTTGGTGTGGAAGAACCTGACTGGCCTGCACAGAGCCCTGATTTCAACCCCATCCAGCACCCTTGGGAAGAACAGGGTCAGAGACACTGAGCCAGATCTTATCGCACAATATCAGTGCTCGACTTCACTGATGCTCGTGTTGCTGAATGGGAAAAAAAATCCCTGCTGCAAAAATCTTGTGGAAGGCCTGAAAGCAGGAGACTGGAGGCTGATACAGCAGCAGATTGATGCTGATGGCTTTAAAATCACATGTTTAACAATCAAATATTGTGTAACGTTCAGGCTCTCCACTCATTATTTCGGCTGTATTGTCTCCTTAGTCCTTCGGCAGGCCTTTTACCTTCAGGTCTTTGGAGAAACTCCAGCTCCATGAGGATACGTATTCAGTTTTTAAAGCCAAAACTTTGGTCACATTAATTTCTGTCTACACAATAATAATTTTCATTTCATTTCATTGCTGCTAATTAAAATCTTTACTTTATCTTTACCATTGTTGGCTGTGGTATTTAATTTAAAAAGTAAATGAGATATAATAATATTGATGCTGGTAAGCCAAGGTTCTAGAGTAACTATAAAAACCATGTATTGAATAATTAAAATGTTATGCCATTAAAGTATTGGAGGGTTGCCCGTTATAGAGCCATATTCTGTCTGTCTTGTCAGAACAAAATAATAGTCACAAGATTGAATAATTAAAATACTTTAGAGAATGAACTTGAGGCGCATGTACCATTAAAGCTTTGTTTTTGTGCGTTGCTCCGACAGCAAGCCAGCTGTAAGAACCACCGTGTAAACCGAGTGGTGTTCCTGGGTAACATGAAGCGACTGCTCACCACAGGGGTTTCACGCTGGAACACCCGGCAGATCGCTCTCTGGGATCAGGTCAGACAACACCTCCATATGGCTCGTGCATGTAATGCCAGAGTGGGTGGAGCCTGTGTGTGTATTTAATTCCTTGTGTGTGTGTGTGTTGCTCTTCCCAGGAGGATTTGTCCATGCCAATTGTGGAGGAGGACATAGACGGCCTCTCAGGACTGTTGTTTCCCTTCTATGATGCCGACACGCACATGTTGTACCTGGCAGGCAAGGTCAGCACCGACCCCATCTGTGTCGTAACTGCTGTAGTATTTATCAGATTTACCAGATTTGGATCTAAATGTAAAGGAGTTGTTAATGACATTTAATGTGAATGTTTGTGCATATGAGTCCCTGTTAGTGTGTCCCTCTGGATAGCTAACCGCTGCCAATCTGCACTGCACTCACCAGGCAGTTACCGCTGATATGGGAGCAGCCATGTAACAAAAGCCAACACCCACCCTCCGCTTTCCCCCAGGTTAACAATGTAAGCTCGGTCAGCACTGTTGCCATTGTTAGCACTGTTTTAGCTGCTAGCACCATTAGCTGCTAGCCACCGGCTCAGCCAACTCCATGTGAAGAGCTGTATGTAGACAGCTGAATCAAACTCTGACTCACACACTCTGAATGTCGTATACAGCTCCTTTAATTTTTCTACTATGAAGGGTTTGTATAGGTTAGTATTCATCTTTTTATAATTAAAGATGTTTGTACACTGATAATAACAAGTGTGTAGGAGAGGTACAGGCATTTACAGACCCAGGAGAGACGATTGAAATTGTCACCTGACTAGATAGATAACAGGGTGTAAACAATCAGTACAAATTTAATATGGCAAATACCAAATAAAATAATAAGCTATACAGGTTATACACAATGGCCTTTTTAAAGTAACAACAACATACATGCATAATTCAAATTAATAGTTTCGTAAGAATGTCGCCATTTGGCATCCCATCAACAAAAATGTAGAGGAGCAGGAAGTGCCTCATAAATAAACGTAGCAAAAAGGTCAATGTCAATGTTTTATGCCTTATATTTGATAGGGCTGCACAATTAATAGAAATATTTATCAAAATCACAATACTATCCACTCTGCTGATTTATTCCCAAATAAGTAACGTTATCCTTATCGTCTTTCTCTTGGTTGCTTGCCATCTGCCTGTCACTGTTTGACAGTGACACAGGCTTTCAAAATAAAAGTATGACCAAAATATGAAGATATAGATTGATGTTTTCACTTTGCATCGATGACATTGGATCATTGAATCAATCGAGCCAGATCGATGGATCCTGACACCTAGTACAGACCCCAGAAAAATCACACCATAATTTTTTTTTCTTTTTCAGTGAAAATGAAATGCAAAAATTATGACTCATATCGCTTCATCTTTTTTTTTTTTTTCTTTGAATATTATGCAGCCTTAATATTTGATTTGAAGCTATTTTTTACCAGCTGTACTTGACAAGTTGTTTCTACAGGTCGTTTTTCAATCTGTGTCAGATACGTGATCAAGTTTGGGCGACTGAAATGTGATATCATTATTAATCTTGTCTGTAAATGTAAATCAGTTTGCAGAGCGACATTCACAATATGAAAGTTATTGTTAAAATATTCAATACTTAACACTTTGAAACATCCTTCAATTATCTGTCATCACTTTAGTTTCAAAGTCACATGTTTCACACGTACTGCACTGCGTCTGAGAAATGCTTGTTATTTATAATATCAGTCTTGAACTGGTAAGATAGTTGCTCTCAAAGAGATGAATTTTTACTTTTCTCATCATCAGCAGTGCCCTCCTTTCATTTGAAACAAAGTGGTTTAAAACATTTAAAGAAACATTGAAATAATTTAAATCTAAAACAGTACAGTTTATTCTTAGAATTGGAGCACAGCACCAAATAAGACGAGGCTGTAGTTAATGCATTGAAAGTGCAGTCAGCGATTCTAACCTAATACGCTTTGTCAGACTCAGCAAATATCTCCTCACTGACAGAGAGCTGCATGTTCAGCCATGACTCTGTAAATAACAAACAAACAAAATTGCTCGAGCACTGAGCCACACAACCATATCATGATGTGCACAGGACAGGGAAAGGCCGTGGATGTGCTGTGTAAAGAGAAGGGCAGTGGGAGCAAGAGGGACAGTAAATCTGGCGCATGAATGTCAACAGTCTTTCTCCAGAATCACTGACTCCACCTTTAAGAAGCCTGATGTGAAAAACATGACACAGTTGAAACTTTGAGGAGCTACGTGTTGAGCTGTTCTGTAATTGCCACATTCTGGTGCCTTGGCAGGGGGACGGCAACATCCGTTACTTTGAGATTACCACAGAGAAGCCGTACTTACAATACCTAATGGAGTTCCGGTCCCCGGCACCACAGAAAGGACTCGGTAAGTCATTTGTTGATGAACAATATATGAGCTCTCCTGCTGAGAGCAGAGAGACACATCCAAACCACTTCATGAGCAGTCCGTAGAGACGGGAGGGAGGGGAGGGGGGGTCACTCATCTGAAAGTGGTGTTGCATGGCTGAAAGGATGACACTCATTGAAGGGAAAAAGAGCCAGATGAATTTAAATATCCCCTCGCTGTAGTTTTATGAGCTCCACATTCTGGCTGTCGTTTTGCAGCAGGTTGATGTTTTTCTCCTGTTGATGTGACTCCAAAATAGCCATGAATTCTGGGAGGAGATGTCATGTTGTCAAAACGGTTGTGGCACCACATGCTCTCTTGTTTTTGTCTGCAGGTGTGATGCCAAAGCACGGGCTGGATGTGGGAGCTTGCGAGGTGTTCCGCTTCTACAAGCTCGTCACCCTGAAGGGTTTGATTGAGCCCATTTCCATGATTGTGCCAAGAAGGGTGAGCAAAATAATGAAATGAACTGATTCTACTCTGTTCTCTCATTATTAATCATTTCTGCAATATGTCACATTCATCTAGCACATAATGGGTTAGAGGGCCATTAAGGTTTTGTCTGACTTTAATCAACTTCTCTAAGATATACAGTATTCTGGCATGTAATGAACAGAAGCACACAGTGTGTAAGCTGGCTAATCAGAGCTGAGAGCAAACAAGGACAGAGGTAATTAATCCCAACACAAGAGGATCATTTTTCATTTACTGGTTTCACTTTGGAACAAATGTGTCGGTGGTCTGCAGCAAAACAGAAAGAAGAGGACAGTAAGTGCTCGCTGAGGCAGTGGTGTGCATAAAACATCTTTTCAAACCCATGCAGAGAGGTCACATTTCATGCTTAGAAACAAAGAAAGCTTCTTTATATGGAATAATATTGGTCCAGGCATAAGGAGAAATATTACAAGAATGAAATCGAAAGGTTGAGGATGAAGTCAAACTTTCAGCACTAATGTCAGGCATGAGAAAAAATATATTACAGGAGAAATATGTATATATACATTTACATATGAATGAATTAACTTTATTCATATAGCACCTTTCGTGCACAGAATGCAGCACAAAGTGATTTAAAATCCAGCGGCAGAGCCAAACGGCAAAGAAATAAAATCATACACTCATTCAAGGAGAAATAAGAAGAATACATAAATTAATTAATTAATCAACTAATTAAAAGAACATTTTAAAAAATATTAAAACACGTAGCTGCATTGTGATTCGTTACAGTCGCTTCAATGTTAAGAATAGTGAATTGTAAGAAGTAAGAATAAGAGAAGAAATACAAGTATGTAAATATAAAGCAATAAAATAAAAATGTTATAAAATAAAATAAAATAGAAATGAAAATGTACATAAAAATAAAAAATAGAATGAGAGTGCAGTGTTTAACACTAGTACTTTGGATATAAAAATATTAAAAAATAAAATATACTGTATATCGTCACTATGGTGAGGCTGTCAGTGTGAAATGTAACTACAATATAAACATCAATAGAACAAACAAGAATAGAATAAAAATGACATAAGAAATATGTACAGTTATGTGCGTAATAAAGTCGGATACTGAAAAATATTGCAGCAGTTTAATAACTGCACCCAAGAGAAACTTGTGAATAATAAATTCAGATGGTGAATAAAGTCCAGTTGCCAGTCTGAGGGAGGAGCTGTACATGTTTATAGCCACGGGCAGGATTGACTTCCTGTGGCGCTCTGTGGTGCATCTCGGGGGAATGAGTCTGTCACTGAGTGTGCTCCTGTGTCCGACCAGCACATGGTGGAGAGGGTGGGAGACTTTATCCAAGACGACATGTATCTTAGACAGCTCTAGTCCTGCTCTCTGACACTGCCACCAGAGAGTCCAGCTCCGCCCCCACGACGTTCAGGATCAGTTTATTCAGTCTGTTGGCCTCTGCTACCCTCAACCTGCTGCCCAGCACACAACAGCAAACAGGACAGCTCTGGCCACCACAGACTCATAAAACATCCTCAGCATTGTCCAGCAGATGTTGACGGACCTCCTCAGAAAATGGAGGCGGCTCTGGCCCTTCCTGTGAGGGCTCCAGTGTTTTTGGACCAGTCCAGTTTATTGTCCATATGCACTCCAAAGGTTTGAGTTGTTTAAAATTTGTCATTTCAAACTATCCACTGAGCCAGCAGGTCAGATATTTAAAGACAGGGTTTTCCATATTTTGCTTATACATATATATATATAGTCTTCCAACCCTTGAAGCACTTTTACACTGTTTGCCTCATTCACCTACCACACACATTCATACACTGGTGGCTGAGGCTACAATAAAAGATGCCACCTGCTACTCAGCTTAAACATTCACACGCACTCACACATTGTTGGCACAGCCGCAATTTGGAGTTAGGATACAGGATACTTGGACATGTATCATATGCCTGGTCCTAATACTCTTCTGTATGTTTTAGACACTGTTGGAAGAGTTATTTTCCCAGATGCCAAATCTAATCGATATGATAATAATGTATGTGGTGTTTTCTGGTTTACAGTCAGACACATACCAGGAGGACATCTACCCCATGACAGCAGGAACAGAACCTGCGCTGTCTGCAAGTGAATGGCTGGGCGGGATTAACAGAGGTAAAATAACACACACACTGGATTGGTTGATGCCTCTTTGGTGATTTATGAAACAACCTTTTAACAGAAGCCATTTGTAGGGAAAAGATCTAAGTTTAATACCAACATGTTACCCTGCATTTGGTGATGTGATGCTCTGGAAGTCATCTCTTAGTCGTGACAGATATTTGAAAACAAAGCTACAGTAAAACATGGCGATAAAATACAGTTATCGTCAATCACTGTCATTATTTCTTTTTCACTGCCATCTCTTCATACTGTCACTTTTATAGGGAGCTGGACCAACACAGAGCAATACTAGATTGATCTGGTGGTCTGTGACGGACCTGGGCCTCTCTGTGCCTTGTGTTGGTTTTCACATGAGAGTTTTTGCGTACTTTGTCCAAACAGACCCAGTCTTGATGTCTCTGAAGGACGGTTACCACCGACCAAACCAGTTAGTGTTCAAGGCCCCAGTGAAGGAAAAGAAGAGCGTGGTGGTGAATGGGATCGACCTGCTGGAGAATGTGCCGCCCAGGACAGAGAACGAGGTGAAAACAAAAAACACCTTCTCAAAATTTGCTCTATAAACATCTAATTTTCCTACTGGTATGCCAAAGTGTATTTGTTACATGCTCGAGTTTTTCTTTTTCTTCCCGTAGCTCCTGCGGATGTTCTTCCGGCAGCAGGAGGAACTGCGGCGGCTGAAGGAGGAGCTGACCACCAAGGACGTGCGAATACGCCAACTGGAGCTGGAGCTCAACAACCTGAAGAACGTTAGCCCCAACAACGTCTGACCTCTCAGCCTCCGGGACTGGCAAAGCTGCTTCCTTTGCCCCCAAATCTGACCTCCAACAAGCTTCTGAGCCCTCCTATGCCTCTCTTTTGATATATCATAACTTCATTCCTGCTGCCCTGCATAGTGCACACAATAATACGATAAGTGTTGGATAATGTCTTAACTGGTGCAAATACTGGAATAATGTAACAATGATGAATATGAGAAGTGACGGAGGCGAGGCAGTGTTCATGGATCGGCACCTTAACATGAAATCAGTAATAGGAAAAGGTTTGCGATACAATCCATTTAGGTATTATCTGTTTCTACAACTTAATATTCTCGATCTAGCACATTCTCAAGTGTTATGATCTGTTACTGCATATTTTCTGCCCGACCTCCTGGGTGTTTGTCTCACTGTGCCTACCCAGTCATTCATGTGGCGATACCTTGATCACCACACAAACAAACCCTGCACTCATCCTCATGTAATGACCAAACCACCATCTAGTTCTAGTTTTCGCTGGGGCAAAACTGGAGGATAGAAAGACTGTCACTAGCTCCTGTTTCTCTTCCCCAAGGCCTTACACCCTGCTGCAGACACAGTTTGCAGCGAGCTGCAACATCATCTCAAAATGGCTGACACGTGAAGTACTTTGGCACCTGACAGACGAGACGAGCTCCTGCAGACGAGGATCGTGTTTTTCACAGAGCTGCTCCACTTTTTTTCTCACGTACAGATGGTGTTAGCCATAAATTTACTTTACAATACTGACATATAGCTACTCAAATGCAGTTTTTCTTCCCAAGGAGAGTTGACGCTCTAAGTTTTTATATTTTATTGAAATAGTGGTAAAGCAGCAGGAGAGACATGGATCCAGAGGTGTGGACTTGCGTAACTACTCGAATATAGTCTCAAGGGAAGCTTTGCTGGCTGTTATTGGTTTTTAGGGCTAATTTTGAGGACGGAGGGGTAATGTATATTTGCTTCTATTTATTTGTCACATTTTACCTTTTTAGCTGATAACATGTGTATTTGTTAATCCCACTGTTTTTGTGTGACGTGGCTGCGCAAGTACTGATTGTGAAGCTTGATAGATTCTGCTGAATGTTTGCGGTTGAAATGGTGCAAGATTTGTGTGAAACTGTACCGTACATGGTATTAGTCTGACTCCACCCTGACATAACTTCAGATAAGGTATAAACATATAATCTTGCCTTTTTCCTAACAGTGCAGAAAACTGTAATAATAACCTTCCTTTTACATTTAAACTACGTATATCACTATTAGTGAGATGTGTTTACTTGTAGATGTGTTTGCTCTAGAGACTCCGGGTCATCTGCCTCTCCTTCTCCACATGTACCATCAACACACTTTGGCTAAATTGAAATTTAAATGCCTCTGTTTTAACATTTAACAGTTTTCCCCCTCAGTTTGAACTTTAAGAGAAGTGGCCACTGGATTAACATTTGTTGGATCTGTTATGCCAGCCAGGTTCAAGCAGCTACCACAGAGATTCTGCTAAATGTGTCTTTTAACCCAGGCCCAAACACACTCAGCCTCGTCTTACCAATGATTCTACTCATGATGGACTGAGAAAAGGAGAAAGATTAGCAAGAGTGGAATTTTTACTCCGAGTAAATAGAAAGTAAGTGAAGGTCACGTCCTCCTGACGTGAGGACATAAAGGTTTACAGCTTCAGTTAAAAAAAATCAGAAAAAAACATGAACTGTTTCAATGTAGACTTGAACTACAGAGAAGTTTATGCTAAATGAATATGTGTCTTGCAGGGAAAATAAAAGGTTACAGTGAAAGTAGACAGTGGGCAAAGGATCTACCAGAGAAGGATCAGCAGCAGTGGAGAGACAGGTGAAATTATGGCTGGAGTTGTGTTGTTAGGTTTTCTTGTGCAGGTGTACAGAGGAGTGAAATCAACCACTTAAAGGAAAACTTTGGTATTTTTCAACCTGGACCCTATATTCCCATGTTTTGTGTCCAAGTGACTGATGGGAGCAACAATTTTTGAAATTGGTCCAGTATCGAGCGATAGGGCTGAAAACGGCAGCAACAAAACAGGCTGCAAACATTCGGGGCAACATCAGACCAATAATGTACGTCCTCTAAAAGGTGCTTGTTTTGCCACTGACAGGCTGAGACTGTTATTAGAAGTGTCTGACAAAGAAAGAAAACTTTATTTTTTAACTTTTGGTCTGTTTGTTATTATGTCAAATAAAGTCCGCTCAATAAAAGTGTCATTATGAAGTCTTGCAAGTTGAGTTGTCGCAGGGAGACGGTAATAAACAGAGTGGATCAAGTGAAAAGTAAATGTTTTATTTCTTTGTCAGACACTTATAAAACAATCCGAGTCTGTCAGTGGCAAAGACAAGCACTTTAAGTCGACGTCATTGACAGCGCATTATTACCCTGAGGATTACATTGCAGCCCGTTTTGAAGCTCTTGTTGAACACTGGACCAATTTCAAAAACCGTTGCTCTCATTAGATACTTTGAAACACAAACATGGGCAAATATGGTCCATGTTGAAAAATAGCAACATTTTTCTTTAACTGGTCAGTTTTTTGGGAAGGTAGAACAGGACAGAAAGGCTTTTGGGATTTAAAAATGCTTGACAGCCTCTTTTTACAAATGCTGAAAGGAATTTTGGCTCCAACAGACCAGTGTTACCCCTACTTAACTGTGCTATATTTGGTCTTTGGTAGTACTGTAAGGCCTGGTCCACACATACACGGGTTTGACTGAAAACATTTTGGCCTTAAACTGCATTTTGGGTCACTGAAAACAGACTGTTTGTAAAAAGGATCAAAAGTGATCAGAAACTCTTCAGTGTTGACGTGTCGACAAGGAAAACTTTAGGTTACTTGCGAAAGAGAACTTAGGTTCTCGCTTGTAACATCAGAGTGTGCGCTGTTATCTCCTTTACCTATTTATGAGTGATCACAAATGAGGCAATAAGGCTGCACAATATGCAAAAAAACAAAAATATATTGCAACTATTTTGGCAAATACTGTGATTGTGATGAGTCACAGTTTTAGTGGGAGTGGTGATTTTTGCATTTCATTCTCAATGAGAAAAATCTAAAAATTATGTGATTGTTGTTGGGGTCAGTACCAAACAAGCATGTTCCTTCACATCTGAAATATGGTTTGTAGGCAGGGGCATCTCTGCAGCACCACAGTTCTTGATTTATAAAGGTAGGTTGTGACACATTTTACCCATATCAAAAAATTGCAGCTCCTGTGATTTGAATATTGCCATTTTAATAATATCTCGATTAATTCTGCTGTTACTACCAGGGCTTTTTTAACATGTTTACACATACATGCACAGTCACTCTTCAACTACACTGAGGAACAGAGGTGTCAGAATGTGCTTCAGAGGTCACAGCTAGGATTCTGATTGGCTTACAGCTTCTTCTTCTTACCGTGGCTTTAGGGTTGGGGTTTTATCGGCACGCTTTTGACAACGTTTCAAGTGTGTGTGAACAGGATTCTTTTTGAGAACAAAGGTGGGAAAAACCCTTTTTTTTTTTTTTTTTTAAAGTACTTGTGTACGTGTGGACTAGGCCTCAGTCTACTTGTCCAGTGTAGAGTAAACAGTATCACATCTCAGTCTGCTGGAAAATGCCTCCTGGATTAGTTTTAAATCATCATCAGTATCTCATCACTTGAACCTGGAATACACGCTTCACCATTTGACTTGTCTGTGTTGTACAAGGACCACAAACTTCAAAACATATATAAAAGGGATTTATTGAAGTGAATGGGAGGGAGAAAGAAACAATTTGGCTGATGACAGTGGATTTAACATAGAGTGAAAAATCACTGAGGTAGGCCAATTTGACCATTACTTATAATAGTGAAAAACAAAGTCCAAATAACTGACCGTTTTCCAGAGTTTACACTTTGAAACAATAAATTTTCAATGCACATAAGTTGCGGTTGTAACCTCCAGTTATATCAAGCACTTCTCTACACTACCACCACAAATTCAAACATTGCCACCTGTGTGTCACAGAAAAGAACATGGAGAAAAGCGATAATGAGATTTGATGTTGAACATTTCTCTTTATGGAAAGATTATGCATACAAAGTTATGTTCAAATCCAAGAAATTTCACACTGCGTATTTTAGATAAAGCAGCATACATATTTAATATCTTATTACAATTCATAGTTTCACCTCAGATGTCTGTTCAATGTCTGCCATCATCAAAGAGAATACAAAAAAATAGATTTGGTCATTATTTACAAGAACACGTAATTTCCGAACTATCAAAGCTGAGGGTTTAAGGAGGAGGAGCAGCTTTGACAAGGGCAGACATTTTTTTGCTATGATTTAAAAATATGCCCTGTGAGGGTCACACTGTGCATGTTCAGACAGAAGTTTCACACCAGGACAGCAGAGAGTATTGGCATACTGGTGACACTACAAATACATAACTTACATTAAAAAATAAAAAGAAAAGTACGATGCAAAAATAAGTTTAAGACGAGGAGAGGACAGCCATACATGAAATCCAGTAGTTGACTTTAAAATGTGTTAGACATGCACTCTTTTTTTGTTTCATTTTGTTTTTTCTTTTGAAGGGGGGGTCTTAAAATACATAAGTCATCAGAAACTGGGCTTACACAAACGGTGAGAAAAGAAAAACATTTCTTAAAAAGGTTTATCTTCGCTATTATTCGATATTACAAAATTGGCGTCCACGTAGCAGTTAAAAGTGGACTGTAAAGACTGGAACACGGGAGCATCAAAGGTACATAAATTTAACTTATTTCTCCAGACAACCCCGTCTACCTGACTGGCCAATAACAAAAACCACTCCTACTGCAATATGAAACTGGGGGAAAAATACATGGGGTTGCTGGGAAGTGACTGGGAGATACAAGTTTAAAACAGTTCACAACTTAGCTTCACGGAGACTCTCAATCGTCTTCATCTTCCTCCCCTTCTTCATCCAGTTCCCTTTTTCTCTTCTGACCTCGCTCTTCTTCTAGAAAACAAGAGTCACATTTAAAAAGGCACAACCACCACAATCATTCACATCAAATCAAAGTTTCCTGTTAAACTTCTCTTTCAGGTTTCTGCGTCATGACGACAGCAATGCTGGCTCAGACTGTGCGCAGTTTTCACATTACAAGACAAAGTTACATCGCTTTGTGATGGACAATAAAGACTTTCTGAATCAGTGGAGTCCCAAATCTATAGTGTGTACTGATTCTAAGCAGGCTGTGACAAAATTAAGGACTCTCTAAAGACCATTTATTTTTCAGTGTTGAAAGATTTTACCACACTGCGAAGTGCAAAAGAACTGGTGGAGTTTCCTGCAACTAGTGGCTGGTGATGAAACGGCTCCAGGAACATGTCAGAAGTCAAAAAGTAACTATTGGATTTTTAGCAAAACACATCTCTGTTTCTTTATTAAGTTTAATTGACAGTGTCCTCCTAAAGATGGATTTTGATTGCCTTTGCATGGTATTAGTAGTACTGCATTATGTTGTGTTCACACAGGGCACAAACAAAACAATTCAAGCAAGTGAATTACATGACAAGTCAATGTAAAGATGCGAATTCTCACTGGGCGGTGCAATGGACGTGAATTAAGCAGCGCAAATAAAGCAAGTAGCATGATTTTGCGTCATACACGTGAGAGTTGAAAAATCTGAACTTCAGCGACAGATTAGCACTGCGACGGCCTATCAGCATTGAGATCCTTTGGGGACGTATGACGTCAAGGACATAACAGTGAAAGTTCATTCATTGATTCAGCGATTTCAGGTGCGTATGAAGCAAGTCAACACGAAATATTTAAATGTCAATCTCACAAAATGCGAAAATTCGCATGCTGTTTGGTGTGAACACAACATCAGAATAAAAACAGAAACAAAAAACTAGTTTGAAAAAATGAGTTCAAACTACACCGTCCTGCAGCTCTCCTGTCTCTGTCCTAAGCTCCTCCCACCAGACAAACACAGGCATATTGTGGCACTTCATACAAAAACCCAGTGTTTGTCATACTTTGATTTATTTAATCTTAATTTGTTGTAGAGCTGTTCGCAGCACATCTGCTTGCTCACTCTCACTCCTTCACTCTGACTCAAAACCTGCCAGCGCAAACCCCAACACCAAGTGTCACAGCAGGCTGGTATCCAGTGGCAGCACCAGGTCTAACATGTAACAGCAGCAACAGAAAGTTTGCTGATCCAGCAGGGAGTCCAGTTAACCAGAGCTGGGGTTTGCACTGGTTGGATTCGGGCTGCTTCAGCTGCTGACAGAGGCTCTGTTTCTAGTGCTGCTGTCCGCTGTCCTCCCAATGAGGTGGTCTGAAGAGGCAGAGGCTCTGGCTAGCTAATGTTTCAAAATCGTGAACTTGCATTAGCTGCAGCTGCAAGTCTTTTGCTCTGGTTAGCATAAGACTAAACTATTAGGAACATTTTCTGTCCATCACTGAAATGCGTAACTGATATCTACACGAGTTTTGTTTCAGTACCGCAGACTCTGCGTCTGAATTTTTTGGGTTGCTCTGCAGTGTGTAGGCAGTAGTTGCCAATGGTGGAATAGCAACTTTTTCTGCATGCTTTTCTGCCACTGAATCAGGCTTTCACTATCTAATGGGACCACATGTGCATCTGCCTTCGTTTAACAGCCAATAGGAACGCCCTCCCTCTGTACTGGCCAAGGTCAGCAGTCACAGGCTAGTTTTTCTAAGGCCTGAAAACAGAACCAAAAGGAGGTGCAGAAGACCAGTGTGTCCACAGACCACTTGAATTACAATATGCTGAAAGGTTACTATGGGATTTTTGCCCAATGACACCAAAAATAAAACTGCCTACCCCAGCTTTAAAGGTTTCTTTTTGAGTTTTTGATCACCAGTAGCACTAAGGAGTTCATGTTTTCTCACTAGTTTGTGCAATTCTGCCTTTGCTGTGGTGGTAACACACACACAGAAGCGTGACAATGCCTAAACACATCAGTTAACTATTTAGCAAGCTTGTGTAAGCAACGTACAAAATCATTTTTTTAAAGCAGCTTTGCAAATGTTTTATGGGGAAGGAAATGCATTTAATGTGTCAGGCCTCAATGTGTTAAAAAACCATCTGTCTACAGGAAACCTTTGAGTGTGTTGAAATACTGTACACTATAAAGATTAGTATGTAGTATAGAAAATATACTAACCTTTTGATTCTATACTATAGTCTGTATACTATGACATGTAGTATGGAATTGGGGGACAGCTGATAAGTCAGTCAGCCACCATTATACTCACCCTCATCATCTTCATCGTCAACCTCCCTGTCGTTCAAATCCTCCTCCTCTTCCTCCTTTTTAAAACACAAGGTAACGTTAGCGTGGTTTTTCAGACTGAATATTTTTAACCATTAAAGAGTGCAAATCAAACTCATTGTCACCTCTCCACTTAGGTCCTCCTCTTCCTCTTCTTCATTCTCCTCTTCATCTTCCTCTCCTTCTTCCTCCTCCTCATCTCCTGGTGCTGTATCTTCATCGTACTCCTCCTCATCTACATCTGGGTGAAACCAGTTGGAGGGTGATTATTAGGCAAAATGTTCAGACACCAACATTAGCGACTTTAAGAGATGCTACAAAGAACACATGTGAAGCACTCTGGCTGTAGCCTTTAACTCACCGTCTTCATCCTCCTCGTCATCATCCAGGCCCTCTGCGTAAACCTCAGCATCAGAATCTGGTGCCTCTTTGTCGTCTTTGTCGTACCCGTCTAGGTACGTGAGCTGGGGTAGTAGCTTGAAGACGTTGTCTCTGTATTCGTTAAGGTTTGTCACTTCACAGTTAAACAGATCTAGGCTTTTCAGGGTCCCCAATTCTTTCTGTCAAAAGAAAAGCAAGGTTTCATGAATAATAACAGCAGCTTTGTGTATTATGCATTTCTCACAAAGTAATTCAGGGTCTCACTCACCAATGGTTCTATTGTGCTGAGGTCTTTAATCTTGTTGCCACTGAGGTTGAGGTGTGTGAGGTTGGGGCATTTTGCTGCCAGAACTTCCAACCCTCCTGAGATCCTGTTATCGCTGAGTTCAAGCTGTTGATCAATTAAACAATTAAAATATGCAGCAGCTTAAAGCCTTGAGTCACAGAATTGTTCTGTGCAGAAAGACACCCACCTTTTTGAGTTTATTTAGCTTCGGCAAGTGGGCAACTGTCATCAATCCAACGTTGATTGTGCTTAGAAATTCCAGTTCCTCAAACTCGTCTGTTAGACCCTCGATCTTTCCTTCATTTGAGCGACAGTTGTCTAGAACGAGTTCTTTGACCTGTGGAACAAACAAATACATCAAGTCAGTATCCATCTAATTTGGGAATTCAAAATGTGTAAAAGGTCAAATACAGAGTGCAGAAAATATGTTAAGAATGCACTGACTTCCTGCCTGGATAGAGACTGAATGTCAATTTCAATCTCTTGATAATAGTTTTGTTTTATTTGAGAGGGATACACTTAAAATTTAGCCTCTAACTTCAATTCCAAGTGAGGCTGAATGTGACTCTACTCTGTTACGTAGTATTTGTCACACTGAATTGATTCAGTTTTGGAAAGCTATTGCTCCGTTCTAGTACTCTTCCTAAGTAGACGTATTGTTTTACACAGTTAAATAAAGCGTTAAAGGAAAAAGCTAACACAGAATGATTTGCACTAATTTATTTTCAAACCTTCCATATGTAGTCAAAGTGGCTAATGGTCACTACACAGTACATTTATGTAAGTACTTGCCATTTTTTGCCACTCTATATTTCTACCACACTCAGAGGGACATATGGTGCTTTGTCCTTCAATGTACTATACACTCGTGTATATAATAATATAATAATCTGTTATAAATTTTGCTGATAATACTTATGTACTTTCAGTTAAGTAAAATTTTGGAAGCAGGACTTTTTAAATTGTAAGGGAGTATTTTTAGTGTGTGGTATTGCCATTTTTACTTAGGTAAAAGATTTACACTTCTACTGTAGGTGGAAAGCAATTAAGTACATTTACTCAAGTACTGTGCTAACGTAGTGTTTTGAGGTATTTGTACTTTACTTGAGTATTTCTCTTGTATTACTTTATACTTTTACGCCACTACAATTTGGAGGTAAATATCTCAGTTTTTACTTCACTACACTCTTTGATTTATTTAAGTTACTAGCTACTTTGCAGAGTCAAATTATTAATGCAAAATAGAAATCAAAGGATAATTTATGACCTTTTAAGTATTTTTATGAATTTTTATGACGATAACTCACATAGTCAGAAAAACTTTGGACTCTTGTGTTGGGCAGGCCTTAAATTTTGGTTGGAGTGAATGTCGGGTTGATGATATTTATATATAATTCACGTTGAGTTGACATTAACATTATGATGTTTTGCAGACGTTGGGTTCTTGTCTCCATGCCTCATGACGAAATGTTGTTATTCTACATCAAGATATCGTTTGCAAGCGACTTTTCAGAGACACTGGATTTTGGTTACTTAACAACACAATTTAAAATTAACGAAATAACAATGTCATCTGTCGTCAGTATTCTATGTTGGATTGACGCTGACATCAGGCGCTGTCCTCACATTAAATTTTGGTCACCTCACGTCACACCCTAAATTCAAATATCAATGCCAAACGACAATGGTGGCCCACTGGGACTGAAGCGATGAACACATTAATACATCAATAGTAATAATACTACTAATCAAATAATATATTTTTTCTCAAATAGTCTATTTTACATGGTGTGTACTTTTATTTCTAAAGTAGATTTTAATTCTAATACTTTTGAAATTTCACTTAAGTATAGTTTAGAATGCAGGACTTTACTTTTAAACAAGCATTTCTACTTTGTGCTATTGCTGCTTTTACTTAAGTGAAAGGTTTGAATACGTCACCCAACAGTTACATCTGCTTATGGTTTGCAATGTTTTAACAACCCCAGATGTAAATATATAGACTATATGTATATTTCAAAAATAGGAAAAGGCCTAATAATAAAAACTAAATGCTCCTTATCTAATAATCTCTTAATTCTGTTCATGCATGAAAGCCCCCAATTATAATATCACTTATCAAGGACGTAGGTTTTGTGTCATTTACGAAGTGCATTTTGTGTGACCACGTGCATACACTGAGGAGAGCACACCCGTTATCACTTTCAGATTAAAAGCTTTATATACTATATATGTTTATTGTAATTGTATTTTTAATCCGACTCTTGAACTAAAGCAGACAAATAAATGTAGTGGAGTGTAAGAGTGTAAGTATAAAGTAGCACAGCATGGAAATACTCAAGTACTAGTAATCTAGGAAAACAGCTTTGTAAGGGTAAATAAGATGCCAGAGTGCATTAAAAAAAGCATTAAAGTAGAACTGGGGGGAGGATCCCTCTGGGCCCCCTGGAGAGATTCAGGCTAAGCCCCCTCTGGCCTCACATTGTGGAAACGCCCCTGCTAACATCAACACAGCCCTGTATGAAAGCACTATATGACAGCACGTACAGTGTGATCCGTGCTTTTAACTCGGCGGATTGATATTTAAATAGAATGATGTGCGGTCACAGGTGTTCTAGAACGCGGCTCAGCCAATCAGCACCGAGCTACGAACTATTTAAAAAAAAAAAGATCCAGTCCATCAATAATCCGTCGACACATTTCAACGCTCTAGTTATCGCGATGCATTGGCTCTCCGTCCATTACGTAAATATCACATTTAACTTAATTTTCCAGTAGAAACAGTCGTTGTCGATGTTTACTTTGTTTTATTTTACGGTTGCCGCGTTAAAACGTAATATAGTGTGTGTGTGTGTGTGTGTGTGTGTGTGTGTGTGTGTGTGAGAGAGAGCGGCTCAGAGCGAACAGTCAAAACAAGTCGGAGGCAAACAGACCTACGAGTCGTGCACAGGGTCATTTGTGAGTAGGAGGGGCAGCTGAGGCAGATTAGATAGCTGCCAGGCAAACGTTTCATTGTTGCTTGTGCTTAAACTGTCGCCGATTGGATTGAAGGCGTGTGTAGACCTCTGTTAAAGCGAAGGTATGATGAACCGTCCGTCGTTTGTGTCGAATGAGCGGAATATTCGGTGTGTTTCAGATTGCCTTTGTTTCTCGGTAAAATGGCGGCTTGTCCTAGTTCTGGAAAACTAGAGCAACAGCGCGGCTCGACGATTTGTTTTCATTACGGCTGGATGTGTCGTCGCAAAGCGAAAGAACCTCGACGAAACAAGCCGAGTGAACACACGGCGGTTAATAAGGACGCGGGCGTGTTTGTGGTTTTATATCTCTCGGTGCTGGTCGCCCAGCCCGGTGGCTGATAACGGTCCATGCTAACGCCGCTTTCTTTCGGCCATCTGTGCGCACTGTGGCTCCAGTTGTAGGCTGCGCGGGGCTGCAGGCTCTCCACTGGAAAGCTGCTCCGGTGTCGCCATGCACGTCCTGCACACATAAAGCAGCTCCACTGGGCAGTTTGAGCAACTATCGGTGCAGGACGCGGTTGTAAGGCGATAATACGAGGCTGTGATCTTTATGCATCATTGATAATGTCATGACTTTGAGTCTCCGCATCCTTAACGCGCCAAGTGCACGGCTCAAAATGTTTCTATGGATGCACCTCTGATCCAAAGCACATCAAACAGCGAGTAGATAACAATATCACGGGGGTTTAAAGGCAAAAAGGGGCGCGTTTTGTGCATCAAAAGTTACAAATATGGCTCCTCGTGCTGCTTGCCTTGTTTATACCGCTGGCATAAAACAAGCTGTGCTGCATCCTCAAACTGCACATCAAAGACGTGCACACAAAAGTTCACCCCGCGTACCTGCAGCACCTGAGACTGTAAACACGTTCGCAGAGCAACAATGTGACCCGACGCCTCCATCGTCTTTTTTAACTTGCAAGAAACTTTGTATCCCCACGCCAAGACATCACACGAAAGATTCTCCATTAGCTGAGAGTGAAACATAACCAGCGAGATGTGGAGGCCAACTTACATCTGACGGAGTGCGGTTCCGCAACTCGAGGTGAATTCTTTTCTTCATGTCCATCCTGGATCCGCGCACCCCGAGATATGATACACACTTTTAATAATTACTGCAAATGCAACTACCACCTCCAGAACAGACTGCTGTTGTTCATTCAAACTTGATCCGCTCGGTGGGCGGGAGCACGTCTCGGGATTGTCGTCACCGCCGACCAATGGCACGAGGCAAATAAAGAGGGAACGGATTTACAGACACTTGGGCCAATGAGGAGGCGCCGATCAGACTGGGTGGGGTTTTGTTGTCGAAGTTTGGTTGTTTTGTTAACTTAAGTTTACATGGCTAATGTGATGCACTGAATACATGCCACATGTTTGTCGCTGAGTGTGTCACTGTGACAGCTCAGACACACTGTGAGCTGTGTGTAAAGCTGCACATCACACACAAGCCCTGGATTTAGATTGATTTTTATTCTGCAAATAAAACTACACACACATAACACAGTTGCCCCAATATCTACAGAAGAAACACAAACAAAAACACAGATTCAGAAAAAAAGGAATCAAGTGTGTGTTACATACTATTAACTCAATAAATAGTATGTGTGACACAAGAAAAACAATACACAAAATACACATTTCCTTGTTTTCTCTTTTTTGTGGTGAATTTACAATTATATAGGCTATAATAAATTATCATTTTGGATATAATATTTAATTTACTAACTCCATAAAAGTTGATTTAGTGTTGAGTTATTCATGAAGGGTACTACTTTAATTCAACTTAATTCCAAAATCTTCATAACATAAAAAACAGTTGAACCTCTGATTTCATATAAATGGAAGTTGTGACATATAGATTTAATTGTTGAGGGTATTACATATATAAATGGCACATAACAGTGTTATTTATTTGTAATCCATCAGACTGATCTCCACCAAAAGTATCAGTATATATTTCAAGTTTTGAGGTATTTATTGTCATATGCATTACAGAGAAGCAGTTATTGGCAATTATTCACTTCTCATTAAATATGTATAGAAAAAAAATCATACAAGTGACAAATTTGAATCCAAGACACAAAATAGTGCAGAAGTTAATATGTGGGGACAACATATTTTTAATTTATTTTATTATATTAGTATCTATTTATTATAATTTATTTATATATATATATTATTTTATTTTATTTGTTATTCATTATTTTATTTTATTTATGCTATTAATTTATATTTACACATGCAAAACAATCAGATTCACAGTCAAAATAATATTAATATACATTTCATTGCCCTGAAATAAACAGGGAGACGAAAAACTATTATGCCTGCCCCTTTCTCAAATCATTAAAAAAAAGAAAAGAAAAAAAGAAATAGATAAGCTATCAATTATACTTTACTTACAATAACAGCCATCCACGATAATTCATATTCAACTAAGGGGACAGATATACATTTTCTTAAACTAAAAATATTTCATATTATATTATATTATATTATATTATATTACCTGTTAAATCATTCAGCAGAGAATTCCACACTTTGACCACCAAAGTACACATCTGCTTTGTAATCGTCTCTACATACTGTTCCTTAAAATTAAATTTCTTTCCATGGGCGTCATTCTCTAAGATAAAATCAAACATCTTTTTAAGTTTTTTGGAAACACTTTTTTTGCCCCTGTACATAACTAATAATGTTAACAAAGCATATAAAATCTAAAATCATATGTGGTAGATGGTGTACAGTAACTGCAGAATGAATAAACTATTATGTAAACAGGGATGTAGTAAATGTGTATGCATTAGAAATATATACACAGAGACATTTGTCATGACTCAGGATCATCACATGTAGGCGCTCAGCCCTCCACTGAGCGGCCTCCTCCTACAGTAAACACTATGAGCGTCCTCTCTCCAGTGTTCGCAGGAGGCAGAGCTCAGGCTCAGGCTGTAAACAGTTTATCCACAAGAGGGAGGCAGAGACACAACTCTGGAGCCAGTGACCATCGGCAGTGACATTTTCACTTTAACTCCTGATTCAGGTTTAAAAAAACAACATGTATTTAAGTTACTGAGATGAGGCTTTGATCCCATTCCAAGCACAAAACACTTGTGATGAACAGTAACTGGTCTAATGAAGCCACAAGCTGCATTTTAGAAACTAAATAACTAAATTCAACCTTACGAGTGATATCCTGTTTAAATTCGACTTTACTAGAAGGAGGGTTAAATATTCACAATGGCCCACGTTTGAGAATTTAATATCATTCAATTTGATGAGCAGTCTGTGACTGTTTTGACCCCACTCGAGCCCCTGCTGTCATCGTCTGCATTTACCATTTATGTTTTCCGTTTTGTCAGTTAAAAGAATCCTGTAGTGGCCCATTGTGTTTGTGAAGGAGGCGCAAGTTCAACTCACAATAGAGGAGGCCCCTGACACGAGATTAAACCCCCCATGTTGTTATAAGGACAAAACATAGCTCCATGGGTAACTCTTAAATCCCTTAAAACACCCATAGAGCAGTCTCAAAGTGTTTGAACAGTTCGATTTTTTTATTGTGTTGGCTCTTTACTCCAGAATACAGAATACAATAGTGGAATACATGATTTTGTCACATACTGTTGAGTGCTTCAATTTTATGCTGATTTAAACTTAAAATTTAAAAGCAACACCTAAGTTTTTGCTCTCATTTTTCACAGGTTTAAGTTAAAGATTGAAGACTTTTCTTATCCACACAAAATACTTGTTTTCTCTCAAATTTTGGTCACAAATTTGTTAAAATCCGTGTAAATGAGCACTTATCCTTTTCCATGTCACACTGAACAAGGCAAATGGGGACATCAGATCCTAACTGATTCTTTCTGTAGCGCTTCATCGTGTGAATTCCCTATAAATGTATTTTTTCAAGTTAAAAATGCCCATTTAAGAGCTGCCTTTTACTGTGACCATTCCAGCACGCACCTGTGTTGTAATTATACTGTTTAATCAGCATCTTGATTTGCCACAACTGTCAGGTTTATGGATTATCTTGGAAGAGGAGAAGTGCTCACTACCACTAACTTTTTAAGACTTGCTACCAGAAAAAAGTCTTCAGTGTGCAGGAAGATCTTTGAATTAAACCTGTAAAAAATGGGAGCAAAAACAAAAAGTGCTGCATTTAAAATTATTTGGTGTGTGTGTGTGTGTGTGTGTGTGTGTGTGTGTGTGTGTGTGTGTGTGTGTGTGTGTGTGTGTGTGTGTGTGTGTGTAGGCAGTGTACCTGAGAGATTTAGATTTAAAATGCAAGGCAAAATGTATGATGCACTGTTTGAAATTAGAATACACAACAGTATCTGGGCACAAGCCCAGGGGCCAAAGTGTCCCTCCTGGTCTTCACTCGCAAAAAGTCACTCAAAGAAACATCTACTGACCACGAAGAAGCTCAGTATGACGACAAAGAAACATAAAATAACTGCAGAGATGCAAACAACTACTAAGAGATGCAAAGCAGCTGCAAAGAGACACATAAAAAGATAGAATGAGATGCAGAATGACCACAAAAAGAGGTCAAAACAACCACAGACAAAGAGTTATTAATGCAAAAAAAGAGTTTACAATGGGCCTCAAACTACTATAAGAAGACAAAAAATGACCATGATGACCACAAAAAAGGTCAAAACAACCACAGGCAAAAATATTTGATACAAAAAACCTTACGAGCCTCAAAATTAATACAAAGAGACACAAAACACCACAAAGACACAAAACAAATACAAATGGGCCCAAAGTAACTTAAAAGACACTAAAATTACTACAAGGAGATACAAAATGACCACAAAAAGACAAAATGACCATAAAAAGACACAAAAGAACGACAAAGAGACTCATGATGACCACAAAAAAAGGTCGAAACAACCACAGACAAAAATATTTAATACAAAAAAACTTTACAAAGAGCCTCAAAATTACTACAGAGACACAAAATGACCACAAAAGTGCACAAAACACCCACAATGACACACAGAATGAACACAAATGGACCCAAAGCAACTTAAAAGACACTCAAATTACTACAAGGAGATACAAAATGACTGCATAAAGACACAAAAAGCTCAAAACAACCACAACAAAAAATAACAATTACAAAAAAGATACTAAATGTCACTCAAAAAAAAACCCTGACAACAGCAATAAAAAAGGCAAAGCAGCTATGAAGTGTGTGTGTCTTGCTCCTATGCAGGAGAGGTGGTGGGGCCTTTTACATGTCTGTGCCCAGGGGCCAAGTGTCTGTTACCTGTACAGTAAATTTAAACTGTAGGAACCGCAGACATTTTAAAAAGAAGAGGGACATGTTGTGAGACATGATGATTGCGTTTCCTTGGAGTTCATGAGTAGATGGTTTAAACAACTTGTCTCAGAAACAACTTCTGAGATCAGTTTCTTGTTTTCACTTGGCACCGAGCGCTTCAGAGTTTTCTGGCTGCAGTTCGTTCACTTTCCCTGGATGGCAAACACACGATTGTTTGTATGAATCTTGGTTAAGTTGCCAGAAAAACAAGCGTGATATGAGATAATGTGTATGTGTATTTGGCAGACTGCTGCCCTCCTCACGCTGCCTGGAATCACGTTAGGACACATATTAGGGTGGTCTGGCTCAAAGTAAGCAACTTATCTTGAATACTGGAACACTAGAAATGCTGCTTTAACCTCATTACTGCAGGACACGCAGCAGAAATCCACTCATGTAAACGCTTTGTTTGTACTAACAGCTGACTCATCACTACCTCTGGTGTCCTATCATGTCAGAAATTGTATCTGTGAAATAATTTTAAAAATGCTTTAATATGCCTGAAGCTGTTTATTGTCACAGGAGAGTCGTTAGTTTTTTAGATTGTTTGCAAAATATGTGGCTCATCCAAATCCAAATAATCCCAAATGTATTTAACTCACAAGTTGTTGCTGCTGGAGAGCGTAGAAACTAAAGCAGCGCCTACACACACACACACACACACACACTCACACACACGGTCTTTATGCAGATATGTTTCTATAATTCTGTCTGAGGAGGATCCTCTGTTTTTCTGTGCAGGCGTTCTCTGTCGAAGATTCTCTGCTGTCGGACTTTGAGTTCAGATCTTCATCCACCAAAACAACTTGGTTATGACAGAATCTCAAGACTTGCATTTTTAATGAATGTATGCTACCCAGTGAAATATAAGATAACTATATTGGCAGTACTGAGTGATTTAGATGAATAATATACATTACATCTCTATTTCTTTTATGAATTCTTAAGGGTTGTTGTTTTTAATCGCGGTGTTTAGATCATTCTGCCTTGTAGACCCCATATGTGATGTTCATTTGCAAGTTAATGTATGTGTAATGTATGATATGTGTGTGTATCTACACTCAGCTGCCACTTTATTAGGTACACCTTGCTTGCACCAGGTTGGACCCCTTTTGCCTTCAGAACTACCTTAATTCTTGATTCAACAAGGTGCTGATTTTGGTCAAGAACATATCCCCCACACCATAACACACCACCACCTAATATATCTATTGTGACTTTATTCAAAAATCTTAAAAGTGTGTGACAAGTGTGACCTTTATCTGACAAAGATGACTGACCCAAAAGCGGTTTTGCACCAGATGTGCACCATTATGATGCAGAGCTACATAGACATAGTTTGTGTTCCAGGCCCCGTACTACTATACTATTTAGCATGCCAAAAAAATGTTTAGTTTGTAAAAATGCATTGAATGTCAAATGCAGTGCGCCAAAAATACCAGGATGTTCCATTATATCTTGTCACACTTTGTAGAATGTAAGCCAGCATGCTCATCTGGCTGTTCTGACCCACAATCCTCTGCACAGCGGACAATTTGTCACATCGACTGAGCCTCAAACAGATGACAGCTTATTGACAGCTGACAGAAGTCGCAATGATGGATGGCAGCACATTCAAGTGACTGATGACCCGTTGAACAGTAATAACTGTAATAATAATCCTAATAATAATAACCTTATTTATATAGCACATTTCATACAAGAAATGCATAAGCACTGAGTGCTTCACATGAAAAAAGACAATGAATATGAAACAGAACTGATTCATTAAGTCGTAGAGTTGTAAAACTAAAAATCATAAAATCAAGTAAGATTTTAAAAGAGTTGCAGCAGCGTGAAGCATAAATAGAGAGTAAAAATGTAAAAAGAAAGCATTTCAGACCTGTATCAGGAAAATCAGCTAATTAAAGTCTAAAGTGAACAGATACGGCTGCGGATTTGATTCCGGCCTGCGGTCCTTTGCTGCTTGTCACTCCCCACTCTCTCTGTCCCCATTTCACATACTGTCCTGTCCATTAAAGGCAATAAGCCCATAAAAATAATCCTTAAAAAAAATAAACTAGCACCAGGTGATCGCAGTGTTCTTGGAGGCAAATAGTTAACAAGGGAGTTAGCAATGTAGCTCGGTCCCAGCCCATGTAGGGCTTTGTATACAAGGAGGAAGAAAATCAATTTTAAATATAACAGGAAGTGAGTGCAGAGCAGCCCAGACTGGCCTGATGTGCTCTCTCCTCTTGGTTTTGGTCAATAGCTGAGCTACAGAGTTTAGAGATGAATATTGACAACAAAAAAATGAAATTAACAATGACAGAGAGATGAATATATATCACTTTACTGTTGTGAATAAATGTTAGAATCTACAGTGTATGCAGTCATAATTTAAAAGTACATACTTTGCAAAGTAACAGCAACAAAGCTCTTGGAGTTGACCTCCATCTCTGGCAAGCTCAGCAATGGGCATTATGTTTATTCTCCAAGGTAACAGGTATTAAACCAAGAAGGTCAACATTCAGGGCGCAGTGTTATTACAAAGCAGACTGTGCAAACTGCATTTAACAGTACATGTTTTGTGAGAGCAGCTGCAGTACCTGCTCACAGTATCAAGATAAAGGATGTGATGCAGAATGCAGCCTTGTTGTCTTTCACCCACAAACCTCAGAGCACAGCTCTCACAGATTGAATATAGGGTCCTGTGGTTATTTAAGTGTAAAACTGCTGTTTTTGTTTTCTATTAGCTAGTTTATATTTAACGGCCCTGTACACCCCAACAGGTGTTTTCAATCTGAAAACAGCGTGCACTGTTTTGCTACAGTTTCTGGGTTGAACGACATGTTTCCTCGAAGTGGTGTGTAACGGGCTTTAAGGTACGTTTTCTCTGGTTTGATGGGTGTGTCAGGGGTGTTGCCTAATCAGTAGCATTGTGTATATAAACCAAAGTTTAACAGATTTTTACTTATTGTTCAGACATTTTTTTCTGAAATAACATGTTTACCATAATAATAAAGCCCACTGAAATTGAATAGAATTAAAACCACCATATTGTCATGATCCTGGGTTTTGACTTCGTTTTCAGGTTTTCTGTTTGTGTTCTTCCTTGTTTTATGTTATTCACTCATGTTTAATTTGCTTCCTGTTTTATTTTGTACATTCTCTTCTCATGTCGTGTGTGATGTTACTTCCTGCCCTTGTGTTTTCCCGCCTGTTTTCTGTCACACCTGCCTTCATCAGTCTCATTAGTCCGTCCCTGTTCCCAGAGTCTTCCCTTCACACCTGTTCCGTCCCCCTCGACACCCTTGTTGTCAGCCATTCCCCATTCCCCTCCTTTTGCCCATGTCCTCCTCCTCCAGCTGTGTCTCCTTCTTGTGATTACCTAATAGGTAAGCTGTGTGTCACAGTAAGAAAAGCACAGGTGTGTATAAATGGTTAAAACGATGAGTCTCATCAGTGATGTATCTAATTGTCTCTGTGCCTGTAATTGTCTTTTTCCATTTAATCTGCTGTACTAAGGTCTTTTTTTTAAAGATGTTTTGGGGGCATTTTTGCCTTTGTAGATAGGATATCTAAGTGTGAAGACTTATACATAGGTGCCTGCTCTATCCACTGACCCATCGACACCCCAGCTGTACGCAGGTCTGTACTGCCAAAAGACACTTTGCTCTCAACAAGTTTACCATTCGCTTCTATTCAACTCCAACAGAGGGCCGAATAAAACATTTGCTTCCAATGGCAATACAAATTTGCATCCCTACATCATGTAGAGTTCAACTTTGGGGAACTTTGACCAGTGAAGCTGCAGCAAAGAAGTACATGTGGAGGAGAAACTAAAAACTTCCCACATTCGAGATGCTGCCTGGCTGGCAGTGAGTCAGGAGACGGGCATGTAATGTAAGAAAATGTACCAATGACATCATATTTCATGGTATTCTTGCCAACATGAGCTTGCAAGCAGGCTTTCTGTGTGCGTCACAGCCGGCACTGCCCAAATTCAGCACGAATATCGCCTCTGCAAGTAATGGTCACTCGCCTGCACTTACTCGTGTGTGACCATGCCCTTAAGGTGGTGGCCAACAGTGTCATCATTAATGTTATTAGTAACAGCTGTGCTTTTCCCACTGTGTTGAGTCAAAATGTCTGCTCAGGTGTCTTATCAACCAGAATAAGTAACATCTGTGTGTGAGTGTGCAGGGCTTTTAACCTCTCATCATAAAAGAAATTTGAGGTGATTCTTCAACCTGTCAATCAACTTCAAAACCTGCTGCAGAGTTTAACAAAATGCACCAGGAACTTATAGTGTTTGGCAAATGTTTAGTCCCTGAAAAAATGTGGTTGTGTCATATTAGTGGCTTTTTTTTAAAACACAAAAATATAATAAAGGCAACAAAAGTGTAAATGTAATTGTGTATTTCATATATGACAGAAATTAAGCATTATCTAAATCTATAAAAATAATACTGAAGGCTTGTTGAAAATGTGCTGTGAGAGAGTTAATGTACCACAAGAGGGCGGTATTTGTAAAGCAGAGATGGCATCAACAGGCAAAATGATGAAGGTGTATAATAGCTATTCAATGTTTAATATTGTGGATTAAAGGAGCAAAACCTAAAATACAAGCTGCTGATTGTACAAACTCAAGCACATGTGAAGATAATGAATAAATTCAGTTTTTTTATTTCACTGTTGAGAGCAATTTATCACCTTCAGTTATTACATGATCACAAAACCTTTAGACCTCTTTAAAAATGCATTATTTAATGATATAACAAGACACATTAAATGAAGACATTATTGTCATGGCACAGTGATGGCAGGGAGGAACAGTTGCTGCAGAAATAATCACGCTCTTTCACTTTTCTCCACATGGCAGCACTTTATGTGTGTGGTAACCCCGAACTAAAGTGCTCACACACGGGTAGATTTTGCATTAAATCTTTCTCATAATGTTACTTAGTTGTCAGTTCTAATTAACTCATCTCCCACCAGCAGCTGCCTGAAAATTAAGGGGGAAAAAACCTGAACAGACTTGATTAGAGTGAAGGTTTTTCCTCTGCTGGAGTTTGGAGCAATTTGGCAGCTTTCCTGGGCAGCAACCAGGTTTTTTAGATGCAGAATTCAGGCAGGTGTGCTTATAAACTGTGTAAAATCAAAGCAGCAGCTGCACTGTCAACGCAGACTTATAGGAAGCAAGAGAAATCTTTCAAGTGTCAGAATAACTCTGCATCAGGACAGGATGCAAGAAAATAATGCTGTTGTGATGATGTTGTAATAATAGGTGAAGAATAAGTGTTGACACTGTTGACGTGTATTATAATACAATGTGTTTCCCAGTGAGTTATATAAGTGATAGATTTTATTGAGATGTTTCCTTCAGATAAAAGAGGAGTTGTTTTGGATTTGGCTCTGGCCTTGATCTTTAAACAATGCTCCTCCTCGCTTAGATCCTCTGAGAGCAGCTCAACTGTTACATTTTCTAATACACCCTAATACTCTTCATAGTATCTGGAGCTCCTGGTTTAACCTGCTGTTGGGTAAAATTAATCACCAACTTGTTAACTGCTTATTGACATGAAAGTCAATAATGGAAATGCTAATAGATCGATTCAGCTATAACCTGTGGAGCTGCAAAAACACTAACTAATCAATGCAAATGCACAGTGCACTTTACATCAAACATGCCTCTGATACTGTACTAATATGGGAACAATTGCATGGCAACAGAGGCAGATTTTCCTGTAGGCACCATAGGCCTCAAGAGGTTGTCCCCTCCCCAAATTAAAATTTATAATTAGAAAAAATTGGAACATTAAGGAAAACAGACCCAAACATGTAACGCTAACAATCGGTCTGTACTCGTGACAATGCAGTTCACCTTCATGTGTTCATCAGTACAGAGATCGCACTGTAGGGCTTTTTTTTACCGCTGTTCTTCTTCTATGAGTTAGCTGCTAACTGCTTCAAGCTGCTTTTTAAATCTGACATCGGCATGACACGCAGCCAGTTGCCGGTTTAGTTTAGTTTAGTATTTTGAAAAAAGACAATGCATGTAACAGGCAGAACTTGACACAGCGGCCCAGAATGTCAGTAACCAACGCACCCAGGGTACCTTGCACGCATGTAGACGTGGCAAGTCCATGACCAAATGTCAATATGTGATGAGGTGGAAGTGAGAATGCGTTGGTCCATTTTACACAGATGTTTTTTTGGCACTGTTACTAGCTCCACTGCCAGCTAAAAGGCGAGACAACTCTGTCCTCCAGTATGCAATCATACCTTCCATGCAGAAAAGTAGAAGATAGCATGACAGTATGACAGTGTGGCATGATGACGCAATACTTCTGCCTTGAACAGGCTGTGTAATAGGGGCGAGTAAGTGATCATCACTGTGAGAACATACTGTAACACAGTTAACAATGGTTCAATTTGTGCCTTCTCTCTTCCCTTACAAATGTTTTCCTTGTTGCTAGATGTAACGTTTTGAGAGGTTAGCTGATGTGACAACATTATGTATGAGGACATAAAGTTTCAGCAGGCGTCTGTTAGCAAAGGTTGAAAGGTGCTCGTGACTCATTGCATGGACAGCGCCAGCTTGCTGTTCTGTGCCTGAACTAATGACTGCAAACCAGCAGAGTTTCCTTCACTGATGCAAATAGCTCAATGCACACCTGCTGAATTTAAGTTAAGTGCAGACATCGAAGATTCCTTGTTGTGTGAAGTGATTTCCACCCACGCACATCCAGACAGAGTAGGCCGGCTTACTTTCGAAACCCAAAGCAGGACGATACTAGAGCCTTGATTGGTATGGTGGGTGGAATTTGCACATACTGTATTCTTTTATTGTTCTTTTATTATTGTTTGTAAGCGCCAGGGGAGGCTTGTCTAGGGCACTGAATTTGCTAGGTGCGGCACTGCATTGCAATCCTTTTGGTTGAAAGTCTGAAAGTCTGTGTCATATGAATGTGTTTTATCTTCAGAATCATTTGTTGCATTCAAGATTTTCATTGATTTTATTGCAGTATTTAGGTTCAACAAAATTCCAGTCACAAAATACTTTATTAAAATTCTCAAGGTCTGCAATATGACAGCTCATTACAAAACAATAGGTAGTTTAATCTGTGAGGCTTTCACTGCAAATGACAGCAACTATGAGCTGAACAGCATCTTAATCAACCAGTAACACAGGCAACAATTGATGAAGTGCCACAGAAAACTTGAAATCAAACCTTCACGGGGTCAAAGGTCAACACCTTGAATGTCACTTATTTACCGCAGAACCAGAACCAATAGCAGAGCACTGGCTCCTAATATCAATTCCAATGAATTCTTTATAACCTCTTCCCCTTCCTCAGGAGAGTGTGACACATGCAAAATTGATGCATCCATGTTGCTTGGATCATCACCATAGCAACATACAAGGAGTGCCAAGCAAGCATGAAAGCTCAGCTTCATTGCCGTGCACATAGACAGTAGGGTTCACTTATATGTTCACACGTAAGGTCTCACTCTAGCACTGGGTGGCGCAGCAGTGTTCAGTACAGATAGGACTGATAGGTACGGAGCCCCGAAGGTCCCAGTGATGGTATTTTTTTTGTCTTGTGCGCAAAAGATAATTGTTTTGTGTGCACAAGATAATAACTTGGTTCCACAAGATAATTATCTTGTGCACACGAGATAAAAAAAATATCACCTATCAGAACCTAAGGGCTCCGCAGGGAGGCAGCTTCAGGGGGGTCTTTTATTTTTAAGCCATGTAAGCAGCATGGGTCTGTCGGGCAGTCCGTCACTTCAGTCAAGACTCAAAAATCTCTACAACTATAGGATAGATTGACTTGAAATTGTGTGCAGAAATTCATGGTCCCCAGAGGATGAAGCATACTGTCTTTTGTGATCCCTTGACCATCACTGTGATCAGTACCCCTGGTAATGGTGAAATATCTCAACATCGGTTTGATGAATCAGCATAATATTTTGGCAGTTTCCAGATGATGAACCCAAATGATTGATTATCTCATGACTTTTCATGTAGCGCCACCCAAAGACGTATAATAATAACTAGATACTGGACTGGCTCATGGGCTTTACATTGTGATGATGTCATGGATTTTAATTTGCTTTTCTTTGCTTCACGAAAGTTTTGCAAGTATAAAACCTCCATGGATGAAAACTTTCTTATAGAAGGAGTCATGACTGACCTGTTTGTAGTTGTCATTTTTTCAGACGTCAAATGCTCTTTGGGTTGCAGGGGATTTTTTTCGCCACTGGGAAAAATGGAAGCAAGGCTGAGCTGCGTTCGTGGGGTAAATATCTTAATTTGTCTGATACTTTAGTTTATGCCCAAATCACCCTTAGCTGTATCTTGTGTTTGATGCTAATTGGCAAATGTGAATTTGTAATGTTTTTTTTTTTTTTTTTTTTTTTTGAGAATGAAACTTTTTATTTGGTGTTTTTGTGTTGCTACACACCTGGTGTTTCTGCCCTTGAGGCTCCTGGTGTTTTTGCCAGAGTGCTCTGAACTCCTCGAGTTGAAAAATCTTCAACTCAGAGCGGAAAAGTGTCCCACGTCATCTCCGCTTCTTTGCCATTGTCCAATCAGATGATTTGAGAGGCGGATCTCCTGTGGTGGTCATGACAAGTTTACAGTTGGCAAACAGTGGAGGAGAAACTGGTGGTGCTCTGCGGGACCAATGATCTCCCTGTAGTTAGTAGTTAGCAATAGTACAAACTATTTGCTGACAGCCTCTCACCCTCAACCAGAGCTACAGCAAGCTACAATAAATAATAATAACAATAATAATGAAAAAATAAACGGTACATTGATTACACAGGAAGGTTAGGGTAAGGAGGTGATGGGGTGGTTGCCTGGCAACAATGAAAAGTTGCAGTAAGCCTTTTTTTTATTTTACTAGTGGCATTCAATTATATAAAAAAAAAAGAGGCAGTGCTGTGCGCCTCACATTTTGCAACCTGCAAAACACTTCCTGTGTGATCGAGGCCTAATGGTAGCATTTAACTGATGGTGGAGCCTCGTGCAGATATAAACTCTCTTTACATAGTCTTGATCTGATGTTTCTTCTCTATTTATCCTCAGCTTTTTTCACTCTAAGTTCATTAAATAAAATGGTTTGCTTTCTAAGTCTTTGGGATCTGTGGATGCAGTTGTTTTTCACTTGCACTATTAAAGTAGCTTGGTTTACGTTCTTTAATTACTTGGTGAATTCTTGCCAATAATAGCTTGGATAAGCAGACTTTACATCAGTGGTCTTACTGAGCACTGAGCAGGAAATCGGCATTTTAAAGCAAGCTGTAAGGCTGTGTGTGTGCTGGTGCTCGGTGACCACTGTTTAGTGCCTGTTGACCTGGCTAATATGTGTGACTCCTCCAGCTGTGGCTGCTGAAGTGTGTAAAGCGATCTTAGTGGGGTGAGTAATGCCCTCGATGCCTCTTGATTTCAGTCAGCGGTGTCAGTCCGTATGTGAGATGAGTTCTCCTTTCTTTCCTTTAGCAATCGTGGTGCTGGGAGGAGTGTGTGTTTGTGGGGTGTGAGGCTTGTTGAGCACATGTGGTGCCCAAAGAATATTTCGCTTTTATCCATAAAAGAATTAGCTTCTTGTACCTCCTGCAAAATTAAACCGCTCTGCATGTGCAAGAACAATGGGAGGTGGAACAAAATGAGCACTCACACAACCAACACCGTCAGTCGGCATTCATTATTCATATTAATTGATTCTGGCAGTTTGGAGACAATACCTTGTAATGCAACACCCATCCAGGACAGGAAGACGATAAACACACACTAATCTCCTGCAGCATGCATACTGAACAGGCTGCTTCCTGCTGACTCCTTCCTCTCACATCAACCTGTGAAGAGTGGTGTGACTCAGGTTTTATTGTTGATGCCGGTGTGTGATTTGTATTGTTATAGAGCCTCGTGGGGCTTATTGTGTGTATATACACTTGTCTTTAAGTGGGAAATTGCTTATATTGAAACACTTATCAGGCAGTTTGAAGGACTCTTTTTAAGGATGCAGTGTTTCACATATTAATCAGGCTGTACATTTCAACACACACAGCATATTTCAAGCAGACTGGTCCCATATTTGTTTATTTTTGTAACTTGGGTGGATTACCACATGGGCCCCTAAGCAAGAGCCTCTGAAGTCGCTGTTATTTACTATGCATTTCTTGTTGCATTGTCAAAGAGCTTATACATTCATGTCAATAACAGAGCCCCAAAAGTCCTACAGAAAAATGTAAGGAGCTTAAACCAGTCATACTCACTTTACAACAGAGTGCAAAGTGGCACAGAAAATAAATGGATTCACACATTTTTATATTGTACTTTGAATGTAAATAAGGTGCCAAAGTGCATGAAAAGGCGTCAAAATAGAGCTTTTTTTATGAAAAGATTCAGAGTCCAGGCTAAGCCCAGAATGTCCTTAAATCCTAGAAACACCTCTGTGTACACCTGACCTGTGCAGGGCTGCTGTGCCTGGATTTGCCTCATTTATTCAGTTTATCTGATAAATATTAATAATGTGTGTTTATTAACTGGCCCCTGGCCTCTTGTCGTTTTGCAAAAGTGGCCCCAAAGCAAAACAAGTTGAGTGTCCCAGGCCTAAACATTCACTTTGAAGTTATAAGAAAGCATGGGTGTAGATTTCAGGGGGCACACAGGAGACATGTCCCCCTCAATATTTAGAACATGTGCATTTGTCCCCACAATAAAAACATTAACATTAACCCTTCAGCATTAAAAGCTCTGTCTAAGCAGCCTCTTAAAGGTGCCCTCCAAGTCCATACACAAGGGCCAATTGTCTTATTATGCGCCTATGCTAACTGCAATGCCATGTGCTTCCTGCGTGTTACCATTTTCAACATCACAGTCGCTATGGGAAACTAGTCTTGCATAGCCAGACCTAACTCCAACTTTGCTTTAGTGCTGCGCATGAAATAACAACACCAATATCCTCTAAGCTAGCAGCCTACACGCTAAAATGTGTTTTAATGTTTTATGTGGTGTTTTCTTTTGCTGGGATTCAGCTATTTTAATGCCAGGTCTCGCCTGCTTATGTGCAAAGGTTCCACCAAAACAAGCTCCCTCCTGACACTATTTACGAGGGCACTGTCACTGCATCCGGAGTTTAGTGCTACCCAAGACAACTGTGATTGGTCTAAAGAAAATGCAAACAACCCAGAGCATTATTTTTCCTTAGTGTGGAATTATGATGGGCTCAGCCAGACCTTTCCCCAGTGCAAATCTGCCATGTCATTAATTTGTCAAGTAAAGTTACCTTATTTCACCAAACACAGAGGCCATGTGATGATATCAGACCGATGCAAATCAGCATCTCTGTGATTTGGGGTCGTACTAAGTTTTGTGTTTTCTCCACACCTCATTTCTGCATCTTAACTGTTCGAGAATTACGAAGGCTGCAATTATAAATGAAAGTTTTGACAGCATTTTGGGTGCAGGAGGCTCATCTCGCTCCATAACATGAGGACCCATTTGCAAATAGAGTAAACTGAAGAGCAAAACTTTGAAAGATGATGAGATGGATATAATGTGACAGTATGTGGAAGAGACAGTGCTGTTTGTTTAACCCAGATTTGGAAGACAAAATAGGGTCAACACTGTACAGCTCCACTTGTGATGCTGTGCTGTGTTTCTGTGTTGTGTAAAGTGGAGTTACAAATGACTGTGGGGGATAACGTCAGTAAATTACTTTGCTGATCCCGTGTGAATGCTCTGCACGGAACTCAGATGTGAGAGGTAATTTCAGAATCACGTGGGGTCCCCAGGTGATACTAGTCCCATGCAAATAAGGCTTAAGGTAAATTTAGCATTGTGCTGTTGGCTGAAAGTCAGTGTACCTGCCCTGCTGGGGGGTCCTTTATGCATCCATGCCCAGGAGCCCTTTGTTTCATAATTCATCTATGCAAACTGCAACACCATATGCAAAAGTTCTACTGCCTGACACCTGTGCAACAGTTTCCACAACTATGCAAAAGACGTCCTTATTCACAGACGTAGATTATTTTTGTAGGAAGCTGGAAAGCTTTGAGAGCTTTTCTGTTATCATTAAAAAATCTAAATTGTGAAAAATACCTGAATGCGTGTTTTCTCTGACATCCTTTTATTGAATCACAAGGCTGCTAAGCTGACAAGAGGACAGATGAGATTGTACACACTCACATTTGGTAGAAGTAAAAAGAAAAAGAAGAAGGTCACATGCGTCTTGATGTAGATGGCAATGCACTCAGCATTGCGCTGCAATTAAAATTTAATGAGGCCTCTCCATTCTGCTCAACTACAGCAGTCAGATGTTACTGTGCAGACACTCTGCTCTTCAGCTTCCCCCTTTCCCGTCACCTGCTAGCTTTTTCCCTCCGCTGGCATGCAGTTTCAAAACAAACTGCGTGAAAAATAATATTCAGGCTTCTTTAAAAAGCGCAGATTGATCTTGATCTTTGGAGCCGGTGCTTGTGTTTCATCTGCTGCGGGATGAGATTTCTTTTGATTATCAATGTGAGATCTGGTTCACATAACAAGGGAAGATTTTAGACCTGCCTCTCCTTGGTTTGCCGTGACTGAGACATTTGAGAACGTTAGGAGTACTTATCAGAGAAAGAACATCATTTCTGGTATTGAAGCATTCACCATTGCTTCTTTAAGTCTGAAAATACAACATGCTCTGCTTCATTGTTTTCAAATACACCCCCATCTCTGTCTGCTGTTAGGTTACTGATATTCTTCCATGTGAAGTGTTGCTGTGCACATACAATCGTACATACAGGCAGAACACGCACTTAACATCTATCTCTCTGTCTATATATACAGTATCTGTCTCACACACACATTCACACAGAACATCCCTGCTTGTCCCTAATCATATTTCAACACGGTGGATGATGCATAATTACATATTTGCCTAGTGCTAATCTGCAGCAGTGTCCTCGTGTTTATAATGAGGTGGAGGAGCATTTGACACAGATCTGATAATCTGTACAGTATGCAGGAATTAGCCAAAGAGGCTCAATTACAGCACATGAGGCGTAATTTCATAGAGCGAGTGGTTTCTGCAGACTCTGTAGTTACTTCAGTGTTTTAGCCAGGCTATCGCCGCGGCTCCATGACGGGCAATGACAGATGATCAGTCGATCCACATCCAGACCGAAATGTCTCAACGATTACCAGATGGATTGCCATGAAATGTTGTACAGAGGCAGCTGAAGCCTATTGATTTTGGTGATCCACTGACCTTTCATTTTGCACCACAGTGAGGTTTTTGTTTTTTTAATGAAATGTGTCAACAACATTGAACATTGAATGGATTGCCATGAAATTTGGCACAGATATTCATGGAGCCGAGAGGATGAATCCTATTGATTTTGGTGAGCCCATTAGCTCCACACAGGTCAAAGTTTTCTCTTATCTGGAGAAATCTACTGAATGGATTGGCTCTAAATTTTGCAGCAACACTAATGGTTCCCAAATGATGCCCATACTGACTGTAGTGATCCTCTGATTTTTTCTCTGGCTCTTCTCTGAGTTGGTTTTGAGTCTTGACAACTGCTGGACAGATTGACATTAATGTTACCTCAGGATAGACTGTAATAACTCTGCATCACCATCAGGTCAAAGTGGTTATAGTGTCAAACACTTTGGTTTTAAACCAAATACCTGCAAAACTAATTTCATTCCTGCCAGCCTCAGCTGTACTTTGTGTTTAGTGCTAATTAGCAAATGTTAGTCTGTTAACATTTGCTTGTGCTAATAGCATTAGCATGTTGGTGCATGCTGGTTTTATATGAGAAGAGGAAAAGACCGCTGACCACTAGGCTAATTTATACAATGTAAAATGCCATAGGCTTGTGCTAATAACATTAGCATGTTGCATTTGTTTGGAAAACATGTTTAGTATAAGACAGTTGTTTTGTCGATGAACTTTGTGAGCTGTAATGGAACTGAATATTGTGCCGTTACCTTTGTTAAGTGTTGCCTTTGTCTTTGTTTTTATATGAGAAGAGGAAAAGATCGCTAGCTGCTAGGCTAATTTATACAATGTAAAATGCCATAGGCTTGTGCTAATAACATGAGCATGTTGTATTTGTTTGGAAAATGTGTCCAAATAAAGACAAATGTTTGTCTGTGAATACTGCGAGTTATAGTGAAGCTGATTTGCGTACTTGTGTTTGAAATTGTCGCTGTTAAGTCATGTTTAATGTGTGTTTTGGGTGTGTTTCGAATCAATTAAACTTTACAGCACTTCACAGAAACCTCCGCTGACCAGTGTTTTGGAGGTGTAACTGCAGAGTGACACACCAGTGTAAATGCTCATGTAGGCGACGTGTGACAGTTAACAAATCGGGGTGTTTCCGTATCCAGTGTGAACCTGGCTTGAAGCTGCCTGCTCTTAGCATTAAAGGAATACTTAAACCTTTGGTTTCAATCTGATACCAAGCAAGACAGGACCAGAACCATGATATCAAGTCATATCAAAGTGGCTTATATACTGTCATGTAGGGTAAAGCATGTGTCATGATTATGAAGTCAATAATCGTTGAATAAATTGCTCAACATTACCTCCAACCCTTCAGTTTGAAAATGTAACATTAACCAGTGCTGAAGATCTGATGAGACTAAAATATTGATTTCATAGACACCTGGATATTCTGCGTCTGAGCCTCTTTGATCAGACTCTGCCAGTGAACTCTGTCTCTCCGTCGGGGGTCTGGATGCTAAGGCATTTCCCTCCTCCTCTTATTTTCAGTTGCAGCTCCCAGTTCCTCTCTCATGTTTTTTTTACTCCTTCATTAAGCCATCACTGAGGAATACAGTCACTTATGTGTCGGATTAAACTAGTCAGAGCGCACGCTGCAGTGTGCTGCGTGTGTGCAGTGCATATGTTATTTGAGTGCAGACAGCACAAAAGCAGTGGAGAAGCAAACAGAACATGCACTAGATGTGTTCATGAAAATGGAAAGTTGTTTGCACAGGCAGTTTTACTATTGAAATACAAATAGGTGCGTTGTAGAAGAGAAAAACGAATCCCTTTTTTGGTATCAAGCCTATTGATGCTAGGATCGATCTTCAAAATGAAAACGTAGAATCTATAGTATCGATATTTTGGTATCAATCCACCCAACTCTACTGTAAATGTCATGTTTATATTAACTCACCCTGTGTGACACTGAAATGGGAAGAACACATTGTTTTTCTCACATGCCTCTGGTGAACGAGGAATCCAAAAACGGAGAAAATTCTTGATGACATGGATGTCATGACCCTGGGTTTATTTATATTCTGTTATCCTATGGACTTTGTTTTGGAGTTTTCTCTTTGTGTTCTTTGTTTCATGTTATTCATTCATGTTTAATCTGTTTCCTGTTTTATTTAGTAGATTCTCTCCTCATGTGTCATGTCTGGGTTTTACTTCCTGTCTTTGCTTGTTTTCTGCCTGTTTTCTCTCACACCAGTCTCGTTGGTCCCTCCCTGTTCCCAGAGTCTTCCCTTCACACCTGTACTGTCTCATGTGCTCCACCCTAGTGTTCCCCTCCACACCTGATAAGTCTACAAATCTAAACATTGTCAACAATAATAAAGTCCCAATGTCCTCAAACGAGACGATAATAAAGTCCCAATGTCCTCAAACGAGACGATAATTAAGTCCCAATGTCCTCAAATTAACAGTGTCTTAGCTGGTTGCTGTTGCTAAAATTGGTCAAATGTGTTGCCATATCAAACTACAATCATTATTAATCATAAACAAACAAGTTTCAACTTGTTTGTTTATGATTAGATAGTTAGCATATATAGTACTATCCAAAGCCTGTGTGTATGTATATGACAGGAGAGTGAAAAAATTGAATTTCCCCTCAGGGATTAATAAAGTACATCTTCTTCTTTCTTCAGTAAACTAATAGATAGCATGAGATGATCTATAAAATACATCTTCCCAAACATAAATCTCATCTTACATTAGTACAGCTGTATTTTCAGTCTCCACTGTAATGGCCTTCTCTAAATAACTATTCCTTTGTCAAAGTCTTTGCACAGCAGCAGCAGCCAAAGTAACATGATTGACATTCATGAAGGCAACCACTTGTTCCTCTCAGAGAGAAGCGCCGTGTCCTCAGTCTCCTGACAGAGGAAAGTTTCAGTTGAGCTCCCTCTGAAAAATCACTGCGGTAAAAACTGTGGAGATAAATGAAACTATAATTTATCTGGTATCAAGAACTTTTGTAATTTTCACAACTTCTCCCTGTGTTAATGTTTTTAACGTCGGGGCCTGATTTGCATAATTTCCATTATCCCATAAGAAGCTTCATAAAGCTGCTCTCTCCTCTTGCACTTGTTCTCATCTGTTCCCACTCTGCTCTTGTAGGAGAATGGTCTGCTCGCTTAGTTTTACGAGGAAAGGCAGTTTATGAGGGAAAAATGCATATTGGTCAAACTTAACAGCTCGGGATTCGCAGAGCTGTTAGGTTTGTATATTGTTTTACTTTACGCCCATCTCAGGCCTTTTCATGGGGAGATACCGCAGCGAATGCGATGTATTGCTTTCTTTTTAGCAGGCAGTGCTTTGTTATCATCAAGCTCTTTCCTAGTCCTCCAAAGTAATTCTCTCTGGCAATTGTAATCTTTAAAAAAAATCCCATTTTCATGAATTTAACAGTAAACAAACGTAATGGGTTGTATTTGAGTCATGGGGAAGCTGCAGTGCACTGAAGATGAGCACAATATAGGAACAGCAGATTTCATTGTCAGCTGTCTGAAAAGCTTATTCTCTCCTGAAACCATTTCTGTTTAAATGCTTTAATATTCCTTCCTCACTGTCTGCACAGCTGTAACAATGGCAGCTCTGATTTGCCCACACAGTACAGCTCCACTCTCCTATTCTCTCTCAGTGTACCCGGACTCATCCTTACCTCTTGCTGACTTTTAACATCTCACCTGTAGGAGGTAGAGACGCAGGCTTCTGTTGGTGGAGAAATATGTGAGCACTGACTGTTTTCTCACTGCTGGAAAATTGGTACTGCTGACAAGAAGAAAAAAATGTAACGATAAAGTAATCAACTGTCTTTATTGTTTGGGCCTGAACAAACAATTAGCAGCCACTGATTCAGTGTGAGTTTGCAAAGAGTTTAAAGAGAAATCAATACCATTCTTGTTTTGCTCATTAAATATGTCTATAGAGCTGGCAGTGTGTTATCTTAGCATAGAATAAGAAATTACATAAAGAGATATAAAGCCAGTTTACGAGCTTTGGAAGGGCTGTTCAGCAGGCTGTTTGGACAAAACCAGGCTAGCTGCTTCCCCCTGCTTCCAGTCTCTATGGTGAGCTAAGGCAGCCAGCTGTTTGATGTAACCTTAGATTAAGTCTTAACAAATATGAAAGTAAACTTATCATCTAACGCTTTTCAAGGTAGTAAATAAGTGTTTTTCCCAGAATACTGACTTATTGCTTTTAGACAGACTGGCTTAATGCCTGCTATTTGCTAATTGCTCCAAGTGCACCAATTTAGCACTCCAGTAAATTGAGTGGGTTGAGTGGGTTGAGTGGGTCGTCCACTAATCAGAAGAGTCCTCCAAGTCCTCCAGTCCACAGGTCGAAGCATCCTTGGGCAAGATACTGAACCCCAAATTGCTCCCGATGGCTGTTCCATTGGTGTGTGAGTGAATGGTTGCTGAGTAGCAGGTGGTACCATGTGTGGTAGCCTCGGCCACCGGTGTGTGAATGTGTGTGTGTGAATGTGGCTCATAGTGTAAAAGCACTTTGAGTGGTCTGAAGACGAGAGAAGTGCTATACAAGTGCAGTCCATGATGGGCAGTTTAAAAAAGAAGATTAAAACTTGTCATCTTCAGTCCTTACCGTGGACGACGTGTAAAGAGAACTGAATGCAGCATGGACGTGGAGCCCCATAGCGTAAGCACATTAGAGATTTCCACAGGACACCTGGCCAATTTCTGGTTTAGCCCGCAGCTAACTTGAATGGTGATAACAGTTATTTAATTGTGCATCTCTTCTGCACTTTTGAAATTTTACTTGACAGAAGGGATCAAATTCTGATAATGTAATAAAACATTTTCTGAGGTTGGCCAGTAACACTGCACCAATCTTACAATATAGGTAGTCTATAGACAATTTGGGGCCCTGTAACCCATAATCAGATCGACTGTTCCATCACGTAGTGGGTCGCAGCCAGCAGTTTTTTTTAGTTTTTTTCCCCTACAGTTTTTTTTCCTCCCAACATTGCTGGCGGTGACCCTGCAGCCCACAAGGTAGGCCCGCCCATTTAGCATTTGCCAGAATTGTGCGATGGCCAGTCTGAGCCCACCTCGAAGCCCAGCACTGTTCCTGGGGGCTTGCTCCAACTGACAGATTCAAATGACACCATTTGAATTCATTAGATTTTATGCAGCTCCCTCTGGAGCCACGAAAGGCTTAAACTACTTTTTTAAAATACTAGCTACTCCCCATGACCTGCGCACAGGCTTTGATTTGTAAAATTGGTGCAGTTTCCCTTTAAACCGGGAACAAAAAGCTCATCCATGCTCTTCTCCTGCTGCTGCAAAAGAAAAGCACTAAAGGAAAAACTTACACGCATACACACGACTGGTTCAGGTAGCCGTGTCTTTGGCTCTGTATACCATGAAAATGCAGTTAATCATCCAGGTGTGTATCGACTGGTGTGTGAGGGGAAGGTGGGGCCTGGTGACAGTGAGCCATGGGCTGTAGTTTCCGCCCAATCTGCACCACCCACCTCGATTACCAAAGTATCACCTTGAGATTATCAGCAGGACTGCAGCTGTTTTAGCGGCAGGACCCCCCACTCGCTTCTCAGTTTCCGGGATTATTATATATTCTAAGATAGCGCTGTTAGAAAGATGACACATGACTCTGGATTAGCTCTTAAAAACAAATCACGACAGGTTGCCTTCCGGTGAAACTGTGGATGATTCAACATATGCATCCAGTGAAAAGTGCACAGACTCAAATTTGTCAGCGCACGCTTTAGCTTAGTGATGGATTGCAACTGAAAAAGCTGAGCTTTCATTCGGCTGTCAGGAGGAGCTGCCTGCTTCAGCAGTTCTATAACCTCTTTAAAAATGAGCAGCTTTATGGTAATTGCCACAGAAGTATTAAAGTAATACATAACAGAAGCTGTTTTCTGGGGGAAGTTTTCATGTGTTTTAAGAGAGGCAAGAAATCATATTCACATTAGCTGGGCTGACAGCTTTGTCACACTGCTGTTGTTGATTTTGCCTTGATATAAATGGCTGTGATGTCAAATGAGCTGAGCTGTTACACCAGTTAACCAAGATTTATCATCATTTTCACAAACTATGACATCACATTGCATCATTAAAACTCTTATCTCTGAATCTGTGGTATGGTTAGCTGCACTGGGGATGCTGGGGAATACAGTCAACGAGACAACTAGTGAGTTTGTATTAATTTAAAGTAAGAGTACAAGGCGTGGGAGTAGATTTGCTTTTAGAAAAAGAAAACTGAGATTGCTTCTTGGATACTTCTTTTAAAGAGCTTGTTTTCCTCACTCATCAGCCAGCTTTATTTCACTTTGTTCTCTGGTTAAGCAGAACTTTCTTCAGGGGGCTGAGAAAATATTTATAAAATCAACACAGCAGTGTTCCTCTCTTGGTGTCTCTCTCTCTCTGCAATGCTCTACTTAAAGTAAATTAAAAAACACTGGAAGCCACAGCACATGAATTTTTTATGACCTTGAGAGAGCCGATAAAGTGAAAGACAAAAGAAGCTCTGCTCACGGCGCACTTTGGACGCTTAGATCAATCAAATGTCGGGCAGACGGACCCATCTCTGGGAGGAATCTTAATCTGAGCGTCTGTGACTCAGTCAGTGCCTTTAAGGGTGAGCATCAAGCGCTAAAGTGCTGTTGTTACACACAAACTAATGAGATGCTTTTGCTGACCCGCAGAAATGTGGAGATATTTTTCAGCTGAAGTTTACTTTTCTCTGTGCAGAACGTTATTCACAGATCTGTTAAGAAAGTCCATCTTTTTCACTCACATAATGTCAACCTATGTTAAATTTAAACGTAAAGTCCAACATATAGTCGGGCATAAATGCTCATTGTTATTACTGTTGTTATTTTGCATGTAAAACCCTGGATTCTTTTATTCTTGTTAGAGACCAAATTAAGAAAATACTGTCTTTGCGCTCACAGCTGCACGGTACATTAGCATCAGCTGTAAAAAAGGTTTACTGGTCTCCCCTATGATATTATAATTTAAAGGTCCGGTATGTAAGATTTAGAGGCATATATTGGCAGAAATGGAATATGATATTCATGATGGTGTTTCAACAGCATATAATCACCTGAAATGAAGAATCCAGTTTTGTTACCTTAGAATCAGCTGTTTGTATTCACATCCAAAGCGGGTCCTCTTCCACAAAGTCTGCCATGTTTTAATTTCAATTGGTTGCAGCATTCAAAATTAACTTTTTGACTCACAGACCAAAGGGACTGGAGGACGAAACAATCCACCAGTCAAGCCGATCCAGTCTCACTCTGAAGTTGTCTAAATCCGGCGCTTGTTCAGTGATTTCAGCGCCAGACACTGACGACAAACAGCCCTCCTTTAACAATGGCATGATACGCAGCCAGTCGCCATTATAGTTTAACTGCACTCAGTGGCATCAGGGGGAAACGCAGCGGGACAAGAACGGCAAAAGGACGAGTTGGATGAGTGGTGGATGGGTCCAACAAACACCAGCCACAAAAATGTCAATTCGCAGTGTTGTACTGACGTAGCCCATTTATTTTGAAAGAGACTGTATCTAAACGGTGAATTTCCCAGGGATAACTTGACACAGCGTCCCAGAACGTCAACATCCACCACACCTGGGATACCTTTCATGTCATATGTGGACGTTGAAAGTCCATGACCAAATGTTGATATGTGACAAGGTCGGAGTGAGAATGTCAAGCATATGTTTTACCCATCAGAATAATAAACTGCCTTTTTGTGCCACATATAATCAGTTTTAGTACATGTCATTGAGATTAGGAGGCCAGAGCAAAATTTGGAGCAAAATTAATTTTAATATGTTGATCAACAGATCGTAAAAGAGGTCCTTAAAGATCAAATATAAAAGTAAATTTTAAAGTTTCATGAACCAATGAAATGCTTAATCATTTTAATCAACTGAAGCCTCCTCATCAGGCTCCTCACTCTATTGCAATTGACCTCTTCTTTGCAGACCGGCGGCAATTTGTAGTTTAGCTGATCAGCTGATGCTCTGTATGTAAACAGTGCTGTGGAACCAGGAGGGCTCAAGATGGTCATGTTTGTCCATGTGTGTCTGTGACGGCCACTCCGCTCCCACAGACAGTAGAGAAGCAGCAGAGCAGCGCCTGTTAATGACACCAAAATGTGGTGTTTCAGTTATGCTTACCAACTGTGTATGAGGGCACCATGTTTGACATTTTAAAAATATGGTTTGGACCATGATGTTTTTGCTCTTGTTTATGTTATTTGGTGTCATGGCAGCTCATGTGGGATGGGCATCTCTTGGTGTATGACACTTAAATAAAAGATCTGAATGGTAAATGGTCCTGCATTTGTATAGCGCCTTTCTAGTCATCCGACACTACCAGTCAGATTCACACATTCACAGGCTACCATACATGGTACCACCTGCAACTATGTTTTTAACACACACAACCATCGGGAGCAATTTGGGATTCAGTATCTTCCTCAAGGATACTTCCACATGCGGACTGGAGGAGCCGGGGATCGAACTGCTGATCTTCTGATTACTGAACAACCCGCTCTACATCCTTTGAATCTGACATGACTATTCTGGTGCAAGCACTCACCCGCCAGCGTAGCCTCTTAGATTTACTGGCCAAACGGAAAATCTACCTGCATTTGGTGTTGGCGGATGTTAACCCCAGACCCTGGTTGGTTGCAATCTGCAACCTCACCACTAGATGCCACTATTTCCCACACACTGCACCTTTAAGAGCCATGCTTTTTTGTAAAATATCCATCCTCCTGAGTTCTAGACAGACAATTATATAAAAACTCAAGCAGTGTTCATGTTATATCTAAGAAGTTGCGCTCTTGTCTGATAAATCTTTCACCACAGCGACTGTAGTTTTGGTGTTTGATAAGTCCATGTGATACTGTAGGTGACATCTTGCTCAGTCTCAGTCTAACTTCAGTGTCTGTTCTCTGTCAAACACACTTTTCCAACACTAACTAAATCCCTCAGTCCCACTTTTTTTTTATTTGCTGTTGATAAATGTGTTTCAATGCACCACTTAGAAATAATATAAAACAAGACAGCTTTGCAGGGAATTAATTTCTAAAGCCAATTGCATCAGGGCTGTATCAGTTATGTCCCTCGGTGCCTTGTGTGAAAATTAGCATTTGATTATTTCCCTTTGCTCTCCTTCGTCTTCCATTAGCAACACAACTATCATTCTCAAGGACCAAGAATGTAAATTAGCAATCTTACTAACAAACTGTTATCAATCTGAACGGTCTCTGTGGGTTTTTCTGTATTTTATGAGATGGTGAAACTACTCTTCATTAGTGCAAATGATATTACACTCAGCAAAGCTTAGTCTGGTGCAAAATGTGATGTGGCAAACAAATGCTCAGCATACAGCTCACAGATCACCGAGTGACATTCCAAGGCGTTGGAGAAGAAATGGTTAGATGTTGTCGCCGTGATAAAGCTGTATAAGAGAAACGTTTATTTTGAATGTCTCCATCCACAGCGAGACACCCTCCCCTCCGCCATCTCTGTCCACACAGCGCTGTCAGTCAGTTCATTTCTCTTTCTTGTGTCTGAGGTTGATGTCAGATACGGAGAGCACCACATTAAAGTGGCGCACCTTCTCTCCTTTTCCAAAAGTTGAAATGAGAAACAGACTTAGAATACCAATAGCCATAGATCAAATGAATGGTAGGGATTTTGAGCGCCTTATCTCACCCAGTCAGTCAGCTTGGAGTTGGCGCTTGCTACAAAGACCCAGAGAGAGGACTATGACCTCAGAGATCCTCCCAGCTATCCCTCTGGCTGCAGGGGAAACAGCACACACATATTACATTCAATTTTGCCTCCAACATTTTATTATATTTTTATGGCTTTCTCAAAGATTTTTTCTATTTTCCTCTCACACTACTTTGCCAATCCTCTGCTGACAGACATTTTCGAGAAAAGTTCAACCGACTCCAGTTTGTGCAGCATCTTTAAGGAGGGAATTTGATTTTTAAGACAGAGCATTAAGCCCGCTAATCCCTATTTTCTGCTGCTGTCGCTCTGGAATGATTTCTGACAGGTATTAAAAGTAGAACTGGTGTTTGAAGTTCTTTTTAAAGCCTCAGTGAGTTCACATTTTGAACTTGGAGGTAGGCACAGACTTTGAGAGTTTGAGCCACAGAAAAACACCCTGAAATCTTTCAGCTGTGATGTGTTTAATCAGCCTTTGAGTGGGAATTTAAAAAATAAAAAAAGCGCTGGTTAATTTCCATTAAATTCCTCAGTTTCTCCTCAGCGAATGGGGTTTGATGGAGAAGGCTGCTGCGGCTTGTCAACCAGAAATGTGATTAGGCTCGGAAATATTCTCTGTCGATTGAGGAGCTCTTGTTGAGTCTCACCAAAAGCGACTTGCACATTCCCCTTCTCGTTATGCATTCTGCAGTGGAGGGAATGAAAAGGGGAAATTATCTGCTTTGAACTGCCTCTATTTAATCCCAAATTTAAATTCTTGGGTCTGCACTTTTGCGAGCAGTACATCTTCCTTTCAACAGTGATAGTGCAGAATATTACTCTGCACAAAGGGAATGACTGGATTTGCATGCAGTATGCATGTTGAGTGGAGAAATGAGCTGTGACGCTACGTTTCCTTTAATCTGTTATCAGTCCCATTACCCTCACACCTGCTATCTCTTGATATAATATTATAGTTTTTCTAACAGTTAAAGGTGTTATGTGTCTCTTTATGATGATAAGTTTCTTGTTCTGGATCAACATGCACTGTTCTCCTTAATATACAGTATAAGAAATAAAACCAACATAATCAAATTACCTGCTGCAGCTCATCTTTTTTGTCGCAATCAATTATCCTGGTCAAAGCTTTCTATATTGATTTAAGAATCTCTTGAAAAACTGTTCAGTGGCTTTGGTTTCTTGTCCCTGAACTATTGAAAAACCCCTCTAATAACTAATATAGAGTCCCCAGGCAAGCTGCACATAATCAGTGTACGATATTTCACACTAAAAAAAAAAAAAAAGCACATGACATTGTCCTCCCACAGTCGCTTTCACACAATGCCTCAAGAAAAAAACATCACCAGGAATTTCCTTGTTTTAGTAATAGAGGGATATTAGACGACTTAAAGGGGAACAACAGTTAAAAAGAATAGAATGTGTGCTTTATGGATGTTTCTGCTTGTGGAAACACAAACACCTCAGTGAACAGATATACTCCCATCCCCCTGATACATTTTCATAATCATCACTGAGCTTATATCTGATTCTAAGGAGCAAGACGAAGTATCTACAGAGTGCTAGCTGCTCTAAGGCTTTATATGGCATAGTTAAATGTCAATGTGAGCATGGTAAAATGCTCACAATGACAAGACTAACATTACTTATGTTTACAAGGTATAATGTTTACCATGTGCACCATCGTAGTTTAGTGTGTCAGCATGCTCACATTTACTAATTAACACTGGACACAAAGTTTGGCTGGGGCTGATGGCAGTGTCATTAGTTTTGCAGGTCTTTGGTCATAAATTCAGTCACCCGACAAATTAAAAAACATACCTGATGATAGTGCAACACATTCTCACTCTGACCTCGACACATATCGACATTTGGTCATGGACTTTCCACGTCGAGATATGATGTGCACGGTGTCCTGGGTGTGCTGGTTGCTGATGTTCTGGGACGCTGTGTCAATTTAAGCCTGTTACATGCTTTGTCTTCTTTCAAAATACACTTCTGTTTTCACAGGAAATACAGTTTGCATGTTTGTCTGTTTCAGAATAGATGCACTACATCAGTACAACACGAATTGAGGTTTCTTTTCTTTCAACAACAAACGCGTGATTACGTTTTGCAAACACACACATGGTTGGGTTTTTTGGCTTCATAATCACGGGAAGCAAACCTCGGCCTCCCAGGTGAAAGTCTGCGATTGTTGGACCCATCCACCACCGCTCCCACCGGCCCTTCTCAGACTTTCGCTGCCTTAACTTTTGTTCTTGTCCCACAGTGTTTCCACCTGACGCTGCCAAGCGCCGTAAAACTATAACAGCATCTGGCTGCTTATCATGCCGTTGTTAAAGGACGTTTATTTTTCATGATGCCGCAAGTCACCACCCAAGCACTGGATTTTGACGACTTCGGAGTAAGACAGGGTTGGATGGAAAGTCAGGGGATCACCAGAGCCAATAGCTTTCATTGCTTGTGGCCCATGAATGTCTGAAAACAGGGTGGTGCCATTTCATGGAGTACATGTTAAGATAATCCACTGAATAAGTGAAACTTTGACCCTTCGGTGGAGCTAGAGGAAAAGTCTGGGGATCATCCCAAAGTCATTAGAATCCATCCACTGGGCACCATGAATATCAAAATTTCATATCACTGCATCAAATATTTGTTGAGATATTTCATTCTGGAGCAAAGTGCTGGACTGACTGAGACACCAACATTCACATCTCTAGAACCACCCTGTCATATGGCTATATACTCATTAACATAGAGAATATCTTACTCAGAGTCTCAGTAACACCTCAATGTTCCTAGTTCCTCATAGTTTTGCAGTGGTGTATTTTTGTGATTGAATATCAGACATTTCTTTTGCAGCACATGTAAAACATACACAGAAGAAAATCTTGAATTCTCTCAAAGTCCACATGTAGCTTTGACCTTAAACTATTCTGAAAAGAACACCAGTAGCCTTCAGTGAATATATATATATATATACCTGGTTTTAACTGACATTTAGCAATTATCAAGTAGACCTCTGCAGCTTCCTTACTGCAAGTCAACTGTGGGCATATGACACTCCAAGTGAAAAGTGTGAGAGCACTTACACGGTGTTTTCAAAGGCAAGATGTTCCATTCTTGCATCATACATGTGCTGCAACCCTGAATTCAGTTTGCCTGTGATGATATCATCTTCTTTTATTCTTTCTTATGGAGTATTTCATAAGATCTGGAATCAGCATATACTAAAGGGAGGAGAATATCTCATTTATTTAAGTCTTCACTGAAATACCCTCATGCAGCCTCATGAAAAAGACATTAGAGCTCAAAGAAAAGCTTGAAATTGCACTTTATGTAACACATTTCAGCAGCGTTTCCTCATTCCCGTCAAGAATACTGCAGCACACTCTGCCTTAATCATTAACAATAACGTGGGACAAGTGCATATATTCCCTGTATTCTTTTTCAGGGTTGCATGGAGGCGTGGGAGACAGTGAATAGAAAGCAAAGGAGATTCTGGGCCGGTCACCAGTCTGTCACAAGGCCGATTCCACATTCAAAATCATAATCAAGGATGAATTATATTCCAGGCTACTCTGTGGCATTACAGTAAGAATCAGAATCAGCCTGATGGACTCCAGTTTCCATTGGCTCTCAGTGTTCTTACACACAGTGCCAAGAACAAATATACAGGAAGATACACAAAGACATGGAGCTAAGACAAGCACAACAAAGCTGAACAAAGATAAGCATGCAAAAGCACACATGTAGTCTGTGAAAGGAGAAAACAAACCATTGTGAAGCAACCCACACAAACATGTGAACAACATGAAAAGCGCCAATTTTTGACGACTTCCAAATGAGACCAGGTTCCATAGCGCTACATGAAAAGTTAAAGGAGCTGTACGTAACATTTGGAGCAATAATATAGCAACCATTTGTTTTCTATGTAGAGACGTAGTGGAGTAATGGCTTTCACGCTACTTCTGTGTGTTGTCATCTGAGCTTCTCTTTTCTTTGTTGTGGCAGACGGTCCGGCCGTGAATGCATGTTAATGCATGTTAAGCTGTTGGCTAGCTGTTGGACCGTGCACCATGCTTATATGGTTACCCCTTATATTGGGCTTGCTTCATTGCAGAAGTGTAGCCTCCACCCTTAGCTTCCTCCAGGGTTAGCGATATTAGCTGTCAACAATGATGCCACTGTTAGCACAGTTTACACTGTTAACACTGTTAGTTGCTAGCCACCAGCTCAGCCACCTCCATCTTGAGAACCATGTTCAGACAACCTCTGAATCATAGTAATAGTGTCTTTTAAAGGAGCTATATGTAAGAAATCTAAAGCAAATAATGGTAAAATCATCCTAATATGTCACAGAGACTAAGGAATAATGTTCATATAACATACTGATCTCACCAACAACAATAATACAGCCAGAATATTCACATTTAAAAAACATTTTTACAGTCCTTAAACATAGCATTAGCAGCCGGCTCCTCCTCAGCTGTATCCCGGCAGCAGCGTTAGCAGCAGTGAAGCCGGACTTACTCAAACGGTCCGCTGGAAAACCGAAGATCAAGGACGCGGTGATGCGGCCCTGCCACGGCTGCCGCCCGTGGGCAAACAAATCAGTCTCCAGCGTGCCGCTGTCCAGCAACCTCGAATCTGTAGGGGAGGGGGGGCGGACACGACTCGCGGCAGTATTTTGAATTTGAGTGCAGTAACCGTTTTGGCCACATTCTCACATACAGCGCCTTTAAGGCAGCAGCTCTCAACCAGCTGTCAAGGGACATCCAGGGGATCTTGGGGGAGTTCCAAGGGGTCGCCAGAAAAATGGGGAATAGTTTGTTTTTGCTATATAATTCACTGTAGAAGAGTCATAAGAGTGATTACTCTGGTCATAGGTTTCACTCCTTCCAAGGTTATTGCCTCAACTATAGCTGATGGTTTTAGAATTCTGGTCTTAATCATATCTAACAACCAATGGTTGAGAACCACTGCTTTAAGGGATGACCAAAATCATTACAGTTCATCTTGAGGGGGACACAAATATCTGTACCATTTGTCATGGCAGTACCACTACCACTGGCTAGCTTTTTGTTTATGCACTGCACTTTGGTTACTGTTGATATTGGGCTTTGGTCATTGCAGAAGCGTAGCCCCCACCCTTTGGTTCCCCCGAGTTAACCCCGTTAGCTCTGTCAACACTGTTGCCATTGTTAGCACTGTTTACACTGTTCATGCTGTTAACACCATAAGCTGCTAGACGGCTCAGCCACCTCCATCTTGAGAGCTGTATTCAGACAACCTCTGAATCATAGGTATACTCTGAATATGATATAGAGATCTTTTAAGGCAGTCGATCTCAAACAGGTGCCCAAGGACTTCAAGGGGATCTTGGGAGAGTTCATAGGGGTCCCAAGAAAATTGGGAAATTTTGGGGAAAGTTTGTTTTAGCTCTATAATTCACTGTAAAAGAGTCAGAAGAGTAACTATTCTGATCAAAGCTTTCACTTCCTCCAAGGTTCTCGCCTCAACTATAGTTGATGGTTTTAGAATTCTGATCTTAACCATTTCAAACAACCAAAATCTTTTCAGATGAAGTGAAGTCCCAACAAACAGTGATCTGTAAGGCACAACGTTTTTTCAGAAAGAACACTTGAGAACAGGAGCCTTCTTTCTCAAGGCCAATTTCACATTTAAAATCATAACCAAGGATGAATTATACTCCAGGCGACTCTCTGACATCACAATAAGAATCAGAATCAGCCTGACTGGCCGAACGGTTTGACTCTAGTTTCCATTGGCTCTCAGTGTTCTTACACACAGTGCCAAGAACAAATATACAGGAAGATACACAAAGACATGGAGCTAAAACAAGCACAACAAAGCTGAACAAAGATAAGCATGCAAAAGCATATATGTAGTCTGTGGAAGGAGAAAACAAATAATTGTGAAGCAACCCACACAAACATGTGAACCACACAGAATCTCATCACCATATTCAGGATGGAAAGGGGAGGGGATGAAATGCACTGTAAGACAGGAATCAAACTCCCACATCACCTGGGGGCCAGATGAATGTTGGAAGCCGGGATCAATCTACTTTATATTGCCACTAGATTTGCAACAATAGTCATTTTGAAAAAGAAAAGGTCAGTGTGATGGTGGCGACATTGATCAAAGGTCCTCATAATTGTTTCCCACTGAAACAAAAATAAGCAAAGCTGGAACCTGACAACATTGTTTTCATTCTTATTATTTCTGCCACAGGTATTGTCTGCCATTGCAGGATTAATAATTATGCAACATGGTGTTGTTAATGCTCTTGGTTTATCACCAAAGGTAGACGCTTTGTCGCCATGCGAGAATCAAGTGTGTCTCTCTGACTGGAGTGATACAATGAGCAAAGCTTGGACTGAGCAAAGTGAATAATGCATTACGCTGAGAGATAGAAGGCAGAACATGAAATGATATCAGAGTGCTGGGTAACATATATGACTCCTCCCCAGGTGCCATTAGAGGACGAATGACTCGTTTAGAAAACAGGATTGTTTTGATTTACTAATTAAATGCTACTTTTTTAGCACTTCATTAATTTTAGTCTTTCTTGGATGTTATGAAATTAAAGCATAATTTACCTTCCCACTTAATCTCTATATGCCACCTGGGGCTAAGTGTGTCTGTTCTTACAGTCAGTCCAGTCTATACAACCTGTTTCATTAAGATTCAACTCAACTCAACTCAAATAATCAGTTTTAGTTTTATATCTTCCACATTATTTAATCTTAACACAACAGTATACTTTTGATATGACATTAAAGGGGTTTAAGTACATGAAAAGGCATTTTCATGTACTTAAACGGATACAGTTCTTATGTAATCTCATATAATCCTAATTTCTCACCTGAGGATCTGTAATTGATCAAGCCCAAGATATAGTGACTTCAGATACAGGTTGCAACTGTTAATACTGACACTGGAAAGTCATCTTTTGAATATGCCGCTCTGATTTACATCAGATCCTGAAGCTCAACACTCCTGTGATCCCTAAGTATGTGCAGGTTGTAGTGATTATCAGCACAGGTTAATATGATTTTACGCAAAAGACAAGTGATTATCTTTACTTTTATTTTATCAACGTGATTATTATATTTTGTTTTGTTTTATTTTATGTATTTGATCAATTTAAATTTATTTAATTTTGTATAATTCTATTTATTTGATTAATTTATATCTATTTTATTTTATATTTAATTTTAATTTTAATTTTATTTATTTATTTTATGTTGTTTTACACTGACCACCAGCAAAACAAATGCTTGACTCCAGCCGGCTAATTTGATTGGTTCTTGGATATCTCCGAGTTCTCGTCCTCTCTCGCGATACCACAGATCCTTCCCAGTGAGAAGCAGATCCTGAGCTGTAGTCAGTCGCTGTTGTGGCTGGGAGGCATCACAGTCAGTCAGTCTCAGTGGTTGAACCGTGATTCAGCCTGAGGTTAAACAGGAGTCTTTTAAACTACCCGACCAACCGAAAACAACTACTTCTGATGTCCCCGGAACAAACTCCGGCTCTTTAGGACACCTTTAATCCCGCAGGTAAGACTGCTAACGTTACGTCTTGTTGGCTCCCTCTGTCCAGACACTCGTATGCAGTGCTAGCTGATATTCCCACAGTTCAGTTTCACATCAGCGAAGCAACATTTAAATACCACCAGTCCTCGCTTCCTCTCCTGTCACATCTCCCTCGTGACACACTCAAGCGTTAAAAGTCTCCAATACGAGCCTCGGCTTGTCGGGTGGCGTTAACGGAACCGGAGAGGGAATACATGAACTTCAAAGCTCAGTGTTGACTCTGTCTCTGGAATGCAATACCCCTGTTAGCTTGTATGCTAACGATACATCTGCTTAGTATAAAGTAGCTGTTGGCTGGCTCACTAGCTAGCTGGGTCTTCCTCTCAGCTCAACGCCAAAATATACCAGCGGTTTACATTATTGTCCTGTTGGAGAGGTTGTTGTGAGGTGTCTGAGCCAGGAAGCCATGACAGGTTTTTTTGTGAATGGACCAAACTTAACTTGTGCCACCGGTTAGCTAACGTTCAGGCACCTCAGGTTTTTAACGGCAGTTTTGTTGTTGGTTTCCAGTTAAGATGTGTTTTCACTCGCGAGCAGTTGCAGCAGAATAACTACTTTTCATTGTTAGTTTACTCTGGTGCTCCTCCTGTCTGAGGGATAGTGTCTGTCTTATGTGCAGTAACTTCTCCATCCTCAAAGATCTTTCCCACATCCACTGTGTTTCCACCTACAAGCGCCACGCATCACTGTAGCTGTCCTGTTATTATAGACTGGAGGTAAAAGACCACTTCTGTGCAGCTGTGCTTTTGGGGATCCAGCAATCAGATATTCAGTGAGAGTAAATTTACTTTTTAGTGGTCCTTGAATGCACACCTTGAATTGTCTATCCATACTAGTGCTTTACAGTCTAACCTAGTGATACTGAATTTACAGCCAATGTGGTCAGGGCGCTGGGTGGCCCATTGAGCATTATTCAATATATAGGGATAATTTTGGTATGTCATCAGTATCGGCTGATATTGGCTTTGAAATGAAATATCAGAATCGGCCATTGTGCCTTTTATTAATTTGCACAATTAATGAATATTGCATACATTAAAAAGTATTGTAATTCATGTCTCCATCTGATGGTGGGCCATCACGATAAGAGCCTGCATGCACAATATGATGTTTATTTCATCAGCAAAAAATCCAACATCGTGAATCCCTACAAATTTACAATGTAAATTGATTCACACTGGAATTTTTTTCTGTACTGTTAATGAAGACAGAGTGCAAAATAAGCATCAAAATAGAGCTTGTTTATTTGAAAAAAAGTGCTAGATAAGGATCCTCTCCACACCTCCCAACAGAGGTCCAGGCTTAGCCCAGATATTCTGAAATCCTCGAAATGCCTCTGCATACACCTGACGTGCACGGGGCTGCTGTGACTCGACTCGCCTATTAGCAAAGATGAGTAAGGACAGTGAACGTCATTCTGCAAAAGTGGCCCCAGACAAAGCACGTTGAGTATCCATGGTCTGTAATCCCTTTATGTTTTGTTAACTTCACAGCTGTTAACAGTGTGCATTGTTTGAGAGCAGCTATAGTTGGCATTTGGCTATTTTCAGGATACTGACATTCAGTGTGTGTTTGTGCGCATGATGCTTGATATACATGGTTAAATAAGCATGCACTTAGTTTAAAATGTATCGCATACATAGTTAAATAAAATGTACATAAATATACCAAAAGAGTTTGGGTGTTGGTTACAGCGTTTCAAATTACAAGCAATGGATAAACTGCACAGAGAGGTGTAATGGTACAGTATAATTAAAAATAAAGAGAAAATGGAGCTGTATGATAATAGATTGGAAACAGTGAATTAAGTTTGAGGCATGTGATAATAATCCCTTCTTGTCGGAGTCAGTGTCCAGCTGTTCGGAAGACTTTGTACATACTGGAAGCCAGTGGAAGGAAGGATCTCTTGTGGCGTTGAGTGGTGCACCTTGATTGTGTCAGTCTATTGATCTCATATGTTCATCTAGAAAGGCACCAAGGGGGTGAGAGGAAAAAGCCACAACTGGGTAATAAGCAGTTTAGCTCAGCTGTTTCGCAAAAATTATATAACTGTACTTTCGAAGAGAGGAAATTATTTGAACATGTGCCATGTCTTAACATTGTCTAGATAGATACAGGAAGTCTTATTTAAAGCCTGAATAATGTTGGCTTGTTTTAGGATGATATAGATATGGTAATTTGAGAGTTAAAAAAAGCTTACAACAAAATGTCAGGTGATAGCAATATTTATAAACATAAATATGCAAACATTTATGATACCGATCCCTCGCATTGTTGTTTTATGTTCTGGCCAAAATATGTACTGAGCGAGACATTTACACTTGAAAAATCAACTCGTCACGGTTTTGCTTTGTAATGTAAATGAGCACAGTATATGTCAGGAGAGTTGTAAGACACGTTTTTATTTTGACTTGCAGTGCTTATTTCTCCATTGGTTTACACCTTGCTAAGTATAGGCTCTCTGAATCTGTGATTTTTCCTCTCAAGAGACGGTATTAAAGAGTGTCCTGGGCTCCTCATGTGTCCTCAACACAACAAATAACCCCATGACTATGCTATCAAATAGCCTGTAAAATGAAAGAAGTGAGCAGATTGGCTTTTATGGCTGGTTTAGGGAGGTCAAGTTTCAAATTGTTATGATGAATATTGTACATGAGGTACTTTCTGCAAACTGCCTTGATTTGGATTTCATATGCCAAACTACACCACAGGCTATTCAGAGTATTTTTTTTATCACAGCGGCGGACTATCAAATACCTGAAATGCTTCACATTGTGCTCAAGAGCTAGCTGAAACATGTTTCAGTGTTTCACTTATCACATGCCTCCTACTTCGCTCACACACACCTCAGTACCTGTATATGCACAATAATAACTGGACTATAAGAAGTTGAGTTAAGGTTATACTCTGATTATGGAAATTGTAATGTATTTGCCATAGTCTGATTGCATATCTGAGCTGTGTTGCTTTCATAATCAGTGTGTGCCCAACCTCATTAACCCAGATGGATTATTGTTTAGTCACCGAGTTTATTTTAGCATGTAATAGTCTGGCAGGGGTCAAGACTAATCGCTGCCAAATTTGAACCACATCAAGCATTTCATTTACTCTGGTTGATGCTGTAAACAACCACTTTTTGTGTGTTGAAAAACTTTTGAAAAATCAATGTTGATCATTGTTGCTTATTTACTCTGTCAGATATACTGATTCTCCATGTATGTGTGAGGTCAGCAGTAATCAGAGTCGTATCAACGCTGAGGCAGCTCCACCCAAATGAAAGAGAAGCAAAGACTTAAGAAGCAAAGCAGAGCAAATAAAGCAAAAGGCAGCTGGGAAAATCAAAGGCAGATAGTTGTACGAGTGTGGACAGCGGGCGACACACTTGAGAGTATGAACATGGCAAGTCAGACAATCTTGGCACAAGTGTTCAAAAGCACTTACTGAATTCTGAAAAAGAAAAAATCCTCTTTACTAACATTTTCTGTGTATACCACCACATCAAAGCATCAAAAAGGATTTTGCAGAAGGGAATAATTTCTCATAGCTAAATCTACCCTTAACTTCAGGATACTAACTTGAGTATGGACGTTCTTTCCTGACCTTGTCAATGTTGAGGAAGACTGAGATGTGGTTGAAAGGAGAGCTGATTAATTGATTGGTTGTCAACTTTTAAATACACTTGCTGGTTAATTTGATACTAGATTGATTGGTTTGAGTAGTTTTAAAGAGAAAAGGACCAAGCTCTAGGATTCAGGCTTCTTGGATGTATATTATTTTGGGGTTTCTTTACACGTCTATGATAGTAAATATCTTTAGGTTGTGGAGAAAACATTTGAGACTGTCATCTTGGCTTTTGGAAAACACTGATTTTTTTTGATTTTTTTTTTTTACAGTTTTCTGACATTTTTAGACCAAAGAATAATCAATTAAATAAGAAATAAATAGATAGATTAATCGTCAGTGAAAATAGTCATTAATTGCAGCCCTAGTTGAAACTCTAGCTACTAAGATGTGATGAGCCTTAGTAAAGGGTTAAACTGAAATATGAGGTGGAATTGTCCATGAACGTTACTGCTCCCCTTGTAATCTATGATATCATGGCCACCACTCTGTCAACTATGGCAAACAATGTTGATCCCTGGCAGCCAGCCGGGCTACCGTTTCTAAAACTTGCCGTTGTGCGCTGTCTGTTTCCATTTGATACTCTGAATTTACACATGAACCAGAAAGGCAATGGAGTGAAACGGATGCAAAGTAGTATTTCCCCTAGTGGAAAGTGAAGTGGCATTTCAGAGGCCCAAAAGTGAGGAGCATTTGTTTTCATGGTATAAATAAGGAATGCATTTATGTTGAATATCGCTCTTCATATTTCTTCTTCAGATATTTTCTGCTAGCTGCCACACATACATGCAGACAGTGACTCAATGATCAAAGTCATTGATGAATTGTGTCACTGCGAACTGTGCCAACAATGTAAATGAACAGTTCCTGTTTGAATTCAGTTGTTTTGTTCCCATTTTACATGCTATATACAGTGAGTGTAATAATGAGTGCTTTTGCATAAACACCTTTCCTCACTTTTATTTGCATAGCTGGAGCTGCACATAAAATGTACACCTGTATTCTGCAGACAGTTACACTCTTGCGCCTTTATTTCAAAAATACTGAAAGCACATTAATATGTTTGATTGTATTTACATCTGGATAAATATACGATGAAGATACAGTGACATTTTCATCGTGTGTATGGTCATATCCTGCCTTCTGGTAATGTTAACATCACCGTGGATCATTTCCGAAGGTTTTTCATTATCTGGTTTTGTTTGTTGTTGTTTTTTAATGTTTTTTACAGTAAACATTGTTATTAATATTTTGAGATCCATCTAATAAGAATGTGGTGCTAGATTTGTTTTAATTGATTTAACCATTCCACCGTTGCTTCCTAGTTTGCGTGTTTTAAAACTTGCTTTTGCAGAATTAATGCTTTAAACTACTTACTGACTAAGCTGCTTAAAACTAATTGGTGCACCAGGTTGTGTCAGCTGGCTGGTGGGAACAGGTGAAACAGAATTAGTGACAAATCATAGAGAGATGAGTAAGAAGTTTGTGTATGTTTTATAGTTTGGTATATGATTTCAGAACTAGGCAGGGTGTCCAGACTTACAAACAAAACCTTGTTCCACAGAGTGTGCATTTGTACTATTTTTGAGTGGTGGCAGATTGCAATAACACTGGCAGAAGTTGGCAGCTTGCTAATTGGGCAGTCAGCTAATCAGAGCACAGAGTTGATGGAAACGCCTAGAAAAGACAGAACACACTATATCACTCTGTGAAATATTGTATATATAGGTGAACACTGTGGAATCGATAGTACGTTATAATGCTTTATTAGTAAGAGAGAAAATTCGGAAAGAAACTTGAAATACCAGCAACCAATTTAGACCCAAACAAAGAGCTTTGAAAATCCATAAATCTCAGCACCTGGCAAAGTATTCCTTTAGTCACTGGTATTGATCAACAGCTCTATACGCCCCTCTTAGATGTATTAAGGCCATTTCCTGCTGTGGTGCAATATTTACCTTTTGAAAAGTCACTCCTCCAGCAGAAAACAGCATGCAGCATGATGGTTTTTTAATTCACTTTCACACTACAGTGATGTTCTATATATTTTATTGTATTGTGATTTCACTGCCTAATCTGATACATTTTTATGTTTGTGTTAAGACACACGGTATTTCAATTTATGGACACTGACATGGGTGTTTTCAGACTAGAGCTCTAGCAACCTACTTCTGAGAACCTCTCTTTTTGTTTTTGTCTGCATTGCAAGAATTAGGAACAACTGTAGTGTTCAGGGACTGGTTTAGCTCCTATTTCACAGTATGTACTCTCCCAGTACAAGGGGAACCATGAGAGAACTAAGTGTACGTTGATTTGTCCAGACATAAGTGTATGTTGATTAGTCAAACACAGACGATGCAGCACCACAACTGCCATTTTTAAGAATCCGTTAAGGCCCAGACACACCAAACCGGCTTAAAAGAAATAGCAGCGACAAATATTGACTGTAGCATTGTCTCATGTTGCCGTGTCTCAGCTTAAGAGTTGCACACGAACACACCGCAAAGACTACAGCCGACACCCAACCATCATGTATGTTCTGTGCCGGTATGAGAGGAATAACCTTCCATACCAGCGGCCGGTTGTAGTCTGTATTCGTCATTCAAAAACAGAAACTGGAAGACCGTCATGATGCTAGTTAGCCAGTTAGCACATTAACAACGCAATTCAATGTTGAAAGAACTGTATTGACTGTGCGCCAGTGAACAATAACGCAAACCATCACAAAACGTTTCTGCTAAAGAGCTCAATGACTAAAGAAAAATAATCTCATCTTTAAAAACTTTGTTTTGATCTCAATCCCTCTCGACTTCAGCTTTTGTTTACTTTCCTCACTGCCGATTCTCTTCTCGTGCGATGAGCTGAACAGCCAACCTGAACGATTTAATTTACAGACAGGCTCTGCCATCTACGATGCTGATTCCACATGCTGAATTTGCTTAAAAAAAGTCACCTAGGTCTGACGAGGGCCAATTGTGTGGGACATGTCGCAAAGGCAAGGGCAGCAGACACTCACTGGCTGCCCAACACTGACTGATGGCTGACCTTTGGCTTGGTGTGTCAGGCACTTAAGCAGTGTAAACATCAGAGAACACAAACAACAGCTTGTAACGAAAGTGAACGGATGGTGAAGTCGAGGCCTCACTGAGCATATGTGTGGTGATGTAAATACAGCATGACTTTGACTTGTCTAGGCAAAAATGACATTGCTATAACAACTGCTGGCTGGCTTACAGTACCTCACTTTAACGTTCCTGTTCGCAGTGTGAATGCAGACAGAAAAAAAGCCCTTGAAGGTACATGGTTCACAGGGGAGCTTCCCACTGGGCAGTTTCTCTCAGAGAGTCCCCAGAACTCTTTGGTTCCATAGTCACACTGCCCGATAGAAGCGGCTCTGATCTCTGAGCATGTTGCTGTTTTGTTTGGCGGAGTCTTCTCGCACAATTTCACCAAATCCCTGTGGTTCTGTGGTATTACACATGTCACACTTGTAGTTTTAAACCCATATTTCCCCATTCAGTTTGTCATCTCCAGCAAATATTAAACACGGGGCTCTATCTAGTGCTATCTGCTGAATTTGGCAGAGTGCAGTTTTATGTCGCCGTGCTTTGATTTATTGTTGATGTATGTCCTTCCAAAGCCATTTCAGTCTCTTCTCTGATGAGTGCCCTTAATCAGCACATTTCACCACACTGCATGAGACAGTCAAGTGTCCTTGTGGCTGAAGTTCTTTCGTCTTGTTTCAAATGCGTGGTCCATTAAAAAAATGGAGGAGCACAGGACAGAAAGCTGTCAAATGCTAACAGTGTTTTATATTGAACTTAACTGATTTTCATTCTTTTTCTGTGGCACTTTTACTGCAGAGTGGGAGCAAAGTAGAACCCAGATATGCAGCTTGTAGCACTCCCGGTCTTATGTTGTGCACTGTTGTAATTAATAGCCTTAAATCTGAGACCATTACTCTCTCAGCTGCTCTCTGAATTAGGCACTTGCCTGTAGAAGAATATCATTACCTATTATTATACTGTTATGCCTAAGCTTTTACCAAGTAAACATGTCTTGTCCCAACAAGAATCAACAGCAGAAAGATTTAAGTCTCGGTCTGATTTTAATGAGTGTGTGACAGTGAGGAGCTTGAATGTCTGAAGCATTGGTAACTGTGTGGCAGTTTATAAACCTGTGTCTCCCAAGGCTACGGCCAAACTATTTTCATTTTAAAACACATAACTATTGCTGCGTTTGGGTCCACACTACTTGTTTTGGAACCACAAAAATTGAGATCTTTAGCCCTGTTTTCACCAAACACTTTTGGTATGGTACCTTTGGAACCAAAAGTAACCCTTCAGACGTGGTACCTTGGCTTCCGCGTTTCCAAGCAGCAAAACATCCTTTCATTTTATAGTTACAGTTTACTAATAAAACTCTCCACAGTATGAACAGTGGTTACATGAGCCTCAAAACCAGCCACAACTCAGCCCTGAGCAGAGTGACTGTCCTCTATTGACCAATCAGACTGCATTGTTCACATATTGACTGAGATTATTTCTGAAATGGTGCGAAAATGCCTGTGTGTACAGAGATAATTTTCATTTTAAAACACCATTTTAAAACAAAATTGTATTTGTGAAGATGTGGTCTAAGTAACAATTTATTTCAGGGTGTTAATCCAGCATCTGCCAGCTGATCATAGAACTATAAATCATATTTTTTGCCTCTGTAGTAGCTACCAGACCAGTGTAATAAAATGCCAGCTGATGTAGGTACTTTCCACCTTATTATGTCAGATTCTCTATATTTCAAATTGCGCTTAATAAGTGTAATTTTCTGTTATAAAATCAACTAATTAAACATTGTTGACAGTGGGGCTTTTTTGTCTTCTGATCAAACAAAGCAAATCTAACATTTATTTTCATCTGTGTTTACAAGACCTTTTTTTTGGAGTGTGTTTATCATCTTAATTAAGCTTTAAAGAAAAGGTCTGTGTGAGCCTGACTCTTTTCTCACACTTTTGAGGCTTTCCCATCTGTTTTCTACCAGCAGCTCAAAAAGATATAATGCTGCCAAGTAATATTAGCTGGAGACATTTAAATATCAAACATTATATTTCTTTTTATTGTTCTGTGGTCTTCTCAGAATTCAGTCTTAAGTCGACAGTTCCATCTTTAGTGTGCTATGTCTGTGACGTTATAAAATCTGTACGCTTATATATGCTGCCCCACACTGACTAAATAATCACAACTACAACTTACTCACTTTTTCTTTGCTCCAGTTTGGTAATGATGTGCTAAGCAAGGTTTACCAAAATGTTTAGGTGGCAGAAAGCGTTGGGCAAAAACACCGTATCATGAGACAATGGAGATTTTTTTGGCCAGTACAGATTTTATTAGAATGTTTCTAGCACAGTAGCTATCCCCTTTAATATCTGTGTATTAGGATCTGTTTAATATCTTTGTATTAGGCCACTGTGGGCAGTTTTGTAAATCAGCAAGGAGGACTGCTTTATTGGAATACTGGGTTAAGGGATTTTTGCATCAGTGTGATGAAGTACTTTGATTTGTCAGGTACCTCGTTCACAGGATTAGCTAAAAACAGACATTCCCCTCTGGCTATTCTATTGTTTCCTCGACTGAATTCTCAGAAAATGCCTGCTAAACCATATGTCCTGATACATTATAGTACTGTTTTGATGTAAATCGCATGTTCTCAACAGAAACCTTGATCCATATTGTCCACACGGAGTGGCAGAAGAGAGATTTTTAGATGTGTGTTGTTTGTGACCAAGCTGGCAGATGGCAGCGCTACTGATAATTAGGTCTGCACGATTCTAAATAAAATGTAAATCACAACTATTTTTGTACTTACTGAGATCACAATTCTCAGGGAAAGCATTTATTTTCTTCTGTAACAAAAACAAATGAATTCTAGTAGCACTACTGCATTTCTTGTGTGCTCTCAGCGCCAATTACATTTTAAACATGACTAGTTTTTACTTGTAGAGCAGGTATACTTTCTATTTGCCCAGTTTACCTCCCATTCAGTGATCTCTACACTGTTCTACCACTGCTTTAAGTATTCTGTTTCTGTATTGTATATAAAGATGGAGGATGCGTCTCCACTTACCTCAGTGTACAAAAATGAAGCCAAAATATCCTGGATGCAGCCACTGGCATCTTGCGCTGGTGACATCATTTGGAGCCATAGCCTGCATAGTAGCAGCCTCTGGGTGTTTTGAGTTCCTACCCAAATACCCATGCGACCAATCGTGAGCAGCGCCGTTTATTAGAAGCAATTTGATTTCGCACACATAGCTGTCAAACACAATATCAAGCCCCATTTTTATAGCATCAAAGAACTTAGAACCAAACTTATCAGAAAAAACAAACTCTTAAACATACAGCAGCATGATAAGAGCGACCTTAAATGACAGACACTGTCTGGGAAAAAATTATTTGACATGTACTTTGAGTTTATTAAGTTTGGCTCATGTCCGGTGTGCTAACATGGAGGGGCGGGCTCTATGACCTGTAATGCAGCCTGCCACAAGATCTTTTGGCTTCACATATGGGGAGTTGTCATGTTGTCCATCTTTATTATTCAGTCTGTGGTCCAGCCCTGTACATCAGCTTGTCTAGATGCTCTTCACACTCAGCCACATAACTACAGGGAAGACTATGAATATCGAAGAGCAATCTTACATTTACAGTACCATAAGTGCACAGTAGAAAAACAAGGACAAATTATGAGCACTCTTTGTAAGTATGCAACTCTCCGAAGCAACTATGGTAGAACCACTCTCACTCATGATTGTGTACGTGCCTATATCAAGATTGTGATCTTCTAACAATTAATTGTGCAGCCCTTCTTTTGATGCTCCTTTTTTGCTGAAGTTGACCAAAAATCCTCTTTAAATTTCCCCCCCTGCTCCTCACATCCCACTGTCTACCATGAAAGCAGTCAGACCTGCTGTCTTGTGTACGTTGGTCCTTTGAGACCCTTTATTGCTGTGATTCACTTAAAATTGCATGCTGTGTTGGATAATGATTAAACAGGCCAGTTTTATATCTACTTGACACTTGGGACCTTTGTGCAGATGTTTTTTAGGAGGGGTCTGATCCATCTGGGACTCTTCAGTCCTCCTCATGCTCTGTGCAGGGAGTTTCCCAGATCTGCAGGATGTTTGCAGCTGCAACAAAGATTCTTCAAGTGAAGTCATGTTTTTTACCAGATGACTTGAGAATGATCAAATGTTTGTGAGACAGGGTTTTCTACACATTCATTTATTTGTGATGGCCAGCCACCATATCAACGTCTGGCGCCTCATATTGATTTTTTTTTTTTTTTAACTGGGCCGTTCATTAGGAGCACTGTTGGAACATAAAGGTATTCATTGCAGCACACTCTCTGAGCACAGAGCGTACTCTGGGCACAGACAGCAACAAAAAGCAGGCACATTCAAAGTGCTGGGTCTAAAAGTTTGCTTTCATCTGCCTCTGCAGCAGCTGCTCCTCTCATACATTGATTTGATCTGATCAGTTATAAACCCTGAAACTCAAACTACATAAATTACTGCTGCTGAGGAAAAGAATAACTCATGAAGAGTTCCACCTGCACTGTGTTCAGAGACCCGTAAAAACCTTTGAATTTAGAGAGAGGAAACGGAATGATACAAAAGGACACACAAAATAAACAAACAAACAAACAAAATAAGAGAAAGTTTCGGACACTACCTAATGGTGAGGGCTCTCTCTGATTAGCCAGAGTTAACTGCATGGCGTGTATAAGATAAAATAGTGCCTGCAGACAGAATATAATTAATCCATTGCTGCAATATCCAGATTACAATATTGAAGTTTTTCACGGTGTGTTCATCCTGCAAGTTAAAATCCTGATGACAATTAAACATTGTACTGTGCTGCCCTTATACAAATCTTAAATGTGTTGAAGGTTCCCAACACAAAGGCAAAAACTGAAGACTCAGAAAACAGCATGCACACCCAAAAATGATAAATATTGGGTGCTAGACAGAAGAACAAATACAAAAATACAAAAACAAGTCCGCACACCAGAAAGTGCTCCTTTTGGAAAAACAGACATGAGATGCCCAACACAAAGGCACCTGAAGTGACAAAGAAAAGAAGAAAGCTGCCTTGTATTTGTTACTTAATTTTCCATTAGCACCTATTTTAAAGAATATTTAAGAGCTACTGTGAAGTGGAAGTTGCTGATGCCAAGCTGTTATACCATCTTTATTCAATGTCGTTGATGTCTCTCCTACAGAATGCCAGCAGTCATTTTCTGTCTGCCTCTCTGCTGGAGCTGCTTCAGCTTGCTCATGCTGAGATTTTTTGTCTCTAATGCAGTGAGAAGCCAGGTATGCTTAATAATAGGCTAATGGACAAAGGGTTGCTCTGTCTTGGCCGCATGCATGAGGCCTAAACCTCTTGAAGCACATAATTGTTACAGTGCATCTGGTAACTAGCTATCTAATATTGGTGTTAATGAGCAGGCTGGTGGAGGATCATTTGTCTTCTCTGTTCATGATTGATCTCTCTTATTAAGTATTTTTGTCAGGTGATGTTTCTGTTGTATTATGCCAGGACCAGTATTCACTATATTTTTGCTTTTTCAAATGATCACATATGATTCAAAAGGGCTCCCAGTGCTCATTATTTGTGACCAACAACTCTACATATCTGTCACAACAAGTGATTATGTGGCTGATAGCGTGTAGTCTGGTCCTGGCATTGGATTGCAGGTGTCCATAATATAGTGCACACCCTGTGTTCGTGCGTCACAGGGTTTAAAGATATTTATTTTTTCTCTAGCAAGTAATAGCTTGATGATGGTTTAGAAATATTGTCGACCATTGCCAGATTGCCATTACTTTAAGCCCAGTTCAGAGGAGAGATTCTCGATGAGAGAAAACTGTTTTGGAGCTTTGGAGAGAAGGTTGCTTGATATGAACTGGCCGGTCTGAGCTTGTCTCAAGGTAGCTGATGGTGCCATCTACAACTAAGCTTATCAAGCCGCCAGCAGCTGGTTTTAGAACTTAAGGTTCATCATCTGTTTCAGCAGCCAATTGGCTTGTGGCAGAGTCCGCCGGTTGAGTCAGTTACAAGATGTTCGCAGACTGTGTGTTCTTTTGCTGCAACATTCTGAGTCCCTGTCATTTACATCCTTGCGGCTGTTGTCACATGTCAGTCTCTGTCCTTACAGTGTGTCAGTGGGATTGTGGGTCGCTGCTTCTGCTTGCTGTATGTGCTCATCTCACACACGCATATCTTACCATAGAAATATCATTCTGTTTCTAAGTAGCCTTCTCACTGACTGATTAATGGGCATAGCTATTTAAATTATTGTGAGGTATCTTGAATGCAATCCATCTGACATTCATCACCTAATGTTTTTGCTGTTTTACTACAAAATTCAACTCTTGCAGCACCTATCTCTTTATTACTGTTATTATTCATATTTTAAGTAGCTACAAATTATATTCAGCCTGAAAAGCTGGAAATCAGAACAGAAGTACTTGAAGTCATTGTTATAAATAAATAACTATACGACTATATAATTAACTTTATTGTATAGTCACGTTGGTGTAAACCAGCGCATTGCAAGTAGTTGTTTCCTGTGACGTAGTTGTTGCAAATCGTCTTGTCTAGAATCTTTGTTCTGAACTGGGATTTAGGACACAAATGCTCTACGATTACAAACATTGCATTTGGCACGCTGACTTTACAGATTTCACAAATTCAGGCCTTTGAACAGAAAACACTAACATTTCGATCCTCCTGAACCATCGTCAAGAGTTATCAACACCATTATTCACAACATTGAGCTTAAATAGAAACTGCTCCACCCATTTCACAGATGTGTGCAGGTGTGGGGGATTTAATCAGCTGTAGGTGTGTTTCTCAGTAACTGACACAACCTGTGCCCCATATGTCACATATCCCACAAACGAAAGAACAATGGTACCAGAAGAACATAGGAAAGACCTAGAAACCTCCGGCTCCTGACACAATAAAGTCTATTGCAAGATTATTTACAAAAGATGCTGATCTCATGAATAAAAACGTCAGCCTTGCAGCTTTCATAAATCATTCAAAAGGTTCAACATTGTGTACTCTCATGCCATTATAAATTCAGGCCTACCTTTTTGTTTTGTTGATAGGTTTTAAGATGCTGTTTTAATTGTCTAAGTCATCAGCTTCACTCTACTTTGAATTTCTGAAGACTCAAAAGTTCACAACCCAACAAGCACATCATAATGGCTGCCTTTGTTAGTTTTTCAAGCCGACATTCTGTGTTCATTTTTGGCAGTGGGTTGAGGGGGTGGGATGAGTCCAGACTCTCTGTGGGACACTGCTGTTGTAAACCGTTGCACCGTGACCCTCACAGTACAGCCAACCATGGCCTGCTTGAAAGGCAACACGCAGACAGCTTATGTCTGCATACTTTGGAGCCATAACCCTCCCCCAGGCACGTTCCTCTATACCCCTCCTCGATGCTAAATACCAGCCACCCCCCTACAACAAAAGACAGTGGCCCCAGTTGCCCCCAGGCACGCAGACAATAGACATAGATCTATGCTCCCGTCTGATTATGACCATACTTTTTGGCAAGTCATTTAGAAAAAAATGTGTCTAACACTGGTTTTGTATTGTGGGTGTCGCCAGGATTAAGAGCTGGTAGGTCCAAACAGGCTTTCCAAGGAATTGTAGCACTCTACAGGGAGCAAGATCTTCTGGTTGGCTGGCTCACGATCATGTGTGGAGTGCTTGTGCTTTTGCCTTCTGTCCTATCTGTTACAGCATCAATACCCGAACCCAAGAACCTCACAGTCCTGCCCCTTCATACACAATGTTCAGCCACACATTCAAGCCAGTAATGTAGTGCCGTTCTTCTCAGCCACAGCCGTCTCTTGTGGCAGTCTGACTCGCAAGTGGCTTTTCAGTGGCAGTGAATAGAGATGCCACTGTGTTGTCTCTCAGCTTGTGTTCTCTGCAGCCAAAGTTAATTACACTTCTCCAGTTATACTGACAAGCTGAATGCTTTTTACTTTATTTTTCCCACCACAGGCTTCATGTGTCACTCATTTGTTAAAAAATGTCCAGTTCAAACTGGAATTGAGGTTAAAAAACTTAACCTGGCACCAGCTACACAAATGGCATGTTGACCTACTCTGCCCTTAGCTGTTTCTGTTTGTGCCAGTAGTTAATTGACCTTTTGTTGGAGGTTTCTCTGCTACTTCTATTCAATATACATTTAAAGTAAAATTTCTGTATTTTTCTACCTTAGTCGTATTTTCAAAATCATGGCCATTTCTACCAGGGCTGCAAGATTTTGGAAGAACTGACACTGACAAGTTTTTTTCTGCAATATATATTGCAATATAAAAAAATACAACAGTCCTCACCAGATGACTTGAATAGATCCATTTCAATATAATTCGTCATTTCAACATTAGTCATATGATTTTGTAGGAGACTGCATCTGCATAGAAAATAAAAACAATAATCAATGCTGAAAAATTACTTAAATTACTTAAAAAATCAGGTTGTTTAATACCGTGGTTGACTCACCATGACACCTCTGTATTCATATAATACTCTTCTATCAATCCAGGCCAAAGTCAGTGATCTAACATGTCAAATTAAAATTAAAGATGTTGCCTACCCTAAAATAAGGGGGCTTCCTTATGTTGCTCCCCTCCTGTTCCTCACTCATTTTCAGGTTGAGGTCAACGACTAGCAGGGGGTGCTTTGGTTGTTTATCACACAGAATTCTCTTTTGAATTAACGTTAGTATTAACATTACCTCTCCAGCCTTGTGGCTCCGACCCGTAGTTTCGAGACCCTTGATTTCTTTAAGCTAACTGAATTAGCTTGAGCCTAAGGCAACGCTAGAGTGTAAAATGATAGTAGGAAATTGTGATAATGTTGAGTTAAACAGATGCTTTATTTCTTCTGTGGAGCAAGTACAAAACACGGCGCTTCTTACTGTCGCTTTACTGGAACTTGAGCTCATGTAGACACTCTCTGCTGAATACCGTAGCTTCAGATAAGCATGTGCTTCACTGTGTCTGCAGCATATGCTGGCCCAGTTATGGTATTTTTCTACACACATGCAGGAGAGTCTCACTTCCAATAAGAAACGCTGCCAGAGCATGTCACATACACGCTTGACCTGTGTCAAAGGGGAAGGCTTGGCCAGTAATATAAGTCATGGAAACTGAAAACACTGAGTTTTTACTTTGTATCAAGCGGCAAAAAAGTTGTAGCATGATGTGTTTGAGTTAATTTACCTAATTTTACATTGCATGTCCTGTGATGCAAATATTGGGCATGCGTACATTGTGTAGTGTGATGCTGAAACAATATATTGTGTATATACTACGAGTCATGCTAAACGTGGATCAGTAATCATGGACTCTTGCAGAAACAACATCCGTCTGTGCAGGCAGATATAGTTTTACATTTATCACGTCACACACTTATCTCTTGGTCGAACTGAAAGTAAACACAGGAAGTAGACCCACATCACTGTTTCAGTCTGGTATTAATTATCAAAACTACTCTCCTTTACCTCATTTAGGTATAAATTTGATGTGTTATATTCATAAGCTTGAATCATATCTGACCAAAATATCACCAGGAACAAAAACTGACAGAATGCAAGGAGTATATTTTTAGATATCTAGAAGGCTTTTATATGAAGAAACAGCTGCAGGAAGTGCTGAGTTTGGCTTTATTATTTGATTAGTATCGAGAGAATTCATCATAGAGTCGAAACGAGTGGGATCATCGATTGGCAGGAAATTAAACTGCGACAATTTTGATGGTCAATTAATAGTTTGAAACCTCATTTTTCAAGCACAAACACTAAACATTCTCTGGTTTCAGCTTCTCATGTGTGAAGATTTTCTGCTTTTCTTTGTCTTAAATGATATTAAGCAAAATGTCTTTGCATTTTTGACCGTTGATAAGCCAAAGCAAGTAGATTAAGACCATTATGATATTTTTCACTAGTACTCCCATCTGTCACATGAAGATTTAAAACAGAGGAGTAAAAGTCTCCAAACGTCAGTGACTCCTGCATTATGTAGGAGCTACAAAATTACTGAACACTCGCACGTTTGAGCAGTTGACCGTGATGTCGAAACAGCTCAGTCGAGGACGGTCACAGTCTTGCCTTGGCCCTGCTCCCATGCGAAAAAGTGTGTGTTGCACGGAACTATGACTATTTAATTTTTATTTTATTTTGTCAATGCAGGAAAGTAGAGGTCCAGAAGAAAAAATTAAGGCTATTATATTAGAGTTCTTTTCCATCCAGTTTGATAATTGAGGTGCTCAGTGACTAAAATTTGTGAACTGAAATGTCTCTGGGCTGCCATTTTACTTCACTCTCATAAGAGCCATCCACTCTTACTACCCAATGTGGATAAAGGATGTCTTAGTTAATTGTTTTAATAGCCATCTTTACAACTTAACACCCTCCAATATTGCAAAAGTGGGAGACTCTGAGGCTCTCTCATCTTCCCTGAACAAAATTAGCCTTCCACGACCCTCCTTTGCTATGCCTCTCTGACATTCACACATGATTAGGCTTGCAAATGAAGTTTTCCTTCTTTTAAGGTAGGAGGCGCGACCTTGGCCCCAGAGACCTGTTAAGTCTTTATTGGATTGGCTGGACATATTAAGCTCGGAGAATGTCCCAGCAGTGTTGTGCTGCAGTCAATGCACCTGCTTCATCAGCACTTGCTTCAGTTTTTCTTCATGGCTCTTTTGTAGCCTCGCGTCTGAACACTTGGTAGCATCCAATAACTTGTGATAAGGATAAATTACTGGTGGTCAAAAGAGCCCCCATTTATCCGTTGATTTACAGTAAAACTACCCAATCTATCAGCCACTTCACTTCCTATAGCTTACAGGAACAACTAAATGTAACAGAGCCACCATTAAAGTTATTAATTACACCTGTGCCTCCACTGGGAGGAAATGCCCACAGTGAGAAAGGTCTATTTTTTAAGTAAGGCTTGAACTACCTGTTACAAGAAGGGTGATAATGATTGTTCTCATGCTTCTATACATTGCCCTCTGGACAGTGAAGACTTATAATAAAGTTAAGAGTTATTTGAATGTGGGAATGTTGGCTCTGTTTAGCTTTTTTTTAACAGCAGGCATTTTGGTCTGCCATAGTTGGAATGGTACAGGTGTTCTGTATACATGTACATTCAGATGTCCCAGAAAAGTTATGTCAGTGAGCCAGCATACACAGTATACCAGGATCCCAAAACTGAAGCCGCTAAATGCACCGCTCGTCCGCTCTGCTTGGTTCTGCGCATTCTGTGCATTCTTCGCTCTGCCCTGCTCCATCATAAATTTTATCCCGCTCCAATTGCTCACCACTCCACTCAAAAAAACTGCATCGTACTACCCTAACCTGTAATCTTCTATTCACAAATAAAACAGGGTCTGCCCATTTTTCCGACAGCCCATTGGTCCGGCATCCCATTGTTCCTATCATATTAAACCCATTGTTCCGAAGTCCCGTTGTTCTGAAATCATCATGATGCCCTGTGGTTAAGGTCTGGTTAGGTTTAGGTAAAAAAAACAAACACTTGGTTAGGGTTAGGAAAAGATCATGGTGTGGGTTAAAATGAAAAAGAAAGTGGCAAACACATAAGCTGTGAGCCTGCTTCGCCTCAAGCCTTTCCCAGCTGACCCACAGCCGGTCGCGGCGCACCATCAAGGCAGAAATACGCCCGCTGGGAGCCATTCAGCACTGCAGAGAGCTCCCTACACAACCCCGACCCCAGAGTTAATAACAGGAGGTTATGGTGTTTCATCCTCTCCTCTCTATGACACTTGTATCTTGACCAGTAGCCTACTTTTGTTGCGTTGCTGATCCTCTATGGTACACAAATACAGTAATAATCACATATCGGAACAACAGGATGTTGGACTAATGAGAGGTCAGAACAATGAGAGGTCTGAACAATGCTACAGCACCAATAAAACATGAGCTTGGTAGATTCTCCGGGGAGGCCCTCTCCCCGCAGTTACGGACCGTTCTACACGGAACCGCTGGCAGGGTGGAAATAAGTCAAAATGTAGAGGAGACAGACCAGGTCAAGCGGCCGACCCCTGGGGAAACCCTCTCGCCTCTCCCCGCAGTTAGGGACCGTTCTCCAAGGTACCGCTGCTTCTCTTCTCAGTTTCTTTTCTGAAGTACACAGTAAACTCCATAGTTTTGAAAGAAAATAGTGTGGGTGTGCGCAGGTGCAAAGATGCATTCTGGGTGGGGCATGAGCGAAATTGGAGCGAGAGATAAGGCTCCGCTCCACCTTTTAAAAAAAAAATAGCGGCTCCTCACCCAACACAAAATCAGCCCGCTCCCACTCCGCTCACATGCTCTGGCTGAGATCGATAGCGACTGGAAGTGGTGGCAGGGTTTCCCACACATTTGATTATTTGTGGTGGCCCGTGACGATATCAACATCTGCCACCACGTAGTTATTTCTATTTTTGGACCTGGACCATTTGTTAGGAGCACTGTTGGAATATATATATATATACCACTCAGTTATGTGTTGAACCACACTTGCGGAGCGCAGACAGAGCAGCAGAATACCAGACGCAACTTAAAAATTCATTATGCTGGGTCAAAAAGTTTGCATTCACTCGTATCTGCAGCAGCTGCTCCTCTCATCTATTGATTTGATCTGATTGGCTGTGATCAGGTCAACGGATCAATTATCCATCCTGCAACTCAAACCTCCTCAAATTGCCACTCACGAATGAAAGAACTCCTGAAGACATCTGCCTGCTCTGTGTCCATGGACCCACAAAAGGCTTTAAATCTTGAGAGGAGACACAGGATGATACAAAAAAACCCGAAAATTATTTTTCCATCATCAGTTACCACCACACATAGATTCTAATTTTGTGGGAATCACTGGGTGGGGATAACGTTACAGGACTAATGCTATTAAAAGTAACAGCAGAGAGAGACAGAGAGGCTGGTGAGTTTTATTTAGTTGTGTGGAGATTGATGATGTGTGTTTTACCATGAGTTCACAAGGCAGTTAGTCTTAGTTCTGTGGACTAGAGAATCTTTAATTTAGAAGGTGTAGATGAGATAAGGAAGCTAAGAGAGCTATAAGCTAAGCTGAAAGAGCTTGTGGAACACAGTGAACTTGCTGCTCCCGCACACTACTGTACTGTATATCTCGGTGAAATGTCAAGAAGGTATGAAAAAAATATATACCACTAAAACCAATTTTGATATAGAGCGATTGATTTTATATTTCACTGTTGTAGTGTTTCACTGATTGTTTGCATACCAACAGATAATGGTGAAAATGTAACTTCTTGGATTTTTAAAAAAAAAGATAGATAAAAAAGATATATATAAGATAGATCTGCTAGGACTAGTAAGACTTATATTAATCCCACACCAGGGAAATTCACACGTTACAGCAGTTTAAGAGTCAGATGCAAGAGAATAAATAGAAAAAAAAGTGATTAAGAGACAAATAAGGATAAAAAATATGTCAAAAATACAAACTTGACAAAACGGAAATGAAATAATTTAAAATCTGCATACACTGACTACACTTTTTTATTTATACAGATGCTGTACAGTATGCTCATGATTGGTAGTTACTCATTTTTACAATATAATGCAAATTTTTGAATATCTGAGATTATATTAATTGCTGTTGGGGCACCATAAGGACCAGGCACTATACCAGCATGAAACTTTTGGGTTTAAATGTATTTGAAGGCAGTATTTATAATAGCTTTGTGGCCTTTATTTGCATCATGTCTGGTTAATTATGGTGTTGAGCTAAACTTACTGCACAGGTGACTGTTTGCCCCAGAAATGTCCACACCTTAAGTATCTGAGTTCCTTTAATGCATCTCATTTCTGAACAGAAAGAGCATGTGTAATCTGTTAGAATCGTGTTAATTAATTGAAATAGCAAATTAGCAGTTAGATGATGTTTTAAATCACCAGACGGTACAGGAGGTAATTTATCTAATTTTATCTGGTGTCTTTAAAATGTATGGAGTTTATTTAATTTTCTGCAATAGAGCATTAGCTGTAGTCCTGCTGATTTACTTCCCATTGCTCTTTTCTGTCCTTTAACAACAGGTTTTTGTTTTTCTAATTTCTGCAGCCTCTCTGCTAATGAGCTTCTGCTCAGACTTGCAGGTCAAAGGGAATTTAAACTGAAGCTAACTTGTCAAATACAGACAAACTTTGTGCAACATTTAAAAAAATTAGTCAGCTGTTTACAACACAATGGGACAGCAGAGGAGCTCAGTGGTTGGCAGAGTTGCCAAGAAGGTGAAAATCTGCTGGTCTTTCTGTGCGCCGTTTGCTTGTGCTCCCCATGAGCTCGTCTCCTCTGGGTGCTCCTGTTTCCACCCACAGTCGAAAGACATGTAGGTTAGTTGAACTGGAATCTGGAAATCGCCCTTAGATGCAGCTCGAAGGAATCAAAATTTCAGCGAGTTATTAAAGCGGTATTCAAAGTCTCAGTGGAGTCCCAGATGAATGCTGTAAATCAGTGCTGGCTAGTGCGTGGTAGAGGAGATGTAAAAGTGCCTTTGTTCTCAAAGTTTTGAGCAGGCTTTAGTCAATCACGCAAACACAAAGAGATTGGCTTCAAGAGAGATGAAGGCTTTAAATTTCCCCTACATCAGAAGCTGGATGACTGAGGCCATTTTAGAATTCCTCTTCTTACTGGCCAAAAACAAATTTTAAAGTCAGTTTCCTTTAGATTAGTGGTTGTTAAAAATGACACTCTGAATTCAATCACTTGCAATATTTTGGACAATGCACAAACAGAAAACAGTTTCTGTCAGATGGCATGCAGCACCTATGTTTGCCCTCTTACATGGTGATCTCCTGTGTTAGTTAATTTGAGTGTCAAGCTAGGAGACAGTGTGAGCCGCTCATGATCATTTATTTTTGCATGAGAGTTTAATGATTCCTCTTTTTTCTTTTACATTTTTGCCACATCTGTCCTCTCATTATGAATGCTGCTGAAGTCTATAAGCCATGGGAATGCTGACTGCAGAAAAGGGTGTGAATTTGCTGTCTCTGTGGAGCTCCACATATGAAGAAGTGCAGCTGAGTAAATAGGCTTTGCTGTACCATCAAAGCACCGGCATGTCTCCTCTCCTCTGCCTCTCACTGCCCGTACCTACTGTACAACCGATCCCATGCCTGAGTAGCACATTTGCCATTCAGCTCAGCTCTGACAGCCCTGTTAGCAATGACGGATTTGATGGACCATGGCTATCTCAATGTCATATCTTCAACCTGCTTTATCCATCTAATGTAGAAAGGCACAGTGTGATTATAAAACCAAGGGAAGAGCCTTGTTTGTGTTGGATGATATAATGGACACTGTACATGTAGATGGGTCGTTGTAGAAATAGGTATCTATAGATAAAAAAAGAGATTGTTATCACACAGTTGTCACTTAGTTAATTTCAAGCTGCGTTTTGTTGTCCAGGGTTTTGTCTAATGGACCTTTAGACTCATTCTTTTGGTTTAGCACCATTACCTACCACAGAGGCAGGTTTCTGTCTTCAGGTAGTGAATGAGGTCATTAATGTCTCCACCTGCAGTAAAGATGGCTGTGCAGCACAGCTCTGTCGGCTCCTAACTACTCCATATATAATATACGCTCAGTACTTTACGCTGTAGTGAGCATTAAATTTCGGGCACTTATGAATCATCATTATTTTACACTATATTGAGCATAAATAGCACTTTTGGCCACACAAATTAAATGGGGGAGTGTAAATATAGTGCACTATACACTGGCCACTTTCTAAGGTACACCTGTGCAGTCTATTGCAATTTAATACAACAGCTGTGCGATGAATTCGACCTTTTTTTTGCTAACGGTGGTGTTGTACTGCACCACCGAGATGTTTCTGATTCTTTGTCCACCCTACTTACACACATAAGGAGGGCAGAAACACCTTTAAAAACACCATCACTAACTATGACCTCAATGCTAAAACATAAATGAAGTTAGACCTTAATGATGGTGTCAGCAAAAACTGAACATTATAGGCAACACCAAAGTAGACTTCATGGAGAACAGTTAGATTGAATTTCATTAGATTGTGCAGGAGTGTATACACTGATAAAAATATCGGTGTACGTGTAGACCTGGCCTGACACATACTGTACTTCAGACAATGTGTGCACAGGACTTTTTAATAGAGAGCGACAGGTGAAATTATAAAGTGGAAATCATTTTACCTTAATTAGCACTGTAAATCGAATCATTGAAAACCATTACTTATCCCCAGGAGGGAAAAAGGGAACAGACCAGCCAGTGCAGGAGCAACATGTCTTGTCATCCTCGGTCTCTAAGAATGTGTGGTTTTTCCCATTTTCTTTGAGACCGAAAGCCTACACAATACTACGTGACGTCCAGAAATGATCTAATGAACACTGCAGCACTCAGCTAAACTGAACCGGCATTGAACCCTGTTTCTTTTTGTCATGCTTGTCCGATCTAGTAACAGTGACTAAGGAGGTTGGGACAAAGAATTGGTTCATTGGTAAAATTGCACTACTAACATTATCATTTTTTCAGTTAACAGAATGGTGAAGTGGGCAGATGTATTGATGTTCAAACATTTGATTAAGAACAATAAACATAGTTAAATTTCAAACTGTAATGTACTGTTCGAATTAAAAATCTATGGTCTGTGAGTGCAACAGACAGTTAATTTAGTTTGTAAGTTTCTAAGTTAGTTTGCCTTGTCGTTCAGCAGTGGTTGCTCTAAAAGTTCACCAGCAGCTTGACCTGTTGCATGCCTTCTTGACCTGTAAGTAAACTAAGCTAAAGCAAAGACACTACTGTTGTTGTTTGCTACTAAAACAGAGGACGTTGGCGAGGAAAAGCCATCCTGAGTGGATTTAACACACCAAAGCATCTTAGAAGTAGTGTGTAGATTAGTATTATGGGTTCTGCACCATAAATGAATTTTTTTTTGGCAAAGACAAGGCTGTATTTTGCACAGAGCTGCTCTGACAAATCTACGGACTAACCTACTAACTTTAGCTTGCCACCCAAGTGAGACAGCCGAGGCGCTTCGAGAATTCGTTCGAACAAATTGCGTGTCATTTCAAATGGTTCGATCTTGATTTTTGGGAAAAGTGACAGCCCCAGTATGACTATATTAAAGGTACCTAATCATGGTGTTGTAATAAACAGTGAGAACAAGAGACTTCTTCAGATGCTCCACTTCTGAAATGCTTCCAGTAGACATTTGGACCATGGCAGGAAATCTTGCAGCCAAGCCACATGGACATTCTGGGTTACAAACCGAGTTACAAGCTGATAGACTTGTGAACACTGCCAAAGAGTTGGCATGGCCTTGTTGTACAATCTGTAAAAGTAGAAGAAGATTACATCCCTGAATCACCAAGTATAACAGCCTTACTGCCCTTAACATATTCCTGTGTGATCATATTTACATATATGATGGAAGGATGAACAGAGAGGGAAGAAAAGGGCCTGGGAGCTGCAGAGAGAAGTTGAAGAGATTTATATAAGAGCAATTATAGGGAAGAGCGAAATTGTGAGATTGACAGGACGCTAACTGCAGTAATAATTATCTTGAAAAGCATTTATTGGTAACCCTGCAGAATATAGCAAAGACAGACTCAGCTGGAAAGAACCATTAACCCCTCCTCCATTGCCAGACATGTTCAACCTTGTTGCTTGAGTTCTGGTGAATTCTTCAACTCAGTGAGCCAGGGTGCTTTACAAATTAAATCTCTCAACAGACCGTCGTAATTATTCAAACTGTGACTCTTTAGGTCTTCACCTTTCTTTCTGAAATTGAATACGGTTTTAACCAAAGACTGCATTCAAGCATCAAGGGCAACAGCATATTTTTTCTGTGACTTAAGGAAGGACGTATCGCATGAGACATGTTATCTAATCTCTTTGCAAAGTGACGGTTAATTTTCTAACTGAAACAGGAGTGCCATTATTAGATCAACATGTTTGGCTAAGAATGACACAGTGTGCCTTTGTCTTTAAATCTTTCAGCGGGAACCTGCTGTTTCTGTAATTATTCTCGCAACGACCGCTGGTGATCCAATCATTTCATTACGAACCTGACCTTAGATTCCTCCGGAGAGAATTGGATGAAATGCTTCCTCTCCCACACAGAAATCATAACAAAGATTTCGCTCTGCTTCCTGCCTCCGTCCTCTCCTCTTCTTCTTCATAAGGAAACTGTTTTTTCATCCCCACACCCTAATTACTGTTCCTTCTCCCAGCAGAGGACACACTAGAAACATGAAGTGAATCTTGAGTCATCCAAAAAGTTTTGTACACTTGGGGTTTCATATCTACGGATGCTTCCTTTTCCACATAGAGTATAGACGCAGCGTTGCCAGGCATTATAGCACCGACATATTCTTTACTTATTAATGCTGTATATGTGGTCTACATTTGGACATTACTGGAAGTGAGACAACTGCCTTACTTGAGTGTGCCTGTTACGAGAAATGACCTGAAACATTATGCTGTCCCACTTTCCTATTTTTTTTCTATTTCTGTCTCTCACGTGCTATCAGTCTTTCCAGTCAGAAGTCTTGACATTTTAAGAGCAAGTCTCTCTGATTGCGGAATAATGATATATGCATATGCAGAATTCTGAGAGGAGCAGAATAACCTCAGCCAGCCTCCTCTCTCAGAAGCTCTTTGTTCCCTTATCTTTATTTCTTCATTCCGTCATATCTGCAGGAGATTGAGCGATATATACCATCAAAGCCTTTTTGAAGCTTCCCACTCTCTTCCAAAATCCTTTTGATTTCCGACAGCATGAGCTGCTTAATATTCCAAACTAGTCGGTGGCCTTTTCAGAGAACTAACAAGGTTCTGAAGATGCAAGTCTTGTCTTCATGTGAAAGGCAGCTGGGGCACAGCCCTCTGCTTTTTCGGAGCTCACACCGAGGTGTCTGTGCTACTAACAAGTTCAGAGCTGTTTGTCAGATACACAGCGGCCGGTAGGACGTGTTGTCATGTCAGTTGTCTTTCTGTTCTTGTTCTGCATGAGTGCTCATCATCTGTCCTTTCAAAGACAAAATATGTTTTCCTGCACTCTTTGGCCCTTTATTTTGGTTTTTGGGTCAGAGGAGTTGGGCAATAATTATTTGTTTTTGGTTTCTCAAAACTGTTTAATTTGGTTGAAAGACATCCGCTCCATTTTAGTTGCCTAATAACAGACAGAATTGTCAACTTGTTACACTGTGTTGATGTAGAACACCCTTGAAAGCAGCATCCATCGTGTCTATCGCTCTCGCCATAGTTATTACTGGTCATCAGTGCTGGCGCACCACTTGACAGCGCTTGACAACAGCTTGACATTGGTGTTAGTCCGGACCTGGGCATTGATTAGCTAGCCATCAGCCCCCTGCGGCACTCACTATTCGGTTTTTATTTTATCAGAGAAACCGCTGTTTGATGTCACAATGCCAGACGACTCAGTCGATTTAAACTCGGTGGAGTCTGCATATTCAAGGATCTGGACCCAGGCAACCACTTTAGAGCTAAAACATTACAACAGAAAAGTAATCGTCAGCTTTTTTTATACTTTGATTATCATTTCAAGCTAAAGTCTGTCACATTTACTGGTTCTAGTTTCTCACATTTAAGGATTTGCTGCTTATTAGACCTTTTTACACAGAGATTGCACCATAGGGCCGCTACAAAGTCCCATCTCTACAGCGGCTTTGCATTTTTACACAGAACCAGACAACACCAGCATCATGACAAAAACATATGTATCCCCAGCGCTTTATAAACAATAACAATGGCATAACATGGAAATAACAAATCATTTACTATCCCTGTTATATGGTGGTTAATCTCGTCCTCTGCACGGAAGGTAAGGAGCTGCCGGACCTCATTGTTTTCCCAATATGCGGACATTTGAGTTAGCCTCTAACTGCTACCACTGGCTTTTTAAATCTCTCCGCGGTGGGTTGCACACAAAACACGTTGGCAAAACATGAGCCAGTCCTGTTATGCCGGCTTTCCCTTTTATACAGGTGTCATTTTGGCGCTGTTACTCCTTCTGCTGCCATTTTAAAGGTGAGACAACTCTGTCTCTCCATTCCGTGATTGTTCCTTTATTCAGAAGGGCAAAGCGACACAAAGGCATGAAATTCCCGCCTCAGACAGGCAGTGTAAAAGGGGCTACAGTAAACTGTCTGTAAAATATCTTTGGTTTTTGGACTGTAAGAGGGACAAACCAAACATTTTGAAGTTGTAATTTCCTTTTTTTGCTCTAATTTCTGAATTTGGAAAAAAAAAAAATCTACAAATGAATCGATAATAAAAAAAATAATTGTTAGTTGCAGAACAACTTTGATGTGATGAGTTTTGACTCTTGCTGACTCTTGCTTGCAGCAGAGTTAAATATATGTAAAAGAAGTCTCATGGGCACTAGTTGGGTGGATGTAAGTTTACAGTTGCAGCTTTCGCACACTTAATGAGATAATAAATAATTCCTGTGCTTTAACTTGTGTATTGCTGTTGCTAAAAGTTGTTGTGTATGTTTATTTGCTGCTTCTGTGACTTATTGCTGGAATCCGATGGTGAAGTCTTCCCACTGCCAGTTTTTGCCTACAAACCTGAAAGCAGAGTTCACTACAGAGAGCACCACAGGGTCTTGACAGGCACCGAGGGTATTTACTCAGCTTCCAAAAACTTCCAAACTCTTATTTACTTTCATCTTGGCTTCCTCTTGCAAGCTTGTCTTTGCCGCCTCCCACTCCAAGTCTTATCCCTTCATCCTGTTTCTTCAGTTAAGAGTTGGAGTGCAAAGCAGGAGTGGCTCTTGGAGACGCTTCAGTTTTCAAGTTTCTGTGTTTTGTTCTGCGTTTGCGCACCTAGTCGACCTGCTCTCCAGAGCCTGTTTGTGCTTGTTGCCTCATCCTTTAAGTGTGTCACTCTCACGCTGATGTTACCATGATCTAATGACTGAATGCAAAAAGTAGCTAAAGAATGTATGTTTATTTAAGGGTAAGTAATTCATGATGCCACAGGTGAAGTGTGGAAATATATAGTTTAGGGTATTCACAAATAGAAAATAGTATCTGCATGGGAAAGAAGGGCACAAACAGTGGGTGAACAGCTGCGCCCAATCAGGGTACAAAAAAGGAGAGACAGAGGCCCTAAATATATGCAAAGCACCACTAAATAACGTCAGAATTTACTGTCTATATTCCTGAACACTTGTGACAACCACAACGCATCTCCCAGCATGTGATGCAGGCCCACTGAAACCCCCTTTGTTCGCTAAATCCAGTGTGAAAATTACCCTAATGTTTTGAGAGTTGGGAGAGGTTGGCATGGGGCCGATGCTTTGGGAGGATATGCCTAGCATTGGTGACTAGCTCGGGCCCCAAGGTTTGTGGCTTTTTTGGGGGAATGGGGGGGAGTGAAGATCTTTGTTTTTGGCAGTGTCGTGATTTTTGGGTTATGCATATTTCTGTGATTTAATTAGACCATAAATTTACCAAACAAATCATCAAGAAGATTGGGCCTCATTCACCAATTATTCTGAAGAAGAAATTCCTCCTTAAAACCCAGAATAATTGGTTATTGCATTTTCTTCAATTCTACAGTAATATTAAAAGACTCATATTGCAATAGTAATTTTATAATTTATAATCACATTTTTTTTATTAATTATTTTGATTACTTTACAAAAAGCATCATGGTCTTTTAAAATTAACACTAACACTTCAATACACATCAGTTATGTTATGCCATGTCTAATAATTAGTGATTGATCATACTAGAAAATATTAATGACAATTGAGACGGGTTGGACAAAGAAGCCCCTTTCTACCAAATATTTCCGGTATGGTACGTTTGGAACCAAAAGCAACATGACGTGGTACCTAGACCCGTTGCGTTTCCACCATAAACAGTACCCTTATCTTCTCTCAGCGATCATCTTTGTCTTGAATCCTGACATGATGCTCTGATGTCGAAAGTTTGTGGTTTGTGGGGCGAGTGGTTGATTAATGCGTATTTTTAACATGTCATCCATCTGTTTTATGTCATTGTTCATCCAGTCCTGATGCTACTAAATATGACGGCTTGTTTGGCGTTCACTTTCTGCAGAAGTACCTCCAGTTTTTTCGTCTCTTTTGTAATTTTTTTGGCTGGATTCCAGTGCTCCACTCTTTTCAGATTTTCAGTTGGGCATTGAAACTCTCAACTTTTCCTCTTCAGTTTCTGTGTGCACACGTCCCTGCAGTCTCATGGTGTTTTATGGGGATCAGCAGGGCATTAACCTATGCTAATTAGGATCAACTAGCACATGCTCTCAACTGAGGAGGAAATTTGGATTTATCGTGATAAGAACACAGGTGCAAACAATGCTGCCGTTTAAGAACGTCATGAATCTGATGTAGACTCTCCTAAGAATAAATGACAGAAAAAACTTAGGGTGAATTTGGAGAATGACGCCTAATAATTGTTAATTGCAGCTCCAAACAATAATTGAAAGGAAGACTGTAAAACTGACATTTGTATTGAATCTGTGAATGTTTTTTATCACAGTGTCTCTGGTTTGTGTGCGTGAGTGTGTGTGTGCGTGTGTAGAGGCAGAGTTGATGAAATGTGCGATAAGAAGTGATCACATTTAATCAGTTCACTCCAGCTCTGCAAGCAGAAATCTCAATTAATTGAGCTCTTCACTTTGCAGACGCAGAATTCTTGGATATTGCTTTGGGCATCAGATGGTCAACGATGGTTGGCGTCATGGTGGCATCAGTGGTGTGATCATTCAGTGTTTGGCCAGCCACTGACTCCCCAGAGAAAATGGATGTATTATGAATGCCCAACAGATGGGTCTCCATTTCTTTTTTTACCCCAACTACAAGTCCTGATAGATGGCTGCTTGTGTCACGATGGCAGCAAATGAGGAGCAACTAGAATAATTAATGACCTAATATCATTCTCAGTCAAGGCGCCGTAAAAGAAATATCCTCAGCCTAATGTTCAAAATGTATTCACAGGGGAGAGCTATAAAGTTGATGTTCATGATTCATATGCGAAGTGTCAACTCCTTGCTTAAGAAAGGTCGATTGAATGGGACAATACGTAAAGGCTGTGAAAATGGTGTCAGCGCAGTGCTAAGCTTTGAGAGTCACATGCTAAGCCACTTTGAAGAGGAGCTTGAGTGCTTTCTGGCTTTCATCGCCCTTCATAACACATCTGTAAGAGATTATTTCTATAACCCATACTTTTTTTCCCCCTGGATCTAAGTTTAACTTAAGAAATTAAACTTCTGCAGAAATTAAGATCTTCATCAACCAGTCTGGCGTGATGACATTTTCTTTTATTATTGTAACAGCAAATAAGTTGTTTTGTTTTCTGCTGCAGTGATTGTTAGAAGTAATTCATACCACAGTCACAGAGGATGTTTATTTATGATAAATATGTAAAGACTTGTGTATTTTTATCACCTCAAACATAGTCCATCAACTACTTTTTGCTTTTTTATTTATTTTTTTGGCAACACTCGCTTTTTTGGATAAACACCTCTTGAAGATAAGGAGTGTTTTGAACAAGACAAGAGCAGTCCAAAACATCTCTTAACATACTGTCACAATCAAATGAAAAGTGGCAAAAATAACCTAAAATCTAGTCATTTAAACTTTGTTTTAAAAATCAATCTATATGCAGGGTTTACTCCAGGACATTGGTAATCAGTCACCTGCTGAGCTAAATCAGACACATCCTGATGCATCACATCTCATTATTAATGTAGTTAAAAGGTGTCGCCTCACTGATGAAGCACCACTTCTTGTTTTCCCTAAAGCTTTAAGGGACAATTCACCCTAAAATAAAAAAAAATATATTGTCCTCCTTACCTGAAGTGCTATTTATCAGTCTAGACTGTTTTGTGTGAGTTGCTGAGTGTTGGAGATATCGGCCGTAGAGATGTCTGCCTTCTCTCCAGTATTATATAACCAGATGGTACTCAGCTTGTGGTGCTCAAAGCATCAAAAAATACATTTGAAAAACTCAGCAGCAATGTCTCTTTACAGAAATCATGACCTGGTTACTCAAGATAATCCACAGACTATACCCACCAACCGAACGAATCACAGCACAGAAGGAAGTGTGCATCTACTGCTAGCTTGCATAGCATCACTGTGCTAGCTAACGTTACAGCTCAGCAGAGAAGGGCGCCATCAGTGTTTACATCATGCGCTGTCTTGAGTATAAGGGTGTTTTCACATATAGTCCTTTTTAAACAAACCGAACTCAGTCCTCTTAAAGTGCACCAACAGAAAAAGGTTTTTTTGTGTTCACATTGTTAGTTCATTAGAAACAGGACTCAGTTCTCTTTCTGGTCAAGGTAGGCTCTGATGGGACCTCCGTCCTCTTTCTGTTCACACTGTTTATAATATATATTGATATAGTTTTGCTTTTCTGATGTGGCGATGCAGTGTGGTTATGAAGCCCCTCACTTTCAGGTGAGCTTAAAATTGCAGGAAAACGTCAGTGTTTCTCAGCTGTAGACTTTTGTCGTTTGATGTATTCTATATTCCACATTTGGAGATGTGCAGTACCTGCCATGGACCAAACTACTCCTTGTCCTGTGTCCTTGAGGATGTGTTTTTTTTCTGTTTTTTCAAGCATCCCAGTGCAGTGGTGATCTAGAGGGCTGAATACAATGGCAAAGAGCAAAGCAAACCTGGAGCGCTGTGTGTTCACAAGGCACAGGTTAAGTGAATAGGTCAAGTGAGGGCCTTGTAGCGAACAGAACTCAGAGTACCCCCCGAGCTGGTCTGAGTTCAGTTCACTTCAGAGAGTTCTCTAGGAGTGCTGAGTCACTGCTCCTGAGTCCACTTATAGGGCTGAAAAGACACAAGTGTGAAAACACCCTAGGACTCTCGCCCATTAGTAGCAAGCGCCCTCCTGCGTGGTGAAGCAACTGGCAGGTGTAGTTTGGTAAAAAGAAAATGGCTCCTACATGAAACTGCTCACAGCAAGATCTGTGGATTATCTTTTGTTACCAAGTCATGATTTCTTAAAGGAGAAATTGATGTTGAGTTTTTCGAATGCAATTTGTTGGAGCTTTGAGCACCACAAGGTGAGTGCCCTGACCTCTAGTTCCATTATATTTGAGAGGAGGCCGATATCTCAGACTCTTTGACAACTCACACTAAATCTAGACTTGTAAATATCACCACAGATAAGCTTAATATTATACTTAGCTGCCACTTTATTTGGCACCCTTAACTGAAGCTATTGCAGCCTATCCTACCTTTAAACAGTCCTGCAGTAAATCTGATCCTTTATCTGATCCTAACATTCAGATTTTGTAAAAACTGTTTTTAGAGAGGTGTTAATTCAACATTATGATCATTTTGGACAGTGTAATTTCTGGTGCCCTCAAATTATATTGCCTTATACTAACAGGTGTTTCTACTATTTTGCACAAGCTACATTCTTCAAAATGATCAAGGATGTAGCTTGTGGTGCTGTTTACCTGTATTGCAGTATACATAGAGGTGCCTCTGTTGTTTGGCTTACGTTCACTGATATAAATGAAGTTAACAAAATAATAGAAACACCTGTTAGTATAAGGCAATACAATTCAAGAGCGCCAGAAATTACATTGTCCAAAATGATCATAAAGCTGAGTTAACACCTCTCTAAAACAGATTCAACTAAAGCTAAACATTGTAACTTTCACGAAGGCTTGATTTAATGCAGGAGTGTTGTATTCGGCTGCCTTAATACCTAATAAACTACGTTTTGTAAATATGCAATCATTTATTTAGACGCTAACAGGGAACACTATAAAACACTGCAGGGGAAACTAAGATGTTTTATCAACACTTTTATTTCATCTTGAAACAAATGGGCTCTCAACCACAAAAACTTTTCCAAGTGCATGTGGTGTTTCCGTTGGTTTAACACGTATGTGTGCTATTTTGAATGGCCTCTTATAACAGAATGTATAGATTGGTATGTTATTCTTGACTGCCTGAATTTGGTCTCTGTTCGTGGATGCCTGCGCAGCAGCTCAGCTGAGATGCTCCTTTCAGAAAGACGGCACTATATCCAGATGTTCAGAGAGAGGAGATATCTAGAATGAAATGTTGCCCGGAAAATGCATAGATGGCAGGAGTGGTGCAGGATAAGCTCCAGGAATAATGAGCTGCTCTAGGCTGACGTTTACTCTCATTTTCTACTTCTCACCATCTGCCTGCAGCACACCTGCCTCAAAAAGGCGTCAGTACGCCCATACAGAAGCCAGGGAATATTGATTAAGACTGCTGACATTTCTACTTCCTTTTCACTCTGTCTGGGTACAACATGTGCCATCTTTCAAATGAAGGCAGGTAACGCAAACACACATCCTCCCTTTGTGCGCTCAGAGCATAATTATCTCAGAAATGTTTAATTTATTTTCTATCTCAGACCTCTATACAGTCTTTATTGTATATGTACGAAGTAGCTACATGTTTTGAGCATAGATTATTTTAAATAATTTCAGAAATTTTGTGTTTTTATCCAGGGATGGTGTACGGTAAATATTATGACAGACAAAAAGCCTTCACATCTGTCTACAACCTGTAGTCTGAAAGACACTGAAGGTGAATACCAGCAAAAATCTGCATCAACATTAACTCTCACATATTGATTTGGCCGGCACTTTGACTCATTTAACTTATTCCTAATTGGATTGAATTATATTATATGACGTGCCGTCCATTTTACCTTGTCCTATTCCAAGCCTTTTTCTCTTCACGTCTTGTAAAACTACAGGGGGCCCCTGCAATGACAGAAAGAGCCCAGCTGGTTTTATGTCTACAATATCTAATTTAAGTGCTTTGTCAATAAGCACATTTCATAAAAAGATCAATATTCTCTCTTTGATGTGGCGATTTAGCACCTTCTTTAGTTTAATGGCCTGTTTCAACAGGGGCTAGAAATACAGTGGTGAGATTAATTGCAGAGTAAAGTATCCATGTCACTCTCAGCGTATTTGCACTGATAGATTGGTTGTACATTAATGACCCTGCTGTCGGAAAGCCTACAAATTCATCATGGGCGCAATTACAATTATGTATTTGTTTCCTCATCTTAATTTATAGAGCATCAGTGTCAGAGTCCATGAAGCATTGATTTAAGGTTATAATTAGCAGCAGTGGGAAAGAATTGCAACAGCTGATGATTTTGTAACCCTCAGAAAAGTTTGTATTGAAAAGCTGCTTAGTGTGCAGGAGCAATCAATCATAATTTACCTCCGGAAACATTTAGCCTGTTAAAGGATTTCATGTGGAGCCTGTTCAGACCAAGATGCTCAAAGTACTGAATTCATTCTCCTGCATAATACTTTAAATCCTGTCAGCCATGTGAATATTTAACATGTGGTAGACCTGCTACCTGTCCACTGTTTCTAACTTCCCCTCAATGCATGCTGGGATGAATTCGACCCAAACCTGCCCTTACATTTCCACTCCAGTGTGACCCTGAATAACAACAAGCACGAACTTGAAATTGATGGAAACTGATGCACTTCAGTGACAAATGTCATTTTGTCGACAGAAGACAGGGCTTGGCTGCCCGTAATCTAGGGGTTGTAAATTGTAGTAGTTAATATTAAAGCAACCCTTAAGAACTTTCAGTTTTGGTTGATTTTGGCGGCGCCAGTGGTCCAAAGCGGTAGTGTTTTGCCTGAAGGAAGACCACATTTCCCATGAGGACCAGCGCATAGTGTCGTAAAATCCTGATCTCCCGGTCGCCTGTAGTTGGATTGAGCTACATTGCTGTTTCCAGTGGCTGTGTGAAGGATGAATAGCGATGAGGTAATGAATGTAATTGTGGCTAAACAATATCATATGACGACGCTGAAAATAAGAAACGTTTAACTTTGGTTTAGTGCCGTATTCCCCCACCGCCCCCCCTCACCCGACTTGTCAGCGGCGGCTGACGAGTTGAGCCTTGAAACAGATAAATAAAACGTTATGTTGGATCATTTCACAGTAAACACACGTACAGATACCGGCAGGAAGGTGCCGCATTGCCTGAATATCAACCCTGCACAATGCGCACGAATATACAGTTCAGTCTCTCAGGGAAAGTACTACTGTTCATTCTAAACAGTTTCTTCACATTGTATTGTTTCCTATACTGTTATAATTCTATTATTAGGATTCTATATGGAGAATTATACATACATTTATTACTAAAATTACTCTATGCAAGTCTGTTATTGTCACTGTCATTTTTGAATTACTAAAAGCCAAGACGAATTCCTGTATGTCCTCGGCAATAAAGTTCAATATGATTCTGATGCTTATTGAACATCAAAATTTTTTATATTTGTTACATAACATTTCTGTCTGTTGTTTTATCAGGAATTTGCTGTCCCGGACACTACCTCCACCAGTTTGAGCCCCCACACACTAGTGCTGGCAGAGGCAGGGGCAGAGGGGCGAGGGGAGTAGGTGCAGGCAGAGGGAGGGAGAGGGAGAGGGAGGGGAAGAAGTAGGACACCAGAGGACTTGAACCCCGAGACCCAGACAGACCCAGACAAACTTTTATTTCTACACCCTCTTTCACAGTTGTCAAAATTCAAGTACTTTGTCACATTCAACACATTCAAATTGTTATTTTGCCACTTGTCCCTTCACAGTAAAGGAAGTAACAAGTAAAACATACAACCTAGAGAAAAAAGAAAAACATTTCCAGGCACATGCACAGTGTTACGCAAGAAATATCATGAAAAAAAAAGAGTGGCATAAATGCAATGTGCATTTTTGCAATGACGGGGTATGTGTATGATTTGAATAAATAAATGGCACAACAACACTGTATTACAGTGGTAGTAAATGAACGACAGTGACAGCTGAAAAAAATTACTGTGAATAAAAAAAACAAAACAAAAGGGGAGTGTGATGCATGTACATGGATAAATAGAGCAGGATAAAAAATAAACTATGACAGTTAAAATAAGAAACACTGAATAATCTGTGTGACAATGTTAGAAGTTATCTGGAGTCATCTGGAGAGTCATGCCGCTCTTCTTCCTCCACAACACTCAGAGAATGCATGCTGCAGATAGAGTAGATTGTAAGATTCTGCCGCAGCGCCTTCTTCCAGCATTTGGACACCCTCTATCGGTTCTCCCCTGAGTCAAAACAGAAAATAGGACATGTTGAAAAATACTAAACGTTGCCCAAAACAAACAAATGCAGGCCCTGGGAAACACAAAGTACCTAACATGATCCGACTCTTCTGTAAAGCTGGAAACTATAGGCTGTAGCGGTTGGAGGTGTTGCTTGTGGGGAGTAGAAGTTACTTGCTTCTTTTGATAGCTGTAGAGAAATAACATGTAAGAAATTTATATGGATAAAGAGTAATGCAAGACAAACAAAAGTATACACACTGGAAATAAAGGCACTATATAAACATCACACTGTAATAAAATGCATCATCTATGTTATACTAGAGAATTATAAGATAAGAATAACAATAATTAGCAATACAACATAAAATATAAAAAGATAATAACATGAAAAAAATAAATATGGAACAACACCATACACCTTACACAACATAATGTCCAATAGACACATAACAATAACAAAAATATCTTCTTATCAGACTGACTTGAAGATGTCAAGTTTACTGGCTAACTGAGATTGTAACCTTCAAAGTTAGGTGCTTGGTGCTACTGAAGTGAGCTACACACAGACCCTTCAGGACTGACTAAATAAACATTACATGTAGAATTTTAAACATGCAACAATCCCTGTAGTTTTAGCTACACTCAGCACAAGGTGCTATTGATAAGCAGGACTATGAAAAGTCATAACTCAATGCACATTGCACACGGGTTTTGTTTTACTGATTATTTAGAGCAAGCAACATGGTTTGACTTCTTTTGCAATCACTGTAGTCAACTCAACAAAAACACGACAAGAATCCTGTTATTCTCTGAAACTATTGCATAACAATCATCAGAAACTACTGTCACGTACACACAAACTGACACGATAACACCACAATGATTCAGTATGACTGATCTTTCCACAATAGGAACCTACATATTTTACTCAAACTTTATATTTGCGGTTTGCAGCCATCGCATTGTTTTATCTTTATACAGTACTTTTGAGCTTGTTGCGTGGCTGGTCGCGTCAGTGTGGAGCTGCAAACTATCACGCTGGTGGCTATTTATTGCTACCACGCATATTTCCGATAGCTCACATCAACATTATCATTTTGATTTGAGCATCGAAAGCTACTTACTAGTCCAGCAGGAACAGAGCCAAGGCAGCATCGGTCGGAAATCCCTCCTCGTCTTTGAGCTCAGCGAGTGAAAGCCGGGCCAATGTTGATCCTTGGCTGTCCTTTCATCCGGGTAGCCTCCCTCTTTCTTTTTTTGTCTCCTCAGACAAAACTTTTCATTTCCTTGGTTGTTTTGCAGCTTCTGCCATGATAGCAGTAATTGAGCGCAGGCTTTCGCATCGACTTCCGCCTTTGTAACGAATGGGGAAAGGGGGAAGTGACGTATGCCGTAAAGCAGTCAACACATTTGTAGTTTTTTGTGTGGCAGGGTTCCTGCCACCCTCCTCGAAGTTGCTTAGTGCCAGTTAAAACAATACAGACCCCCTCAGGCCATGACAGAGGTGTCATTCAACTAGTTGTAAGTCGATGTATCATCACAAAAGTTATGAAAATATTTTATGAAGGTTGAAAAGTTACTTAGTGCTGGTTTAAAGCACAAAATTCTGCTATAAGTTACGTTTATTTTGAGGACTTTCTCTTTGTTTTCCTTGTGGGATAAAGTATAGTTTTACCTCTTTAGACAAGTTAAATGATTCAAATGAAACAATCTTAGAAGGGAAAATAACTATTATTAGTATTACTATAATAATTATTTATCTTTTATACATAAGTTTAAGCCATAATAATGGAGTTCTACTTTCTTCTCTGTCACGTCAAGGTGCTGAGGAAGCTGCAAGCAAAACATACCAGACGAACGAGCTGTGGAAAGACTCTGCTGTGAATGTCAACAGGATGTTCAGCCAGCTGGCCGTTTCCTTGTGAATGGATTAGAGGTCAGTATCAGTATTGTTACAGTCCTCATCAGGGCAACATAGTCATGTTCAAGTTTCTCACATATCAGTGAAGTAAGTTATTATTCTGATGTCATTAGGGCTGAGTATCAACTGATATAACCCAGACCCAAGTTGTATCAAAACGATTCTAGTCAAACGATACCTGCATTCAATCCTTTGGCACCAGAGGTCTGAACCTGAACCATCCAAACTCCCTGCCAGATCAGCAAATTTTCTGTTACTGCCGCCTCCAAAGGCACTCTACTCCCCACGCTGGTGAACAGTCAGTTCACTGTCTGCCCAGTTAGCATAAACTAACACAACAGCAGCAGCTAACATCCAACACAGAGCTGCTAAATGGTCCCATCACACTCACACCGGCACCAAAACACCTTGACTCTGTCGTTAAACTCATTAGCTAATATTACCCATCTAATGCTTACAGTTAGCACTGTTACTTTGTGTGTGTAGCCAGGCCAGGTGGATAATTGTCCTTGGCATGGAGCATAAGCAGCAGTGGCTACAGCCTGTACAATCTGTGGTGTGATGAGATTGAGCGCGTTGTATTTGACAGAGTTGGCGGTTCAGCGTGCCAAAATGTCACTAAAACATTCTAAAGTATGGCAGCAGTATACACGACTCCATTCACCCTATAGCTATCAAATGAAATGGTGTTGTTGATAGTCAAATGATTGGGTGAGACAATCTGATTACAGCTGGCAGCTTCTTGTTGTCGCAACCTACCGATACAGGCCCAAAAACTGGGATGATCACTGTCCTTAGATGTCATTTAGTGTAGATAAATTGCTCATGCACAACCCATGATCACAGTCTTGGTGAAACAAATTTTTGTTTTATGAAGTAAACTTGATTACTGTATGTGAAATTAAATAACATACTGTATATACAGCCCAATCTCTTCTGCATGCCAATTTGTTCTGGGTTTCATTATATGGGTAAATTAAATCTCACATTTTCTGCATGCTCTTTTGTCCCCTGTGAAAAATGGCCCAGTCTTGCTTGTATGATGAAATGATTAAGCATAGCTGTTACAAGTCCCCTGAAGCCCAGCGTTTCTCCCCTTGTCATCACTGAATCATCTTTGATAGCATAAGGAAAGATGGAGCTCTTTGAACTAACTCTGGGTTCATTAGCTTGTATAACACGGGTAATATGTGTGCCTGCATCAAGAGACACACACCCCCATTCAGCACTGAGATAATCCCTGGATAATGGCACACCACCTTATACCACATCTGATATTTGAGACAGCCATGTCCTGTGGTCGGTGTGTTATGATAAATTCTGTGTTATGAAATCATCAACAGCCAGAGCGAACACACTATTTAGCTTGTACTGGTCTCGTTAATATATGCTGGCACTTACTGCACAATTCCTCATACAATTTGTTTGGTAATAAAGTTAAAAAAAAGTAAATGTATTTAATTGTATTGTTTCAGTTGTGGCCTGTTTACATGTGTTTAAATAGAGTTAATGATGAGGCTCGGCTAGTTGCATAACTTAACGCCTGATTTGTTAGTTGTTTGGTAAATATGAATCTCACACAGAAAAACTAAAGGAGCTGTTTAATTCAGAAAATTTGCACAAAGGAGGCATTTACAGTCACAAAGAACCCAAAAAAAGAAGCTGAAAGATGTTTACTTTGGTTTCAAGCTTGGCAATCTAATGAGCTTCCTCTTCCCCTTTATGTAAAAAGAAAAGATGACACAGTATAACTGTGTATATTGCTTCTAATTGGAAAATACTTGAGTCATTTCGTGTTGTTTTTGTTGAACAGTTTTTGTTAAATAGTGCTAGAACATGGTTAAGCTGCAGGCTTCATGTCAGCGTCATTAACATACAGAAACATGGCTGCAGTTTGACCTCAAACCATAGTATCTAAAAATAATAAATATACACAAATACATGTGGGTAGCAAACAAATTTATTCATTTTTTCATGACAACGTATTTCATAGGGGGTGTAACAATCCATTGATCTGGATCGATACATTGATTAAATGATCAACTATCCAATGTCATTGATGCGAAGTAAAAACGTTGACCAGTATCATCATCTTTAGGATGCACTTTTATTTTGAAAGTCTGTGTCACCGGCAAACAGCAGCAGGCAGACGGCAAGCAGCCGAGAGAAAGACAGTGAGGATAACGTTATTTACTCTGGAATAAATCAGCTGTGTAAAAATATTTTGGTTTTCGGAGAAAATACAGGTCATACATATAAACGTTGTTACAAGATAAAACAAGACGTAACGTTACCTGCCTGGAGGAGCATCTCACTCTGCTAACTTCTCACTGCAGTAACATTAGCTGCTTAAGCAATATCACACGAGACGGAGTGCCATTGTACTGTATATCGTCACGGCTGTGATTCGGTCATAGGCACAAGGCCGCAGTATGTTATGTAAGTAAGTATGTTATGTAGCTCTGCGGAAAAAAAAACAGTTCCCCCAGTCTGTTGCCAGGCAACGCGGCACACAAGCCATGAACTCACAAGCTACTTTGTGTTTACATCGATCTGCAACTGTGTAACTGTAACTGCAACTTCCTCCAGTTCGGCTGATGAAACGTTGGCAAACCTGGATGTTGGCACAGCTGGATTCAGCTTCCACTCTCCCTCATCCTCATCAGTACCTCATCAGATGATCATTGAGAATTCCTGACGGTGTTCGCTTCATTTTTGCTCCTCTCCAGTTTGTCGAGGTCGGCTGATGTTACACAAACACACCTAGAGGTCTGGACAGAAGAGTCCTGGCTTTCCTTTTCCTCGTCCTCTCCTGACGACCACTCATAATTTAATTCAAATGTAATTTTGGGGAAAATATCCATCTTCTTGGTGTAACGCTATAGTGTCCGTTTGCGTCAATGTAGCAAGTGTGACAGTTGGTTAATTAACGGTTGTATTTGTGACACCTGTGAGTGGAGTGATTTTACTGTTACATGTCCCAGTGATGTTGTACTCTATATCAGCATTCATGGACGGAATGCCTCTCGTCCAATCAAATTACTCGGTCGAAACTAATTGTTGTATAATCAGTTTTAACAATGTTCAGCTGAAAAAACATGCACGCAGACTGATACTCAACTGTGTTGTTGTGTCAGGAGATACAGTGACTTCAAGCAGAAAAGTCTACTAGCCGCCAGGCTAATTTATGCAATGTAATAGGCAAAAAAAACAATAGTTTTGTCCATGAACCTTATTAAATAGCTGAATTTGATACTTTTGTTAAATGATGTTTTTGTTTATGTATTATGGCTGTTTGGAGAAGTTTGCCTTCAGGGCTTAAAGCCAGATAACCCTGAAGTTTTATGAAAGAGATGATGGTTTGGGTTAAAATGAAAATATTTCTTCCAGAAAAGTCTTTCTTCCAGAAAACCCTGAATGTTTACTTATCTCATGTGCTGTTTAATGTGTATTAGTGGAGTCAGGTTAAAGTTAACTTAACTGCACTTCACATTATTTATGTATTGTTTTTATCTTTTGTGGCGAAAAGCAAAAAGAAAGGGGTAGCTGCATCTTCTGCAACAGATATTGTGAAATAATCTTAATATCGTTACATAATGATTACAGGCCCCTAAATCGCATTGACTCGAAATTGTGTTGTGGCAGACTTTGTAATACCGGCAAATATTGTATCGCTGTCCAGATAATTGATATAATGTCATGATGAAACTGGTGATTTACACCCCTAGACTTTCCTGCAAAAAAGGTAATTTTGCAATACCTTATTAAGTAGTGACAACAGCATTATTTTCTTTTATTAACACTCCAAAATCACAGTCTTTCCCAAAGGTCAATCAACATACAATTATTGCCAAATCCTAAAACACTAGGCTTTACTTTAAAAAAAAACCCAAAAACAATGAAATCACAATCTTTTCCAAGATAGGATTCTGGACACAAACAATGGATTATGGTGTTGAGGTCTTGCACTTGCAGAAATCCTGGCAGCGATTACGTTGCTAAAAAAAAATGTAATTATGGAAGCAGTTAAGTACTATACATAAATAATTTCTAGGATACAGGGTTGTTGGTTACACTCCAGTTTTGTGTACTTGCTAAAATACAGTTTTCAAAATATGAAGGGCTCTTATTCTTTCTGAAGAAAAAAAAAAGGCCAGACATCTGCCATTTCCCTTTAACTGCTAGTTTACACGGTCCAGATTATTGTTCCCGCACCTGTATACCATGTGCACTAAATTGTACCATATCATGATTTGTTTCTAAACATCCTTTGTTCCTTCCTTCCACATTTGTTTCTATGATGTTGTCGGACAAGCAGCTGACATGACCTGCCTCAAAAATGATGCAGAAAGATCTTGTTTATATATTTCTCTCTTGTCTCTCCTCCATTTGATGAGGAGTTTACTTAATCCCTCAGTCGGCCTCAGTTATAAGCTTTTTGGTAATGACCTGCTTAATCCTCCTACTAGAGATAAAACGCCCAGGCACATTAACTTTTAAGCAGTTTACTCACTTCTGGGCTGCCTCTAAACAAAGCTTTATTATTGAGCAGTGATGCAGTATTGCTTGTTGGTCTGCTGTGTTGGTTTGTTAGCCGGGCGTCTGTCTCTATTCTAAGTAATGCATGAAGAAAGGTTCACGTTCCAGCCTTTGGTTCCAGTTTCAACTGTGAGGATTTACGGATGTACTTTATCCTGTGTTACAGTAAACTGAATATTTTTGAGTTTGGGCCTGCTGGTTGACAAAGCAAGTCATGTGTAGATGTGACATTGAGATTTAGGAAATTTAATTTTTTCTCTATTTTCTGGCATTTTATTACCTTGTAAAGCAGCTGCATTCTCAGGATATCACAAGACCACACGAAACTCCATCTTTTCAGGCTACAAGTAATGTGTGCGTGTCAGTGCCATTTGTGGTTTGCACGAAGCAGCGTCCTATGAGGAGCTACTGGCAGCTACGGGCATGGTTTAGGTGTGTGTGTGTGTCGACACAAAGAGGCGATTGATTGTTGAAGACAGCAATGGTGGCTTCTAAAAAGGTTATCATAGGTGCTGCTATAGCATTAGATATATCAGAACGGGAGCATATTTCTTCACGCAAGAAGAGCAAAGAAAGACACAGAAGGCTTTTCTCTATTCAAAAGGTGTTTTCGCTCTTTCCCCGACTACATTGATTGTTTTTTTTAAATTAGTTATAGATGAAACCACACCCACTTTAGCATTACGAAAGCAGGCTATGGCACGCAGTAAGGCAGGGGCTGGCTCATAGAGGCATCAATAGCTGGGCACCCCATGAAGTGGCACAGCTTGAGGTTATCTGTGGCTTTGAACAGCACTCTTGCCAAAAAAACTCCCCCCTCTCAGCCCTCGCCTTAAAGGCAGGGCGTTGAGTTTTGATGCCGCTCTACCTCTTTTATATTTCTGTTGTGTTTACATGTGTATGCCTCCCCTGTGTTTATCTGTTTTTACTAACAGTCACTGTCTGACTTTGAGTTACTTCAGCTGTTAAAGGGAAACTTTGCAGACTTTTAACCAGCTCTTTCATCGCAGCGTGGAGCTCCCTGGAGCTGGCAGCTCTGTGGCAGCATGGGGCTAAGCCAAACACCGCTCATCTGTACATACTGCTCACACTGTGATGACAGAGCTGGTTGGAGCTTACTACCAATATGCTATTTTCTAAGCGACTGTAGATGTTGTATTTCGCGTAGATGGACATTCAGTGGCTATAGCAACTCAAATTCAGCCCGTGTAAACCTCAGGGCCGGGGGTCTGATACCGGACCACTCCCCACGAGATCACCAAACTCACTGGCTCTTTAGCCTCAGAGTGATGGGGAGAGGTGGAGAGACCGCTGAGTGGGCGAGCTAGTTAGTTAGCAGCAGTCTCTTTCAATGGCACTGGCAAGCATCAGACTGGCAGTTAGTCATTGGACCTTTATGTCTGGCAGTGTGTTTTCATATGCAGAAGTGGCCGTTGTTTCATCTAAAATGGGTTGGAAAAAAGATACATGCCTCCCGACTGGCTTCGGCAAGAGTTTGATTTACCAGCTGGCCCCACTGGTAGGTTCTTAGGTCTGACTGGTTAAAGTTGGTTGATAGATGGTGATAGACACATAGCTCATCCAATCACGTGCAAGTGCCTTACCTTTTCCAAACAGTTTCCAATGACAGCTTCTCAGATGGTTCTTTGTAATAAATGATCTGGTTAGGCACTGGGCAAAAAGTGAATTGATTAACAGACAAGATATTCTAAAGATTTGTTTTTAGGAAACTAATACCCAGTTGCAGCCTTGGTGTCACTTGATTTGGTGACTTTTGAAACCCTTTAAGCAACTCTATTTTGAAAACGACTCACAACAAACCCAGTGGCTGTTGGGCAGACATTAGTGACAGTACGTCAGGCAGTTTTCCCTAAAGTGAGTCCTCCATGCTGCTACATGAATATTCAGACCTCTCCACTTGCTGTGGCTGCAGCTCTGTGGTTTTAGCTGCAGTCAGTGAGACAGAGAGGCTCTGCAGACACAGCGACCAGGCTCAAATAGGTAACTGCAGATTCTGCACATTTATAAAATTACAATGGTTCTGTCTACTGAGTATACTTTACCAACAGGCAGGCCTAGCTGACCTTCTTATTTATGCCTCCATGCTGGCGATAGCCGTGGCCGGAGGTAGTATGTTTTTGGGTTGTCTCTCCATCTGTCCATCTGTCCGTCCCATTCTCGTGGACGCAATACCTCAAGAATAGCAGGCAGGCCTGGTTATCCTTTTTAGTGCCTCCACGCAGGCGATAGCCATGGCCTGAGACATCATTTTTTCAGGTTATCTGTCTGTCCCATTCTTGTGAACGCGATACCTCAAGAATGCCTTGAGGGAATTTTTACAAATTTGGCAGAGATGATGACTTGAACTGAGTAATGAACTGAGTAGGTAATGGTCGGTCAAAGGTCAAGGTCCCCGTGACTTTGCATCTGTCTCTTTCTCATGAACATATCTCAAGAACACCTTGAGGGGATTTCTTCGAGTTTGGCACTAACATCCACTTTGAGTCAACAGTGAACTAAATTTGGAACTAACGTTAACTTGAACTGAACTATGACCTGATAAAATTTTGTGGTCACAGTTCAAGGTCAGTATGTGACCTTTCATCTCATTCTTGTGAAAGTGCTATCTCAAGAACACCACAAGGGAATTTAAGTGGTAAAAGGTCAAGGTCACTGTGACCTTGTTTGTGTCATTCTTGTGAAAGCAATATCTCAAGAACACCTTTAGGAAATTTCCTCAAATTTGACACAAACTTCCACTTAGACTGAAGAATAAACTGATCAGAATTTGGTCTAATGTCTAATAGGATACAATGATGAAATGATGACATTTTATATTCAGTCACGTTCACTGTGACATCATAATATTCTACGTAAAACAGTTTTCTGGCCATTATACAACGTCATAGATGGGATGGATGTAAACTGTAAGAGAGAAACTTCTACTGGTGCATGGAGGCATACAACCATGGGGCAGTAATTCTAGTTTTCTTACAACCTTGATATATTGTCATATTACACAATCTCAGGTGACTTACGGTTGCACCTCTTTAAAGGCTCAGCTTCATTTTGAATGGAGAAGTTAATGACCCAATAACTGACCTCACATCAGCACTGACTTTTATATTTGTGACTCAGCCTCTCGTAGTTTATGATCCTTTATGACACCACAAGTTCTAATGGTTTCTGGGATCTGTTGATTGTAGAAATTGAGTAAATCATGCCTGGGAGGGACTGCTAACATATTTTGGTCACAGACAGATCTGTTTATGATGTTCACCAACACATTGAACAGTGTCTTTTGATGATGTATTGTGTAATGGTTCAATAATGTGAGCGTCAAAAAAGAGATTTATAAGAACTCTACTCACATACTAAATGGCTGTGGGATAAAGATGCAAGTTATTTTTCCCCCTGTCAGTTGTTGCCTTGAATTCACCCCGATGCCTACACAGTATAATAATCAGGCTCACAACCACAGCAGACACCACACACACCAGTTTCCACTGGAGCTAACATGCCTTACAGCTTCAGCATGAGATGATAATTTACAGGCAGTCTCAAACCCCCACCTCACTTCACCTGTGGAGGAGAGCAGTGAAAATGTCAGGAGTTTAGTTAGGGCTACAACACCTGCATCTCACGCATACACCGCTTCTGCTCCAATAGCTCCCCAAGGGTGGCTCATGAGCACTCAGCTTTTATTGCTGTGATGACTGCTTGTGATTTTTACGCCAGAGGACAGCAGGAGAAGAAAAACAACTCCATTCAGCTATCCCTATGCTCACTGCTGCAGCAGTTTTAACATGTTGTAAAGGTTGTACATATTGCACTGGGGACCAGGACAGAGATTAGCAGGTTGTTTGACTTGAAGTGCATTTAACAAGGTCACAATGAAGACATTTGATTTCGTGAGACTCTCTCGAAAAACACCTAACCCTTTCTCATCATTAAAAACAATTCTAGTATTAAGTGCCTGCTAGAATTTTCCCAGCCTTGTTACGGGGGATTTGGGGGATAAAGACATCCAAATATTTGCATGTGTTGTCTGTTTCAGGCAGAATTAATACCCATAGTATTGAGCCAGGGGATCACTTGCTGCATTTGATGAAGCAACTATCAGTGCATCCAGTGATCCCTCATATGTTACAGTCCATCGCAGCTCACAGGCATATGCACACAATCAAAGTCTAAAGCCTTTGCTGATCTGCAGAAGCAGCAAAAAGGATGGACATGCAAGCACCCCAGGGACCTCAGGAATTCAAGACTGTGAAGTTGCTTGTGCTGTTAGTCTGTGAAGCCGATGTTCGCTCAAGTAGCTTCAGTGGAGAGCTGTCAGAGATAACATGTAGGACCTGTCAGCCGGAGATCATTAAACTCTTACAAAGTCAGATGGGATTTTGCCAGCAGCTTGTCACTGTTAGCTGTACATTCTGGATTTAGTTATCAGTAAACATAATGCTTAGTTTGATGCCCTGACTAATAATATCATGTTATTTACAAGCAACTTATAACTATTGTCATTATTGATAAATCAGATGGTTTCTCAACTAATTAATCATTTGGTCCAAAGAAGAAGAAAATGAAAAGTAGTAAATTCTTGTATTGGAAAAGCTGAAACCAATGAATGTTTGTCTTTTTTGCAAGTGATTCATCAAATATTGAAACAGATGAAGTTCCTGTCGGCTGACCAAACTATTGATCAATTAAATGTTTCAGGCACTACTGCTGTTTCCAAATAGCTAAATGGGTAAATTAGGCCATTTTCTATTGATGAAATAAATGCCACTTTTACTAAGTTACCCGCTGATATCTCTTGTACAGAAGCCTACTACTTTTATTTGACAAAATAAATAACCCGTTTTGCTTAATTAACAAGATTATAATCAGAATTCAGAGGTTTTGGGGCATCAGTGGCTCAGTGGGTAGAGCAGACTCCCCATGTACAGAGGCTCCGTCCTTGCTGCAGCGGCCATAGGTTTGATTCTGGCCTCCACCCCTTTGCTGCATGTCATCCCCTCTCTCTTTGTCCCCCTTCACGCTTGGTACACTTTCCTGTCCATTAAAGGCAAAAGCCCCCCAAAAAATAATCTTTATAAAATAAAAAAAAAAGATAAATGAATTCAACAAAAGAAGAATTCAGAGGTTTTTATGGGGGAAAAATCTGCTTTTTCCCCTGAAATAATGAGATCATTATCTAATAAATTCTCATTTTTATGAATTAAGATTATAATCACATTATTTCAGAAGTACAAAACAGATTTTTTTTCTCAAATAATTGCATTACGCTCTCATACCTTTTCCTCCAGTCCATACATAGCCTGTAAATGTGTGAGAGGCCTGTAAATAAGTAGAGAGAGAAACAATTTCAAATATGATGCAACCATCTTTGCATTGTTTATTATGAGCAAATATGTTTTAATATGGTTTTCCACTAATAGTGCCAAGCTGTTAATATTGTGCTAATAGTTACTGGATTTATTCTTTGTATAGGGATGAAGGACTCAAGTGTCCACGACATTCTTCACATTCTTCCTGCTTATGTCAAGAGGGGGAAAATTACTTTAAAATGCACTTGATACACACATCTCTACATTGTATATCACGAGTGAGGGAATGTCACAGACCAGTGATACATTTTAATGTGATGTGTTCATAGTCTATTAAAAGTCAGTATCATTGTAACACAAACCTTGACAATGTGCGACTTATTTAATTACAAAACATCACAAATTGCTTCATCATCAGTTTCATTCTAGAAAATACTTGGCCGAACATTAACCCCAGAGCTCTGTACTGTTACGAAATCATAAACCTTGTGGTTTTGTAACAGTAAGTTAAATATGGGTTTTTGTTTGCATGAGGGGAACAGGATTTGATTTATTAAATAGATAACAATATGCCACAGCTGACCTTCATTCCCTCTCTGCCCGATGTGGTTTGATCATTCAGATATTCACAAAAAATGATGCCACGATATAAAAATCCAAACTCTCAACAAGTCACCGGCTGCTATTTCAGACACTGTTCAATTTTCTGTGGCGGGACGCAGAGAGCACGTAAACTGAAAAGCTGCTTTTGTTTTCCAGTGTCTTTTTCCTTAATCTGTCAAGCATGGAAGACTTTTATCCTCCAACAGGATTTTCTTTCACCTCCTGTCCAGTTGCATCTGGTCTTTTTTATATATTTTATGTCAGTGTAGTTTTTCCTTCCCACATCAAAACAGTGTTATTACCAGAGGGATTATATCTATGCCACACTTCCAGAGTTGAGCTGATAACAAGTGGATTACACAAAGGTCCATCCATATCTTATAAATAAGTCCTCATACCTAAAGGATAGGATAAAAACAGTGTTCCAAATCTTTTTCTGATCCTCTAATGTCTGTTTTGTTATACCTAACCATAGCCACAATTGTTTTGCCAACCTTTAAAGAGTTTTCAAAGTACACTGTCGGTAGGAAACAGGACTCAAACTGCAGTCTCTGGTGTTTAATCCACACAACTCAACTATTCACTCTGACCTCCTCCCTAACAGCTTGTGTGGTTGTATAACACACCACTACTACACTACTGTCTTTGCTACTGAGAGAGGACAGTCATTATTCAAACAACTGAAGAGGTTGCTTGTCAGGAAAACTTAAACACAAGTCATTCTGAGCCTTTGAATAAACAACTGATGCTGTTGTTTTTCTGGTGAGAACAGACTCCTAATAGATGTAAGTGAATTTGGGTCAAAATGTACCAGAGACAATGCAGCTACTGTCTGAGGAACTAGCTAAATGTTGTTTGTTTGCCTTGTAATTAACGCGTGCAAAAGCAGCAGATGTGATTTACAAACATCCTCATTTGAGGAAACACAGTAAGGAGGACGTTAATAACAGTGTTAAACTGAATTGTTTTGTCAACTTAGTTAACAGGACATAAAACAAAATGTTATTGCTCTTTATGTGGATTTAAATACACACATTTATTTAAATTTAGAAAGATTGGAGAGTTTATTGGCTCTGCTGCCTGAGCAGGGATTTAGACCGAAAACAGTCTTGCATTAAAACAACCCACTCACAATGAATGGCAACGTATTGCTGTCCTAGCTTTCGGGTCTGTTTTGTTTCGACTTTATTGTTTAAGTGTCCTTACCCGTTACTTGTAACCACCTACTTTCAGTGTCTTTATTGCATGTTTCCCACCATAAATGATATTAAATATAACATGGAACAAGTCAATAGAGATAAAGAACAGCATAAAGGAAGCAATGGCCCAAGTTAAGACAACTTAAACTCACAGATGAGGAGCCTGCGTCCATTTACACATAGACCAGCATCCGGCAATTTACATTCTCTGAAAGTGCTTGTTTTGTCACTGACAGGCTCAGATTGCTATAATAAGTGTTTAACAACATTACAGAAAGGACCCTTCAGAGAAACGGAACTTCTTTTTTTTACGGCTGCCCCCAAATAGTCGGCCAAATGTTAGTCGACCAGAAAGGTCATTTGTAGGCAAGATTTCATCTGTCACTTAGTCGCAGAAAAAAACAAACAAAAACAACAAACGTGAAGCTCTATTAGGAGCTGTGCCTTGTCAAAAGAAATCAAAACCTATATGACTGGACCGTGTGGGAATTTAATTTGAAAGGACAGACACAGGAAGTGTCCACGCTCAGCAGTCAGACAGGACTCAGGTTAATTTCCAGGGCTGGTACCTGCAGTTATTCCACAGGCTAGTTAATAACATGTCAGGCAGGAAATCCAAAGTGTGGGATCATTTTAAGAAGGTGAAGGACGAACCCAAGGTGATATGTAAACTCAGCAAAGACAGCAAACATGACGTATCATCTGAAACATGGAAGGAGCTACATGCCCATTAGCCCACAGCGTCATTAACAGGCGGCTCGCTCAGTGTGTGACGTGCACTTGTAGATAAAATATAGGCCTATATCAATGAAGGTTCATTAGTACGGTTTTGTATTTCTCTGTAATGTAGCACAGCGTTAACAATGTTACTGATACTATTCTTTCTCGCACCTTTAACTCAAACCACTGTGTTGCCCTGCCCAAAATATATAATCTAATAATTCAGTTAATATCATAAACATGCGGCCGACTAGTCGACTAATGGCCCTAAATGATGACTATTGGTCGACATGGAATATTCTTAGTCAGGGGCAGCCCTAATTTTTCCTTACCTTCCGCTGATACCAGTCTCGATCAAGCGGAAGTGTTACGCTGAAATCTCGTGGACTTTTTCACATGGTCGGAATCAGTTTAACATTCAGCCATGACACTGAAAATCTTGTATGATGTGTATGTTGTCAAACACTTCTAATAACAATCTGAGCCTGTCCGTGGCAACAACAAGCACTTTTGCTGGACCTAAATTAACGGTGCACAATTGCCCATAAGGATTATATTGCAGCTTGTTTCGCCGCTGTGGCTGCAGCAGTCCGCTCAATACTGGACCAATTTCAAAATTGTTGCTCCCATTAGTCACTTATCCACAAAAACGAAAATAGGGCACAGGTTAAAAAATACAGAAGTTTCCCTTAAAGTGAATTTTGCTGTAATAACCCAGGCTTGATATTTGCACAAGGCTTTGCCAATCTATCACTGTCTGACAAGTAAATTTTCAACAGTGTGTTGTGTATACCTTTCCTTTTTTATCTGTTGCTAAGTTTTATCTCATATTGTAATGGAACCCGGAACAAATACAGCTTAATTTTTCATTAGTCTCTTTCTCACTCTCCTCTGCACTGTCTTGTTTTGTTTCTCTTGCTCTGCTATAAATGACATTTCCTTTGACCGTGTTTAAAGTTTCACCCTCTAGAGCTCGTTTCAACCAGGTGGTAAATGAGCCAATGCCTATTCATGTGCCAGATGTGGGTGAGAAATAAACAGCGAGAGAGAGCTATCACCTGAATCAAAACACCCATGATTTTTGATCTATAAACAAACTGCATCTTGTGACCCGTGACATTAACTCCTCTTCCAGTGTGCTAACTGTAGCGTGTAAATTACATTCTGGAAATGGGACATGGCTTCAGACGAATCATCGTGTAGTCAGCGCGAGCATTAGGATACTCTCCATGCTGCAGTGCTTAAGCCCATGTCTATCCACCTTGAGCCTGAGCTCAACACCAGCGACGAATCACTATAAAAAGAAGCAATTATTTATAGTCGGTTCCTTGACAGGGCCGGTCCTACTTATCTTTCAGGGTGCAGTCCCCAGGCCCTCTCCTTCGCATTCGCAGCTTTGTCAGAGCTGCTGTCGGCCCAATCTTTCATCACTGCACCAAGCTGACATTTCTCCAAATATCAATGATAGTTTGTATGTGTGGCAATGATTTATCAGGCGCAGAGATATAACAAAGCTTTTTTTTCCACCACTGCCTGGAAGACAACAGCAGAAAGTTTTTAAGTCTCTGGACGCCACTTAGAGAGCATTGATACAGCAGCAAACCACTATTAACTATAAACCACTGTAAAGATATAGTTGTTGGGTCCTGTGCATATAATGAAGTCACACTTCCTCTGTGTGTGTTTAAATCTAAGTTTTTCTGTCCTTTGTTGTGGTAGGTGGTCCTGCCATGCCATGTGTGTGCATCCCACTGGCTTGCTAATCACTGTCACTGCGCTCATGTGGCAGTTGCGGCTGATATCCAGACGATGTCATTGCAGAAGGAGCCCACCCTAGATATGCTCTGAATGTTGCATACAGCTGCTTTAAACTCGACCGTATAAGAAAGAATATAATAATTGTCCTCCTTTTTGTTATGGAATGAAAATGATTCAGTTGTGCACTGGAGAAAGGGATGCTTTGCCTGTTTGAGTGGACTCATCTCAACCCTTTTATTACACTAGCAAAGCCTAAATTCAGTGTTTGGCTCTTTCAGTTTTCTTCCTAAGCCTTAATTTAGAGGGAGGCTATTCATCTTCTGGAACTTGGACTCACTCAACATTTGCTTGTTAAAGCACTCTGGAAGTCCACTTTCCTATCTGCTAAGAGTCATCTAAGACATTAACTTTGTTCAAGAATCCACTAGCCCTGTAATTTGACTCTGCAGTGCTGTAGGACATTGCTATCGTCCAATTAATGCACATTAATTGAACTGACCTTTAGTAGTGTCTCGTTTAAGGTGGGATATTGAAATGAACTTGGGGAGTAATGATTTTCCTCCTCCTTCCTCTGTCATCAGAGGAGTTTGTCGTCACTGTAATGGTGAATTCTTTGAGGAGTAAGCTGTAATTAGTGTGGAGGAGGAGAACTCAGTATGTGTATTGATTCCTCACTGGCTTGGTGAAAATGCCAGAGAAGCACAGAGGACATGAAAACATGGATCCAGACTGATTCATCCAGCAGCATCTCTCATTGCATTGTGAGAGGTCTCCGTTTATATGCAGTTAGGCCAACAGCAGATCTATAAGAAAAATGGGAGTTTGTGCAATCTCAAATGTTGTTGAACTGCTATTGAATATATTGCTGTGAGCATGTCAAGTCACTTTAATATTAAATGTTGACCGAAGTACAGAGAAGTTTAAATAACTGCAGTGAAAACAGATAGATGTACAAATTGGAAATGTACAGAACCCAAAATCTGATTAAGGCAGAATATAAACAATCATATAGTGACAGTAACCTTTTCTGTAAAAGAAAATGTTTCTCAAGACTGGATTTAGAAATGTCAATATACAACTTAATTGTGAGTGATAGCGTAAACCTTTCGAAAGGGTAATTGGGCTGAAGGATGTAAGGAAACTGGAGATGCGATATGGGCTGAGCAGGTCAAAGATAACAAGACTATGTCAAAACCATAGAATATATGAAATAATGGACGTAGCTACCATGACCTCAGCCTTGAGTTCGGCATTTTGGCAGTCACCATCCTGAGCCAGAAGCGACCATATTTGTGAGACTGGCGCTGTGGAGGAGTGAGGGGTAGATCTGACTGAGAAGCCAAGGACAGTATCAGCCTGACAGCCTGTTACTTGAAGCAGTCTGCCCTTAATTATGTGTAACTTTAAGCTGTAATACAATGTTAACCAGTGTTTGATATAAAAAATTCAAAACCGGTTGTTGTACCAGGGTGTAAACATGTTTTTTTTCTGCTATAAGGTTGGACATTATAACGTGGGAGTCAATGGTGATTGACTGGCTTCTGGAGTCGGCCTCAAGCAACCGTTCAGGGGACTGCAGTTTTTGGCTTCATTTTTCAGCTCAGACTCGGACTCGTTTGGTCAAAGCCTAGTATGTGGCTGGACTCCACATGAAATGCTTGATGGCTTTTAATTTGAAACAGGAAGCCACGGCACCCAGGCACAGACTTATCCTATCGGCGTGGATTACCAAAAAGAGAATTAAGTCATTGTAGCTGCACCTGCTTTGACATTGTAACACATAATATTCCTTTCAATTTCAATCATTGTCTTATTGCACTTTCTCCTCATAACCTTGGCAGTACCCGTTCTGATACTGTAACATGTCATAGTCAAAAATGTTTTAGCTGAATAATTTTTAGGTTTCTGTCATACAGATGTGGCTGTTCCTCAAATAAATTGATGAGGTGATCCTCTCTCTCCTCTTCCAAAACTACCATTTTGCCTGCAGCTTGCAATCTGGCTAGCTAGCTAGTTTGCTAATTCGCCATGCTTTTAAGCCAACATTGCAGTGGTTATAGAAAATCGGCCTAATGAAGTTGACACTAATCAGATGATAATAATGTGCTGATTGCAGTGAATGAATTCCACTCATGTAGTGGCTGGCTAGTTGGCTATCTAGCTTGCTAATTCCACCATGCTATATGTTATAGAAAATGAGGACTACAGTAACACTGGCGTATCAGCGTCCAAGGCTCTGTCAGTACCTATTCATTTTGAAAGAGCAACGACCTATGGGGATACACCAACCCTTTGCGTTTGGTGTACCTTCATCGCTCACGGACAGACAGACTTTCACGTTCATAGGGCTGGCCTTGCATTCTGCGGTCCGGCCAAAAACAGCTGAAATTCTATGCAATGCTCTAAAATTAAACAAAAAAACCTCAAGATGAATTTTAGATTTGTCTGGTAGCAGTTGAAAAGAGGCCAGCACCAGGGAGCTATTATTTGCCTTGCCATTACATTTTTAAGGCTATTTGTTTAAAGGAAAAGTGCGGCACATAACTCCCCATTAAATGACAAACTGTTTTTACACTTTGTTTTTTGTAAGAATTGAACACGCAAGATATAACCTGTTAAACAGTCAGCTTTGGAGGTTTTGATACCGAAAGTTGAGTTTGTTACCTTTGAGCAGAGCCAGGCTAGCTGTTTCCCCATTTCCAATCTTGGCTTTGCAGAGAGTATCATCAGTGTTCCCATTTAACTCTCAGAAAGAAAGCAAATTAGTATATGTCCCAAAATGTTGAACTGCTTCTTTAATTGCAAGTGTGCCAGATAAAACCATTTATGAGGTGCAGTGAGGAGCAGAAGTGACTTGAAAGCATCCCAAAACAAGAAGTAAAAATGATGGATGAGTCGACCGAAAGACCAACTGCAGACAGTAGTCGTTTGTTGGGTAGTAAATGAGACACACATGCACACAGCAGCAATGAAAGCACAATCCAGAGCTTCTTATTGGTCACAGACCTGCCATTACGCATATGTGACCACACCAGACTTGGCTTTGTTTGGAGAGTACAGTCTTAATTATTAACAGACTCTGCATTTACCAACTCTTGTCCTCATGTGCTTGACTCATCCACAGCTAGACAGACTTCTCACCAAACAAAAGTGAGCAAAAAACGTGTTTGACACAAATTACAACTTGTCATCTATTTAGGGAAAGTTGTTCCAAGTGGCAGTCTCTTGGGTTTCTGCAGTGTTTCATTAGAGCATGAGACAATCACTGGATAACACTTGTACTGTACTTGACGGTTGCTCAGCGGTGTTATTTACCATGTAGCTCATTTTCATCAGATGTAAGTCTACTTTCTTTTGGCTTTATTCAAATTATTTTTGATTACTGCTGACCTAATTTAATCAATCTATTTTGTATAACTATAGTTAATATTAATCACCTGACTTTTCACTGATTGTGAAAAAGCATAGTGGTTTTCTCACCCAGTGCATTTACATGCATTTTAATAACCAGGTTACAGTGCACTTTCTCCAGCAAGGTGATTCTTTTTTTTTTTTTAATATAAACTAAAAACCCAGATTCAGTAATCGGGAGGGGGATTAGAGATTTCCCTGAGGTAGATTTCTCCTGGAGAAAGCTGATGTCTTGTGTCCATGTATACAGGTTTCTAATCAGCTTTTTAAATGCACACGTGTGCATAACAAAGACTTCAAACAGGGTCTGCTGTAACAAAAGTACTGCAGGATGAAAGGAAACATTATTATGCATAGCAATGCATCCTTGTTTTCAAAATTATTTTGTTCAAAGTCTGACTAAAGCTGAAACTGACACTGAGAGCCCTCTAGAAGTCTAAATAAGTGAGTTTCCACTGCTAAACATTTGACTAATTGTAAAATTCAGAGCCATTCTTGCTGAAAGGACAAACTGTGCAGACACACACAGCCTATCCATCTCAATGCAGTCAGTCCAAATGCTCCGGCAATAAAAAGTATCTTTTAAAGTCATAGCTCTAACTGAGGGGTAGAGGATAAATCTGATAGCTGCATGTAAAGGCAGATTTTACAGTAACCTTGTCTCTTTAATGCATATAAATGTACTCACTGTTGTTAAGGCTGCACTATAGGTCATAAACCTCGCCCCCTCCATTTAAGTGGATGGGGCATGGGTCAAACTATAATATCAATATACACGTCAAACAGTTGGAAGGCAAAGCTTTAAATTTACTGGTCCATCGACATCCCACATCTGGGTAGTGGCCGAAAGAATGAGATCATGGATACAAGCGGCCAGAATGAGTTGGCTGGGCTCAGCCTTAGAGACAGGGTAAGGAGCTCGGACATCCGGAGGGAGCTCGGAGTAGAGGCGCTGCTCCTTCCCGTCGAAAGGGGTCAGTTGAGGTGGTTCGGTCATCTGATCAGGATGCCTCCTGGAAGCCTCCCGCTGTAGGTGTTTCATGCACATCCCATTGGTAGGAGGCCTCGAGGCAGACCCAGAGCATGCTGAAGGGACTACATATCTCATCTGGCCTGGGAATGCCTTGGGGTCCTCCAGGAGGAGCTGATTCCTCTTTATATACCGTCATTGGTCAATACTGTTTGATTGGCTTTTAAAAAACAAGGCTACAAGGAGTTGCAGATAACATGTTAATTTACCTGACCGTTTCCCAACAAGTTATCAATCATACATGCTTCTAATGTATCCCTTGTCTTTGTGTCATGCAGGCGAGTTGTGACCATGCGCTGCCTGGCTGCTCGGGTGAACTACAAGACCCTCATCGTTATCTGCGCCCTCTTCACACTCATCACTGTGTTGCTTTGGAACCGCTGCTCCAGTGACACCACCCTACGCTTCCTGCCCCGCGCTGCCCTGGTGGCTCCAAGTCCCAAGGTGGGGGATGCTAGCATCAGCAGCCAGCAACACCCTCCGCAACCTCCAGAGCCCCCGCCTGTCGTCGGGGCTGTCGCAGGGATCAAGTATGAAGAAATCGACTGTCTGATCAATGATGAATCTACAATCAAAGGCCGACGAGAGGGCGGGGAGATTTACCTGCCCTTCAGCTGGATGGAGAAATACTTTGAGGTGTACGGCAAAGTGGTGCAGTACGACGGCTACGATCGGTTCGAGTTCCAGCACAGCTATTCGAAGGTTTACACACAGCGTGAACCCTACCACCCTGACGGAGTCTTCATGTCATTTGAGGGATACAACGTGGAGGTCCGCGACCGTGTCAAGTGTATCAGTGGAGTGGAAGGTAAGTCTTTGTTCATCACAGGGATGTTTAAGAATACACACCTGTGTCACATCTGATTTCCTCACATGGTAAATTTGACAGTTTTCAGAACTCATAACTTTAACTATCTGTTTAAATACCAGAGAAACAAATGTGATAGGCTTTATGTCAGGTGTGTGTAGCCAAGGTCAACTGTCTCATCTCACAAGAAAAAATGCCAGCAGTCTGACAAGAGAAGAGGCTCTTTGGATGGAACAAACAAAATTAGTTAATTACATGTATTAAGCACAACAAAATGTTGTAAGATGCAAAGACAAAGCAAGTGTTTCAGTCATAAGACAACTTCATTTATTCATGTTCATTCTTTGTCACATTTTTACACATTGTTTCACCTTTTGCACACAAAAAAGATCCTTTATACTTCTTAGCAGGAGGGGAGCAACGAATAATTGATATAGTCAATAAAATTCAATGACCAAATTACTCGCCAAGGAATTAAATTATGGATTAGTTGGTGACGTCATGGTCTGTGATGTGAGTTGCTGCATAATGGCAGTAGTGATGCCACATACTGCCATGGCAACACCTTTAAGACCAAAAATCCCAAAGTGTGGGAGCATTTCACTGTTAATTCAGCCAAAAAAGGTTGTGATATGTGACATTTGCAAAGCTGACCTTCTCTGGCATGGGAGCACATCAGTTATGCTGGTGCATCTGAAGAAGAGGCATGTTGGACCTGTGGATGATGAAGAGTCGTCTCATGAATTGGTTAGTTAGCTGGTAAGCTTAATGTTTAAAAGCCATAATTTGGAGGAAGTGGGGGGGGGTTCCTTATCCACTGTGAGGGTCCAAAGGACAGAGGGATGTTGTATGCTGTAAAACCCTCTGAGGCAAATTGTGAATTGTGATATTGGGCTTTATAAATAAAATCAAATTGAAATTGAAACACTGGCTGCAACCAGCATCATTGTCCAGTGGGATATCAAGAACTGTAATGTCCTTTGTTTCGTCTGAACTTGTCTGAATCCTGAATTGGATTCTCAATTCTCAAATTTGTTTGAATAATTGATAGATTATTCGACAATCACAATAGTCATTACTTGCAGCCCCACTGTAGAGCATCTCTGTCCATATGCAGGCATCTTCACCTATGATACAAGATGCAATAGCCCAGAATATCCAAGTCAGATCCACGCAATCAATTTCTCACATTAACAGACGAACTATATAAAAGAGTTCGGTTTGAACTAACTTTTAGAGGTATTTTCCTTCCATGCGGCTCAAAGCTACCCACCAAATGAATACAATGTACAGTGTGTTTGATGATAAACTTTGATTCGTCTCTGTCTTTAATAAACCCCATGTCTCTGAGAAATATGATTAACTTAATGAGGTGTATTCCAGCTAAGCGATGCATCGGAAATTCTCTATTTGATCTGTAAGAAAGTGAATCAAGAATTCATTAACAAGATAGATCAGATTTCAAAAGCACATACTCAATCTCTGCCGCCCATTCCCAAACACCATTAGCCTTTCTTTAACACCACCAAATGTAATTTGTGTGAAGTCAATTTATTAATGTATCTTTTCTTCACTCAGACACAGTCTTTGTGTAGAAGTCTTGCAGGATGTCTGTTAAGTGAGTGTATCCCCCGCCCCCTGTTCTTTCACACTTTTGAGTCCATCCTCAAAGTTGCTTTCTCTTCAGGGTACCTTTTAAAATAATTACCATGAAAGATCGATAGCTCATTTTAAAAGGCTATTAGTTCAAACCACATTGTCATCAATATAGTTCTGTGCCCCGCTCGCTCCAATAAGTGACCCTGTATACTTGCCTGAAATTACAAAATAGATATTCATTATCCTTCTTTTATTGTCAAATAGGTGGAGCCCCTGGTGAAAGAAAAGAAACGCCATCACACAGAAAAACTCCTAAAGCCCCATAAAACATTCCTTACACATTCAGACACATCAGTGAAAATCAGAAGAAGAAGATTCGTAGTTTTTTGGCCCCAGTCCTTTCCCACTCAAGACGAAAGCTCTTGAATCGGTGGATCAATGTAATAAAAGGTGATATATATCTTCTGGCAAAGTGTCAGTTGCTGAGGTTAGCGTAATGAGGTTAGCTAGATGCGTAATGATAGCCTGTGTCTATAGGAGCAATTTGCCAGCAGTAAATAGGTATTCTTGCTGAGATGGATTCCCCACAGTTTTTTTTTTCTCGTTTGTAAGTGGTGGCACAAATCAGCTTCTTTGTTCATCACACAAACAGAACAACACACACACAGTCATTTTCTTTATAGCAAAATCTCTAAGAAGTATGTGTGACATTCTGTTATACACTCTCTCAGAGGCTTTATACTCAGGCGGATGCAGAGAATACTGAATTATGAGGCAGGTCAGAAAGTCTAATAACATATTTGATTGATTAGTTCCAATGAGTTTGGCTGATTTTCAATGAATTGCATAGTTTCATTTATGTTGTTCTCATTACTTTTTTATCGGAACTGCATTCCCAGGAAAGGTTGGATTTTTTTAAAGTGGGGTTTTATGAGGTTCTTGTCCACAGTCAGTGTATTAACTACAGTAATTGCTGTTAGCTCAAAATGCTGTGTTTAAAGGCTGCTCGCTAGAATTTATTTACTTGAAGAAAGTGGCCTACACAATGCATCTTACTGTGGACAGCTTCAGCAAATAAGGTTGCATGAAAGGTATGATGTGCTTCATGTCTCTCTCACTGACAAATACTACTATCCTGTTGGCTAACACTGTCGGAGCCTCACTGTTATGACACACTCACAATCAAGCATGTTTTCCAAAACAGTAAGGCTGAGGTCTAATTTGTTCATTCATTAATGAATCCAATCCATTAATCCATCTCTCCCTTGTCCTTGTGATCTTAACCCGAGTGAGGTGCGTGTGGAGCCACTGGCTGGCTCTGAGCCTTTAAACCACTTTTTAGTGGTCCAATAAAATGTAAAGGATTTGATTTAAATCTGTCTTGTAACAGCTGACCAATAAAACATTGTTTTACTGGGACATTGGTCACAGAACAAGAGCTAAAGGTGATCTGACTTCTGTTTCACTGAAACTATTAACAGTTATTGATATTTTTAGGTGGGATCTCTTTTTTTGTGTGGTTAAAATACATTTTGCTGTGGTGCCCAGTAGCTCATCTAGTAGAGCAGGTGCCCCATGTACAAAGGCTACGTCCTTGCCACAGCAGCTTCAGGTTCGATTCCAACCTGCAGCCCTTTGCTGCATATCATCCCCTCTCCCTCTCCACCTTCACACTACCACATTCCTAACCAGTAAAGGCCAAAAAGCAGATAAAAAATAATGTTTAAAAAATATGTTTTCTTGCTGACCCCTCTATAACAGTACATTCCTTAACTTCTGTGGCAGTACTCCACCCTGCTTCTCTAAACTCAGGGTGAGCTGACCGTCATCTACTGTAGGTAATACTGTTGATGAGTACCTCATGCAATCCCTTTCAAAAAATTCAAACTATCCCTTTAAGGACTGACTGACAGCACATGTATGGGAGGGAATGTATATAATGGGGAAAAAATGGGTCAGAAAGGAATCTAGCCAAATCTGTTGGTACTTCGGGGCTGAGCAGCGGGGAGCCAAGTTATTCTCACCCTCTCATTTCATGCAGACCGTTTCTTTTAGTCCAAAATAGAGGAAACACGGCTACACCCCCCACCCTACACACACACACACACACACACAATTTAACAAGGTCCATTAATTAAGCCCAAGGCTTCTTGCTATTTAGCACTCCACATGCCCAAGCATACAACTCTTCAACTTAGCATATTTTTTAGGTGAAAATAGCAGTTCATTAATTATCCTGTCACAGTCCGAGGAACCGCAGGGCTTAAACAAGGTCATGGGAGCATTTCACTCCCAATGCACCCTGCTACCCACGGAAAAGTTATTTAACAGGACCCTCAGCAATATTCATTAAATGTCCTGATGGCCCTTTTACATCACTCTGGCTTCTGCCATGGTCTGTTGGGATGTGACTTGTGTCAGGGGTCAAACCAGTTGACATGCACCCAGATTGTACAGATATCTCAAGCCTCTTTAAACTCTTAAACTCTCTTTAAAAAATAGACTTTGACTACAAAAATATGCTCTCTAGGTTTTTATTTGAGGACAGAGTCTTAAAGTTGTAGCACCTTTATGTGCTGTTACTTGTCACATCTCCTGCAGGGCTTGTGGTTTTATAGTAGAGGGTTAAAAATTGAGGTCTTAGTTTTCCTTGTTGCAGCAGGGCCTCCATGAGACAAAGAACAGAAGTTGAGAATAATGAAACCCCAGCAGCCAGAGCACTATCATTAGTGGAAGTAGTTAATCCTCTCTAACAACAGCCTCTTAAATCATGTTCTCGTTTTTGTGTCTCTTTGCTTTTTCTTGGACCGTCTTTATCTTCGCTCACAGTTCCGTCGCAGACCGCCATCACTTAAACATTTTCACCAACACATACACACACAGTTTCACAACCTTTTAAGCACTTAATAAAACACACGCACTCTCACTTACACTTTGGGTGCGAACACATGCATGACGGGTGATATCTCTTAACCTAACACCTGCGCACATTCAACCTGCTGACCAAGACGGATGCAGAGCTTCCTAGTGAAGACAGAGGAGGGCTGGGATGAATAGTCTGTGAATCCAGGACACTGCTGTAAATTGTGGTGGTTGCAGCTAGGTCACAATGAGTCCTAACCACAAGATAATTTAAATAGACAACATTTCAGTCTCAGTTTTTTCCTGTCAAAAAATACATAAAATTATGGCTTAAATTTGGTGTGCAGACATTACTCTTTCCATATGTGCTGATTTCCAGTAGGCTGACACCTAAAGTACATGTGATTTGCGTTTAACAGCTGTGTCACAGCTGCTGTAGTTGAAGTGTTGAGTTCTTGTGTTTGGTAGTTTAAAGTGGTATATTCAGTAAAATGAATATAGTTTGATTTCCCCAAAGTGTTTCATAATGTACCCAGCTGGATCACCCAGCCAACGATAAATACCCAGTGAAATGAAAAATACATTTTCCCAGTTTTAATCCTGTGTCCCTTCAGTCATTGATCATTTATGTCTTGTTACTTGCCAAAAAACGTTTGAAATAATCAGTGTTAGAGTGTTTTTACAGCAAAATCCCTATCTGTTCTCTTCCTGTAAAACCAGGTAAAATGGTTTCAAATGTTTGGTTACTCATCCTGCCTTCATGGGTATTTACAGAAGTTCATCCAGTCAAATGACAGTCTTGGTGACTAGCTAGCCACACTGGTCATATAAAACTACATTTTACAATTTGTGGGTCGTCACGGTTAACAGAGCAATATGAAGAGACATAAGACAAGGTTGTGCACTGTTTTGAGGAAACATTTCATTCAACCATTTTTAAATGAACGTGCCCCGGGTAAGGGACGTGTGTGCTGAGCTAACAGTCCGCTGTAGCTCCATATTACACTGAACTCTAAGCCTGCTGACTTTTTAGCAGTTGAATCAAATGTAAAAGATTTGATTTGAAGGAAATGACCACTTAAGAAAAAAAATACAGACAGTACTTACTCACCCTCATGCCAACAAGAAGTCTAGTGTAGCATAATTTATTATTTATATTTATATAATTTATAGCATCATTTCTCACCGTGGTCAGTTAGCCTGCAACTCGCGGGACTTGAGAACAAGAACGTCTCTGAGTCTTGCACGAGTTGCAGGCTAACTGACCACGGTGAGAAACTATGCAATAAAACTGGAGTAAATTACGTCTTTTAAAGTCAATTTTGCATGCCGCAGCTTCAGGGTACTTGGATTACGACGGACGAGCCATTCTGACGTTTTTGAAATGCATTAGCAGAGTTTTATTACATTTTCAAAATGATTTTGGACGTGGGTTCCATGCACTTTAAGTGTATGGAAAAATCCGGCTACTTGTTATCCTCTGATACCCCGAATGAGTTTTGTGAATTAAAAAACTACACAGGACTTCTTGTCGGCATGAGGATGAGTAAGTACTGTCTGTATTTTCATTCTTAAGTGCCCATTTCCTTTAAATCACTCTTGTAACTGTACACTGCTCAAATAACCAGTTTCACCGGGGAATACGTCACAGTACAGAAGTTAAAGATGCTCTTAACCTCAGTTTCACTTGGACTTTAGGCTACATTATTATTTTGGCCGCAAGAATGCAAAAAGACAACAAAAAATCTCACAAAATCACAGCCACGATCACAGTTCATTAAGTTGTTATTGATGGCTAATGTTTTAGCAAACAATCGCCCATTTTATTTATGCATCCAGCAGAAGCTGAGCAACATAAACATCCCACTGACATCAGGTTTCCGACCACTTGATATACCCTAAAACTTCAATTAATAGCCTGGGATACTATTTGCTTAAATCTCTGAAATCAACAGGCCTGTATTTGGGACAGGCCTTTAGTTTTTATTTACACCAGTATGAATATTACTTTGCATAAAGATTATGCTTCAGATAATCTATCAGTGATGAATCATTTATTTAATCTAGCTCCGACAGACATCAGAGAAAGAGAGAGTTATGGCACTGACGGATTGTAGCACCCAGCATACCGGCACAACACCACTTTATCCCGTTAAAACAAAATTCACAACTTCTAGCCAACAACCCGGTTTTATACATCCAAAGAACTACAAAAAAAATTTAACTGCTTGGCAACCAGACTACGCCTCTAATTGAGACAGGCCTTTATATTTGTCAAAATGTGTAGCAACACCGGGCTAGTGAGAGGGACTAGCCGTTTCACTGAAGTTTTAAGGTATGTCAGTCCAATATTCACTTGCCTTGTAGCTCTGCTTTGGTCCCCACCAACTCCTGAGGAAAACATCTGGCCGTCAGCTGCACCACACTGAACTTTCTGCACCAGTTCACTTTGCTTCTTCACAGTGAGATTGCCTGGGCGTGTTTGCTCTAAAACATTTTAAAAGCTGCAAAGACCTGGTTAATTCTCAGTATTATAATCGACCCTTTCACATTACACATTAGTCATTTGGTTCAATATTAATATTAAACATATTGCTTAATGGAGCTTTAATGTCTACTCACCTTCATCCAGATGTCACAGTTTTGCTGACCTGCTAGAGGTCAAAAACAAAGCTTGCATAACAATGAGACAGTGCTTTACTTTTCCCACTATATTAACTTCTTTAGGCTTAAAGTCTACTGTAATTGGCAGAAGACCCAGTTTTCTAGAAAAGTCCGCTCTCTGGAGTCATAAAAATATGTGCAGGCTTAACAGTCAATTCCACATGGATTACTTAGTGTTATTCAGTAAGTAGCACAGTGTTAGGATTTTGACAGTCATTTGACTTAAGTTGTCAAGGGAGACACCAGCAACAAGACAAGCATGGAGAAAAGTCTGGCATGAGACTGGAAAGTGTGTGTTTGAGTGGGGATGTAAAAGAGTGCGTGCGTGTGTGTGTTTCATTTGCTCTTTCATGAACACATAAATCAGATGCATCAGTTGTCAATCAGGATTTGTTTATGACGACTTTACTACCTAAATGTGGAGGCATTAGTCTATAGTATGTCCCTCTATAAATAAACACGAAAATAGGCCATACATTTATGTCCCGCTCATAATGTGAAAATGCATGTTTCCGATGCATTGCTCTGGGGACAGCAGGGAGGAGGGACCGCTCACACACCTTACTGACAGTAATCTGTATGTCACTTTGACTTCTGAAAGGAAAATAAATCAAATGAAAAATCTTTGTGGATTAAAGTGAATTTATGTGGACGAACTGTCCAGATAGGCTCTCTGCATCGGAAACACTGCAGTGGAGCAGTTGGAAAATGTGCGAGGTCTCTCACTGGTGTGACTGCCACTCTGCAGTTAACAAGCTATGATTGTTTTTGTGCAGTAAAATTGGTCTGTCTGAAATAACTCTCCATAGTAATGAAGATACAGTTCATGAAAATAAGTGGATCGGGGAGGATGGAGGGTTAGTGAGAAGCTCCCCGTTGATGAGTAAAAACTGACTTCATGTTTGAAGGGTGGAGTGTTTGAACCCAGGGTGGGGGAGCCCGTCTGTGTGGAGTTTGCATGTTCTCCTTGTGTCAGCGTGAGTTTTCTCTGAGTGCTCCAGGTTCCTCCCACAGTGAAAGATGATTTTGGTAATTGGTGACTCTAAATTGGCCGTAGGTGTGAATGTGAGTGTGAATGGTTGTCTATAGCCCTTTTTAAGTCGGAATTGTGCAAATTTGCAGGAAAGCCCAATCATTAGCCCCTTTTAGACTGCCAGATTTCCACGCATGTTGGTGCGAACTATTATACACACAGAGGCGGATTGGCGAGTTGATCAGAGGTGCCCAATTTTCCAGCTCATAGGGTTGTCATATTGGCAGAACCCTTTAAGTTTTAACAGACCAAGGCGGCCTTCTGCAACGGGAGGGGCTGTTTATGACTATTCCTATCTAAAAAGGGCTAGTCTTTTTTCAGTATTGGAAGTATGAAAACAAAATCGGGGAATCAACTCGCCTGTGGAAAGGCGGATTCCATATTGGTAGAACATTTGGAAAATAACATTTAATATCATTTCAAAGAACTATAATCTATTATTGGGGTTGTCTTAAGTCTGCATTCATCATTTAAAAAAGGAAACCAGAAGACAGACAGGAGGGATTCAAGATGCTAGTGTGCCAGTTAGCACATTAACAACACAAACTGATGTTGAAAGAGCAAAGTATATTTACCGTGCGCCAGCTTACAATAGCACAAACAGTTACAATCTGTTTCTGCCAAAGAGCTCAATGGCTATAATAAAATAATTTTACCTCACCTATGTCAGGGCCCCTACCCTCGTGCCATCCAAAAGAGAGGTTGGGGGAATTTAAAAGATCAGAGGGAACAATAAGAGCCCTTTGTCAGGCAATTTATGAATAACATAAATTGCGAAAACCATGTCTTACATGTGTGTAGAGGCTGATGATGTTAGACTCACTTTAATCTCTAGTAATGAAAAATAAAAATGGATCACAAAAAGAGCCCTTTGTTTAAGATGTGTCCCATTAGGAAAACACCACAAATGACAGTAAAGAAACTAGAACCTAAGTGATCAGCTGTGTGTGCAGCGGTGATGGGTTTGACAGGAGAAGGCACATCATCGCCGGGCCCTAACATGAGTATATTATGTTCTTCTTCTCAGAAGGATGGGGCTTGGGTTGCACATGTGCTCTCACTGTCACAAGGTCTTTAAGTGAACTATCTGTTAATCAGAGTGATTCTCCTGCCTGAGCTATTTCTGGCTGCGTGAACAGGGAAGCTCGCCTCCGGTGAAATGCAATAGATTAGCTTGAATTTCACCACACCGTCCAATCATTTACTATAGCTGGTGGCGCTTTTTTTTCCAACCTTTTTATGCTTTTTTTTTTGTCTTTATCTGTGTTTATAAAATAGGTCCAGATTTAAATCTTTGTTGCTGCCATGCTCAGTCTCATCCAGTTACTGAAGAAATTCTAAATGTGTATGTTTGATATCAGAAATTAATTTTAGAGCAGTTTTATTGATATGACTGTGGCAATGAACTCAATGTGACACTGCCTGAGAAAAATTCTGTTCTGACAACTGCCATCTGAAAAGGAGCATTTACTTGAAATAGACTGAAAAGAGCTTTAAAGATAAACCTTCACATAAACAGGATGAGCATGTAAACACAACATTTAAAGACACTATAAAAGTAGACAACCACATACCTAATGAGTCGTCCGTGGTCTCTTGTATATAAGGAGGTTATTTTTATTTATTTAACACCATTGTCCTCCTTTTCTGTCTCCCTCTTTTCCACCCAGGTGTGCCTCTGTCCACTCAGTGGGGCCCTCAGGGCTACTTCTACGCCATCCAGATCGCTCAGTACGGCTTGAGCCATTACAGCAAAAACCTGACGGAGCGCCCTCCCCACGTGGAGGTCTATGACACAGCTGAGGACAGAGACAGCCGAGCCAGCACCGCACCCTGGAGTGTGCCGAAAGGTTGCGGTCTGAGCCGTGTCCACGACAAGACCCGAGCTACCTCCGTGCGTCAGTTCAGTGCTCCAGGTATGTAAGCCCTTCCATGAGCCCAGATGGCCTCGGGGCAAGGAGCTTATCTCCCGTTAACTGTGACTGTAGGAGGCTCGGTATGCAACTACACCCTCAGGACAGGATGATAGTCTGCAGTGAGTCACCGCCACTGTGCGAGAATACTGGCTGGTTGACAGTGGACCCACCACATAATGACAGATTCCTGAAAATTGTGATGATTAAAGAAGCAGCAGACACATCACACATTTCATCCTATTTTGCTCACTGAGTCAGACATTGTCACATTTATGCTGCCTAAATGTATTGTGAAAATTCCTGCTGATGCTACAGACAGAAACACATTTAGTCAACATTTTTTCCACTACAGACGTCTCCTGTTAATCCAGAGCATGAATATCAGTGCTTGACATGAAAGCTGTTGTCTCCAGATTTTATCAGCTGGTGTCAGTTAACCTTTATCGTGTTTATTGGTCAAAGGACAGAATAAATCTCTCGGCTGCTGTCTGGTTAGTGGGCTCTTTGCAAACCGCTGAACGCACCATATGGGCTTTAATGAAAGGTAGTTAATTCTTGCCTTCTGTTGTTCAGAAGCAAACAATGTAGTTGATTGGTTCAGACAGGTGGTCAAGTCGGCTACTTAAGATACAACATCGAAAACACACCAAGCAGCGGCAAAGTGCATCCTGCAGTGAGCTGCCATGTAATGTCTATACGAAACTGCAGCAGCCACTCTGAGCTGTGGCTGTTTGATCCTGTGGTGAAGTGCAGTCAAAGTAACGGCCAAAATACATGGGACATGGATGTAGAGCTGCTGCTCCTTTGTGTTAGAAGGGGTCAGTTGAAGTGGTTTGGGCAGCTGATCAGGATGCCTCCTGGGCGCCTGTGTTTTGCTCTCTGTACCAGTCTGGACTGGGTGCCGCCCCGAACACTTTCATTGGGTCATAGTAGTACTCACCTTGACAGTTAGACTCCTTCAGCCAATCAGCGTAACGAAACACCAGGGAACATCCTTTTCCTCACCAACAGAGCCAGTTGATCAATCAAGCTTTTGCCAAATCCAGTTGGAACGATTTTTCCTTCGAGAAATTGTGCAAGTGCATATATACTCTTTAATTTAAAGAGTATGCAGTTTTTTTTTTAATTCTATTTCTGTAATAACTTCACTTATTGCTATGTTAACTCTACTGAAGTGACAGCTGCCATTAGTGTTCTTCAAGCTGCAGCCTGCATTTTACGTCATCAACTACAATGTAGTCTCTGATTAGTTTCGTACAAGTCCAGACTTCTACAGAAAGCAGAACAGAAGGTTGAGGTCACGTGATCAGGATGGTCCTACCAGCGTAGCTCTGCAGCCCATCAACGGATAAAAACTACATAGAACTGTGTAAAAAATGAGCACAGTCTGTTTAAAAATGATTAAAATGAATACCTCATCGGCCCAGAGGTAATGTGAAGCTGCAGAGTAACCTTGTGGGTGTTTTTACATTTCACATTAAAATATATCAATCAAAGCAATTCATCCTAAAATGATCCAGTTAATTAATTCAGTAGCAATTGATATAGTTGATGCCTCCAAACCCTCCGTAATCAGCTGCATTATCACTCGGCAAAACACACATTAAAGCAGGCAGGAACCACACACTACCGAGATGTAGTCTGTGTAGCAGTTCAAAAACACCCTGCTCCACTCCCATTTTGTGATGTCTGTGCCCCATGTATTTCGGCTGTAAAACTTGAGGATAGTTGAACTTTAAATTCAAATTGCAGCCAGAGAATACACGCAGCCAATCAGTCAACAGAGTCCTGTGAATCCTGGGACATGTTGACCTGTGTTACGAAGAACTCCTTACCATCTAAACACATGAACACGCCTCCCAGCCACAGAAAAATATAATTAGAGCTGCACTTGGCCACTGCTTAGTGTGTTTTTGGGGTAAATCTTTACAAAACTGCCACAAATATTCACTCTACACAAATCAAAGAAGGCTGAGTTTACAGCAGGAGGCCGTTAGATTGACTGTAAAACAAACTACACATTAGCTGTCAGGAAGATGCATGTCACAGCACTGATGTGTTATTTATTGTTTGTGGACAACAATGGAAGTCAGTGGCACAAAGGAGCACAAATGTTTTATTCCTATTAAGCACATCATATTAATTATGTTCATATTTTAAGCAAATCAGCCTAGTAGCTGTGGTCGGGGTTTTCCAGGATACAGAGCTGTGAAGCAGCTCAGGCTGTCAGTGTGTGAAGCTAATGTTAGCTCATTCTGCTGCAGTGGAGAGCACTCAGCGCTGTCATTAGGTGGTCATCAGTCAGATAACATTAGCTTTAACATAATCAGAAGTGATTTATCTATATTAATATTAACCAGAGTTTAATATTGAACAAACCATATATGTGTTTGAATATTTCAGAATATATTACAAGACAAGCAGTATCATAACAGAATAAATTTATAAGATATGAAGGTCACTGATGAGGCTTGGAGCTGATATCAAAAAACTGTCACTTAACATTTTTTTGTTGTTGTGTCAGAGGGAGTTGTTGAGATTTGAGCGCTACAGTCAGAACTAAATCCTTACAAATACAATATGATCTATTTAATTCTCCATCAGTGTAAAGTTAATAGGCCTTTGGAAAATGGGGTCTCTTGCCCCTTGTAATGAATCTGACTGAAGGATGCCGCTGTCCTTGGTGCCTTTTTGCACAGTTTCAACTCCAAGGAATCTCATTTAATTCACCTCACTCTCTTTGTATCAAGGCTCATACGGTACTGAGGACACTCAGACTGCACAGTCGTTTATTGTGTGCAGCCTTCTCCCTCATGCATCAAAAAATTGATCTATAAAGAGGGAAAATATGAAAAAATAAACTGTCTCCCTCTTCACTCCTTTTGTCCTTTTCATAAAGCTCCAAACAGAATTGTATTCAGGGCTGCAGTGTGTGTATATATCTGTATAGACTCACTCAGGTGTGAGCTGAAAGACTGCCAGTTTTCACATCACAAGAGTGAGTTGAAGTTTAATCTAAGTTTAAGTGTTGGTTTCATCAGCTATAATGACGACGATATCTTTACTCAGCTGGTGTCAATTAATGTTTGTTCTGTGAAACAGCAGAATATAAATCTTGGCCGCTGACTTGTTCATATGTTCACTCTCTGAATGCTGATATCTATAGATTTATGCTTAGCCAAAGATGGTTTTATGGAGGAAGAAGCACCACTCTGTTATTTCTAATGACAAAACAAGGGGTGGGTTGTGTCTTTCTGCTGGTAGTGGCTACTTTTTTCTACATTAACAATCTGTATTCACCTCACATCAACTTTTTGCATTATTCCAAAAGCAATATTCCTTGGAAGCTGTTTACTTGGCTAATGAAAATAAATATTCTTCTAATATTACGGTTTACAGGTAGCCATGTATACCCTGATAAATGTGTGGCAAAGTGGAATAGCTGGAGTTCCTTGTGCCATTTTCTTTGTGTCAGAATAGGATGTTTCCAGTTTTCCACCAGTGGCCGACTTGAATGTGAACACAGCTTCCCTCTTTCATTCCTTCAACCACTTTCTTTAAAAACACCATTTCAGTGACTCCACATATCCAAAAACCTGTTGATATCCAAGTCTGTCATTATGTTTAAAAGTAGGTGTTTCGTCTTCTGACCACAAATTTTGGCTTGTCTTTTGGGCATACATATCTACCCCAGCCTTGCAAACTGTTAGCAGGTTGGTTTGTGTGCAACATATCCGTGACAACACACAGAGCTGAGCGCAAACAGGCAAGAGGCTGTGTCGCAAACTGTGGTACAAAACCCCAGTCTAGATGCATATTCCAAGTGCGCCGTATAAATAAATGAATGAATGAATAACTTTATTTTGAACAAAAGCAGTTGGAACAAGTGTACATTTATATAAACCTACCCCCTTCTCTAGTGTTCATGTCTCATATAAAAAGGAAATAGTCAACAACTATCCCAAACTATCCCAAGCCCCCTTAAAAAGCCTTAACATCAATGTTATAACAATAAGGCCTACTGTAACAAATTCCTACTCCAAAATAAACTCCATTGCATCCAGAACTCTGCTGCCCGTCTGCTCAGCCATTCCTGATCCCACAATCACATCACCCCTATCCTTCAAAACCTCCGCTGGCTCCTTGTCCCACAACAAAGCCCTCCATAACCAGGCCCCCTCCTACCTCACTGACCTGCTCCAGCACCCACTCCTCCTGTAGTCTCTGCTCCTCTGATGCCACCCTCCTGACTCCACCACTCAGGACCAAGCACCAGAACTGGGGCGACAGAGCCTTTTCCAGTGCTGCCCCCTCCTCCTGGAATGCTCTACCCAAACACATTCAAGACTGCACCGACCTCTCCCTGATTCAAACCTCTACTCAAAACACATCTTTTCAAAATGGCTTTTAGTGTGTGAGTGATGTTGCGTGCATTTTATTGTAGTCTATTTTATGATCGTTTTTAACCAGTGTAAAGCATCTTTGAGTTTTATTCATACTTCTACTTCCCTGTTGGCAGAATCTAGACAGACTTAACTCGCTCTCATAACGATATTCCTACATAACACTTTCCTCTGCTAAAGACCACATATATACTACTTCCCTGCGATGCTTAAAAAAGTAAAACATGAGTTGTCCAATAATATATCTAGTTAAAAGGTCTCTTGAACAGATCTTAAAAAGCATTAGATTTAACTGTCTGACACCTGTAGACACCCTGTTCATATATGTGTGTTAAATTGGTCAATTTTACAATATAAAAACTTTTTTCTCTGCGTGGTGGAAGACATTGAACCCCCCAGGACCTCAGCAATAAGCAACAACAATATTTTATGATTTTATTAGTTTAGAAAGAATAACTGTTTGATAACACTTGTGATATATTTAATAGTATATAGACCATTAATGCAGACCTGCAGCTATACTCATAGAAAAATGGTGTCAATTGAAAGCGCAATATTGGTAAGAAAAATTAAACCGATTAGATATTTTTCTTAAATTGCTCAGCCCGTTGTAAACGTACACTATTGTAATTATCTGAGCTGTGTAAATATCTAAACTGTGATAACAATCCGGCTGTTTATTCTGATAGTGGCCCAGTTTTCCAGCAGTAAAATGACCATGGCCACGAGATAGTTGGCAGAGTTATTTTTGGATTTGGGAGAAGTCAGAATCTTTTACTGAGTGCTGACTCTGAGCTGTCTTTATTCTCCTTTGATCTCCTGCTGATATTTCCAGGACACACTCTGTGTCCTCTGCTGAGCTGCTGCCTCTACTGTAATTTCCCCCTCCTCCTAATTCCTCCGCTTTCAACCTCTCATCATCAACAACTTCTTTTCATTCCGCCGCTCCTCAGTTTCCTTTCTTTCCCTCTCTGCTCCCTGATCACCTTGCCTCGCAGCCTCAACTCGCCATCATCAGCTCTCTCTTTCCTCGACATCATCATGTTTTCATCATCGCTCCTCAGCCCTCCCTCGGCAGTCTTCATTCTCCATTAATCTTCCTCGTCCACCCCAGATTTCAGTCAGTCTTCCACCCCTCTTTACTCATTTCCGCCCACTTATCAGCCCTCAGTGATCCTCCTAAACATTGCAATCATATTATGCTCCATTTTAACGCCTCATTCTGCTCTGTCATCCAAACTTTTCCTGTTTTCTTCCTCTGCTGTCAGTTTCTCTTTTTGTCTTCACCTCCCTCCACCTCCTCCCCCTGCTCCCTTCCCTCTGTTTGGGTCTTTTTTCCTCCTTACTGTATCTAGGGCGCTGGTGTTGAACAGCCTCTCAAATCCTCTGACAAGTGGATCAATCGTCTGTCCCCTGATAATAACCTACCATCTACCATCTGCACATTCCTGCACGAACGCCATCCGCTACTGAGCACCTTTATTTTCTCAATCCCCTCGTGGTCGTTTGATAGTTCAGAAATGCAGTCTGAATAAACTAAACCTCTTCAGAATTAGCGAGGCGATCTGCGCACAGAGATCCAGTGGAGTGACAGCTGTCAGCGGCTGCGTTGGAAAGTTTTATGTTTCATTGTCTCACAACGTTGAATCAAAGTTAAAGTGGCTTTTGTGACACTTCAAAGTTCTAATTCTCAAGATTTCGGTCCCGTGGTTACCGTGGTAACTGCCACACTCGTGAGTGGCTCCTTTTTGAGAAACAGAAAAGCAACAGCTGGTGTCTTGTTTTTTCAACCAAACAAACTTGCATTGTTTTAATTTCGATGTCAGTCAGTAATAATTTCTATTCTTCTGACATTTCTATTACTTCCTTGCAAAAATTAAAAATGTCCTACTGAAAATTAGTCCTGTCCTTAGGATGCAATTTTGATTAATGACTACAGACGTCACATAGATGTATAGTAATGACTGGATACTGGACCCCAAGGTGGCGCCTATTCAGTCCAATTGAATTGCATACTGTTGTGCAAAAAAAAGTTAGTAGCTTGCGGGTTTACTTCCCAGGTATCTGACCCACTGAATATAGTAGTGTTCCGCCCACTGGCCCCGCCCTCAAGTTCCTGCTTGGTCAATAAGGACCAGACACACCAAACTGACTGCAGAGAAATAGCGGCAATGAAAGCCGATTGTTGTGCCAGAAAGTTGCACAAGAGCACACATCTAAGACTACAGCCGACGGCCAACAAGCAAGTATGTTCTGCTCCTGTGCGAAAGGAAATAACTCTCCATAGCTGCAGGCGGCAGGAGTCTATATTGGTCATCAAAGAAGGGAAACCAAAAGGCCGTCTTGGTGCCAGTTAGCCAGTTAGCTCATTAACAACATAATCCAGTGTTGAAAGAACGGATCATATTTACTGTGCAACAATGAGCAAAGACACAAGCCATCAGGGAACAGTTCTGCTGAAGAGCTCAGTGGCTAAAGAAAAATAATCTTACCGTACGTAACAAGGTTGTTTTGATCTCACACCCCCTTGACTTTACCTCTGTGTTTACTGGGGATGCATGCGATTAGCCGTCTAAACGATTAAACGTCCACCCCTCCCTAGTCAAAACAAATTAGTGTTTTATTTATGTACAAAGCTGCTTAACTGTCACGCAGCCGCCCGCCACTAGTGGGTGCTACAGAGCAGTCAGACAGCAGTCCACCTCCCCCGCGGTAATGCTCGAGTAGACCGGAGTTTTAAAACAGCACAGTGGGAAATAAGAGAGATGTTCTCTCACAAAACCAGCGCGGTTTGACAGCACTTTGATCTAGAAAATGAATTCAGCAGCAATTAATCTTTTTTGAGTTGTTATATTATTTGTTAACTTTACGTCAGTGTTGTCAGATAATGTGCAGGTTTACATTCATACCACACAGCGCAAAGTGCCTTGTACTTCGCTGCATTTAAAATCCGACATGGCTGTTGAAGATTTGATTAAAGGCTTCAAAGGGCTCTTAATGCACACAGTATTTTGGGGGACAATGTTTCAAATACTCAACGATAAATTGTGCAAAATTTTGACTGTGTTCTGATTGTTTTTCCCTTTTTCAGACTAGTCGACTAGTCTTAATTAAAGTTTTCGTTTTGTCGACAGGGAAATTAATCGCCAGGAACATCCTATTGTTTACCCTCCCCACTTATGTTTCTCCTCTCATGCATTGAGCTGAACTGCCAATCAGCTGATCAGACAATCAGCAAATCTGAACCATCCCTTTAAGTTTTGGACAGTTGGCTGTGTCAAACAAGCAATTGTCGCCTTGAGCTCTGGGAAATCATGACAGGCATTTTGCACCACTTCTTGGACAACAAGATAAATTGAAAAAATAATTGGCTGATTTATTGATAAGGAAAGTAATTGTTACTCACAGCCCTAAAAACATGAACATTTCCCGAGGGGGGTGAATACTTTTTATAGACACTGAATGTCCTGGTGTAGTCCCAAAGAGATGTGGATGAATAATCAAAGTGCATCGACTGTTGTCTTGTCGCATGGTGTCTTTGTATCCTCACATCCACAACACACGCTGAACATGTGTTTTCAAATGTTCATCGTGCCCACTCATGTACACAAGCTTTGTTTGTACGCTGACATATTTGCAGCTACATGTCATCTCTGTCTCTTGCCTGATTGCTAAACAGCCAGAGAGCAAAGCCGAGCAGAGGAGGTGGAATCTCGTCTATATTCCCTGCCCATCCTTTATTGATGCCAGAGTAATCACGGGGCCAGAGTACAAATCCACTTACTCTCTGCATTGCCTTAAGTAATGGATTTATGAGTGCATTAAAGAGCCGTAGTCATCCAAAGGCCCCTGCCAGACTGGCTCTCTCCTCCATTCTCCTCCTGATCGACTGCCTTTGTGTCTCAGGCGGCCTCGTCTGCTTCTGCTTCCTCAGCTCATGTCATGTGAGATCTGATTCTCAATTGTCTTCTCACTATTGGCTCATTTTCACTCTCTCCTGTCTCGGGCTGGCTTTAAGGGCACTTGAGGCGACCCACCATGCCATTACCTTCCTTTTTCTTGACTCCTACACTCTTTCTTTCTGCCGTCCTTTTGGGAGCTTTGATTAGAAAAGGTTGGGGGTTTTTTTTAAGCTGTGCAGACGGAGTAACGAGGCCAAAGGAGAGATCATTCCAGAAGCTGTTAGTGTTTAAGAGGGTTGAAATGAATTCACAACCGCAACTGAAGTGTCTGGTACTGAGTTTATATAATGTAAGAGGAGCGGTGACAGTGTGGCAACTGAATATCGTTGGTTACTTTGAGCTTTGAAGAGACGAGATGTGGAGATGCAAATGGAAAAGTTGGTGCAGTGTATAAACTTCCTCTTTCACTCTTCTTCCCACCACTCTGTCTTTCCTCCCTCTGTTCCCTCCCTTATGTCCTCCTCCTAATTATTAAAGAGTCAGGTTTTGACCACAGACGTTATCTGACTGTTATTGATCATTTCAGAATGTAGAGTGAATCTTGGGAACATGAGGACAAAGACGAGCTTTTATTGAAACATCAAAGGAGACAGACGCTGTAAAAGGCTTCCAGTCAGTCTGCTAAAAATAGTCCATTTTCTTCCAGAGTTTGTAAATTCAGTCAAATGAGGTTAGTCATGTTTTTTTTTTTAGACTAGATGCACCTGACGAAACACGACAAAACCTGTTTTCTACTGCGATTTTTACACGTTTTTAAAGGTATACTGTGCAGGATTGTTGGTTACTGTTTGTAAACACACTCGCCAGCAAAACTGAAAGTAAAAGCCAACCCCAGATTGACTCTCATTTGGCGTTTCGCCTCGTTATATTTGCGTTTTTCCCAGTGCTGTTTCTCTTGGATGCCTGTTGCTTACGGTCTGGCACCTGGTTACTTCCTTTGTATAGAGCACCAACCTCAGCCGAGCACTGTCGGGGCGCACGCCAATAAACGTCCTGAACACCGTAAATAAGAAGAAAATTAGAAAATACAGACAGAGGACAGATTCTCTGCAGAAAAATACACCGTTGCACACTTCTAAGTGATGATTGAGAGGGGTTACTGTTGTATGTGTCTATACATTGGTTTTAGGAACATTTTGCATCGAGTATAGGGATGCACTGATATGGATTTTTTTCAACTGATACCGATAACCAATAATACCAATAATTACCTGCTGCTCATGGCCGATAACTGATACAATAACCAGTAGTTTCACATTTTTGTTTTTTCAGAAGAAGAGTATAACCTGTAGTTTATGTACACCTGAGGGTAAGACAGGCGTAGATGTGGGGTGTTTGGTGGTGAGAGATCAGACCCTCAGCACAATCCTGTTGTCTTGCTCTGAACATGTTTTGCCCTCTAGACGGCGTACTGCAGTTGTTGTTCTTCTCTGAGTTTATTAGCGGCTTGCAAACCAAGTTTAAAGATACATGTACCACCACACACTGTGTTAGGATGTGTAGGTTCTTCCTTTGTTAAGTCAATGAAAGCGATCTGGCTTTGTATTATCGGCACTATTTATCTGCGATAATTTTAATTATCGGAATAATGCATAATTACAAAAATGTCCTGATGGTGTACCTTTAACATCCTCTTCTCATCCCACCACCACAGAGTCCTCCGAAGGCGTGTCCCTTCAGCTGGGTAACTCCAAAGACTTCATCCTCAGCTTGGACATCAAGTTTGTGTCCAACGGCAGCGTGTCTGTCGTCCTGGAAACCACGGAGAAAGGCCCGCCATTCACTATCCACTACGTGACCAGCTCGCAGCTCATCGCCTTCAAAGACCACGAAATCACGTATGGTATCGGGCCACGGACCACCTGGAGCACTCTGACCCGAGACCTGCTCACCGACCTCAGGAAGGGCGTCGGGCTGTCCAACACCAAGGCTGTAAAGGCCACTAAGGTCAGTTTGTGTCAGACAGTTGGTGCTGAAAGTAGCTCTAATAAAAAACACTTGTGTTTAGATAACCATGAAACTGGACGAGAGATGATACTGTTTATTCACTGTGTTGATAATTTAGTTATCCAGAGGTCCCACACATTTTCATTGACAAAATAACTAAACTTTTTTTTATTTTTCAACATTTTCTGACATTTTATAGACCAAACAACTAATTAATAATTGAGAAAATAATCAACAGATAAAGTGACATTGAAAGAGATTTTGAATTGATGCCAAATCCTAATTCCAGTGTTCAATAATTTTGTCTGCCCTTGCGTCTGTGTTTCCACTCAGATCATGCCCAGACGGGTGGTGCGATTAGTCCTACGTGGGCGTGGCTTTGTTGACAATGTCACCATCTCCACCACTGCCCACATGGCTGCCTTCTTTGCCGCCAGCGACTGGCTGATACGCAACCAGGACGAGCGAGGTGGCTGGCCCATCATGGTCACCCGTAAACTAGGTGAAGGCTTCCGGCCTCTGGAGCCCGGCTGGTACTCGGCCATGGCTCAGGGCCAGGCCATGTCCACTCTGGTGAGAGCGTACCTACTCACCAAGGACCAAGCGTACCTCAACGCTGCCCTCAAGGCAGTGGGACCCTACAAGGTGCCTTCAGCGCAGCACGGGGTCAAAGCTGTGTTCATGAACAAATACGACTGGTATGAAGAGTACCCCACCACGCCCAGTTCCTTTGTCCTCAACGGCTTCATCTACTCCCTGCTGGGACTCTACGACTTGACTGAGACAGCCGGGGAGAAACTCGGCAGGGAGGCGGGGCAGCTGTTCAGCCGTGGCATGGAGTCGCTGAAGGCCATGCTGCCGCTCTTTGACACAGGGTCTGGAAGCATCTACGACCTGCGTCACTTTATGTTGGGAACAGCGCCCAACCTGGCACGCTGGGACTATCACACCACACACATTAACCAGCTGCAGCTGCTGGCATCCATAGACAACGCTCCCATCTTCAAGGATGTAGTGAAGCGCTGGAAGAACTACTTAAAAGGGATTCGTGCCAAGCACAACTAGATAAACTGCAACCCACATTAGCATACAGCTGAGATGATGACTGACAAGGTGAATATACGCTTAATGATGATTGAATGTGAGGTGGATGCTCACATTGTGTGTGTGTGCGTCCCAGTTTTGGTCGAGGTTCATAATCTAAAGGATGAGTTTATTCAGCTGCAGCTCTCAACACTAAAAGTTTCTCCTGTGCTCTGTTGCAGGTTTTATATTTTCTGCAACACTGACTGTAGCTCTCCTCTCCTGTTTCTTTCCTTGAGCTAGTGTTTGTAATTATGCACAGACCTAGTTTCAGTGTGTGAGTGTGTGTGTGTGTGTGTGTGTGTGTGTGTGTGTGTGTGTGTGTGTGTGTGTGTGTGTTCAGAGAGAACACGGCTGTGTGTGTGTGTGCATGTGTGTGTGTGTGTGTGTGTGCGTGTGTGTGTGTGTGGTTTAAAGTAACAATATATGACGTTAGAGAAAGATGAAACTGCTTGAATCATATTTCCGACATTCTTTGATGCATCCACCACACGTCTCTTCTCTAATTGTATTTTTTTACCATCTCACCCTAGATTTGCAAAGCTTTTTAAAACAATAAAACACAGAATATATTATAAATAATTTGGAGAGTGTTGCCAAAATAATATTCTTATTAATATAAAATCAAACATATTGGATTTTATTTCTCCGCTGCAACCACTTTTTTTATCCTACAACCCTTAAAAGTTTTAAATCAAGAAGTATTTTTTTAAGTACACCGTGTTTAAGCTGTTAGGTGAGATAAATTGATTGGCTGTCATCCCTTCTCAGAGAAGCATCAAATGCTTTATGCCTCCAAACTGGCAGCTTTCACTTCTTCTCTGAAGCCCCCAAAACACAGATAGATAGTAACTAATTTTAGGGGGTTATGTTGTTACGCCTTCACTGAGTCAACTTCTTTAAAAATGTTTTTCCCTTTCTAATATAAATATCAAGTCGTGGATTAGGTGTCTGTCGAGCTGCTCTGAGGAGTAAACACCTCAATCCACCATATTTGATTTCAAATGGTTAAATCGGCTCCATTTCCAGCAGGTCTCCTCGGTCCCCACCCACAATCCCACTGTGTTTAGCCAAGCTGTTGTGTACGCACATCAGCTCAGAGTTGTTAAAGTTATGTGACTGTTGTGTTTCAGTTGAGACTGCTCACTGTTCACGATACGCTCTCCGAGATAAACCCGTCAGGCCGACAACAATCTTCAACAGAATCCTATTGAATCATTTATCCGAATTAGCCACTGAAATGCTTTTACCTTTATGGAAGATGACAAACTGTGTGCTGCCATTCATAGCTGTAACCAAACCCCACTAACGTCCCTCACTTGGTAACAAACAAAACATAATAATCTATGTGCCACTGCAGAACAATAGTTGTGCATCACTTGGAGTTTAAGGGTGCTTTCAGACCTAGCGTTGTCTTGCTTTGGTTGGAATCATGGACTGATTTTGATTGCTGAAGCGACATGTAGACGGGTCTAAATAAAAGCCCTGCAGTGTCATTTTTAAGCTCCTTTCACCCCTTAAGAAATGCACACAGGACATACTTTAAACCAACACTTGTATTTCCATTAAACCCTCTTTAACTTTAGCGTCAGATAAATCTCTTGACCCGTCATTGTGAAACATTAAAATCTTTATATCCCCTTATTTCCCCTGGTTTGATCATCAGCACCATTAGCTGCATTGTCATTCATTTTCCTGCCCTGCTTCTGACCTTTTTTGGAAACTCATCTGTAAAGCTTCTCTCTATAGCTTGTGCTTCCAGATGATAATTGCAGGAAACAAGTGTAGGTGGAGGTGGATGTATGTGTTGTGTATGCGGGTAGAAAGACACGTGGGCAGCAGAGGCACAGCTGCGTCTCGCTAACACGTCAGTTTATAACATTTAAATAGACAATGCCGGGAGTACTGAAGGTCGAGGTCAATTCTTGACAAGCATTAAGAGGCTGTCGGTCCCAGCAGGCTCTCATTGCTCCTCTCTGCTGCTGTGGGTGCGTGAACTCAGCGTTTTTAATCTGAGAGCCGACCTGTTGACCGCTGTACGAGGAGAAAGAAAGCTCGCCGACACACTAACAATTCACCCGGCTAATAGGCTGGAGAGCCTGCACACACAGTACAGTCGCAAGTCAGGGATGAGTCAGCACTCACAAACAAAACAGAGTGGAGCCTTCAGCATCAATGAGGCTTTCATCGATCTACCTTAAAGATTATTAATGGAGGAGAATCAGGCTTTGGTTTGTTCTTCTGAAGGTGTCGATGGTGAATTTTCTTTGGTCATTTTCATCAAAACTTTGAGATGAAAACATTCTCCTTGCTTTCAGGTTGTCATATTGTGAGCTAATTTTTGACTAAATCAAAAAAGCATGTGATTCATTTTGATGTAATGGATAAAACACAAGTCTCGTTTTCGTTCAAAGTGATTACTTATTTCTTTGGGTAGTTCTTCCTCACCTCATCAGCTTGTTGCATTGAGAGCTAAGTGAGTGTTTGTGACAGTATTAGAGCCACAAAAATAATATCAGGACAAAAATAATCTCAGATTTCAAGAAATGATTGGTAATATTTAAAGAATAAAGTGAAAAGACGTTTTTTGCAAGGAAAAATAGGAACTGTTTAACACAGCTTATACAGTGCATATATACTGTGATGAACAGATACTACCAGAGGTGTGGACCTCGAGTCAGACTCGAGTCACAAATTTAATGACGTTAGAGTCAACTTGACAAAATCAAAAAAGATTTGCAACTCGACTTGGAATTTAACACCAGTGACTTGTGACTTCAATTGGATTCTAACCTGACCTTTTGAATACTTGACATCTTCCCCCAAACCCAGAGATGTCATTTAAAAAGTGTTCGATAAATCAATTCATTCCCAGCAAGTCAACGCTTAATTCTCCAAATTCACTGTTTGAACTAATCAGGCAGCGCGTTTCAAACGAGAGTCGCATACAAAAACTAAGCAGTGGTCAACTAAAATTGAATTTTCAGTATGTAAAAAGGCGCAGGTCAGAAGTTACAAATTAGAGATGCAACAACTTCCAACTTAGTTCTACATTTGAATTTGTACAGAGAACGGAGTCGAGGCTAATAATAACATAATAAATGACCTAATGCTAAGCTAACATAATTATGTTGTTGTTAAAATGGCGTTTCATTTGGTGAAGAGTGTATAATGACTTGTTTGGGACTTGAAACTCAAAGTTTAGGACTTGGGACTTGACTTTGGACCAAGCAGCAACCTCTGGGCTGAAAGTGGTAAATGGTTATGGACCTGCACTTGTGTAGCCCCTCTCTAGTTGTCAGACCCCTCAAAGCACCTTTTACACCACGAGTCACATTCACCCATTCACACACACATTCATACACTGTTAGCCGAGGCTACCATACAAGGTGCAACGTGCTATACAGTTTTTAACTCACACACCAATGGAACAGCCATCAGGAGAAGTTTGGGGTGTAGGATACTTCAACATGCAGACTGGAGGAGCTGGGAATCAAGCTGCTGATTTTCTGATTAGTGGACAACCTGCTCTACCTTCTGAGCCACAGCCGCTTCCAAAAATGAAGCCAATATGGAGGTACCAAAAACCGCTATAGAAACAATGCGACAAAGTGGCTATGTCAATTATTTTTACAGTCTATGACTTGACTTGGGCTTGACTTGAGTGACTTGAAAGACTTGAAACCTGCAAAACAATGACTTGATCCCACCTCTGGATGCTACTGGTTCACATGCACATGTAACATCTGCCCTGTTTAGCGATGATAAATTACCATGACGCAATTCTAATATTGAATTTTGTCTTGAAACATATTATCAAAATATAATTATTTTATTCTTGAAATATTTTCTTGAAAACCACCACTTTCTTGTAAAATGATGCCTCTCCTTGAAATAACAACTTGACTTTTTCTTCTAAAATATTTTGACTTTATTCCCAAAAACTGAATTAAAAAAATAATCTCAAACCTCTAACCCTCTCTGTGTCAGTGAAAGGAATTACATTTCCGTTCTCTTTTTAAAGTTTAAAGGTTAGAATATTTCCCCAGAGAAGAGCCACGAGGGCACGCTTTGATAATCCCATTTCTTTGTACGCTTGCTGATCCTTGTTTTGTTCATTTCCTAGTGGTTTTTTCTTCCCATGAACACGTGCATAATTCACGCTCTGCCATTTTGACAGGACAGGTAGAAAAATATAGTTTAAATGGAACATTCAGGAATGGAAGTTTTGTGTGTGAATCTTTATTTTGTTTATACCAAAGTCATTGATTCAAGTATATTTGAATTTGTCTATTTTTGTGCGAACCGATTTCCATTCAGCATTTAACGATGTTAAGTCTCCTTGGAGATGTCACAGAGAGACACTGCCTTTTGACAAATGCTAGTTTTTCAAGCGTAGGTCGAGTAGATTATAGCGAAAATAAGACGTGTAAAACTCGCTTATTGTAAAGGGGATGTGTGCAACTAGAGATTAGCATTTAGTCAGCTACGGTTTAAAGGGAAACAAGCCAGTGGCTGCAAATTCTCCTTGAAAGTTTTTTGCTGGAGTGTGTGTTTGCATCATTCATCATTTGTTGGATTCATTTGCAGAGATGTTTTGCTAGATAGACAAAAGCACAACGGCTGTTTATGTCACATGATTTCTTTTGGATTGCTTTGTTTTTTCTTTTCAGGACAATGTGCAACGCCTTCATTAAGAAAGCTGCTATTATTGTTCACTGTGTAACAGGTATGAGAGCTTCTTTCCCTCATTTTACTGGTTATTTTTTCTGTTTTTCCACTACACGTTAAAGACTTCAACAAATGGCCACCGAGGTCAGATGTGATTTATGCAATAAAATGTTTACTGGGGTCTTGAACACCACAGGAGACCCAGAGCGGATGTACAGACTTTGCAATTCAAGCACAATGTGCAAATGCTACCATTTTTTAGTCCAAGGAAGAGAGGTGTTTATATACAGAGTAAATCTTTGTGCTTTAAAATGTGCTTTTTAAAGGTGTACAAAATAAAAGCATTTTTCTTAAACTTCTGGTGGAATCTCTTCCTCTTTAATGTTTAAAAGGACCTCACCGGTTTAATGAGGATCCCTCCACACAACTTGGTCTCACTCCCAACTCACTCCCAAATACTGACATTTGGTAATTGGCCTCACGTCAGATACGCACGGAGGCACCCTTTAGCTGCAGGGGGTGTGAGGTGGTGGCTTTTTTTTTTTAAGCTCTGAGCAACTGCTGTAGTTTGAGTATTGAGAAAGTCCACATGAAGACTCTGGACTTTCTGCTGGTTGACCATCAGTTATGTCCCATGTGACACCAAAAGTCAACCAGTATTATTGTAATAACAATGTAGCGTGCTAGTACGTGTAGCATACTCCACATACGGCATATGTCACATTACATTAGGAACAAATGTCCTTATTTTAAGCCAAACCATCATGTTTTTTCCTGAACCTAACGTTTGTTGTCGAAACTTCAGAAAGTAACCTTAAAACCAACGGGGTTTTTTTACCTTTGTTCTGACTTTATTTTGACATGAAGACTGAACAACTGATACATTTGTACGTTTCCTGTAAATACAGTTATTTATGGAAAAGTCACAGTGCATGTGACAAAGGTATATTGACCTGCCGTCCCTGAGCGTCCAAAACTGACGCTGTAGGAGCATCTAGAGCGTCACAGTTCGACGTGAAGGGCCACTGACCAAGTGTCAATATTTGAGGAGTTGGGAGTGAGAACATGTTGCTGTGCAGATGTATGACTGCTTTATTATCCTTCATTGTAGTGCTGACACAATTTATCAATCCACTGTGCAAGTATTTTGATTATTGATTATTTGTTTTTGCCATTTTCAAGAAGATTTGCAGTTTTTGGGGATTTTTTTGTCTGTTGTGGTCAAAAACTGTATCTTTGTTTTTTTGGCTCTTGATCAGACAAAACAAGTGATGTCAACATCTTGAGTATTAACAGTTTATCAGTTGGGGGGAGAAAATAATCATTAGGTTAACTGATACTGATGTTTATTCCCTGTCAGCATCCAAACAGGAAATACAAAGGGGTGAATCCCACTGTGAATGTTTATGTTGTCAAGTTTGAATCTGTCCATATATTTTACTGAATTGTTAACTTTATTATCATCTCCTCCAGGTGTAAGCCAGGAGGGAATCATGCTTGTGTATCTGTCTGTCCACAGCTAATCTGACAAACTACTGGACCAATCAGCTTAATATTTTGTGTGCACATTTCTGACTGTATGCTCAATGGTCTCTGGTGGTTGTAGTCATTCACAGTTGTTGAAAAACCCCTTTTTTTGGCTGTTTTATTATTAACTGCTGACTCCTCACTCGTCTTAACCAGCCGATAGGGGCCACAGATTTTCTTGGAATCATCTCAGCTGAAAACAAGAAGCTTCACCGTCTGTTGCAGGCCACATTATATGCTTTGTCACAGATCAAAAACTGACATCCATGGAAAGGTTTCAGGTTTCAAAATATCTCCGCTTTACTGAAGTAAAAATATGAATGAACAACGTATTGATTTCATCGATCATCCATTTAATCATGTAGTCCATCACCTAAACACCCCTGTTATATTATTTCTATCCGCTCATGACAAACCTGCCTGGATTATTTAACTGTGGGATCATTAATCTCACTGCTTTTAATTTAAATTTTCTCCACTTTCAAAATTCTTTTGCTAATTTAAAATTTTAAAGACATTAGAGTGAGTTCCTTTTTATTTATTCAGATGATTTTAAATTAGTAAATTAGTTCAGCTTGTGTTCGACCTAAAACAATGCTTTTTGGTTTAGCTGCACATGTCCATTGTTCAGCAGCTCTGACTGCAGTACAGAAACAGTTTGTTCATACTGAACGTCATCTCTTTGAAACTGCTCAGAAAAAAAACAATCCTGATTAATAATTTATCCTAATTAGGCTATTCTGATCCAGAGAGAAGCGCAGACACCTGAGAAGGACTGTATCTCCTGCCACCCGCTTGCATTTTTCATTACCTTCTGGCATTTATACAATCCAGCCATAATTTCTCCCTCACAGCCGCACACTTCGCCTCACACATCTCATTCCTCTTCTTTCCTCGACGCTAATGACATTACCGTCCCTCCTGACAGCGAGTCTGTCTCCCAGTCCTGTAATTAGCCCTACATAAACCCGATAAGCTCCGTCTCTTCATGGCCTCTGCGCCGGCCTCTTCTGCCGCCATCAGATGCCTTTGAGATGGCCGTGATGACATTACAGTGAATCCTTGGTACTGCGGCGTCCGGAGGCCACAGGCTTTGTGGTGTCCATAAATTTACCCACTTGATGAAATTAACACTCCGTTGAACCCTGCGTTATTGGATTTGTTTGTGTGTTGCTTGGTGGTCTCAGAGGAGGTGGGGAAGGAGAAACTGGATGTGGAAGCATCCAGTGAAAAGGAAAGGAAAACAACTCACCTGAAATTTGACAATTTATGTCCCAGCTGAGAAACTTTTTCCAAAGTTTTTGTCCTGAAGCAAAACAGCAAAAGTTTGATATTATGGGAAGTGCACTTCTCTGGTTTCTGGCAGTAGGTTAGAGAGGAGGAAATCAATACTGCTCTTATACCTGTCCATTTTACAGATATGAGCTACAGCTAATGCCCACCATACACTGGAAGACAGACAAGACTTTGAACATACTTTAGAGACTAAACTCTTAAACGTCTAAAGGCAGTGTGAGTTTTCAGTCACACACTATAAGGTTCTGAAAACACTGCAGAGTCAATATTTGCAAGATTACAAATGGATTCCTCTTGAGATTATTACCCATCTTCCCCCTGGTGGAAAATATGACACCACACTCCCTTTAAGAAATATAAAATATTAATAATCCCTTTCGTGTTCACAAAAATACAAACTTGTAAAAACACAAGATAAATGCGTCACTGGACATGTATTCATCAGTTCGACATTGATATAATCCATAAAGAGAGTCTGTATTTGCATACAAATTTTACTTTTTGGATTTTACCCAATAAGATTCAGTTAAATTAAAAACAACAACAAACAATCATCAGTTGCAGAACAGTGGTAAAAAGCTGTGTCTTAAGGTCACGTTTAAAAGTTTCAACACACGTAGAGCCCCTCAGACCCTCAAGCTGTTGCAGAGTTTAGGAGCAATACTGACAAAGGCTGCCTCTCTGTGTCTTTGAGTTCTGATCTCTGGAACAATCAGGAGGTTTGAGTCAGAGGATTTTAGGAACCTAGCAGGCACATGTATGTTGACCATGTTAGACAGATGAGATGGGGCAAGGCCTTTCAGTGATTTAACAACAAATAAAATAACTTTAAAATGGATTCTGTGACCGACAGGTAACCAGTGTAAAGATTTTAAAATTGGAGTCACAGCTCCACCAGTTTCTCCTCCTTTTAAGCTCCCAATGCCAGCTGACCTATAAATTTATAAATGTGTAATACATGACAGAATGAAAGACACATCTCCTCCTTTGCCTCTCTCCACTGGAGTTACCTATCTGGCTGTCACCACTCCCTCCCTGTCCTTAAGTAGGCCCCACAGCTGCATGAAGGGGCGGAGCTGTCCTCCCTCTCTGTCCTTCACATACTGTGTGCGGTCCACATCCTCCTCCTCTTCATCATCATTCACCTGAATATCACTATCTGACCTGTTGAAAGTGAGCTATTTGAGTTGTGAAATAATTCTGTGTGCCCTGTTCCTCTGTCTTGTCATGGCTTTGTCCTGATGCCACATTTCTTCAATGATTCATGGTCAAACGTCTCTGAAGGCTCTGACTGATGCAGAAAATGCAGTAAACCGAACTTTAGAGAAGTTGGTAGGTGGATTTTGTGATATTTGAAGAGAGCTAGGCTAGCAATTTCCCTCTGTTTCTAATCTTTGTGCTAAGCTAAGCTAACTCACTGCTCGCTGTAGCTTCATATTTTGAAGGACAAATCAGAAACTGATATCAATCTTCTCATCTTCCTCTCAGCAAGAAAGAAAAACTTCATAACAATTCCGATATGCAGAATTGGTCCTTTAAAGCTCTGCCCTCTTATTAGCAGCTACCTGAGCAGTCCACTGCAAAGCTTTGCTAAATCGTCTCCACCTTCAAACATCACTTCTTATCTGGTTTCATTTGTGCTACTGAGCAGACAGTATTATCAAATTCAGCTCAGTCTCTTCATCTCTTCCAAATGAACAGTAGAGACAATGAAACTGTCATTACACTAAAATAAAATAAGTCTCTTGCCTCACTTTCCAAACCTGGTAATTGCTGTATTTTGCTCATTCAGCTGGCACACTTTGGTTTAGAGAGAATCAGTCTTGAACGGTGCAATCACCAGACAGAGTCTGAGACGACGGCGGTGCTGGAAGAGAACAATAAGGAGACAGAGCAGCAGCAGGGGGTAGAGTAAATAGGAAAATGATATAGAGATGAGAAAGCTCTGTGGCGAGGGGATTTCTAGATTGAGCGGAGAAGAAAATGCTTTGAAAGTCTGAAATTCAACAGAGAGAGAAAAAAAAACAGTGCCTGGAGTCTAACAACTATTAATAATGTATCAGGGGGGCGTCTGCCACACGCACGCTCCTCATTTGGAGACACAAACGACACCTCATCAACCAAAACACCAGGGAGGCAGCAACACTGAGCAGCTGCAGCGCAGCAGCCTGGTTCACTGAAGTCTATCGCACATCTGTCCCTCTGTAACCACACCGCCACGACAGATCACAACACTTACGCAGCAGCACGTCAGAATACATTATTTTTATTATCAAAAATAGTGACTGTAAAGAAGGAAAATATTGTTTGAATAAGTAGTTTAAGAAAGAGAGAAACAAGATGATGCACCTAAAAATCTTATGTGTACATTTACTGTTTATTCTAACATATAATCACACACTGAATGTGCAGAGATGGAATATAACTATGTACATTTAACTACAACCAACTACTGTTGAGGTACGTCTGCTTTACTTGAATATTGTTCATTGTTCATTGTTCAGTACAAGTACTGAGTAATATATAGTATCTATATATACAGAGTAAAATATATAGTATATGTATATAATTACATAAAATATAGAATAAACAAAATGTGTAACAAACAATGAGGGGTATGGATATGGTATGATATATATAGTACGAGCAGGGCTGCCTGTCATGTTAATCCTACATATAAGCAACGAAAACCACACTTAATTTTGAACCAAAATATTCACCATTACTTCTTAAGCCCAGTTCAGACCAAAGATTTGTGACAAGATATCCCCGTTTTAAAATGCTGTAGAGAAAAGTTGCAGCGGTGTGAACTGGCTCGACTCAAGCTGGTTGATGGTGTCACATATAAGCCGCCTGTAGCGTATTATTTATCAGTAGAGTCCATCTGATGCTCATTTTCTTAATGTTTTTGCTGTTTCATCTGTACTACAAAATGCAACTGCAAATTATATTCAGCCACAAAGTAAGCCTGAAAAGCTGCAAATCAGAACAGAAGTACAGCGAGTTGTTGCATAGAGATGATACACCATCTCATCTAGTTGCATAGTTGTGAACTGGCAGGTTTTCAGAACCTCGCAGAATGGCACATTGCAAGTAGTTGTCTGTTTCAATTTGTCTTGTCGCAAATCTTTGGTTTGAACTGGGCTTAAAACCAACAAAAATAAACCAAGGCTGAAAAATGAAGCCAATATAGAAGTGCCAAAAACTGCAGTTCCTCTAACAGCCACTTGGGGCTGGCTCCAAAACAGAATCTATTCCAATAGACCCAGCCACTCCTGTGGGCGGGGCTTAGAGTGAGCAGTATGAAACATGCACAGCAGCTACAATCGGCAGTGCAGGTAAGTATAAGTAAAAATATCTGTATATACACTACAGATCTGATATGAATAATAGATGTATCTCCTCTTTGCACTTCTACTCCACATTTCAGGGGGAGTTATTGTACTTTGTACCACACTATATTTACTTGACAGCTGTTACCTTAGAGATTAACATTTAATATAAAAAACACAGTTTACGATATTCTTCTAAAATATAACACAAATATATTACACTAGCAGCACTGTATAATGGTGAAAATTACTTTTAGTTTGAGAACCCAGAAAGAAAATCTGGAGAGAGATTGAGAACTGGACGAAATGGTGAGTCTCAAACCTCAAACATTAGACCTGAGTTTGTCTGAATAAACACTAGAAACACAATGTGGTGTGACCAGTAGCCTCCCACTGTCTCTACATGTATGTCTTGATTCAACATCCTTGTTACTTGTAAAGCTTTTTATTTGAATTTAAATTGAATGAAATTTCAATTCTTTTAAATTTAAAAAAATATATTTTGTTGTGTTTATTTTTGTATTTATTTTTAATTTATTTTTTGGCCTTCATGTTTAAACAAAAAAAAGAAAGTAAATTTTAAGAAAAAATACATTACACAACATAAAAAAAGTTGTAATTAGTTCCATCTCAGTGAACTACAACGGTAAAATGGTGCTTGCACATTCATGCAACAATAGTCAATGAACATAGTTTATGAAAGTCCCAGAGGAAATTTATCTGCATTATAAATACTTTTAGTTTTAATTCTTTAAGTACATTTTGCTGATAATACTTCAGTACTTTTACCTACATTTTACATTTAAGCCTTTCACTTTTTGTGTTGCACTATTGCTACTTTTACTAAAGTTAAAAATCTGAATATTTTCACCATTTTCCATAATTACTGTATCATCAATATTATTATTATTGTTATTATCATCATCATTATTATTATGATTGGTACAGTAACACACATGAAGCAAATGTTAACATCATATTTTGTAAAGTAATTTAATTCATAAACTGATTTTATGTTTCATCTGTAAATCTAAATCTGCAAAGTCAAATCTGTCAGATAAATGTAGTATGTGAGTAAGAAGAACAATAGTTCCCTCTGGAATATAGTAGACTAAGTACAAAGTGGACTCGTGTGAAGTACAAGTTACTCTCCACCACTGCACATATGAAAATTAAATATATATATTAGTTGTGTTTAGTCAGCATTAGAGAGTGAATAATATTTGTGATGTAAGTCTTCTGTTGTAAACAAACACAAAGTTGTTTCTATATTAAAGAAAGCAGTGTTTGCATCAGCAGCGTCTCACTGAATGCTTAACATGAGGAGCTGCATGGTCGTTGTGCTGATGTAAACATTCAGGACTTGCCACAGGAGGCTCAGTTTGGCTTGCATGGGAGAGAGGAGGTGGGAGGAGGGTGTGTGGGGGCTTTGGCCTGAAGCGAACTTGTTATTTTTTCTCATTAACAGTCAATAAAAGGAGCATGCAGCGCTCCAAGACCTCTCTGTCCCTGGAGTGATGCACTTTAATTCCCTGTGATGTCTCCAAAAACATGTAGCTTTGTAGTCCAAGGTCACTGAAACATACATGAATTAATAAAACAGAGAAACAAAAAAAGTAAAACATAAAATCTGAGGACAAAATGTGAGGACACTGAGCTCCTTTAAAGAAAACCTTGGAGCGGATCTGGTCCTCATACATCTTCATAATCAGCCGCAGTACCTGTTCACGCCCACACCTGTGCAGCTTCTGTTTGAGAGCACTGACACCCTGTGGTGAGACGAGATGGTACAAGTATCTGAAATACACTGTGACTCCGTGGCTGTAAGAGACGCTGTTCAGAGTCATGTTTAATTTATGCAGATGGGTGACACATTAAAGGATAAATGAACACAAAGCTCCTCATTAAAGGACTGCTTCACCCTCAAAATAACAAGTTGTACATCAGCTACTCACCCCAAGGTGACCAGCAGCGCCCATGTTCAGCAAAATAAAAATACTCGTTTTGTGAATGGAGTCTGGCTTTGAAGAGAGAATATATAAGTATTACTTTTAATTCAGTTCCTCGTCAGAAAGAGCTGTCTGTCTGAGAAGTACTGAGCATACCACTGGATAAATGAGTTCTACTGCAGCAGTTGTGCTGGTGTTTGCAAACCAGAGGCCTGTACTACGAAGCCACTTCAACTTATCCAGGATATCCTCTCGTTATCTGGTTTGACTAACCCCAACTAACCCCAACACTGGCCGTCGTGGTAACAGGTACTACAAAGCTGGTTATAAACTAGAACTGGAGAATTAAATTATGTGCAGGTATCACTGAGCCATGGGCCTATGTGACAAAAATCAGAGGTCGGGCCAACACTCTGAAGTTGTTCAGCATAGGTTGCCATGGTGATTTATCCTGATAAAGAGAAAACCAGCTTCCTAGTACTGAAAACCCAGTTAAACCTGACCTCGCTGACTTCAAACCCTGCTTCATAATACAGGCCTCTGATGTGTTGATATAGTTTCTCTGTTGTTGAACAGACCCCTCTGACTTCAGTTCATCAAGAACTTTCTCAGGTTTTGGAACCGTGGATGCACATGAGAAATACTTGAGATTTCTTCACAGATTAAACAGAGCAGGGGATGAGTAACTGATGTACAATTTGTTTGTGCAACAACTGGTGAACCAGGTGGGAGTGGACTCAAACACACGACTCTGGAGACAGTTCTGGTAAAGTAACAGTCTTTACTGGTCAAAAGGTTGGTTTGGTACACAGAAGGATCAGTGGAGGCAAACAAAGCCAACACGGATGAGGCAGAGTAAATCAACAGGCTAAATCTTTTTTAAAAAAGGAAAGGACACAAGGAAACTAAAGGCTGGAACGCTACACAAGGAGCTAAGATGATCTGGCACTGAGAGAGACACACACTAAATACTCTGGTGAGGGGAAGGATAACAAGACACAGCTGAGTCTAATCAGGGCAGGACAGACAATCTGCCACAGGTGACGTCATCTAAAGGGAGGGAAAACACACAAGGACAGGAAGTGAAAGATGACGACAGCAACAATGCTGAACTCATTAAAACATGAGTCTACAAACCAACAGGTAACGTCACGGTGGATATGTCCAGTATTTCTATAGAGGCTTAGGTTGTTATCCAAGCTTTTTGTTCTTTGTTGTCGTGGCCCCTCCAGCTGCATGTGCATGTGGGTCCCTGCAAATGGATAAATGAATGAATGAATAATAAGAAATACATATATACAAACATATTAAGCATATTAAAATAGATATTTGCTAGTTATAGACTGTATTAAGAAGATATGTTTTGATTGGTCGTTTAAAACTGTCCACTGAGCCAACAAGTCCAATATTGTAAGGCAGGCTATTCCATATTTTTTGGGGCGTAACAGCTAAAGGAAGCATCCCCAAAGGTTTTTGTAGTGATATTAGGAACAGATAAAAGAGCAGCTGCGGAGGATCTCAGGGTTTGTGGAGGGACATAGGGTGAAAGGGAATCTATTCTATAGGAGGAAGCGATGCCATTAAGAGCCTTAAAAACCAAAAGAAGGATTTTAAAATCAATTCTAAAAGATACTGGGAGCCAGTGCAGGTTACATGAAGCAGGAGTTATATGGTCTCTCTTTTTAGTTTATTGTTTAAACCCTGGCAACATCGTTCTGATCCCAGTGGCAACATGTAAATTGAAAACAGCAAAGGTCCTAGGACACTGCCCTGGGCTACACCATAGTCAACACTGTCTCTGATATGTGTTCACCAATTCTGACCTGAAATTTCCTTTCAGAAATATAAGAGTGAAACCAGTTAAGAACAGTACCAGATAGACCCACCCATTCCTCAACGGCTAGGTGGAAGAGTCGCTCTGTGATATTCACATTTGTGTGTGTATCCAACTGGCTAGCTGATCACTGCAGCTCTGCACTGGGCTCATACAGTGGTTACTGCTAATGACGGTAGCAGCACTGTCACTAAAGTGTGGCCCCCACTCTCCAGTCCCCCTCCTTCCAGATTAAGAATGTTAGCTCTGTCAGCACTGTTGCTGTTGTTAGCACTAGCTACTAGCTAATGGTGCTGCGAGCCATGTGCAGACAGTCCAGACTCTAAGTCATAACTACAATCTGAATGTTGTGTACAGCTCCCTGTACACTGCTTGGAAATTTTGTCTCTGTTGACCTTTGTCAGTGCACAGTGACGTCAGTTTTGGTTTCAGGTGCAAACTCCTAACAGGAGGAGCAAGCTGGTGACCCATGAGGTGGGAGGTATGATGTTAAGTCTCTATCAGCTGATAATCAGAGGGAAGGTGTGATAAACTTTAATCTCTTTTTACAGTTTGTACATGATGATAAAAACACTTTTCTATTTGGATTCAGCCATTACTCATTTTTTGTCGGTACACATGGGGTTTGTTTAACCTGTGTGCTGCACACAGCTGTTGATTCATGTGCCACATTGTGTATCAAACCTGAATTTAAGTTGAAACCACGCCCACCTGGCACAAAGCGGCGCTGTACCGCTCAGGTTTTGGACCCACAGAGCTCAGTCCTGACTCCACCCAATGGTCAGTGCAGCAGTCATGAAACTTCAAACCAGAGAGGGCAGCGAGCACTGTTTTCAGCCTGGCGTTAAATAAGTATGGTGAGTATGAATGGTACGACCTAAAAAGCATCTCATCTTAAACACAACTATAAACCTAAGGGTGTATGTTAATCAGTTAGCACAGAGACCCCTGTGATTTCACTCTCAGCGTGGTATGTTTTGTTTCATCATATTCCTCTAATAACTTTGTTGTTGTCTCTTGACCTTGATTTCTCGTCTCCGGGGCATAACCCTCCTCACTTGACTTTGTTTACACTGTTGCCACTTAAAGTCTAATGACTTACATATTAACTAACTGACTCCCAGCCAAACCAAACTGACTTTCAGGCAGACATTCATCTCCTGTTAGTTTATTTTATTTTTTTTCTCACTCTGAATCTGTGGTGGTGCTCCAGCTCTGACTGCAGCTCTGCTCCTCTGAGAGAGAGAAACCTGAATAAGATCCCAAGGTGCTTTGCTGCACTGCATGGGTTTATTCATGGCACTGAGCTGTTGTGATTGCAGCCTACAGCACAACATGGTGGATAACAGAAAGTGGGTTTTAATGAAATCATGGCTGATGGTTTGGAGATTGCGCCTAAATTTAGATCTGGTTTCTTTGGAAAAAGAAAATTGAACAGTTCAAAGGAACATCAAGATGAAATGTGTTTACTTTAAAGGCCCAGTGTATGGTTTAGGGGGATATACTGACGGAAATGGAATATAATGTAATAAGTATGTTTTCTTTAGTGTATAATCACCTTTTTAAATAAGAATCTTTGTGTTTTAATTACCTTAGAATGAACCTTTTATATCTACATAGGGAGCAGGTCCTTTTCAACAGAGATCACCATTTTGCAGCACCATGTTTCTAGAGCACAGTCTCACTCTGAAGTCGTCAAAATCCGGCACTTTTGCAGTGACTTGTGGCATCAGAAACCAACGTGGTGGATGGGTCCAACAAACACCGACTTTCACCCAGGAGAGCGGTGTCCCTTGACACTGTGTCCCCCTCAACAACCAACGCACCCAGGGTACCTTGCATGTCGTATGTGGACGTGGGAGATCCATGACCACGTGTTGACATGTGATGAGATTGGAGTGAGAATGTGTTGTCCACGACGAAAGCATTGGTGGGTCAGGAGTGTAAATAGACAGTGCAGGCAGTGTGGTTGCACTAGGGCCTGTGGGTGGAGAGGCCTGATTGCCACCTTGAAATATGCCCGTGCTCAAAGAACTCACATTAAACAAAATAATTGTGCAATTTTCTATTTATGCCCTCAAAAAGGCAAACCCATCCCAATCATGGTTTTCTGTTTTTGTAAGATATTATCAAACTATAACAAAATGATATGCTTATTCTACATTAACTATAAAAAATATAATCTAACTATAACTATTTATTTAAAGTAATAATTTCCTACTTTCTTTTGTACTTCTTATCATAAACAGATATGTCATGATGATTGCTGGGTGATCAGTATGTTGATGATGTCCAATGTCAAGTCTCTGTTTAATCATATAAAGAGATGATATGATGTACAGTAGCTAGTTTAGGTGCAAAAACTCTCAAGACTGACTCAAGACTCAAGACTGGGCACATCTGCAAGTGGGTACAGTATAACATAAAAGTGGCAGTAAGACACACTGTTTGTAAAATATATACACCTAACACTTTGTGTGTGTGTGTGTGTGTGTGTGTGTGTGTGTGCACTTCATAACTAGTAACTCGGGTGCACTAGAGCCTGTCATAATAACATACACTGGGGCCAGTCGTAATTTCCTTACACCACTGCAATGGGTCCATTAGTTTTGGAGAAGAGACCTCTGCGGATAATTCAGCTCACAGTAAAAACTTCCTGAATGTCTGGATTAGAAATCGTTGAGCACACATCACTTGCTGGGCAAGAAGCTGGCTGCCCTGCAGTGTTGCAGAAACACTGATTGTGATGTGAAACTTTGTGGATAATTTAGCTTGGTAAAAACGAGGGCTGTCAAATGATTGAAAAAAAAAAAACCTGATTAATTAAGATCAAGTAATTGCATACATCAATTTTTTTGGAAAGTATTTTAAAATTTCGATTCAAATGAATTTTGGTAGATGTGTCATAGTAAAGCTGCTGGATCTTGAACACAATTGTCCCCCTGTTCGCCACCACTGAATCTGATCTGCAGTCCATTGCAATCCATCTTGACAGGGAGTTAGTCAGTCACAGGTAGACGTACTCAATTTGTGTCTGAACGCTTTGTCAAATGTGGCTTGACAAGGCTGGCTGCTAGCGCTCGCATCAGAGGCTGTGCCAGCTCGGACCCTTGGGTTCACTGCTAAATGCTTTACGTTGAGGTGATGTTTCAGACTTGAAGTACACCGATGGTATGAAACGTCCTTACTGCAGAAACTGCAGAGGACGGTGCTCCGAACAGTTTCATCCAGGCTTTTTTTAAATGTAAATGTTCCATTTATGGGGCTGAGCAGTATCGTCTCGATTGCCTCCATCATATGACAAAGCCACTGTGGCCTTCAATGACACCGAGTCAAAGGGCACCACGGCACGTGATTAATCAGCGCTATTTTTTTTCTGAGATTAATTAATCAAAATGAATGCATTACTTTGACAGCCCCAGTAAAAACTGTATATACTTCTGGATCAGAAAAATGATGAGCTCTAATGAAGTTGCTGCTGCTACAAGCGGCTCCTGTGTTTCCTCCCCTGTTGATCTGGGTCCTTTGGCAGTTTATGCGAAGTCTACTGTTACTAACTTGGGTTTTAAGATGAACAGTGATTTTAAATTGGACCGCCAAATTAGTGCAGTAGTAAAGTCGAGTTTCTTTCACCTCAGGCAGCTTGCGAAGGTGAAGCCTTTTCTTGCACATCAGCACTTTGAAACAGTAATCCATGCCTTCATTACGTCCCCTGCTGGATCACTGCAATGCACTTTATTTTGGAGTTAGCCAGTCCTCCCTTGCACGTCGCCAGTTAGTTCAGAACGCTGCCGCTCGTCTGCTAACTGGAGTACGAATGAGAGAGCACATTACACCTATCCTGGCCTCCCTCCACTGGCTGCCTGTGCACTTTATAGTTCATTTTAAGATCCTTTTATTTGTTTTTAAATCTTTAAATGGCCTTGCCCCGCCCTGCCTCTCTGTGCTTCTTCACCCCTACGCCCCTGCCCGGTGCCTCAGGTCAGCTGATCAGCTGCTCCTTGAGGTACCGAGGTCCAAGCGAATGCTTAGAGGAGACCGTGCACTCTCCGTTACTACTCCAAAAATGTGGAACAATCTACCGCTGCACACCAGACAGGCCTCCTCACTGTCTGTTTTTAAAACCAACCTTAAAACCCACTTTTACTCACAGGCTTTGAACCCAGCACCAGACCTCGTTCTGTTTTTATTTGTTTGTTGCAGTTTTTATTATTTTTTGTTTTAACTGCTTTTTATTATCTCACTGTTTTGTTGTTTTATGACCTCCTATGTACAGCACTTTGTTTCAGCTGTGGTTGTTTTAAAGCGCTTTATAAATCAAGTTAAGTTGAGTTGTTTGTTTTGGAGAGGATGAGATCTGCAGATAATTCGGCTCCTGGTTAAAATCTCCTGAACAATGAACACTGAAGGAATTCTAACCAGGAGAAGTTTCAGCTGGTTGCAGTCTGCAATCCTCACCTCTAGATGTCACTAAATCTTACACACTGTTCCTTTAAACATAAGCATCCATACTGGACTTTATACCGAGGATTAGACATTACAGAATAATTTGAGTTCTCCATCAAGCCATTGAGATTAAGCATTAACTTATTGTGTGTGTTTAAACTTGAGCGAGTGTGACATCTGTTGTAGATCACTGAGCTCAAATCAAGAGCTTCTGTATGAAGTGACATCACCAAAGTAAACATATATCACACCAACAAAATGTAATTAACGTTTTCTTTTCTATATCACATGATGAAATTGTCAAACAAACCACAAATAAAATCTCCATTTCCTAATTCTGCGGTGGCAGAGACGTGTTTGCATTCATTGCTTCACAGTTTGAACAAGATAACAGGCCCGGGGAGCTCAGGCTGGGCTCAACTGTCTGGGTGTGACAGCCACCGCCGTCGGGTCTGTGTGGGCAGATGGTGACATGCCAGTTTAACCAGGAGAGGAGCAAGAAAGTAGCATGAAAGGAACTTTGTTGACTTTTCTCCCAGACCAATTCACACCCTATATTCATGATGTCAGAGCTTATCTGAAACTCAGCTGAAACTCTGATAACTTGAGTTCAGAGCTGAGCTGAGCCCCTCGTCTGCTGCACTAGCTGAGATTTTGTGGCAGGAAATTATAAGTCTCAGTTACAGACCATTCATGTCAATCACAGCTGTGTCACTGAAGTGATTTTTGTGACTGAAACCTGCCTTACAGGCTCGACTATCATGTCTTTGAGGCAGGATTACGCAACCACAAAAAGAGGAGCTTTGTTTTGTAAACACCTGCCTTTTTTGTGAATGTTAAGATGTTATATGATCTTGAAAAACTTGTCTTCCTTACAGAATAATGGTGACCAAACAGCACTTGTGTTTATGTGTGTGTGCACGCCTTTTTGTGTGTAAGTATACACCTGTGTGCACATACTCTCCACCTCCAGAGAGGAGCAGGAGGAGGAGGAGGAGGAGTGGCACAGGTACACTGGATATTCTCACTGGGTTTGAGGAGGGAGGAGATGAAGGGGAAAAACCTTGAGGGCAGCATGGCAACACAAGCCTTATAAAGAGGGAGGCACACCCAGCCGGTGGCCATAGTTGAGTTCTCCTCCCTGACAGCGACAGCAGCAGTAACAGCAGCACCTGGCAGTCGTCATGCTCAGCCTCATTAAATTACCACGAGTCTTCACCATCAATCAAGTGCCAAAAGTAAGTTCATCTCCACTATATCTTAACTTGAAGTTTCAGCTTTCACACAGTCAGACTGAGCTGGAGTCAAAAAGGAAGTGAAGAGTTGGGAGAAAAAACTTTAAAACATGAAAAACTAGCGTGTTAGCTTTGCTCACAGAGTCAAACTTGAACCTATTTACACCTTTAATATTTCACCTAATGAAATAAACACTGATTAATCCCGTGTGTGCAGAGACTGAAAAAAAAAGCACTTATTTATCCGAGAGGACTGCACATTTGTTTCAGTTTGAAGTTGCTTTGGATCAAAACAGCCACCAAGTAATGTCATGTAATGTAATGTAATGTAAAGGAGTACTCCTATATTGCTGACGTTTTTGGCTTGTGACCCGCTGTGAAACAAATCACTGTAAGTTTGTGCAGTTTAATATACTTTTTACAAGTGCACTGAAATACAACTAAAATGAGCTCAGTGCACTGTTTGTTAGCACACTTCTAATCAAATAGTGTATATCTGTGGTTTGCAGAAACTTACCACGTTTAAATTTCTTCTGGTTACTGGGTTTAAATTGTCATCCTGATATGATGAGGTGGACATTCATGCATTGTTAATTTCTGCAGACCACTGATATGTTAACTTTTATTGTATATTACAGAATTGTTTGATTTTAGAATCTATGCATTTTTTGTTTGTTTGTTTTTATTGTGCCTTACAAGGCGTCCCCGAGTGCTTTGAAAGGCACCTGTAAATAAAATGCATTATTATTGTTTAGAAGTACTTGAAGATGAGAATAGTTTTCATAAGAACACTAAAGCGTCAGTATAAGTTTTAGCAATTTAATACAATTTTACAAGTGCACAAAAAAATGCAGCTTGAAATAAACTAACTTTAAAGTGCACTGTTTCAAATTAAATACACCTTTTAATGAAGTGAAATTAAATTAAACTTTAATAAAGCATACTTATATTGTATTACAAAGGACCTGAAAATGAGAACACTTTCCATACACCAAAGTGCCACTTTCAGTTTTAGCAATTTAATATACTTTTTATAAGTACACTGAAATACATTTTAAAATAAACTAATTTTAAGGTGCACTGTTTGTTGGTACACTTAAATGCACTTCTAATGAGGTGAAATTTGGGTAAACTAAATTTAAACAAAGCGATTAAATACAAAACACAAAGGATACAGATTTATAATAAAGAGAAAAAAATATATAAAAGGTAAAATTATTTTTTAAATGATTTAAAAATAAAAAAAACGCCATTAAAACTTGCAAAAGTGCAGACAAAGATAAAAAAGACTACACAATGAGTACACTTACATTAAAGTTGAACTTGATGACATCTATTTTGAAGTACACTTTCAAAATCATATTTTAAATATTCTTTAAATAAGTATGCTTGTAATAATTTTAGTATACTTTAATTATATTTCTAACACACCAATATGTACAATTTTTTGACCTGGGACACCCTGAGGAGGGAGGGTTCCTGAATCCAGCTCTTAAACATTCAACACTCAGCATTTCACTGAGGATTTCTTCGTCTCGTGTGTTTTGTTGTTTGTTGTGAGCTCCACGTAGTTGTCAAACTGGCTGAGGACTGACAAAGAGTTTCCTCTCTTGAGGTTTTCCACGAGGACAGCATCATCTCCGGCTACCGACACCCCCGCAGCTCTGCCACCGACTGCATCCTGAGCCTCTTCCAGCTGACCAATGAGACGCTCAACATCTGGACCCACTTTCTGCCCACCTGGTACGACTGACAAATGCTATGTTTGATGCAGTGCTTTGCAGTTTTAGAGATTCATCAACACGTGTTTGCTACCTGTCGTGTGTTGACATCATCTGACACACCTGAGGAGGGCACCTTGAGATTGTCAGCTGTTGAGGAGGCAAGTGGCCTAATTTGTACAAGATGTCACATCTCAGGATTATCACCTCATCCTCCACAGTTCAGGCCTACTGCAGAGTCCGTTGCATAAACGTCACCCCTTACATCTTTACATCTACATCTGTGTTTTAGGATTCTTTTCATTCCAAGATCAAGATTTTTTAAATTCCTACAGACTGTTTTTGTTGTGATAACAGTCATGGGGCGTTCTTTTTCAAGCTTCATGTTAAAAGGAATCTTGCACAGCTTGTTAATCTCGCAGGTCACAGAGTCATCTAGAATTTCATTCTGCGGTTTCACAGACTGACAGTTTCTGAAGTTGCAGCTCTATTATACCTACTATCAAGCAAAGACAGCAGATTTATTACATCAGTTCCGCCACATTACTGACTAAAGACCACCATTAATTTTTACTGCTCATACCCAGAGTTACAGTATCTGTCTGCTTAGTATTCATAGTACCTGTCAGCGAGTAGATCCCACTGTATATTTATTACCATAAATGCACTTTTCAAGGAGTTACAGAGATGCCAGAGGAGCAGTGGACTTAACATAGTAATAAAGCTGTTGTGGATTCTGCAGACAGCTGGTGCAGGACACGTATGTGTGCCAAATCACTCACAGCCATCGGGCTGGATTTACTTAAGAAATATGAGAAGGACTGCACTTACTGACAGGTTTGTTTTGAAGTCATACATCCCAGCAACCCTGTGGGTCCCATAGACCTCCTGCAGTGTCTCCCTGTCAACGGCCTCTTGCTTTGTGTGCAACAGGACTTCTATAGTACGGCTGTATTTATGTAGTTTATTTATCCTTTATTCAAGTCAACTCTTTTCCCCATACACTGTAAAGATGTCAGCTTATACTGTCTGGTATAAAGTGCATGAAAGTCCACCTCATCATATCAGTTAAAAATAATATGCATGTTAGCTGACTTTGTTATCATGAGGACGAGGGGATGATGGCGTGACACCCTGGTGAAACAGCTACCAAGCTGCAGAGCAACAAACAACAAAAAACATTGTTTTTTAGCGAGACATCGGCAGCATTTCCAGTCGTGACTGTGACACTAAAACTGGGTAATTAAAGTCTAAATGTGATCTTTTCCTAAACATGACCAAGTCGGTTTTGTGCCTAAACATAGCCACACATTAACCACGGCATCCTTGAAGCATAAAGTGTCAACACGTCCGCTACATATCCAGTGTGCAGATATGCACAGTACCAACATTTAGGGTCGGCAGTTTTGACAGAGGCTCGATATGTGTGTTTATACATGTGTCTTTGATGAGTCACCTTGTCTTCTCTCTAATCATTTTTTAAAAATTCAAACATAATGAAGATTAACAGTTCACTTCTCATGGTCTTTTCTAACACATTTCAGCCTCACATTGCAAACTATGATCCACTGATCCATGTTTCCAGAAACTGCAGTGATTAGATCAGTTGTTGTGCACGAGGACATCAAACCTGACGCTGCTTCACAAACTGGAGATCCAGTCTGACAGCTACTGACAACATAACTAATTACTTGTAGGCTCAACTTAAATTCTTTGTCTGTTTGTCTACCTCAAAACTTTCAAGTTATCTAAACAAAATTATTGGCATTCATGTGATGACGTGATATGATCGATGTAAGAACAAACTTTGATGAAACAAACAGTCGTAAAACGTCTTAAACTGAGTTGACACAACTAGCCGGCCCTAAAACTGAGTAAACTCAACAAGACTTTGCAACTTGTTGCTTTTACAGGGTTTTGTTAGACATTAGATACAACGCCTGTAGGTGCAGACCAACCCCGTCTCACTCAGAAATCATTGAACCCCGACACTTGGGCAATGACTTGCAGCATCCGACACTGAAACGTCTGCATGATACATGGACGTGTATCGCATGTGGACGTGGAAAGTCCATGACCAAATGTTGATATGTGACGAGGTCAGAGTGAGAATGTGTTGCGTGGACACAAACTGTTTTCTGATATGACTTCTGGACGATACTCAAAGGATCAGGTCCAGACATTGTCTACAGTTGCCCCTTCACATGTAGCACACAATGGGAGGTTGTACGTGTCATGAGCGTTCTCGCCAACTGGAAATGACCTGATTGGTTTAGCTGTGGGATGGTGTCTGTTTAGAGCATTACGTAGGCGTTCGTAATTTGGTTATATACAACCAAACCTCGTTGCCATTCATTGAATTTGTCCAACGATTTCATCTTTGGCCCTTATCGCTAGAAGTCCTCGAATCTCATCACCTCTTCAGTTAGACATTTTCATTTGCATCTTGTATGTGACTCTTCTTCTTCTTCACCTTCAGATGTTTATATTCCTCCGGGTTCGCACAAGTCCACATGTCCACTTGCTCACTGTGAATTCTCTGGACAAAGACCTGCTCTATTCACACATGGACTTAATCAGACATTACACAGACTTTACACTGGGCAGCTGGCAGGGTGAAGTACATGTGATGTCCAGTCCAGCTGATTTGGGTTCTCACATACAGCTCCTCAGGGTAATGTCTACATAATTTCATGTTTGCAGTGCGTGTGTGAAAGCAGCTAGAGAGGCTCAAAAGCTGAAGAGGAATAAGGCCAAAGATAAATAGGAGGGATCATTCCCATAACCCTCTGCTGCACATCTCAGCACAGTATGTTCACTCTGACTGGCGCTCCATAAAAGCAACATTTGGCTCCTCAGCTTCCTCCCTGAGTTCAGCGTCTCTTCTCAGTTTGACAAACACTTCATCACAGCGTGGAGGTTAAATATATCCAAGACTTAAGTGATGCAATTATTTCATTCTGCACATGTGTGTGTGTTTATGTGAGTAGGTCTCAGAATTTAAAGTTACTACAGAGGTTACTGCTCCCACGAGCCACCCTGCACTTCCTCCCTGCTGAGATGCCAGTTGCCAGGGAGTGTGTGTGTGTGTGTGTAGCAGGTCACATGGGTGTTTGTGTCTTTGGGGCACGGCTTAGACCTCGAGGTAAGCCACTAATGAGCATATCTGCGCTGGAGGCTTTCATATGAGTTGCCTCAATTAGTTAACTGCTCAGTGATGGGGAAAAGCACAAATAATGTTGATTTGTTAATGAGATGCACTGAGACGAGGAAAGAGATACACAAAGCAAACTACAGCCTCCTGATAAGGCTGTTAGCAGCTGTTAGCTGTTGTGTAACTGACAGTTGCTGACAAATGCAGGATTGAACTGAGTAATACTTAATTATGAAAGTCTTTCATCGACAGGTACTGACAGGTCCAGGGATTACAAGACAAGTGTATGTCTTTTAAACACCATGCACAAAGCTAATTAGCAGTCTATTACTGTCATCATGTAGGGAATATATGTATAATTACATATATGTAATGGATGTATATCTGATGTTGTTTCCATTAGGTTTATGTCGGCTAAAGAAGCTGATTGTTCGTTGCACAGGAGGTTTGTTGTTTTGTAGTTTTGCTCATTAATAAGCCTCTTTCTCTTCTGCTGCTCCTTAAATGTTTGTTGTGGTTAATTAAATAGAAAGAAATATTCACCTTCTTGCTGAAACCTAAATGAAGACATGGACGTCACACTCGTGTCTGTGCATGTAATACAGAGCCAGAGCTGGGAGGCTGTTAGCTTAGCATGAAGACTGTAAGCAGAGGGAAACAGCTAGTACGGCTCGCTCTGCAGGTCAGAACACACCTGAAGCTTTGCGGTTAACACGTTGTATCTTGTTTGTTTAATCCTTAAACAAACAGAAATGTAAAACTGACAAGTTGTGGTTTTATGGCAAGTTACATGCTGCAACTCTGATGCACAAATATCACATGCCAAATGTTCAGCCACCTTTATTATTTCATTTATGTGTAAATATTCCAGCAATACTAGTAGAGATATTACAACAGTGTGACAGATAATATGTAGTAACCACTGACACTGAGGAGAGGGACACTGTTCAGTTGTGTTTGATGACATGAATGATAACCTGCAGGATTTTACTAAAAAATAAAACAATTTATAAATTCATACAGAGGTAATCCTTCTCAGTCATCACTTATGACACACTGGAAGTGTGTGAGACTCTGCCCCCTGCCTGTATTTTCTTATTTTCCTTTTATTTTCTGTGCTCAAAACATTTAAGGGTGTGCACCCCCGCAGTGCTCAGGTGAGGTCAGGGCTTTACAAAAAGATACAAGGAGCCAGACTGTAAATAGCAGGCACCCAAGAGACACAGTGCCAGAAAAACACAAATAAAGTGAGGCAAAACACAAAATGAGACAGTCAGTAGTCGCTCTGAGCAGTGTACTGCTTCTCTATCTACCACTTGTGAGACAAATTCACCTTCATTGACTTCATCAAAGATGCTACATACCTTCACTTGAAGGCCCCGATCACACAAAGTGTTTTTCAGGTTGAAAAACACAAGACGCACTGCACTGCCTTTTTAAAATCTTTTATTTATTGATTTTAATTATTTAACCCTAAGTAATATCAAGTTGCTAAAATGTTGAGGCAGAGGGTACTTGCTGTAGCTCTGGTTGAGGGTGAGAGGCTGTCAGTTAAGTTTGTTGGGCGCGGAGAAACAGAGATCTGTGTGGGTACATGAGACCCTAAAAAAGAGGGTGGATCACAGGGAGTATCACCAGCTGGTCCAGGAGCTTCGCCTCAATGATGGCTGTTTCAAGTACTGCACTTAAATGCTGCCACGCCTGCTGGTTTCTATTGAGATCGTAGGAACTGCAGTTCTTAAAGTGGTATAGCTCTGGGTATCCACCAGTTTCTCCTCCATTCTTCACCAACTGTAAACTTGTTTTCGTGACCACCACAGAAGGCCTGCCTCTCAAGTCATCCGATTTGACAATGGGGGGAAAAGCAGAGATGACATGAGGCGCTTTTCTGCTCTGAGTTGACTTTTTTTTTCAGCTCAAGGAGTTCAGAGTGCTCCAGCAGAATCACGAGGCACCTTGAGTGCAGAAATGCAAGTTGTGTAGCAAACAAAAACCTTCACTGTCATTAAAAACAATTACAAAAAGCCGCCTCCAGCTGCTGAAGCACTCTGATATCAGGGCCAAAGTGTATAAATGAACAGATGGATGAAAAAAACAAACACACAAAAAAAACATCCCAATCAGTAGAAAAATGTTGAGATTGTATGTTTCTGCCAACCATGGATATGTTACCTTTAGACATTATTATGTAACGAATATGCTGAAACTTTTTAAAACACTGTGGTTAAGGTGTTGCTACGTTTAGGTACAAAAAGCACCTGGTGATGGTCAGTAAAAGATCATGTTTTGGCCTGAGATACCTGGTTTTGGGGGCACTATACCAGCAGGAAACACAGTGATATGTTAGTGAAAAAAACAAATGCTTTGGGTGGCACTGTCCCCGCTGAGGGGTCGCTACGAAACACCCATGTTTGACACCAAAAAGGTCGATGGAAACATATTAGTGACGAGCTACAACAACTGGTTTTGCTGTTTGTTAATCTTGAACAGTAGTCTACAGCTTGCCCAGGTAACACATCATCGACCATCCACTTCACCTCCCGATGAGAACGAGGCCATACGAGTCACATAAGTGTTATACTGTTGACACCATCCAGTGGCCCTTCATGTCCTGTACAGAAGTATCTGCATGTTTTCCTTTAATATTTCAGTCCTCTGTATGTTGAGACACTTGATTGTTTAAATGTTGATATGAAGATCAAGCTCCAAAAATAAGTGATTTGAAATAACAGATCTGTGACCAACAACACAGCAGTTCAGATGAGATGTCACCATTCACTACAGCATATCCATTCCATGTGTTGAAAGTAGACCTAGTGCCATATAATGTTTAGGAGAGGAATTAAACGGTGGGGGCATCTTACTCCATCTTACCCTTTACTGCTGTATCCAATCTAATCATCTTAATGTAACCTGTCTCTCCCTGCAGGTACTTCCTATGGAAATTAGTGACGGTGGTGCTGATGCAGACGGCATGGCAGGACTCCTTCATCTGGCCTCTGTTGGTCTTCCTGCTCACCTGCTGCATTTACCCGCTGGCGTCGAGCTGTGCTCACACCTTCAGCAGCATGTCAGTGCGGGCACGCCACATCTGCTTCTTCTTTGACTACGGCGCCCTCAGTTTCTACAGCATTGGTAAGTGTATGTGGTTCACACTGGCATATTTAATGCACTGAGCCCTCCACACACAATGTTGCAAAACGTTTGCTGTAGTATCAGTAAATCAGCCACATATGGTAAAAAAAAAGGCAGGAGTCTTAAAGTGTTATGTTTAGTTATGTGACACAGTGTACACCTTGAGAGTGATAAACCAACCAATCTGTCCTCCAAACTACAAAGTGTTCAGTTGCAACAATTAAGCTAAGTGCTTTCTCCTCTCCTCCTTTCTTTTTAAAAGTCACACACCTATTCTTCTAATTATCTTCTAAAGAAGCTTTAAGTATTGTTTAAGAATTCCAGAGAACAGAAACAAGCAGCCCTGCACTCCTCCTCTCCTCCTCTGCGCCCTTTACGCAGTGCAGCCCCAAACCGCATGTCTTTTTTTTTTTAAGTTAATTATCAGAGACGTGACATGGGAGACATAAGCTTTAATTCAAGCTGAGTATTAGTTTAAAAAGATACATGTAAGTGGGAAGCAATTCGGCTTCTGTTTTTGCTTGTACCAGGCACTTGGTGAACCAGAATATGGCAGAGAATTGAAGGTAGACAGTGTGGTGATTTTATGCCAGACTAGCTAACTCAATGTTAATGGTGAGTTATTGCCTAAATTAGACTGGCTGTATTAAGATCTTTTAATAGTGGCTTAATGTCACAGCAGTGACAAACAATGCCGAGCCTCAGGGCAAACACTATCATTACCTGGCTGGGAGATGTGATGCTGCTCTGCAGGGCGCTCGATTTCAGCTGCTGAAAGTGAAGTTAAAGAGGAACGGGCAGGGGCCCGACTCAAATGCAGTTGTCAGGCATACAGCACACACGCTCTTAACTAGAAATTGATGCCATTGGCCAAATTTAAAAACTGGAATATAGAATTATTTCAAAGAACATGTCTTGCAAAAAAGGCACTTCTTGAGACAGAGAGCAAAAGGGCAGGTGTTTGAGCACCACCCGGGGTCTATCTGTGCACATGCCTGCCCGTGATTGAAGTTAGTATTGCATTGGATTGCAGTTTATTTTATTATTTTTATTTTTTTTTATAATAATCCAAAGTGTTCGGACTTAACTATTGTCCCTGTTGCTGTGTCCTGCTGCAGGGTCATCGATCATCTACTCAGCTTATGTTTTCCCGGACAAATGGGTGAACAGCCTCTTCCACAGGTGCTACATCCCCATCACTGTGATCAACAGTGTCATCTGCACCAGCGTCGCCTGCTACTCCAGGTAGAGTCAGACAATTTATTTCCACAGTGTTTTCAGCCTTCTCGCTCCCACATTTCCTTTCCACCTTAAGTTGTAAGATAACTTTACGTTAAATTGTATGTTCCTCCCCTACGCCAAAATAACACACATAAGTCCCTCCTCTAAAAGATGGATTTGATGTGCCTCCCCTAACAACAAACAGTCCCTAAAGATAATGTTATACCTTCAAAGTGTAGTCCTGGTGCAGTGGTGGAAGAAGTACTTAGATCTTTAGCCTATGTAGAAGTAGCAATATTACAGTGCATTCAAAATTAATTCGTTTTTATTACTTATTTTTTATTGAATAGTAACTAAAGGTAAAAAGTACAACATTTCCCTCTGAAATGTGGAGGAGTAGCAGAAAATGGAAATACTCAATTCTTTTTCAGTACAGTACTTGAGTAAATGTGTTTAGTTACTTTCCACCATTGTCCATGACAACATTTTAACATGACTGTTGTCACACACATGTGTGAGATAAATCCTGCTTGTTCACTTGGCAAATGAAGCTCAATGGGGTGTGTAGTTTCATCAGAACTAAATTTAATTATAGTTTGCAGGACCTTTGTCACTGAGGATAAAAGCTTCAGCACCTAATACAGCATTGTTCCACTACTTTAATTCACAGCAATCATCACATTGTTAACACTGTTGTCTCTTCGTGTCCTGGATTAATGCTGACTCTCTAATTCATTGTTTTTTGACTCGTCTCTCCCGCTGCAAAGGCTTGGCTTACCATATCTGCAATATAATCATGACACCGTGATGAGGTAAAGACATTCCATTTGCTAAAAATCTGCCTGTCCTATCGCTTCAATAATCTGTCTGAATTTCTGTTAATTCTGCATCAAATGATGGTAAAGATTCACCCCTTGAACATGTGTGATTATTGACATGTCTTCAGGCGGGTCTTCATCCCACAGACACTGTTGACTTTCAATAGCTGAGCAACTCTCTGTTTCAAACAAAGGGTGTTGGAGACCAGCCCTGAACTGTGATTTAATCAAACTGTAGTTTCAGCTGGGTTGGTCCGAGGACGTGACAAAAGGAGTTGTAAAACATGTTCTGTGTGAGCCAAACTCACTGACTTTGACTCTTGTTCTGGTTTTACATAATGACTTTTGCTTTAAGCGGTGCACATGAAAGAAACTGTGAGGCTGCATGAGTGCTGCTCAGGAGAGACGTCATGTCACATAAGTCATCATACTGACTCAAACACAAATGTAATTGATGTAGTTCAAGGGATTGATTTGAATTTTAAAAGTAAATGTATTTATTTAACAGATTTTTGTTTATTATGCTAAAATTTCCAGCTGCTGCACACTGTGTCCTCAGCAGAGAAGTGCACCATGCTGGTTTTGGACGACATGACATTAAATCTGTACACACATGGATTACATTAATCATAAACTCTTACATGAGGATGACATCACCAGTGGTGATGCTGTGCATGACGTTTCCACTTTTCCTCCTCCACAGCTCTAACACAATGTAAACATCAGGAATATTTAAGCTGGTTTCTCTCTTTTTTTTCAGATTTCCTGAGAGCCAGAGTCCAAAGTTCAGCAAATACCTCCGAGTTGTTGCTTTCGCCTTCCCCTACCTGTTTGACAACATTCCTCTGTTCTACAGGGTAGGGCCTCAGCTGTGCACTTCACACGTGTGTGTCCTCACACGAGACACAACAGACAACTAGTGTCACAGTGATGGACACTGAGATACAGATGTTACAGATACAGTAACATTGAATCAGAAACTGGTTTACTACCAAGCAGGTTTTCTATCTATCTATCTATCTATCTATCTATCTATCTATCTATCTATCTATCTATCTATCTATCTATCTATCTATCTATCTAACACAGTTTTAACCTAGTATCCGAGTGCAGGTGAAGGAAGCAAACATTTTTATGTGACATTTTTGTTTCTGTGACCTTCAGAGCACCAAAAAACAGCTGTGTGCCGAACAACCCCGCCCCCCCCTATTGCAAACCATCCATAAATATAAATTCAACATGGCATGGCAGTTCATATGAGCAGTGAATCTGTTTTAAAATATACTGGATATTATTTTAAAACACAAATTACTGGAATTACTTTTTTGCAGTAAAGAATTAGACGACAAAATCATAATTTTTCGGTGCTCTGTTGCTCCATTTTTTCATACTTTAATATACATTACTTTGTGCTAATGTCCAAGTCGAGGGGTATCTCTCATGTGATATAATTTAAAGTAATTGTACATAGAAGTTCAGTGTTTAAGTTCCGATATGATATATGAAAAGAATCTGGTCCTGTTGCAAAAAGCTAAATTTTACACCCTTGAAACTGGAACCACAGTTTAACGTTGCAGCAGCTCCACTAACAGATAATTAAAGACTTAATAAAAGAGTTTATGCCTCATTAAGAAATGTGAAGGTGATAAAAGTGGTAATAATGGGGATAGCACTGTAATCTATTAAATCTGCTGTGTGTGTGTGTGTGTGTTGTGTTCACAGGTGTTTCTGTGTGTAGGAGAGGGCTGCACAGACAATGATACCAACATCCTCCACTACTACCACATCGCCTTGGCTTTCCTCACAGGCTTTCTGTTCGCCACACATCTACCTGAGCGCCTGGCGCCTGGCAGCTTCGACCTCATCGGTAAGACTGAACTCGGGAGAAGCTGCTGTTGTTTTCATGAGCATGTTAAGTAGTGTTTTACTTTTGCCCAGTGTGCTAACCAGAAACTACAGAGAATTACTACCAAAGTCTGCTGTTCCCCTGAACTCTGCAGAAAGCTTCAGCATCTTCCAGCTGATTTTTCGGTTTAGGCACACCATCAAATGTCAAAGCTAACACTTAGCTGGTGGATGAGTTTTTAGCAGCGAAAGAGCCAGATATATTTCCCTTAAGAGTTGGTTAAGACCAAAACAGAGCTCAAAGGAGTGTGTTGTATCAGTGAATGTTGCTTCATATCTGCTGGATGTGCAAATCAGCAACTGTTTGCTAAGAAGTTGCATCAGCTTCAGAGGTGCATCGTCAGTTTTGTGTTTACAGCTGTTACTTCACCCCCATGATGATAATTTGTATATCAATCACTCAAACTGTGTTATATTGAATCTGTGGGGACTGTTACACTGAAAGTAACTGTAAGGAGTGTGTATTTTTGGAGGAACAGGACTCTGGAGCAATGGGTCTTTGTTTTGAGGATAACCGGCTGTCGAGGAAATGGGCTTTCAATCCAATTGGATATTTTTCGGAGTAATGGGGCTTCAACTTTTCTTTTCTTTTTTTCCATGCCTCCAGTAAACGAAGCCGGTAAAAACAGAAATTCTTAACAAATGAAGTCAAAGGGGATCACATAAGTATTCATTTAAAGCAGGTTTGAATTAATTCCAAATATAAATTACGTCCACCTCACTTTTCAACTGGTGTTTCCAGTGTTACTGTTTACAGTACCCCCCCTTTTTTTGCGTATTTGAGTACCAGTAACTTATGTAAAGCATTTGTGAAGTCTCTGAGTTGGTTCTATACTGTAGATAAAGTCAGTGAAGATGCATTAATGGTCATTATTGATTTCAAGTACAATTTCTTTCTTTCTTTTTCATTTGCATCAATTGATGTATTGTTTTCTTACAACCATGTCTCAAATGACTTTACAGACAACAAACTACCTAAATCTTACAAATAAATGGTCACACTATATGAAACATGAGATCAGAGCAACGCACAAGATTCAGAAGAGCATGTTAGACAGAGACTAATGCTGTATTCACATGCTCCTCGGATGGTTCCCATATCCTGAGTTGGCAAGTCGTTCTTCTGACTTTGGTGTGTTCCTGAGCTTTGAGTCGTAATGTGAAAACAACATGGACGCTACAAAGATAAAGTGCTGTATTTTACTGCTCAGGGCATTTAAACAACGCATTGATCATGGTGTGAAGCTTTGTATTACAAGTCCCAGACTTCTTGCTGCACCAGTACATCACCTCAAACGACTGAAATACTTATTTACCTTACTAACGTTAATGAACAACTTTTCTAGCTCATTTAGGTCACATGACGCAGAGAGCAACCAAAGGTAGCAGCCTAATACAAAAAACTGACCTGCAATATGTCCATTAATAGAAATCTCATTACCATCAAACGAACATTTACCTTCATCTGCCATGTTTCCACGTGTATGACATCAACTTGGCAACTCATGTAACCAACCTTTTTGCAGATTTCTGAATTAATTTCTAATTTTTTTTCTAAATGTGAACTCATCGGTGTCTTGATCAGGAAGTCAGCTTATGAACTCAGAGCTCAAATGTCACCGTTCAGATCTTTGTCCACTATAAATAACTCTGTGAAACACTGGATTCACATTAATTCATTCAGTGTATTCTCATTTGTGTTTAACGTTGCGAAACAACACTAATGCATAACCACCTCCATGTTTTTTTCATCCTGTTGAAATCAGTTGGCAATGTGACTCATTCACTCAGTGGTGAGGACTTGTATTTACTGCTACTGTTTCTACTGTGACATGTCGCTGTGCTGCCTGAACTCAAACATGACTCGACTGCTCCCTCTGCAGGTCACAGCCATCAACTCTTCCATGTCTGCGGTATCCTCGGCACCCACTTCCAGATGAAGGCAGCTGAGCAGGACATGGTGACACGGCGCCCCTGGCTCCTTGAACACTCCATCCCCATCACCTTTACCAACTCACTGGGTGTAGCGCTGCTTTGTGTGGTGGTGAATCTGATTATCATCCTCCTGTACAGTTTACCTCTGCTCTCTGCTCCAGTCTGCCCAGAGAAGAAACATGATAAAGAGCCAAAGAAAGCCTCAGCCAAGGTCTGCCCCTGCTACTAAACCTCCAGCTTCATAAGTCGGGGCTGAGGGATCCCAACTAACATGCTGGAGACATGTGAACAGAGGGCATTATGGGTGATCTTGATTGAGAACAGTCAGATGACTGACAGGACTTCTCTATTTTGTAGAAAGTCCATTTTTACAAATAGATCTTTGGACTGGAGAACAAAAAGCCATAAAATGGTTCGACCAGACTGACAATTTAAAGGGCAGAAAGAGACAAAGATACCTCTGAGTAACAGTTTAACAAGATTAGAAAAAATTACCAATAAGAAGAAAAGAAACTGGGAGAATAGTGTAAATCATAACAGGTTCCTGTTTCAGTGTCAAGTGCACAATAATGCCTTTAACAAGCTGGAATTAACAGCAGTGTGTCGCTTTCACAAAGCTGTTCTTCAAACTACACAATAGAAGAAGAAGGTTAGTGTCAGGTTAGCACTGTTGGACCTGGATCAGAAGGTGTCAGGCGAACATATTATGGAAAATATTTTTAAAGCCCAGTTTGACCAATGTGGTTCAATAATGATTGGAGGTCACTTAAACTCTTTTGGACTTGAAAACAAATTCAAAATCCAAGTTACAACAGTATTCTCCCCTGTCATGCAACACTGTGGGGACATCCACTAAATCATAGAATTCTTCTTCTTTGGGGTTAAAACTATTTTAAATAATCAGCCGATCAGCAGTGACATACAGGTCAACATTACAGCCTGTGGGTCCTGTGGGTTGACCCGCAGGTCAGGCGGTTCGACCTATCTGTTGAAGTCTGATAGATTTATATCTCTTTGGTCATGATGTCCAGTAAAAATATGTCCCTCTGCAGATATGTAGGACTAACACAATGTCCTAAAACCAAGCTAGTGCCTCTCTGTCCGCACTGAATCTGTTAAATATGCACTTCTGTAACATTATGTAAACAAACCACGTCGGTTATTAGCTGTGCATTCGAGATCTTCGCTTAAGGCGTTGCTGTCTCTTTGTCGTTTTTGCTTTTCAAAGGAGAAAACACACATTTTACATTGTGATATTTAATTGAAATGACTGACAATATGAGACGCCATCTTGCCGTCCGGTGTCTAGTATACATCTCTGAAGAGGACCCACTCCATATGTAGATACATACGGCTCATTCTAAGGTCAAGAAAAAACACATCCATTCCTAATTTCAGGTGATTATAAACTAATAAAAAAACATTGTTTTTAATATTATATTCTATTTCCAAATCCTACACACTAGACCTTTAAAGCGGTTATTATTAGGAAAAAAAAACATCAATATAAGAGGTGATTCCCTCCTGAACTACGAAGAGACTGAATGCTATCAAGCAGTCTGCACTGAACTCAAGGTGGTACTCGGCCTTCAGACATCACTGTGACGACTGCTGTTACATGTGAGCGAAAATGAAAATCAGGCTGCATGTTGCATGAGCATATAATGGAAATTAAACAAAATACTTGTTACCATAATATGTAATGAATGTAAATGTTTCTGAGGAAACTCCTTCCTACTGAAAAAGCTATGAATGTAGCATGTTAGCTACATTTTGAGGCAGTTCTGTGTGTCTGTAAAGTACTGATTTGCTCAGTTTTCTGATTTCCACACATGTGGAGCATGAAGAGACTGCCAGCTGCAAAGAACAAAAATTATGTAAATTTAAAAATGCAGATTTCACTTTCAATTTTCAATTGTAGTGCTGCATTAACACTCTGTGCCTTTTCATATTTATAGTGCCTGTGCTTGCGCAGAGTCCATTGTATAGTACTGTCACTCTTATAAAACATGTCAAGACTAAAGAGACAGTTATGACAAGGGAAGAAAGATGTTTTGCTCTTGAGTTTGAGCTGCCTGCAGAGCAGCAACTAAATAATTAAAAGTTTAGTTAATGTTACATAAGGTATATGTGATACAGAGTAAATGTTTCAGAGTAGTTTATTTCCCTTATATGATTGCTGTGTCCGTCCCTGTAACCCTGTGAGACATGCCAAAGATAAAGTATTTATGTGAAATGTTATTTATTATGATTTTTCTAATAAACTATTAACAAAACCTGCCTGTGTGTCATTCTAATGTCAGTGTATCAGAACTTATAAAAACATAGTAACAGAAAGTGAACCTGTGGACACTAGTGTTGTCTGTGTTGTGTTGATATGAAGATGCCCAGACCGTGGATATCTGTGGCGGCAATCACCGTTTGTTCCTGACAACTGGAAGCAAAAGACAAAATCCTCCGTCAACTACAACCATATAACTTGAGCCCCTCTCCCATGGAGTACAACAGCAAAAGGGGAGAGATAAGGTGGGAGACACCCATTTATAGGTGGGGTACCCCAAAGGTGAACTTAGGGGTACAGAAACTGAGTATGAACTGAGACGTTCCACATTTTGACTATTGAGGCCTAAGCACATCAGGTGGTAACAACTGAAACAAATTTTGTGTAATTATAATACTTAAAATAACAAATGTACATTTGATTTTGTTACACATATTACTGCTGTATAATTAACCCTGTTACATAAGAACAAGAAGAGGATCATGGTGCTGTGAAACTGTCACATTTTAAAGTGATACAGGAAAATGTAGGAAACTTTATACATTAAAAGGCAATGAGAAAGATTTGATGTCAGGTATTTTCAATAGATCATTTTCAGTTTTCAGGTCTTCACTGCCTTTTTATTTTGCAGGAGCTACAAAGTTTGTATATGAGTGAATAAATGTAGGGTTTGATTATGACCATTTCATTTTTATGCACAATTGTTTTGAAAATAATAAACATTAAAATTAATAAGATAACATTCCTGCCTATTGCACACCATAACAACTTGACCAGTATGTACGAATAAAACTAAATAATAGCCAAGGACTAATTGAAATATCCGAATAGCTTCCAAATTCTAGCATTATAAGTAGTGTTATATCAGACTGCCTTGAGTTATTTCACCCTAAAATTAAATATAGTTGATTTGTTTAGACCACATAATGAGCAAAATCACAAAATAAGAAATAGAAAATAATTCAGAAACATGCGCCGCGCTATAAAACAGGTCAAATACAAACACTATCGTTACACAAGATCATTCGGCTTTTTATAGTCACGCAACACAGGGAGAAGTGCTGTAGGCGGGACTTCCGGTGCTGACCGCCGTATCTGCTCTGTGATTGGTTGAAATATCGGCCACTCGGAAAAACGTTTCACAGAGGGAATTTTTCAAATCGAGAAGAAGCGCTCTGTTCACAGGAGAGTTTAACAACACACACAATGCAGAGACCGAAGTGAGTAGTACCGTCCTTTTACATTAAGCTCGATAAACAGCTAGCAATATACAGCTACTAATTGTGTTAGCGAAACCGTCTAGCTAACCAGCGCAACCTGCTAGCGTTTGTTACGTAGAGAAAGGAGTACTAGCTTCGTAATGTTAGCATAGCTCACTGTTAGCTGGCTGGCAACTGGTCAATATCGGTTGTTTGAGCTCACCTTTCAACCGACATTACAGCTCATGTGTTCCTGATTTGCGTTGTATCTCTGTGAAAAGCGTAGCTGAAGTTCGGTTCTATTCATATTAATGTGTCAAATATAATAAATGTTATGTTGAGTTTATGTTTTTGTTGACTGTAACCTGGGAATTGTCGTTAGCAAGTGACACCTGAGCCAATTTAGCTTGTTAGCATGAATGATGAAGTGAAGCGACATACTTTGTATTGGGCCTAACTTATATATTACAGAATTTTACACTACATGGCTAAAAGTATGGGGGCAGGTTTGCCTTCCACATACCTGTTAAAAAAAGTTACACGTAAACGTTTGGTCTGGGTTGGCCTGACCCTTCGAGACAACAGTGAAACAAGTCATAAAGAAATATTTTTCTGGGTTTGGTGTTGAAGAGTTTGGGGGTGAATTGAACCACAGAGTCACCACAGAGTGTGAGCTAGGTATAACTAATGTGTCCACATAGTGTGAGTTACTTACAGTAGGTGAAAGAAGAAGAAAATATACTTTATTAATCTCTGAGGGGAAATTCACTTTTTTTCATTCAGTTGTCACGTACACACAATCCTGAAATACACACACATGCACAAACAGGAACCATGCATGCATTAAATGGAGTGATGTGAGAGAGGGGTTGGGAGTTGGGGGTTCAGTGCCTTGCTGAAGGGCACCACGGCAGTGCCCAGGAGGGGATCTGCCACCTCTCCAGCTACCAATCCAAGCTCCATACTTGGTCTGTATGGTTCCCAAGCCAAGTCCCTGTGGACTGAGCTGCTGCCGCCCCTGGATTGTCTGCACTATTAATTAGTCGTGTGTCTAATTAATTGGATGTAGCATGTTTGTTTTTCTGTTTAACACACTGATTGTGTGATTTTTATTTTCACTTATAGCAAAGGGAAGACTCCTCGGAGGCCTGGCCCAAAAAAGGCACCCAACATAGACAAAGATCCTGTTGGAGTAAGTGAACACTGCTTACTTTGTAATACCTGAAACTGAAACAATATCACACAGTCACAGCAGGAAGGTGACTTGTTTCCCTCGATGGAAATGGATGAAAATAAACTAAAATTACATTTTGCTGATGTGGAGATTACAAAAACATGCACCACAGACTTTATGACTGACACCATAGGCTCATGAAGTCTTAGAGACTTTCCATTTCAAATGAGGTTTTTCTGAACGTAGATCCTCCACTTGTGATAGCTTCTCCACAGCAGGCCTCATCTATTCGTTCATCTTCGTAGGTATACTGCCGTATACGTCCACTTGGAGCAGAAGATGAGGAATGTTGTGTTGAGATGATCAGCAGCTCCACTATCCAGCTACATGCTCCTGATGGCCTAAAAGCCAACCGCAATGGGGAATACAAAGAGGTGAGTGTGTTGCAGGCCTCTCTGCTTGGCAACTCACGTGAGCATGTAAAACAAATTGATCATCTATACTTGCTTTTGATCTGTCCTGATATCTGGCGCCACCAGTGATACATTACAACTAACCTCAATAAGTATCTGATTTGTACTTAGTTACACATTGTCACATGACACTAATGCTTTTTATTGAGTCAGTGATTTGGTTGGATATTTGTTTTGTGTTTTTTTTTTGTTTTTTTTTTGTTTTTTTTTGGTGGTTTGGTCATAGTTGGATTCAGAGACCCTCTTAGACACTATCTGGTTTAATCCATTATGATCTACATGTACTGTATGATTTGTTTCTGTTCATCCTTCAGACACAGTACTCCTTTAAAAAAGTATTTGGTATTAATACCACACAAATGGAGCTGTTTGAAGATGTTGCCAAGCCCCTGATAGAGGACCTTATTCATTGTAAGAATGGTAAGTGAATCTAAGGGTTTGGTTTTTTTTTGAGACATGACATGTATGATTTTTACTGTTCATAAAGATAAATTATCTTTGTATCCTCTCTAGTGCTGAAAAGGATTAGTTTGTCAACAGAAAATTGGTTTAAAAGATTTGATACTAGATTAATCATTGAAATTTGATTGGGAAGTTTTTACGTAATATACGACCAGCATCAGCCCTAACCCTCTGTGTAAAAGTGGTTATGTAATTGTGATATTCTGTGTTTTATAGGGCTGCTATTTACATATGGTGTTACTGGAAGTGGTAAGACCTTCACCATGACCGGCTCACCTGGGGAAGGTGGACTCCTCCCTCGTTCTCTGGATATGCTCTTCAACAGTATCGGGCCCTTTCAGGCCAAAAGATTTGTAAGACTTTCATTCTTTAATGTTGTTGGTTTCTAAAAAAAAATGTATTACGTGTCTGAAGAGTGGTCCGACATTGACTTGATTTGTTTCAAATCTGCATCAGGTGTTTAAACCAGATGAAAAAAATGGGATGGAGATCCAGGATCAAGTTGATGCTCTCCTGGAGAGACAGAAGCGAGACAGTCAGCAGTCTGTGCCCAAAACGCCGTCCTCCAGGTAGCTATGAGCAACCTAACTTAGCGTTTTATATTCTACACTATGTGTTGTGTGATAAGTATTGATAAATTTAGAGAGAACTGCATTTAAAGTACATGTTGACTGCTGATAATGCCTTTGCTTTTCTTCCGGTTCATTTTTATTAGGCAGAGGCCGGACCCAGAGTTTGCAGATATGATCAGCACAGAGGATGCATGTAAATCTGAGAATGTGGATGAAGACTGCTGTTACAGCGTTTTTGTGTCCTACATTGAGATCTACAACAACTACATCTATGATCTCCTTGAAGATGCTCCATTTGACCCAATCAGACCAAAGTAAGAGACAGCTTTTCACATTTGTGTATGCTCTTTGAAACACAATCTCAATTTGAAGGGTGGTCTGCGTAAAGCCTATTTGTATTCAGGTTATTTGCAAGGCTGTTTAATGACGGCTGGGACACAGCGTTATATTGCATCATATCACTGGGGTAAAACACATGTGCAGTAGAGTCTGGTCTACATACCAAATGACTCAATTGCTGCCACACTGGGGTGGGGTCAAGGAGCATGTCCCAACCTCCATTTAATAACCTCAATTATTTGTGGTGCTTTTCATGTATGAGATGGCTCTGTCCATAAAGTTTGTTACACCCACTGTACCCTCACAGTTACACGCTACTAATGTGCACTACAAATGTTTTTTCTAGTAGAGGTACAACCATGCATTTCTGCATTACAAACACGTTGACTGTATGTGCTGAATAAGTTCATTTAGACACTTTTTTGTGTTGACAATACGCATTTTTAAAAATCTTGTTTTTGTTAGGTGGCTGGGTGGAGGCACGCCTGTACGGAACAATGAGTTCATGTATGTGGCCAGTGAAAGAACATGACGCAGTACTCTGTTTATTCATAGTCATAACTTGGCTGTAGCTGCTGTCTCATAGGTCGTCAGTGCATTTCCATCCCATTAATCCAAAGCCCTGTCCATAGCATAGGAGTACCTTTCTACCTCTGTGTCATGTTGATGGCTTAAAGGATTGGCTCCCTGCTATTACTGTCAGTATAAAGACACATAACGTCCCTGTATGGCTCAAGCTTTATGTGCATGTGTCTGTGCCCCTGAATGTGCCTGTATCTCCCTAGACTGTATTTTATTTTAGCGTTGACACTAACATCAAGTATGTGTCTTTGTAGCTTTTGCTGCTTGTCTTACTAAAGCGACATGATTATGTTAGCGACATTATGTTGATTCTTTCATTAACTTGTTTCAGAGCGCCTCAATCTAAGATTCTCCGTGAAGACCAGAATCATAACATGTACGTGGCTGGCTGCACAGAAGTTGAGGTCAAATCTACAGAGGAGGCTTTTGAAGTCTTTTGGAAGGGTGAGTGGTTAAAAAACGTTCTTCTTAAATACTTAAAGCCCAGTTTAGACCAAAGTTTCACAAGGAGAAGAGTTGAAACAGGCAACTACTTGAAATGTCCCATTTTGCAATGTTCAGCGATAGTGAACTCTACTGTTACTGTTGTTGTTAATGTCATACTGTATTAATGTTGCTCTGCTGTGTCTCCAGGGCAAAAGAAAAGGAGGATAGCCAACACTGAACTGAACCGTGAATCCAGTCGTTCCCACAGTGTGTTCACAGTAAAGCTGGCCCAGGCACCACTGGACGCTGATGGTGATCACATTCTACAGGTGAAATGCAGCTCCAGAGTTACATGTTGTTGTTTTTTTAACGTTTAAATCTTTAATCATGAATGTTTATGCAAAGAAAGCAGGGTAATCATATCTGATATTTAATTTAAGATAGAAAGGTTGTGACACATAACAGCCCAAATAAGTACATGTCATGTTTTACAAAGGTTCCCAGCCAGTGTTTGGTGTCGCTAACAGCTTGTTAATAAATTGCAGGACAAAAACCAGGTGAATGTGAGTCAGCTGTGTCTGGTTGACCTGGCAGGCAGCGAGCGCACCAGCAGAACCAGAGCAGAAGGAAACCGCCTCCGTGAAGCAGGTCAGGTTTCTGTGGGCTTCTGTCTTAAATCAACCCGAGGCATTTGCTTTTTTAAAAAAAAAAATTTAATTCAGTGTGCAGACACCAAATGTCTCTGGTAATGTCTCATTTACAGGCAATATTAACCAGTCCTTGATGACACTGCGCACATGCATGGAGGTCCTGCGTGAAAACCAGATGTGTGGAACTAATAAGGTTTGTATTTCATCACCTGTTCATCACTGTGTCATCATTTGATTTAACCATTGCTGTTTAATTACAAGAGTCCTGTTATTCATCTTTGTTGTTAGCATTGGTAATGTTCCAGTAAGTGCACTTTTACAGAGCCTCTATTTTCCTCCAGATGGTGCCTTATAGGGATTCTAAAGTTACACATCTGTTTAAAAACTACTTTGATGGAGAAGGGAAAGTCAGGATGATCGTTTGTGTCAACCCAAAGGCTGATGATTACGACGAAACCATGGTAAGAGATTGTATTTGTATTGCAAAATGGCTTGAATAATAAAATCTTGTCTCTTTAATCTCATTTGATTTCCCAGAGGAAAATCATGTCATCCTTTGCACGGCTGAACTATTATAGCAGTTGCTGGCTGGTTTGCCATCAAAACACTAACCCTGGTTTTGTTGCTTTGCCCAGCAGTGTCCCCCTGATTTCCTGCAAGACCAGTGCTGACACTTTGAAACTCAACAATTTCACAATTGAGCTTCAACAAGTCAGCGAGTGTATTTCTAATGGTATTCCACTGTGTGTGCTGCAGCTGGTGATGCGCTTCGCAGAGATGACCCAGGAGGTGGAGGTGGCACGACCGGTTGACCGGCCAATCTGTGGCCTTGCTGCTGGGCGCAGACACAGAAACCGGGCTTTCAAGGATGAGCTGTCACGCCGTCTGGAAGAGCGAGGAGGTCCCAGTAACGCTGGTAAATCACCATCAGATCTGTGCTACTGGCTCACTGTGCTCACAGGGTGCCTGCAGGTCCTTAAAGTCTTTACATTCAACTTCATGAATAGTAGTGCTCAAAGGTCATTAAGGAGTCTTAAATTTTAGTTTGTGCGGTCTTACTTGCCACAAACATTTTATCTAATTTAATTTATTCATCTTTTAATTTCTTTTTGTCAAAATGATTTGAGATCTTCTGTATCAACATCCACATATGTGATCTTGCTAATCTTTAAACCCACCACTGAACCTAATACTGTGCTTTTACTTTATACCTGCATTTACCTGTTTGCAAAATGTAGATTAACCTTAGTCAATCCAATAACCATATTCCTACATTAAACCTATCTCTGCATGGGACTACATACATGTTCTACTAACATCTATACTTAAGCGGGATTTATACTTAGGCAGCAGACCCCATGCCTCAGCCTACACATGTTGCCTATGCCGTTGTGAGCATTTATTCTTGTGCGGTGGTGTGTCTGTGTCACTCTGCCGTTACACCTCCAAAACACTAATCAGCGGCAGAGTTTCTGTGAAGTGCTGTAAAGTTTAGTTGATTGAAGCACACAAATTGGCTTCACTATAACTCGCAGCATTTACAGACAAACACTTGTCTTTATCTGGACACATTTTTCCCACAAATACATGCTAATGTTATTAGCACAAGCCTATGGCATTTTACATTCTATAAATTAGTTCAGCAGTGAGTGATCTTTTTATATAAAACCAGGGATAACAGAAACATTTGCAATTAAATTTGGTTAATAATTTTCTCGACATCTAAGTGTCTGTACCTGTATTTACTGTACTTTACTAATTCTACCTGAATTTTTTCATGACTTATTCACGCACTAGACGATCCAGCTCTGCTGAGTCAGCTCATTGAAAGCCTCCCAGCCATGCCTCGATGTGAGCTGGTGGACCCAGCTGATGATCAGACGTTGTCCCGCCTGATTGAGGTCCTGGAGAGGAGGCAGCGTGTCCGTAATATGATGACAGAGCAGTTCAACAAAACTGGTATACGCCAATTTTCTATGCTACAAATAGTTGTTGGGTTTATAGAGAACCAGCCACTGAATGTATTGTTTTTAAAGAACAATATTGTAACTTTGGAAGTTAGATTTTAATTACATTTCAAGCCAAATGTGTAAGGGCTTACATGAATGTGTTTTCTCCCACAGCCAACACACTGAAGTCCATGCTTCAGCAGTTTGACAGTCAGCTCAATGCAAAGGACACGTTCCTCCAAGATCAACGGAGCAAACTGAGCGAGAGGGACAGAGTCATCATGAGCCAGAAGGCGGAGCTAGAACGACTAGAGAAAAAATCCAAAACGCTGGAATACAAGGTGTCTCCTTCACTCATAAAACTCTTTTGTTTTGACTCTGAAGAAGACGCAGTTGCATCGAAACGTCAGTCTGTTTGCACCTTATTAAAAGCTCTGCAATTTATCGAGTGCTCCAGCCTCCTTTCAGTTGGGTTCAGTCATTTTTTTAAGTGGCCCACTTGATGTACTGTCATAAAACTCTTATTCTGCTCTTTTTATATTTGGTTTGTAGCATTTTAAACATGTTTAAAAGTAATGATATGTGACTTGGCTAGTTTTCATATAAGAAGCTTATATTTAATGTTTTGACTTCTTTCTCACTGTAATGGTCCTCCTTTTCAGATCGATATCCTGCAGAAGACAACAGGCATGTATGAGCAGGACAAACGCTCACTTCAGCAGGAGCTGGAGACCCGGGAGCAGCGGCTACAGAGAGAGCTGTCAGAGAGGAGGCGCATGGAACATCGCATGCAGGGCATGGTGACAGACACCAAACTCAAGTGGGAGAAGGAGTGTGTAAGTGGAATTATTGATAGTAGCTCTACTCTTTTTGTTTTATATATTGAGGGCTTGACCATACCTACTTGTAAAGAAGAGGCTTGTGCTTGTTACAGCATGAGATGTAAACATTTATGTTGTCCTCCTCTGCTGAGCTGTAACATTAGCAAGCTCAATGGTGCTAGATGAGCTTGGACACTTTCTTTTGTGCCATGATATGCCCTGGAAAATGAATACATATCTTTAGATTGACAGGTTTATTTTTCTAATATAACAGCAGCATTTAGGGAGCCTTTGCTGTTCCTGAGGTAAAGAATACCTGAAGTTATTGCAGACTGGTTTCTAGTCAATATTTTTTTTAAATAAAGACTACTTAATAAACAACAATAAGTCAGTATTCTTGTCAACCAGTTAATTTATCAACCACTTATATTGTTTGCTGCTTGTGTTTCTAATCAGGAGAGGAGAGTGAACGCCAAGCAGCTGGAGATGCAGAACAAGTTGTGGGTGAAGGATGAAAAGTTGAAGCAGCTCAAGGCCATCGTGACGGAGAGCAGCAGCGGTGGCAGTGTTTATCCCACTGAGCGTCCAGAGAAGCCTGAGAGACCTTCGAGGGAGCGAGACCGCAACTATGGCCAGAAGAGATCTGCCTCACCATCGCCACTTCCTGTGAGTTATTCACTCTGTCATACTGCCTGTTCCTTCAGTGTGCAATTCATCACTCTCATGAAACTTTATTTAATGTGGAAATTTGCATGGCACTAACTATTATGATGATCTCAAACATGAAGATTTATATGCTTACATTTGTACGCAACATTTTCTTTTCTGTATCACGCTGTTGTTGTATCTGTGTTCATCTGGAGTCCCTAACATCACAATGCTTGGCCCCATTCCCTCATCACTCTTTAGGACTGCAGCACAACTCCTTCCCACCATAATCGAGCCAATGTTAGGGCAGTTAAGGACGCGTACCCCACCTCCTCCTCTTCCTCCTCCTCCTCAGCCTTTCCCTCAGTAGCCTCCTGCATCTCTAATTGGGAGCAAAGACTCCCTGTAGACTCAAGCAGCCAAGCTAGGCACCCTGGGACTCCCCAGTACAGGAGCCGGACTCCCGCCTCAGGCCTCATCACCAGCAGCGTGGGCCGTAGGAGAGGCCAGCGCTGGGTCGCAGAGACTGAGGCCCCTGCTACGACTCTTGTCAGTGGGCTAAACCTAGAGACAGGCACAAGGGTTAGTGTGTGTGTGTGTGTGTGTGTGTGTTAAGCGTAGATGCCCTTAAGGGTGTGTGTAGTTTCTCTCTGTGAGCCTATAGTCTAAGCTTCGCCTTAGTGTAGAGCTGCACCCGTAGTGTTATCAGTAGATGTCTGCTTGTTTAGAAGAAAAAGTGTTGCATCGGTGTAGGCTGGTGTTTCTCTCATCCAGAGGCAGACGGATCTGTCATGCTTGTGAATCCTCTTGACTTGCATCTTAAGCCTTGTGAATAGTTACATCATGTATGTGCATAGTTTGTAGTATTTCCTGTTGCCAACTGCTCTTTAGAACTGCTTTTTTCTTGTGTTATATCATCACACATTTCAGTAGCACCACTTAGAATGACAAAACCAGACTATCATCACTAAAATAAACACACACAAGTAGTCATTTCTCCAAGAAAATTCCGTCACTTAGCAGCAGCAAGGCTGATGCAGACAGTAGTATATTTATTAACCCGGTATCCATTCAAATAAACCAAAAATGGGTTAGGAAAAAACACTTCAAACATAAAACATCAGTGGACTCTTACAGCTGCAGTGTTGAGGCTTGATTAGTCTCTCTATAAAGTGATTTGATGTGGCACTCAGCGCGGATGATTTTCAGTGTACTCAGCTCGCACAAATGTCTTGAGTGTCCCACTTTTAACAATTGCTACAATCAGAATCTGGCCATTTAGTTTGTATCTAGTGCTCATTTTCATGTTTTCATGGGATTGAAAGACATATTGCTGGGGTTTAGGTGTCCATATATGAGAGTGCACAACTACACCACAGCCTTTACTTGACCTAGAAGTTAGAAATGGTATCACTGTACACACAAGGGCCAAATCACCCAGTTCCATACAGAGATACCTGGCTTCTTCACATATGTGCAGATGTGCAGCTGTTTGGTCTTTTCGTCAAGGTCTGACTTGGACCCGTGATTTGCTTTGTGTCATAAAATTCTAGTTTACCGAGTCTGGTTCCAGACTTCTGGCTTGCTCTCAAAACCTTGATGAATAATGAAGTGAAACAAAACAGCAGTTCAGTCTGATTATCAGTCTGAAATCAAATCTTCCATCCTCAGCAGGCCACACTGAACTTTGAATCAGAAACACCAAGTAGTAGGGGAGTTTCTTGTCGACCTTCTCAGTTCTTTCGAACCGAAACACTCTCCATCTTATGTCTGAGGGCCCAGACACACCAAATGGACATCAAAGAACAGGTGGTGATGAAGGCTGACTGTTGCATCCCCTCACATCGCCTGTGTCTCGGGCCAAAAAGTTGCACTTGAACACAAAACAGTCAACTAGCGTGTACATTCTGGGCCTGCACGAGAAGAAATAACTAGGGATGCATGATATTGGATTTTTTGCTGATATCTGATATGTAACAACTCATTTGACCGATAATTGATATTGATGTATCCACTTCTTTCCAGACCTAATTTAAGGTCTCGTCTGTAGTAGAATTAACATCATATTATGCGTACATACTGTTGTCGTGATGGCCCACCAGCAGATGGAGACATGAAACACGAAGCTTTTCAATGTATGCAATATTCATTCATTAAGAAAAAGCACATTTGCGATTCTGATTTCTTCATTTTAAAGACAATGGATAATGTGCCGATATTATCGTGCACCCTAGAAGTAACTCTCTGTAGCAGCAGGCAGCGGTAGTCTGTATTCATAATTCAAAAAGGGAAACCTGAAGACCAATTGGACAGATTCAAGATGCTAATTAGCCAGTTAGTGCATCAACAACAACAGAAAACCATCCTTTAATCTTTCCTTATATAACAAGTTTTTTTTTTAAATTTCTTCAGCAGTTTGTTTGCGTTCCCCACCTCCATTTTTCCTCTCATGCACTGAGCTGAACCCTGCATCAGTTACCTGTGCTTTAGAATACATCTCTAACCTGCAAACAACATCTGTATTATGTTTGCATATAACCTTAATTGCTAGACCAATTTTCATACCGCTCCTGTGCTTTGCATGTTAATTCTTCTTCACTCTGCTGGGCTATTTTTATCAATGCAGTGTGTTTTAATTACTTTAGGAAAATGTGTATTCCTGGAAGGCCACAATATCATTTGTTTTGGGATGTGAGCTACAATACCTTGGACACTTGTTCCCCCTGAAATTCAAAAAATGAATATAAAAAAAATCTCTAGTGGGACATGATATGTCCCTTGTGGACTTCCAGTAGTACATTTATTTTCAACACATCCTAACACCCTACTAACAATTCACCGTCACTAACCAGGGTTGGAAATTTACTTTTTAGTCCACCTGCCACTGTGGCTGCTGGATTCCAAAATCTACCACCCATTCAGTAGCTTACCATTGTCTTTTTTTTTTTTTTTTGACTGGTGAGTGAAACAAATCTTGCAGCCACTTTTTCCCAGCATGTGGCTGATGGCTGGTGCTAATTTCCAACCCTGCCACTAACCCCCGACAAACTTTCAACGGTCCCTGCTGGTGTCACATGTGAATAACTTCCTGGTTTGTCTCTCTCACACTGGGATCACCAGACGGCCCCTCCGGTTCATCCAACGCACAGGCGCTCACACTCTGCGGGTGGGGAGAAATGGGTAGACCACAAACCAGCTTCTAATTTGGATCTAGACACTGTCATGCAGCCAATCATACCCAATGCAATCAAGGTGTCGACCCCGAACGAGAAAGCTCTGTCTAAATGTCACAAGTATGTGCTTAGACATCAAGAGCTTGCCTCAGACGGGGAGATCGAGACCAAATTGATCAAGGTAAAATCACTTAATTGCTTAATTTGAGACTTGATTATTTTGTTTTGCATGAATTTGACTTAATCACATTCTGTGGGATTTCACATTGGGGTCCTGTTTTATGTATGACTTGAACACTGTTATGTTTTTCGTCATTGATTGTGAGTGTGTGTTTATCTTCCGGTATTCTCCTTTTGGACATTTGTGGTTTTGTTTTGTTTTTTTAAAATCTTCAGGGTAATGTGTTTAAGACCAGAGGCGGAGGACAAGCTGTTCAGTTCACTGACATTGAGACACTAAAACAAGAGTGTGCAGCAGCATCAAGGTACAGTATTTACTACTGAAGGTTGTGATATTTCAATGTATATGTGCAGAACAATATGACATCACCAAGAATACAATTGCATGAAACAGATGTAAAAAGAAAAATTTGGAATTTTTGAAGTGGGGTTGTATTAAGTACTTATCCATAGTCAGTATATTACCGACAGTAGATGCCAGCTGTTGCGCTCCCAGTTTGGAGAAGCAGGCTGGAGGCTGACACGGAAATTCTCCACTTTACCTTTCCATCAGACAGTCCGTTCTTATAGGAAAGCCATTAAGGGCTTCAGTTCCCCATCTATGCTCTCGTCAAAGTCACCAGACTCCATTGACACAAACGGTCATTTTGGCTCACTGAACACAGGAGCTGCTGGTCAGCTACAGACTTTGTACCCTACAACATCTCAAGTTGAGATTCACTTCCCTGGTTTATAGCTTTGTGAGAGAGTAGCTCATGCAGGCAAATATTAATTGAACTTTCAGGCCACAGAAATAACATATTGAAATACTTAATTTAGTTGATAATCACCTTTAAATCCATGTTAAAACTTTCAGAGATTATAGAGTCACTCATTAATCTAGCCTTTATGTTTTACATGATAAATGTCAACAAATTCTGATTACCTCTATTGAGTCTTTTGTAAAATTAAGTTCAAGTTTGACGAATCCTTTTTTGTCTTAAAAGCTGACAAATACCCTTTTTTGTTTCAGTCGTAAGAGGCGATCAGGGTCTGGAGAAGGACCAGCTCATATGGAGGATGTAGAAAACAGGGTAAGCGCTCAATTAATTAAACTCAGATTTCAACAAAAATATAAAAGTACTGTTAAACTGTGCTTGTGCTTCCTGGTCAGTTAAGTGTACAATTACTGTACCATTTATAATAATCTTCAACGTGTATTTTTCAAGACATTTTTTTATCTAATGAGAATTTCTAATAATTTCCTCCCATCAGGCTCCGGTGGCAAACACAAGTACAGTCCTCGGGTATCCAAAGTAAGCAAATAAAAGCGTGTTTGTGTGTTTACTGTTTACCATGCTATAATAGGTGACAGGATTGAAGCTGTTGCCTTGGATTTAAAATTTAAAACTTTTTTTGTTTTGTCTTCCAGACGCAGAAAGCCTTAAGACGCTGAACATATGAAGGAACTGTCTTTTTGAAAACATGCAGCAAGACTTTGCGGAGCAGTGAAGGGATCGCCGTGTGAAACTATGCATCTTTTTGAGAGTCGGGGCATTTTTTTCTATCATGACTTATCTTATAACTAATTAGTGTGCAATTCTAATTTAATCAGTCGAACTCAGCGTAGGATATTTTGATTGTAATTTGCTTGATTAGTGTGCTGTTTCCTTTTTGAGTGCTTGAATAAGACGAGGACATGTTGAGTAGCCAAATATGAATGTTCCGTGCTAAATTTAATATTTTACTACTTAACCTTTTCACTGCCTTTTTACCGCTACCCAAAGATTAGAATATTTTTTTTACTTTCAAGTGTCATTGTTTTTTTTCTGTGTGTTATACATTCATTGGATGTTACACTGAGCATATGGTGGATTACAAAAAATAGAGTCCAGAACACAGTTGTCGCAGAGTTAAAATGTGTAGACCTGTAAATATCGAGCTGCTAAGTAGGTTTTGCTGAAATCAGTCTGACTTTCTGTAAATATTATGAAGCTTTTTACTTGTGTTTATTGAAACAACTGAGATGTGCAGCACACTACGCTTTTTGCTGGCATTAAATTTATTTGAACACCAAGTCTTCTTTTTATGATTTCTTAAAATGTGAAGACAAAAGGGTTTAAATACTCTCTTTCTCTCATCTGTAAGGCTGTGAACATATTCAGGCTACATCCTTTTTTCTTCAACTGAGTTTCAGGGTTTGTGTGAATGCTCATCTGACTTTACTCCTTTGAGTGTCCGACATAGACTAAAAATAATGGACTTAGCTGCTGTGACGTCACCCATTGGTTTTGGATTCACATTTTGAAGCCTCAAATTTGGCATTTTGCCCGTCGTCATCTTGGTTTTTTGAAGCCAGAGATGACCATATTTGGGCGATCTATCTCAGGGCTGACACATAGAGACAGATAACCATTCACACTCACACTCAAACCTAAGCACAATTTAGAGTCACCAAGTAACCTGCATGTCTTTGGACTGTGGGAGGAAGTTGGAAAACCCGGAGAATCATGGGAAAACATGCAAACTTTGCACAGAGGGGCTCCCCCACCCCAGGTTTGAACACCTACCATGCATTCAAACTGGGGGCCTTCTAAATGTGAGGCAGCAATGTTAACCACTGCACCACCTTGCCGCCAATTACTGAATTAAAATTCAAACGGGGCCAGTCAGGGATCCACATTGTAGTTGACAGGTTGGCTGAAGGATTTGTCTGTCAGGATGAGTACTCCTGCCCACTCTTAAGTGTTTGGAGCAGCGAGTCCAGACTGATACAGAGAAGTAGTTAATTGAAATTAGCTACAGAGACCGAAACTGTTTCTGTACCAGGCTGTAAACATGTTTATTTCTGCTGTAAAGTTGGGCAGTTTAACATGGGGGTCTGTGGGGAGTGACTCTCTTCAAAGTTGAAGTTGAGGGTGACATGGTATAATGGCGAACATATTCCAAATAAAGCTTGATAAAGAAAAAAAAAAGTGTTTTTCATTTGCATTATTTTATGTTTATGTGATAAAGAAGACATTAATCTTTCATTTAAGCCATTCGTCATGAACATCTGACACATTTTAAAGAAAGTATGAGGAAGTAACTCATTGGAACAGAAATGTTGCTTCATAACAGGAATGACTCTTTTAATTAATTTTAATGGCAACAGGACTTCCTGTCAAATAAGTTGCATAAACAGCCTAAACTCCACAGGCGAGAGGTCAAACACTCTTCTCCTCCAACTTTCTGTCAAAGCCACAATGACCCACTCAGCCTGAAGTCAAAGGCTCATTTTAAGGCTAAGCACACAGTTAGCCTTGCTGACAAGTCGACACTCTGGGCCTGTTTGTGCAACAGTTTGGGCTGTCAACAGGTAAGAAATGTCCGACCAAACTACACAACCAGGTAGCAGCGTACACTAGCAAGTCTGTATGTTTTTCTTCTCACTGCTGCTTAAATCCTGTGAGCTGCAGCTCTCTGCCTGCTCTCTGGTTGTGTAGAATTCCAGCAACAAGTTTCAAATGCTTTGAGGATGTCAGTGTTGCAAACATTGGATGACAGATTGTTGCAGCGTCAGCTTCTGGGAACTGTATGTCATCCAATACAAAGTGCTGATTGTGAACAATTAAAGTATTTACAGAGCAGAGCCAAATCTTTCTACTTTCTCCCTGGTGATAATATTTCAGTGTTGGTTTGTTTATGTTTTAGTTTGACAAAGGCTCATTTATGTTGGTGTACTGCACTGTACTTTATGAATATAACAGTGGGCCTCACGCAGCAACATTCTCTAAAAGTTTCCTTTTATTTTCTCTTAATTTTCCTTTAAGAGAAGACAACTCCAGATGCATCAAACATTCTTAACCACCCGAATCTGCTTTTACCCAGGTGTGCTGAATGATGAATCCCACATGATCATAAGTAACCTATTAGCATAGGTAACGCCCTCTAAACACTATATAAGGGCAGGTGTTTTCTATAAGGGCAAATACAACTGTACATGCCCCAGACCTGGAGAGGTGCCACCACAAAAGGATGTCAGAGGAACATCTGCAGAAGTGAAACTGACGTCCTTTTAAAATTTGTGAGCGTGAGCACTGGCACTACAGGAAAATCAAAAACCCAGCAATAGTACAATATTCATGAAGCTGTTAAATGACGTGTCAGCAGACAAACTGTTTGTCCAACGTGAGGAAAAGTTTTAAATTGAGGAACATAAAAAAATGCATGAATATCATATACTGTAAAAACACTTTCTTACTAGTAAAAATCCTGCATTGAAAATGTTAGTGAAGTAAAAGTATGTAAGTATAGTTAGAAAAATGTATTTAAATATCAAAAGTAAAAGTAGTTAATGCTGAAAATGTTAAATCAATTTCATAAATCAAAATAATCAATAGGAAAAGCAGCAAGCTCTTAAATTTGAGAAGCTGAAACCATGAAATATTTGTGCATGAAAAATGACTTAAACAGTCATCAAAGAGTCACCAATTAATTTTCTAATCATCCGAATAATTATTTCAGCTGCACTTGTATATTTTCTTATGGTTTGTGTGCATCATCTTGATTTGTAAAGTAATTAGTAACTAACGTAACTAACCAGATGTTTTTCTCTTATCTTAGTAAGAACCCTCTCGACCACTTGGGAAATTTTCTCTTCCCTAAGAAAAGAGGAAATATAAGAAAACACTGGTGTGTCACAGAAATCAATAGGTATCAGCAAAATAAAAACAAACTGTGAATCAGAAATAAAAGAAAAAAATGTTCTTTCATTGCTTCCTGCATGAGACCCCATTCTACAAACTTCATTCTGACCTTTCTGTTAAAAATAACAGGTAAATTAAATTAAATTAAATTACCTCAGCACCAGTAAATCTGTAAGGAAACACTTCACATTCCTCCGTTTATTTGTTAACAGCTTTTATTAATATTAATGTGATGAAAGGAGCAGTGCAGTGTGTAGGCAGTGGGTTTATTAACACTAATATGTGAAATCCAGTGTCTGGCACAAGTGATGGCCACGCTCAGCAGTGACAACATGTGTAGTTTACAATCTGAACAGCAGGTGGAACTAAATACCTTTAAAAAGCTGATGTTTCTGAATGTATATCATTGAGGAATATGTTCGTCAGGTCAAATGCCCGAGATATGGGCTTTAAAAAAAGCTTTAGCAGTGCTGTCTGCAAGTAACTCTTCATACCTGAAATGATCCAATAACACTGTGAGTCTGACAGTCCTCCATTAATGGAGGTGTGCTCAGTGCCACTGACTCCAGACAGCTTTGTGCCTCCCAGGACGCCCTGCTGCCTCGTTGGTATCATTTCACAGTGAATGCCTGGACAACCAGGATGACGAGGTCACTGATTTGCTGAACTATTTTTCTGCCTGGATGATGAGCTGTCATTAATGTCTCCCTAAGATTGAAATTGCAGCATTTTCACTTCACAGCAAATGAAGCTGAAAAGTGTGCGTGGTAATGGGCAATGTGCACTTGGCAAATTGACTATGGAAGGCAATTAGGTTACTGGAACTGGTTGATCTTAGATGAGCTTGGGTTTCTTTTTCTTTTTAAAGGCCACTGAACATGAAGTCACACTGTCTACTCACTTGAATATGTTTTTTGGAGGGTGACAAATTCATAGGGGGTTAAAATCTTGGATTTTACATACTGGTGAGGTTGTGTTTTTAAGGTTAAAGGTCCAGTGTGTGGGATTCAGGGAGGTATATTGGCAGAAATAAACTATAACAGATGTTTTCTTTGGTGTATAACAACCTGATGATAAAAATTCTTGTCACCTTAAAATGAGACATTTATATCTACACAGTGAGCAGGTCGTCATCCACGGAGAACGCCTTGCTCTTCTATGGTGGCCTAAAATGGGCAAATCAAACACTGGCTCCAGATAGGGCCATTTATGTTTTTGTGTTTTTGTGTCAGCCACCATACTTAGCACCCCCTCTGCGATGAGCCGAACAGCTTTGAAAAAAACACAGACTTTTAACATGAAACTGCTTTATTCAGTGTTCTTACAAATTTAAATCTTCTGGTCTGTTTGTTTTGGAGAGAAGGAAACCTCCATGGATAGTTCGGTCCCCGGTGAAAACCTACCGAACATCTGGATCAGAAGTTGTAAGAGAAAAAGGGTGGGTATATATTAGTAGGGGCTAGCAGCACATCTGCTACAGGACAAACAGTTTAGGAGAAACACTGAATTGTTTCATTTAGTATTTTTACCAGTTTAAATCACCTGGTCTGTTTATTTTGGAGAGGAAGAGACCTCTGCTGATAACTTGTCACCCAGTAACAACCTCCTGAACAAAGAACACTGAAGGAAATCTAACTTGAAGAAGTTTCAGCTGGCTGCAATCTCTAATCCTCACCACTAGATGTCACTAAATCCACCTAAATTTTACACACTGGCCCTTAAAGTAACCCAAGTCTCAACCTGTCCTCACTCCGAAGTCGTTGAAATCTGACACTTGGGCAGTGACTTGTGGCATCAGAAACTGACGAAAAAGCCATCCTTCAACATTGGCATGATTTGCGTCCGGTTGCCGTTATAGTTTAATGCCGCTCTGCAGTATCAGGGGGAAATGCGGCGGGACAAGAACAAACGTTAAGGCGGCAAAAGTCCATCTAGGGTGGACAGGAGAGCTGGTGGTCCAACAAGTACGGACTTTCAATCGAGAGAGCGGCATTCATGTCCTAAGAAGATACGCTAATAAAGCCTACCCCTGTTTTTTTTTTTTTCCTAAACCCAACCATGTGCATTTGTTGTTGGAGAAAAAAACCCTCAGTTCTTAGTGTTGTACCGACGTAGTGCTTTATTTTATTTTGAAAGAGACTGTATGTAAAAGGTAAATTTCCTGTGAAAACTGAAGTGTATTTTGAAAGAAGACAATGCATGTAACAGGCAGAACCTGACACAGCGTCTCAGAACGTCAACAACCAACACATCCAGGGTACCTTTCACAATGTATCTGGACGTGGAAAGCCCATGACCAAACGACGATATGTGACGAGGTCGGAGTGAGAATGTGTTGAATGTCTATATACAAGTCTGATTCTGTAAACAACAGTGCAGGGGTGGATGTATTAGTGCAAAGAATGCTGGAATAAATATTGATTGGACAACACAGTATTGTCAGTGGATATTTTGGGTGCCCCTCTGTCCTTTGCAGGAGCACTGTGTTTTACTTTATACCATGATATTGAGGTGATTAATCGTTGGCCCAGTTTAATAAACAGTCTTATTAATCCCTGGCTCACAGCTGGCTGTGTAAACAGAGCTTTTGGCATACCACTGTAAAAAATGGTGACATGTCTGATGCATTACTTCTCGCCATAAATCACCAAATATTAGCCAGTCATTTCATCCTGTGTTGATATTTGCTGACCACAGGATGTCCGTCCTGTCTTGTGCCCGACCAGTTTAAACACCAGTTGGAAGTGGTAAAAATGTGGGAAACAGCCAATCTCAACCGTTGTGTCTCCAGACCTGCCTGAGAAAATATTGACCCTTCCTCCCCTGCCTGTTTAACTAGCCAGCCTTTAAGCAGTGTCGGAGCAAATACCACATGACAGCACTGCTTTACTAAATGGCTTCTTTAACTCAAACACTCGCTAATGGCTGCTTAAACAGGACTCCTCTTATCCGCCGTGGGCTTTGTGTTTGCTTTGGTACATTGTATTAGACCAGTCACCTTTTCTGTGTACTGACGAGAGTGAAAGTGAGAGGTTACAAAACGCTGTGTTTGATGTTTGAGGCTTTTTACTTTCAGGATAAGTTTCGTTCTGGTGTGACACAAATATGACGTTGATACAGAGTGTGTTGTGGGTTTTGTTGGCCTGTGTTCACACACACAAAGATTTGCTGATGCATAAGTGAATTTAAAAAAAAATGGTGGAAAAAACAAGTGTGTGATGAAAAGCCAGATCAAACTTGGTTTATATGAGTGAAATGACTGAAACCAGTTGACTATAATAATATGGTGCAATATCTGCAAATAGGCCTCACTATAAGACAGAAAGCCATGAGTTGGAATGGACACACACTGTGCACCAAAAAAAATCGTCACTATCTACCTACTTTATATAGTCTTTTAGAAATGCTGTTTAGCACATCGCAAACAGGCCACTTACCCAGCACCTGCCAGTGTGTGCTCACCTTATTTCTCCGATAACTAAATATGGTCTTTCCAAACCAAACGCAACAGGTGATTTAAGCTGGTAATAACACTGACTAAAGCAGTTTCATGTTAAAAAATCGACACTGGACCTTGTGGAGGGACTGCTAACTATGGTGAACAGCGTTAAAACGTGAATGGTCCTATCTAGAGCCTTTGATTTGTTTGCTCTGGTCTACATGGCAGTGCAACACGGTGATCTCCATGAGTGAGGACCTGCTCCCTGTGCAGATAAAAACGGCTCATGCTAAGGCGATGAAAATCATACCTGTCAAGTTTTGGATTTGAAAAAAAGGGACATTCTTCGGCACCCACCGCGCCACCAGACCTGACAGGTATGAGTGGGAGCATTATTTGATTGGGTGGTATTGGACTATCAAAATATGCTAAGTAAAGAACAGTCCCTAATGTGCGGTGAGGTTTGTGGACCGTTCCCTGCCACAAGAGAGAAATGTGAACGGCTCGTTTCTCCTCTGACACGCCACATACCTGTGTGCCGCAACGGCTCGGTTGTCCAGGTACTACTGGGCAGTCATGACACCAACGAAAGAGGAAACTACTGGACCTGGAGTTGGACTTCTGTGTCGCCAGTAAGCCGTTATCTTGAACCGCAGAGCACTATGAGCCTCCGCCATAACGTTATTCCTCTCTGTGATCCCCGTTCAACCCACAACCTCCAGGATTAGCTGTTCCTTTCTGCTGCTGGTTGAAACATGATAATAGGGGCGCCCCAGCGCCCACTCCACTAACTTGACGTGGAAATGAGCGGTAGCCTTTTTTTTTTTTTGGACGAGCGCCCTCACATAGATTGCGCCCTGGGCGGTCGCCCACATTGCCCATAGCACAACCTGTCCCTGGGTGTACAGGAAATCTAAAATAACCACTTGTTAACCAGACCCGCTGTCGACACTAACCTCGCGACAACTGCCACCCAGGCTACTGCAGGTGACAGTTGTCGCGAGGCTAGTGACAGAGTTCAGTTTGGAGAGGCGGAGGAATGTTTTTTTTTTGTTTTTTTTTAAATTATATTATAATACGGGAGATTTACGGAAAAATACTAATACGGGAGGACGGCGGGAAAAAGGGGTAAAATACGGTAGTTTCCCGGACAAAACGGGAGACTTGACAGGTATGATGAAATGATGAAAATACAATTTTCAGGTGATTGTACACCAAAGAAAACATACTTATTATATTAACTGCTCATTCTAAGGTAACAAAAACACATTTATTCCTAATAATCGGGTGATTATACATTAAAGTATTCAGTTTAATTTCTGCCAATATATCCCTGTAAATCTTACACACTGGACCTTTAAGGATACTGTTATGCGTGGGTTTTTTATTATTTTAACTTTTATTTGACAAAAAACAAAACCAAACAAAACAAAAAACCCTCATTAACTTGTGACACAGCCCCAAAGTTACAAAAACTATTTATGTGTGTATTGTGTAGATTTCATTTAAATACAAAAGCAAATCCTAAATTTACTGGGGGGCCGCGAATGTGGCGGTTACCATGGTGACGCAGCACGTAGCAAACCCTTCGAACCCCCCTCCTTGTGACGCAGATGGTTCAGTCCGCACCTGCACTGATTCCGGTCAGGACCAACGTCAGTAACCGTCGAGTTATTACGTTAAAGTTAAATTGTTAAATTATTAACAGAGCACATCAGGAGGAGAAAAAGTACAAGAAAGTTAAAATGTAAGGGAGCAACGAACGACAGTTGTCTGTTACACAGAAGGTGAGCTTTTTAGTATCGTTTGCTGCCTGACAGGTAACGTTAACCGTAGCAAACGACGAATTTGTCGATGATGTAACTGTTGCCGTTATTTAGCTAGTTAGCTAAACTTATTATATTACTTATCTAGTACAGTGACTTTTTGCATAAAATGCTAAATAGCAGTCTGAACTAGCTAGTTGTTTGGATAGTATTGAGATTTGTACGTTGACGTCACTATGAGGTGATGTAGGAGGTGCTGGGGTCACAGTAACGTTTCTTAAAATTATATGAGGTTATTATCTGTTTTTTTCCAGGCCAAGTGTTTGACCCTCAGAAACAACCACAGACTGAAGCACCAGCTCTCCGCCCACCTTCTAATGATGTTACTGAAGACAGCTGACAAGGTGAGTTACAGAGGGGATACAGTGTGCTCTGGAAAACTGGGTTATTGTCACATAAATTCATATTTTTACACACTCACCCGCAGATTCTATAACTGTGATACCAGAACAAGCTATCTTTATTTTATAATGAAGCTTAATGGACACAGACAAGCCAGACACCCCTGTTTTTTGTGACCAGACTAATTTGACTGTCTTAAGATGGCACAATAGTGAATTTAAATTGCACTCACTGAACTGTTTTTAAGATTTTGAAGTGATAGGAAAGGACTCTTCAAGACTGCATTTGTAAAGAACCCAGAAATCATTCCTCCACCTCTTGAACCTCACCTCTATCTATCTATCTATCTCACACTCACCAGCCACTTTATTAGGTACGCCTGTTCAGCTACTTTAAAATAGCTCATCAGCAAATCACATGGCAGCAACTCAATGCATTTAGGCATGTTCAAGACAACCTGTTGAAGTTCAAACCGAGCATCAGAATGGGGAAGACAGGTGATTTAAATGACTTTGAACATGGCGTGGTTGTTGGTGTCCGACGGGCTGGTCTGAGTATAAATATAAATATCCAGCGAGCAGCAGTTCTCTGGGTGAAAATGCCTTGTTGATGCCAGAGGTCAGAGGAGAATGGCCAGACTGGTTCAAGATGATAGAAAGGCAACAGTAACTCAAATAACCGTTGGTTACAAGGTCTGCAGAAGACCATCTCTGAACCAACAATACGTCCAACCTTGAAGCAGATGGGCTACAGCAGCAGATAGGGTTGGGACTCGTTAGGATTTTAATGATTCCGATTCCTTACCGATTCCTCTTACCGATTCCTACATTATATTCATTGTACTTGCTATACTTGAAAAAGTATATAACAAACACAAATGCAATCAAACAAATACAAAAACTTTATTCTAACTGTTGCACAGTACAATTAGATGAAAATACACATTTGCGTGTGGTGTGTATTTCAGATTTAGAGTTTGTATCATCTCCCTGAGAATATATAACAACAAAAAGTGATTCTCTGATTTCTACAGTAACACTATTACCTCAAATTAACCACAACAATGTAATAAAAAATACTTATATGCATTCATGCTTGGGCACTGTTATTTACGTGACAACACCTGAACAGAACACACACACACACACATTGGCTGTTTGTTTCTACCGCTACCCTCACTGGAAGCCTTGGACGTTCCGCCGCCCGCTCCCGTCTCAAACACGGACGTCTCCCTCTCCGCAGAGCACCCACAGCGCACGCCTGGTCTGTTAAATAGCCTGTAACCATAACAACTGTGTGACATAAACTCAGTGCTTTAGTAATTAAATAATGTTGGGCTCGGTCGGGTTCGGACAGAAATATGCGGCCTGTGCCGCACTCTAATGGAAATGCACGTGACGTTTTTTTTTTTTTTTTTCAACCAAGGAACCGTTTGCAGGAACTGTTACTCCAAATGTGATGGAACTGGTTCTGGAACCGGAACTTTGGACCCGGTTCCAAAAAAAGAACCGGATTGTATCCCAACCCTAGCAGCAGAAGACCACACCAGGTGCAATCTGGAAATCCATCGGTAAAAGAAAAAGAAAAAAACTTTTTTTTTCTTCCTTCACCTCTGGAGGCACAGCCCGGAGTTTTTCGACTAATGGAAGTGCATCACTCACGGCCTTCACTTCCAGCAGTGCCCCCATTGCCCCCAGGGAATCGCTGTGTTGTTTATAAATACTTTGGGTAGAAAACCAGCAGAGTTTAGCTATTTATCACATTTTTCACGTCACTACATCACTGTGTAGACTAATCTGATGTTTGTTAAGTCTATAAACACAATGTTTGAACAAACGTTACTATTTCTGTGTGCACGTTTTGTAATTAACATGGTTATCGTAGATTAGCTGGGCTAACCGTTAGCTGTTAACGTTAGCCATTAGCGGTGTCTGTAATAACCATAGACTGTATAAAAATAAGGTAATAACTCAATAAACGGTCTGTGAATAAAATATTTTTTCCAGCGGTTATCTTAGTTACAACATGATTGAGCTAGCAAAGCAGTTATCTGTTACTATGTGTGGTATTTATTCAGTTATGGGAAATCACGATGTCTAGAAAGCATCAGTGGCTGCAGCTGACAGGGACAGTTAGCAAAGCTAACATCAGGACGTCATCTGTTAAAAGCCTCTCGTTGTTGGATACGACATGAAACTACTCCAGTTAGATCAATCATGTTGTAACTCAGACATCCGCTGGAAAAAAAATTTCTTCACGTTGATGAGACGGCGTTTTGGGTGGAGCGGTCGCAATGGACGCAGAGCTTGCTGTTTCTGTGGTACACATTTCCCGGGGACACGGCACCTCTCGACCACACCCCCTCCATTGTGATTGGCTAAAGCGCAGCATCGTTCAAACTCAAAGCCCCGCCCTCCCCCCTCTCTAGTTGTCTTTCACACAGGGCTGCCGACAGATTCTACTATGTAAATTGCAGAATCTGTCTTGAGAGATGCCACTCCTGTCAGCAAACAACAGGACACTGAGGCTACAGTTCACACAGGCTCACCAAAACTGGACAATAGAAGATTGGAAAAATGTTGCCTGGTCTGATGAGTCTGGATTTCTGCTGCCACACTCATGTAAACAACATAAAGCATGGATCCATCCTGCCTTGTATCAACGGTTCAGGCTGGTGGTGATGGTGTAATGGTGTGGGGGATATTTTCTTGGCACACGTCGGGCCCCTTAGTACCAACTGAGCATGGTTTAAACACCACAGCCTACCTGAGTATTGTTGCTGACCATGTCCATCCCTTTATGACCACAGTGTACCCATCTTCTGATGGCTACTTCCAGCAGGATAACGCACCATGTCACAAAGCTCAGGTCATCTCACACTGGTCTCTTAAACACAATGGCCTCCACTGTCACCAGGAATCTCTGAGGAATGTTTCCAGCACCTTGTTGAATCTATGCCACCAAGAATTAAGGCAGCTCAGAAGGCAAAGGGGGTCCAACCTGGTACTAGCAAGGTGTACCTAATAAAGTGGCTGATGAGTGTATATTCTTGGATTCAGAAATAGTTATCAGTTTATCACACTGTATCACTAGTAAACTGACCACAGTTTAGGAAAATTCAAAGTTTAAAACTGAAAGTTTAGATACAACAATAATTACATATTGTTGTGTAATATTATAGTGTTTGGTACATTTTTACTACCTTTTTAGGGACTGTCCATGAACCAGGAACACAAATGTCTCTGGTGTCTTGTTGGAGTCCTGTGCCACATTTTGCTGGTCATGCTTGGTGTGCATACTGTACTGTATGGCCGTGTTTAGACCAACAATGTCACCTCAAAAGTACATGTCTGGCTTGTTAATTTTAATGAGGACACTGCGTTGGCTCAGTGAGGGTGCTGACACAGAGGACAAAAAATTGAACCTGGCTGAACTTTTGCTGCATTGGTAATTTTTGTCAGGGCTTCTATGGTCATGGCAGCTGTTGATGTAAAATACCTCTTAAATGCTTGAACATGTCCTGTTTATTCACTGTATGTAATCACAATACAATAATTAACATTTAGAGTACAGTGCATCATACAGTTCTGCCCCTGTGCCTTAAATATCCCATGGAGGTAAATGTGAACCCTTTATGACGGCTGATCAAGTACGTGCAAGAGCACACGCGTTTGGCAGAATTCTGCTGTTTACTTTGCAATCATAGCAACACAGGATAAAACAGTTGTTGCTCTGATAACTTTGCCTTTGTAAACCCTGCCTGATAGTATCACTTTTCATCTTCCTACTGGTACCTTTAGCAGCATGCCCACACCAGTGCCGCCCCTTGTGTTGTTTAATGCAGGGCTATTTTTGATCTGAATGCTCGCCTAGGGAGTGAAAGATTTCCCTTTGAATCCTGGCTTGTCAGTCATTCTGTATTGTGCTTTAGCTTTGTCTCACATACAATGGTGAGGTTAAATTAGGTAGCTGTGGCTGATAGCTACTCTGTTGTTTCATACTGATAAGGGACATTCAGACCAGGGCTTTTTTCTTTTATCTTTGGCTTTATACAGTGATGTATGTAGATATGATCATCTTTAGATGTGGCCAATGTGTTAGATATTGGTATCAGTTGCCATAGTGTGTGTATTTTTTAACCAAGGCCCTTTATTGCACCATAATGAGAAATAGTGTCAAGATTAACTATATTGATTTAACCCTTTAGTCTTTGTAAATGACACCCTCTGACACCATTGTCCTAAAATGCCTTAGGAAATGTATGACATCCCTCTTCCACATCAGCCCCCCCTCCTTCCACCTACCTCCTGTGTCTCCTCCCGAGTCAACAAACAGTGTTTGTACAGCCGTTGTGTGTGTGTGTACAAGAGCGTTCAGAGTAAACAATGGTGGTTTGAAGCTGCACTGGGTTCCCTTGTTTCCCATTTAATTTTCAGGTCGCACCTCAGTGGTCCATACCTATTGCCTTAGACCTTTCCTTGTTGTGGGAAAGTCAACACAGTTTCATCACATTTGTGGTGGTAAAACAAATGTGTAGCAACTGTAAATAGTGTGGCACATAGCAGAGATGGAGGTAAACCAATGGGATGCATTTATTGTGGATGGAAGACAAGCTTTTGAGGAATTTTTAAGGAAGGACAACAAAATGCAACCCTGTCTCCTAAAAATATGTTTATAGACGACTATATGGGATTGCTGCATACATTTTGCTGGATTACATTTACAAATAAGTGCTGCTTTCTTGTATCACACAGAAATAGTAGGAAGGTAGTCAAGGAGATGGTGGACATAAGCCCTGTGTCCATCGAGCAGTACAGTCCAGTTCAGTACGATTTTTTTTTTTTTCTATTTTGTTCTGAAAATGCCGGTGTGTAACCCTGTCCTGTGGACGATAAACGAGGTGCAGAGGAAATAACCCTGAGGGCCGAATTCACAAAAGGATTGTGTTGCTTTTGCGGCTGCTAAACCGGTAAAAATGGAGCAAACAGATACCGTCTAATTCACAAAGCACGCGCAGAGGGTGAAATGCTCCACTAACTGCGCTGCCAAGCAGAATGCGTCTCGGTGCTCCGGTGTTATGTGCATGTATTTAAATGAGGTAATATGCATATATTTGGCGCAAAAATCGCCCCTTTCTACGTAAATGAGCCTCATTGATAAACAACGTCTAATTCACTAACACCAGCGCTAATAGCCACACGCAGTTTGAGTGAAGTAAATAACGTCTTTAGAAAGCTGGTGCAAACTGGGTGCTCCTCTGTGGAAGCCTCTCGCCCAGACTTTCCAGTGATTGTGGCAGCAGTGATCGTCTGTTAAATCAGTCTGTAAATAATGTTTAAATAGTAAAAACGGTTCCATAATTCATATTGAATTCAAAAGATAACGAAAAAACAGCTACAAGTGAGAGGGAATTGTGATAAAGTGGTCAAACTTGGTCAAATCCACAGCCTCAACCCATCACTGTTAGACCGACTCACCAGCAGACATCACTACATGAGGGTACACAGTATTCAGTAGGCTACTTTGCCAAACACTTACCATGCCATGCCATGCGGCTAATTGCAATCAGGGGCAAACTGAACTCAGCTGCCAAACTTTGTGGGCGTGTTTGCGCAAGTATATCATTAGCACAATATCCTTTGTGAATAGGACGTTAAGACGGTGCAAACTGCGGGTGCAAGTGAAGTGCAATTCAAGGTGCTATCAGCGGCCGCAATTCATTCTTTGTGAATTAGGCCCTGAGTGTTGGAGGGAGCAGTGAGTGACAACAACCCCGCTCACATGAAAGAGTACTGTTTATGGTGGAAACGCTAAGCAAACCAAGGGTTTAGGTACTGTGTCTGAAGGGTAATTTTTAGCTCCAAAGGTACCATACCGAAAGTGTTTGGTGGAAACAGGGCTATACAGTGTGCATGGCTTTGAAGGTTGTGCTGCACATCCTGTCTGATGTCCCTGATGACTTTTTCAGTATTTAACTAAGGGGATGATCATCTACTATTTTAACCAAACACTTTGAGATACCTAAATAACCACTACAGTGTTAATCATGCTTTAGTCACCATGAAAATTGAGCAAATGATTAGAATATAAATGCAATTTTAGGACACAGGTTGCAGGATAAGACGTCGCAGTCTGCAGTAGTTGTTAGTGTAGGTTTTCTGTACAGACCAAAATAATTGACCTTTGTCACCTTTGTGTTTTGTTGAAAAGCTGAACATTTTAACATGTAGATGAAGAGAAAATCAAATCCAGCCTAGTGTCAGGTAGTTCTAGGTTATTTTCAACTCTTCATACATTTTCCGACTGTTTAAATTCAAAGGAGCAGTACACGAGAATTTAAGTCTCCTGTGTCACAGCAGAACTTTTTCAAAACAGTCTCATTGCAGCTACTTCATGTCAGCCACATACCTATTTTTGCATGTGTGTGGTTGTGACAGCAGCTGAGATAATTCTACATATGTAGCCTGTGAAAATCCCCTGAAATCTTTCAGTCACAGTTTGAAAGTTAAAGGCAGGGCTTGTGTGCTCGCTAAAGCTATAACATCCTCCACAGGTGATGGCCACTGTTGAGCCTGTTTACCCGCTTTGCCTGTTGATCTTGCTAAAAGCCTCTCACACCCCCTTAATACACACACTCACTCACACACACGAAATATGAGTGTGTGTATCCAGTTTAAACACACACATTAATAACAACTGTAATGCCATTCTTTGTCAAGTGCTTCTGCAGGTTCAACATTGACCTTAGTGTTTAATCTTCCTGCACAAACGACCGTCACTTGATATGCAAACAAATCTTTTGTCACTGTCAGCCAACTCCCACGATCTTTAGAGACGGGGAACACGAGGACAAAGCTGAGACTCTTCTGTGTCCTCAGATAATTAAAATATTAGACTCTAAAGCCAATATAAGTTATTGTCAGTGCCCTTATGGCTTTATATATGTCAACTAGAAACAGGGTTGGTCTGAATTTTTATGAGATTCAAGTTCATTTTAGAATAATTGACATGGTTTCATCAAACATTGTGTTGTTCTTTTGTATTTTTAGACTTTGCTTTCTTTTTAAATTAGTTTTGAGGTTAAGGTTAGCCTGAAGGTGATGTTCGAGGCTTTGCTGTAAGAGAGGTGTATCCCACTTTCTATCTGAAGACAAGGAGGGAACATGTACATAAGAGATATGAGCAAATAAGAAAGACAAAGGAGAAGTTGTGAGGCAAAGACAAGCAGTGTTGCCCTGTTTAAGTATGAGGTCAGCACATTTCGGTTCATTGTGGAGAGAGATGAGTTGAGTCTCTCTCTTAAAATACCTGCAGATTCTAGCTATATATAAAGCTCTGTCAGCATACATATTCCACTTAGATTCCCTGTTATTGCCCTTTAAAGTTACACAAAGCTGAAACTAGATGCCAATGAATGAATTCATGCTTCCCTATATCACTTTGTAATTGGTTTAACAATTGATTCTCTTAAACATGAACTGACGGCTGCACATGCATGCACCCATCCTCACCCTCCCCTGTGTTATCAGCTTCCGCCATTAGATGTCACTGTGGTCCGTTCATTCTTGCGTTTCCCCTCTCATCCTTCCCCCCCTTCAAACTGTTGACTCCCTCTCCAATAGGAAACAGATGGGAGACCTTTGCTGCAGGCTACTGCCAAATGGAGCAAATTCTCATTACAACGTCTGCAAGCTCTGTTTATTCTCTCCAAGCTTCACCTCCACCCCTTGCACCACTCTGCCATCTGATGTGTTCAACACTTGTTTCCGATGCAGACGTGTCTTTTTAATATGCCTTGTTTTGCTGATTAGAAGATATTTATCATCTTTAGCACAAAATTGGAAGCAGACATCAGACTTATTATTTTCCTGCAGGGCTTCTAACAATAATCTCTTACCTTACCACAAAAACAATGCTGTTGCTGTGCTGTGAAAGCATGTATCTCTAAAACACCAGCTTTTAATGAGGAAAGAAAACAACCGCAGCTTGTGACAGTGCATTTCTCAGATGATCCACTGGGCTCTAAACTGTTTTTTTAGCTTAGACTGTGGTTCTCGACCTGGGGGTCTGGCCCGCTACAAGGGGTAACAAAAGTGGTTTGCAAGATGATTGCTTATGTTGGGAATGAGAACAGGCCAAAATGATTCAAATGATACAATCTGAGAAAGAACTGTTAACATAAACATGCAACAAGGGCTCGCAAGGGAAGATGTTGCATTATAATAATCATTTTATATAATCACGACCATAAAAAGTTGCAAATTATTTAAGAAAAAATCAATTAGCTAATGGGGAAGTTCATGGTTTTCGCTACATACACTGTAAAATATTTGACCGTGCTTTAACAGTAAATTGCTGGCTACTAGTTGCATTACTTTTACAGTAAATTATTGTCATTTTTACAGTAAATGGTTGTGAAATGACAGCTATATACTGTGATCTCACAGTAGTTAGGCTTGCATATTACTGTGATTTAGCAGTATGCTTTGTAACATTACTATATTTAACTGTAACACATAGTTAAAGCCCATTATATTACTGTGATATAACAGTACATTCCTGTAAATTACAAAATTTAATTGTAACCTCACAGTTTATGTATATCTCATTACTGTTAATTAGCAGCATGCTCCCGCAGAATATTCCATTGTAATCTTACAATTACACTCCATATTTTACTGTGATTTGGCAGTATGCTCCTCTATAATTACTAGTGCTGCACGATTTGATAAAAATGTGCGGTTGCGATTTGAGTGGACAATATCGCGATTTGCGATTGCGAAACAATTTATACATAAATGGTATCATTAGTCTTCTTGCTTGATTCAGTGTTTCCCCTACGTGGGTGTAAATGACCATCAACAGACTGCGCACAGTCAAACACGCTGCTCACACAGCAGCGCAGCACGGCACTGCACACACAGCGGAGCGAGCCTGTGTTGCGTTCAGCTGTTGTCATGTAAATGACATATTCCAGCACTTGAACAAGACATTGCACAACACAGCAGCATGTCAAGCAAAATATTGCTCAATTTTTAATTTGTTATTAGTTAGTCAGTTTGTTATGGAGTCAGTGATTTCCCCATGACACCTAAAGATGTTCGCGTAACTGTGCTTGGATGTTGTTCTACGAGGCTCTGGCGGCTTTCAGTTGTCTCTTTGTCTTTAACGTTACATGGCTTGGCTTTCTCTCACATGCATTCTTCCTACCTCTCCCCGTGCTGTCTGAAGTGTTGATATAGATTGGTCGTGTTGCCGCGGGCCGTGGTGACTGTTGTGAAATGTTATATATTATATAATATATTATTATATAAATATTACAGTTGCATATTGTAAATTTGTCGATATAACTTGCAGTGTAGGGCGAGACACATGCCACGATTTTTACTGCCTGGAAAACACAAGGTCAGGCTCTGGGTGCTACTGTTTTACCTACTCTGTGCCAACTTTTAAGGCACACTAGTAAAATTTGCACACATGATAAACTTGTATTTTTTGTTGTCGATACTTTGGCTTCCCTTCTACTGAAAATTCTTAACTTGTTTGGTGGACCTACTTCTGAGAGATTGTCTTTATTTGTTGTGTGCTTGAAACAATAGCACAAACAACAGCATGTTGTTTAGTCGCCTTTAATTAACCTTACACCAGACACTTAATTTGAATTTCTCGCAGGTAGTCAGGCTCTGGGTACTACTGTTGTGCCTCTGTACCACCTTTTAAGAGAGCGAAGGCAGGTTGCGCCTGACGTTGCTCAGTGACCATAACCAGCACCGTATTATAGCCTACTTACCAGAAATCCTGAGTTTGGAGCGGATCTCCTAGTCCCCCTTGAAGTGCAACAGACTTCGAAGCCAAGTTTTTTTAGTGGCCAAACAGTGGCATTACAATTATCAAGTGATGTCCTGGGGCCTCAAAAAGACTTCTTTCCATACACTGGAAAAAGACATCTGTATATCTGTGGATATATTTTTGAGATCCAACAAAATGCCATGTTTCACAATCAGAATTTGATCCATTCTGTCAGACAACATTTGGAGAGTCAATTATTTTAGCTGTGTTAAAAAAAAACAAATGTGGAAACAGCGGGGATCATCCTGATAATTTTATACACTGCAGTTTAACTTTTGTGTCTTCATGCACCACTGAGCAACTTTCATAGGAATGAATGGGGCCCCGTTGTATCCAGTTCTCTTTATACATCCATGTGATCTATGCGATGTTTTTTAGGTATGTATTGGGTCTAAAATGTTGTCAGTGGGACAGATGTAAAGCCCTTCACTAAAATGATCAAATTCTCCTCAATACTTATAAAAACTGATATTTATGGAAGAAAGGGGAGATATCTGCCAGCTGTGATTGGTTGTTCCACATCACATGACATGCAGTGTGCATTGTCGCGTTGAACTATCGTCACGCCCTGAAATATAGGCGTCTTGGAATGCTTGTACAGCACGGTGGCATCACTCTCGCTTTTGAGCACATCTTCCACATGTCTGCATTGACAACAATGGGTTTAAGGGTGCAAAAATCGCTGCATGTATACGGGCCCAAAGACTGGGTTGGGAGCACGTTAGGATAACTGCTGACAGAAACAGAATACGGAAGGAGTAAACCATTTGCTCAACAGATTATTTTATTTTGGTCAACGTTGTATGGAGGTCTCCTGTACTGAGCCAGACTTCTATAATAGCAGGTTGCTGGTCATACAGTATATGTCCACTTCAGACAGTTTAAGTCAGGGTTTTCTATCTCAAGTCAGACACATTCAGATATAGCAAGACAGACAATCTTTGCTCTGTAACACCCTCCACTCACCTTCGTCCTTATTCATGCCGTCTACACCCACAAACTTCTTCTTCTCTCCCTATTACTCTCTATCACAGACAAATCCCCAGCTCTGTTCGAGTCCCCAGTCTGGGAAGCTAGCACTTCGAATGGAATATAAATGACATCATTATGTAATATTCAATCTGTTGCTGCAGCAATATCCTATTCCACAGATAGCCCCTTTCACCACCCACCCCATATGCTCCGGACTTGCTGGTCTCCTGTTCTTTTTCATGGAGAATATTAAAGAGTTATTAAATTAATCTGTGCTCGCTGGCGCATGTTATTGCAGTGCAGAGATTTGTGGGGCGAATGAAGCCGTTAGGCCGCACCTTAAGCTGATTTATTAAGGGTGCCAGGGAATCACCAAATAGACCTGATAACCTGTTTTATTTTGCATAAGTGAACACTTTCCCTCAAATCCGCTTATGTCGTCTGCCCCCCTCCCTTCATTTTTTATACAAGTTTAGCTGTTTCTTGTATTTTCCTGTGGCCTGAGGCCGTGAAGCGTTGTCGTCAGTCTCTTTGTTAATACTATTATCAGAGCTAATAATTTACAAAGGAGTGAACGTCACAAGTAATGCTTGTGGAAAATATTTCACATGATGTAATATGACTCACATGATAGAAAATGCATGTATTTTATCTTGTCTGTGCTTTAGCTTCCTTGTTATTGAAAATTGTTCACTTGTTTGGTGGACCTACAGCTGAGGGATTGGCTTCATTTATTGTGGGCTTTTATTAAAATGAGTCTGTATCGGCAGGGAATAAATATGAGGTATCTTCTTTTTCTGTCACAGTACATTCCCTCACTGAGGTCTCACTGTGCATATCAGCAGGATGTTTTCAGTAGCGAGATAGGAAGTGTACGCTAGCTATAACAAAATATAGAATAATAGCACAGATGACAGAATGTTGTTTAGTCACCTTTAATGAACCTTACACCAGACAGTTAATTTGAATTTCACGCAGGCGGTTTTGCATTACCAATCGCTTTTTCCTTCTCTCACTTGCGGCTCACTGAGTGAAAGAGTACACAAACACTTACAGTGTAAAATAGTCAAAGTGTTAGACAGCTGCAGGATGCAGGATGGAGCTGCCCAACAAGTGCATGTGTGATGTGCACAGCCAGGCATCTGTGTGTTCTCTCGCCCTGACAGAATCTGCAGATTTAACACCCATTGATTCCACCCCAGATTCCTAACCTCATTTATCAGAGTGTATGCCAGCAGTGTAAACATTTAATCCAGCGTGAGATTTTTGGGCTCCTTTGGGTCAACAGTTTAGCTGTTGCTTTTTTTTCCAAGCCTGGAGACAAAGTCTGCTTTCAATTATTTCTGCAAAATTGCTTTACAGGGTCCATGCATGATTAAATATTCATTATGTTAAACTAAGCACTTTCTTTGTATATAAATCCATATTAGATTTGGCTGGCAGGCTGCCTGAAGCCACATGAGAAGGATTTCTGGAGCAAAAAAGCCTTGGACCTCCTTAGCAGCTCCTTTCTCCTGGGTTTGTTTGTTTTTGTTCTGATGTAAATGACGATTTGTTGATATTTTCCTACCTTTTTTGTCCTCCTGGCCAGGCGCACACAGGCCTTTTCAGTTGGGGGGGAAATGTTGGAATTTAAAGTGGGCATGGGAAAAATAAACAAGCGTGTCAGTCGGTCTGGCGGCAGGGGAGTAGCACTGATCAGACCAAAAAAACTGGACTGCATCTGAAGAAAAGCCATTTGTGTATGTATCTGTGTCTCAAGCGCGAGTCTGTGTGTGTGTTCAGAGCGAGGGCGTGTGCGTGTTTGCGTGTGTACACTGTACAGGTTTGGAAAACGGAGGGCAGGGGGTGAGGGAAGCCATTCCATTTCAAATATGACCGGTTTCCCTGAAAATATTTACCTAATATTTTTCTCTTTCCAAGCAAAATTGACCTCTTTGATTGCAAAGATTGCTCCAAAGACCTCATGGAAAATAAATTCAGGAGTATTTGAAATTCCTGAGTGGATTTGCCAGGGCTGCCTAGCGTGAGCCCATGTTTATTTGTTTTTCAACTGCAGGAGGGATCAGGGTTGTGTTGACTCAGAAGGTATTTGGTTTGTCTTCTGTTACAGACATCATGAAGGGGCTCTTACTGCAGATGGTCAGAAATAGGATAAACCTGAAGCAGCTGTGTAGTCTTGTTTCCTCAGAAAGAAAGAAAAAAACCATACTTGTCTGTCTGCCAAGTAATATGTTTCAAAATTTGCTACTGTGGTATTGTGTCTTATATGGCTTTTTTATCATTATTTTCACTAAACCAGTGTCCAATAAGTGCAGCCACTTTAGTAGCCGTCTTGCCTTTGGCAGTGCAACCTGTCCTGCTTGGCCCTGAGCTGCTGGAGTGCGGCTGAGGAATGCATATCATTCTTGAATGAATTGGACAGGCACTGACCGCAGAAAAGAGAGCCTGGTGTTCTGTAGAATAACATCTGAAGAAAAGGAAAATTTAATAGCAGCAGCTTCAGTCCTAACCTCCATGCTCTGTCCACATAAGAGGGACGCATGCCAGGCCTTGAGAGGCAGTGGTATAGAAAGGTGTCGGACTACCATGCAAATATTGTGGGTGGCCTAATGCACAGAGACCCATAGAGGGTGTGCGTGTGTGTGTAGTGTTTGTAACTTAACACTACAGACTCTCACACTGAACAAAAAAAGGTATAGGAACTAGCATGACAGAATTAGTTCCCCTCCCAGTTAAATACACACAAACACACACACAGTTCATATTACTGAGGTAATGACCTCTCACACACACACACACACAGGCCATGTTTGACTCTTTGTCACATGAGTATTAGAAACACAACTTGTAAATATGAGACATGAGGTGAGTCAGACTCATCACACTCACCACATGATTTCATCCTAGCACTATTTACCTACCAAGAATTGCTGGGCAGTGCTGTAAATGTGTCACACCCTGTTATTACAGTGCAGCCATTCTTCTTTAAGACACACTGGGCCAATTCAGTGTCATTTTATTTTGTTGCAAGGACAGATTTTACTTGTTTAAAGTTGGCGTTGTGAAGGTCTTAATATTTTGTAAAGTTAAGGTGTACTCATTTGAATAATCTTACACCGATTTTAGGTGATACAACACTGAGATAAACCATCTATAGATAACATCAGGCAAAGAAAGTATTGCCAGAGTAGCAATGCAGCAAATAATTAAGTGATGCTTTGGAAATCTCAGCTGGTTGTTATTTTACACTCTCTTTCAGCACTTTTTGTTTACATATTACTGGCTAGCTCCTACTGCTGTGTTAACGCAATGCAAAACAAACAGCGCAAGTCTGTGGACATTTAGAGTTTTGGTTTTTGACTGATATAGCTCTGCCTACAACGTTATATTATTTTTGACATAATTTTACATATTTTAGGAAATATTCTCCTGTTCGTTTTTGTGCCACATATGTAGTGTGCCATGTGAACATTGTCTGTATGTCATCATACCAGAAAAAAATGCTGTCCTTAGACTAAAATAAAACTTGATTTTCATGTCCTGCTCAATCACAGTGTCTATCTCAATGTGGCAGCAGTAGAGAAACCTTTATAAGAGTGTCTGTGTCCTTGCCAGGACGGTCATCCTGACACCTCCATGCCCCCAGATTGTGGTCTTCACTTCAGTGTTTTTGCTTGTTTCCCTTTTTAAAAATGTGATGTATACACTATAGGCAAGTGTTAGGACAGGTGTTTTTTGCAAACATTAAGTCATATGTATTTAGGGTGGTTGCTCACCTTGTAGTGTTCAATTTTAACCTTTCCTTTTACTTGCCAGATCGGACGGGTGGATCACAAATCTGCACCAGTACAATTTTTGTTATCTGTTAGCAGTTATCAATTAACAACAAAAACTAAAGTTAATTGACATTTTTAGTAAATGGATCAGAACAAGGGCACAGTGTCATAAATGCGAAGTAACAAACAGCTCTTTTTATGGCACTTCAGTGACGTTTTTCAGAATCCTGTTATGCCCTTGAAAAATGACCCTATTTTATCTGTCTTGCTCTCATACTTGGGGCAGTCTGTGCATTACATAGTTGGAGTTTTGCCTACATCCTCTAATGCCACTCAACTAAACTCTTGTTTCCAGGATAATTGAAATGCTTACTTGCACTTCAGCTCATAGAATTTGTCTTTGCCTGCTGCCATTTCAACGCTAGTACCTGTTGCGAGCAGCGTATGTGCAACTCTCAACATAGATGAGAAGGAAGTGAGATGGCTCACTCCCTGCCTCTTTCCATCTTCAGCTCTAGAAAAAAATATATTTTAAATTATTTATCTATTTATTTTACTAGCTCAACGTGGCATTTTACCTGCACTAGGCAATCTGGCAGTCCTCCATATTAAGCCCTGCCTTGCAAAATGATGTTGTTATTTAATGTAGAAATCCCAGAGTCACACAGTTGTTGATGTATTATTAACCAAAAAAAAGTTATTTCTTTAGTGTCGACCCATGTCAGATTTGTCGATATGCAGTGTGCTTCTCCTTCTCACCTTTACATTGACTTTGCTGTCCTTCACTCTTGATGTCCAATAAATCATTGTGATCCCAGTTCAACATGAAACCGTACTCACAGGATATGACTGACACCCGGACTGAAGAGGGCAAATGGAGAACAATGAAGGAACAAGGGCTTCTCCATTATGAGAATTAATCTAATCGCAGCTCAGAGCTGAAAGCAGGCTTTGTTAATGGGGCCTGTACAGTCAATTATCTTAATTGTTCCATTTACAGAACCTGCCGCATGTTTCAGGAGCAGGTGCTGGAACTTGAGGGATGAGCTCAGTCACTCTCCATAATTGTAATTGTCCATTGATTCACGTATGAACGTCAGGGTGGCCATAAGGAGGATGAGGGTAATCGCAGGTCATTTACGGTGGAGGGGTTACTGTGATGATGAGAAGCGGATTGAGGTTCAATTTAATGGTTCTGAACCAATGAGACGATATTCTGTCCAGTTAAACAACATTCTGTTCAAATTTAAGCAATCTCATTAGGCCTCAAACATTTTGTGTTGTCTTCACATTGCTGCCCTAAAGCTAAACTGTCAAAAATATCATGAGGTGTACACTTTTTTATTTTCCTGTGACTGGTGTCGAACCAGAGGAATTACATCCATAAATCACAGAGTGGAAGATAGATTATTTTCACCTGCTGCTGTGCTCTGATGCGCTGTCACTGTGCACATCAAAGCCCAATCTCCAGTAACACCCATGCCCCTGATAGCAAAAAGCCTCAGCGCAGAGGCTCGCTACGGTTGATGGAGCTTTCAGACAATCCCTGAGTGGGGTGGTCTGCAGTCCCTTCTTGTACCCACAAACACTGCACTGTGAAATACTCAGAGAGACACTGTCACACTACCACCCCAGTGAGACACCCAGTCCCCAGTCTGTCAGCTATACCAGGGATAGACTGAAGAAAGAGACCTTGAGGGAGGGGATGGAATCTCTTGTGTTTCCTCTGTCTCTCATATGTTTTCTCTTTCTCCTCTCTCTGCAAATATTTGGTAGTGGCTCTGTTTCAATTTGGAATTGCTGGAGAGTGACTAACATGGAGGCCCTGTGGAGAAGGTCAAGCACTGGCAGCCATTAAACTCACTTGTCTGAGATATCAAGTGCTCTGCTTTTTGACCATGTAGTGTTTGATGAGCTGTACCATAATATAATCACTTGTTCTCTGCACCACGGTGGCCTTTTTGAACAGTGCTTCACAATGTTAGAGGTGTTATAAAACTCCAAGATGTATAAAAGCCTGTCAAAGAGAGATGGATAGAGCACTGTTTGGTCAAAAGAGAAGATGTTGGTAAAAGGGATGGAGAGGATGAGTGGGGAGATAGAAATCTAATTTTAGACAAGCTGTGATACAAAAAAGTAAAAGCACTGGGGCTCTTGCATTATCTATAAGTCTTGTTGGTACACACTTTGATAATTTGGCTTATTTGCTTATTGTTTTTTGTGTGTGTTTATTCTTTGAATCCATCTAATTGACGTTCACTAACATTGTCCCCCTGGTTACTGTTGCTTTTCTTGTCATTTTTGTTCATTTTGTAAACTGTAAGTGTGACTTGACTGGTTCACAGAGGCAAACAACCTCAAAGCGGTAATTCTATTTTAATTAAGGCTTTTCTGTCAATTGGTATGTTTGTACATCCCATTCTTGTGAAAGTGATATCTTAAAAGACAACTTCGGTATTTTTCAACCTGGGCCCTATTTCCCCATGTGTATGTGTGCGTATGAGGTACAACTCGTTCTAAAATTGGTTCAGTATTGAGGGAGGCAGATGCAACCGGGAGCCGTGAAACAAGCTAAAATGGTAATGGGGCAAATGCGTCCCGTATAAGTTTTCGCATTAAAAGTGCTTTTTTCGCCACCGACCGATTCAGATCGCTAGTGCTATCTCTGTTGGCACAAATGTCCAATGATTTGATTGTGGTGGTCAAACGTCACATCGACTTGATTTCTGTCTCATTTTGGTAAACCCAGTATTTGAGGAAATGTCTTCAAATTTGGTACAGGGTACAAGGTTTTGGCCATAACTTAAGAATCTATACACTAATTATGACATATTTCACACAAATGTCTAATAGGATAAAATGATGAAGTCAACATCAGCCTCACTGTGAAGACATAATGTTCTGGAAAAAAAAAACATTATTCAGTGCCATACCTCAGGAACACAAGGGAGACATTTGATCAGACACTGAACTGGTGACACTAATCTTCTGTGTCCACCTTGAAACTGTGCTGATTGTGTAGAGATTCAGATTCAGAAATGTGTGAAGCATCCATGTTTAAGAATTTATAGCTCTTTGCAACAGCATCCATATTTGAAGCATTTTGTGTTGTCATGGCTACATCAAGCAGAGGATGAGAAATGAAGCCATTGTGAAGGTGCCAAAAACTGCAGTTCATTGAATGACCACTTGAGGTTGGCTCTAAAACAGCGTTAATCCCCATAGTCCCCCATGTTAAAATGTCCAACTTTACAGCAGAAATAAACATCGAGCAGCCAACAGCCTGGTACAAAAAACTGTTGGTCTCTATAGTTAATTTCAACATTAATGACAACTGTGCAGGGGGTGAATTTTTATATTACTCGCGCATTTACATTTTATTAATGTCCAAAGTCAGGCATATTTAAGGTTGTGCCTGTTTGATTGACAGGCTGTATGAGAAGTGTCAGTAGTAGTCACTGCAGTTTATGAGTCAGATCCACACCTCGCTCCTCCACAGCTCCACCCTCTCATCCAAACATGGTCACTTCTGGCTCCAAAAAACCAAGATGGCAATGACTGACATGCTAAACTCGAGGCCTCAAAATGGCAGTCCACAAACCAATGGGTGACATCACGGCCCTTATGTCTATTATTTATACAGTCTATGGGCTACATATATTTGTGGATAAGCATAGATGTAAACTGTAACTTGGTGGCAACTGTAACTGGTTGGCAGAGGCATTCAACCGCAAGTCGATAATTTTAGTTCAGTCATTTTGAAATAATCCTCAAGAGTCCTTGAGTTCAAGCAGAGGTAGACAAAATCACTTCTCAGTCTAGCAATCTGAAATAACAACTGAGGCTGACAGATTTTTTCAACTTTAGCTAACTACCTAATGATACTAACATTAGCTCCAGCTGTCCTTTCAATGTTTCAGCTGACTCATTTGAAAATGAGAACCCTGTAAAAGGTTCTTTAGTATGCACATAATGGCGATGTACATGATTTTCTGCTAAAGGACTAAGACTAAAGCTGCATGGTTCTGGCAAAAGTCAGTGATTACAATGAGGACTAACAGATGAATTGATAAATGTGATACCATCTTGGATAATGATGCTCCGGTTGTAAACTTCCCTAAATCCAATAAAGACTGTGACAGAGCTGCTAATATTGCCCTAAACTCTGATTGCATCCATGATAGGACACAGTGGATGTGCAAGTGTTAAACAGGGTTCTTATAGATTAACATGGCATCCTGCGGACTAACCTAGTCAGTTAATGATGTGTGCCTTGGAAGTTTGCTTTGCCAAGTTAACAATCGCTTAGGAACCGATTAGACTCTAAATGGTCAATTTCAGTGACAAACTATACACACTTTAAACAGTGACTGGACCTTGTGTGGTAAACATTATTTTGATCAAAAGTTTATGATGTAGTGTTGTAAGACCAAAAGTTTAGTCTGCTCTGCATGCATTAGTTGTTACAACCAAGGAGGATGTTCATTTTCAGTGACCCTTCGAACTCATCAGCAAGCTTAAGCACACAACACGCTTTGGCTGGTATTCAGTTCAATCCAATAATCATATTACCTCAGAGCAGAACTGAAGACAGTTTTATAAATAAGCAATCGCATAGTGGCAAATTTAATTCAGTGCTTCATAATTAACCTTGGGAGGAAAACTCATTTAAGTCTATTAAATCATCAAATGAGCTCAGGTAAAGCTAAACTTGATTATGCCACGAAAAAAAAATCCTGTTACAGTCTTTGAGGTGAGGAAATACCGTCATTTATGGGAACCAAAGCAGCTCTCTATTTGAGCCGTTAAATTGTGGCTCACACATCAATGCAATTAAACTAGTCAGAGGAATACTGACTTTCTGGTTGAATTCACAATGTTAATTAGCCGGTTGGGATTTTTTGAAATAAGTTATTGCTCTGCTTTATCTTGTGCTCTGGGTGAGTGATTCTCATAAAGACTAGAGCCTTTCTCTGTGCCTTCCTATCATAGACAACGTGTGGGGTGAACTTGCAAAATAATTGCAAGGAAGTGTGTAACTAATGATTTCCACAAAGCTGCAGCGCATAATGTGTTGCTGTTTAAAATGCAAATTTCTCCTTGTTTATTCAGGGAGCATATTCAAATTCCAACTTACAAACCTTGTACTATTCCCCAACTAAGATTCAGTTCAAGTTCCAGTTTCCTCTTTGCCCTGGCTTTATAGATGTCTTTAATGAGCTTTTCATATCCTCCACATATATGCTTTGATTGATTGCTGTGGCAATTTAATATTTTCTGCGTGGTTTGTGTGGATGTGGATTATCTTATTTGAAGCTTTCACATCTACTACATGCCCACATAAACTCTGAATCAACCTACTGTTTGCTGTGTTAAATATAGCTACAAATGTGCACAGTTAAAGCTTTTTTCATACACCACACTTTGTTTTATGAAGAGAGGAGCTTTCTAATAATAATCTACATTTTAAACACAAGTAAAATGCTTATAGGTGTGAAAAAAGCAGGCAGGTTTCCTTCATGAACAGCTGAGGTCACGGTGGTTGCCCCAGCATTGCCCATGACCTTTGGAGCTGCCACCAGTGGCCAGCTGTAATCTATCAACATCTAAACTTTCCCCTGTGCTCAGTCAAACACATGTGGGAGAGCGGCCACTGACATTAAAACTCAATTAGCAAGGCCACTTTCTAAATAATACATTAGCAAAGTGCATTAGCTGCACATCGTCTGGTGCCCAGAGCACAGTTCTTGCACTACATCTCAATATGTCAGGGCTGCAACTGTCTGGGAGCTAATGTGTTGGAATGGGGGGACATTGGGATGCAGATGAGCTCCAGCAATTACAGCATCCTTGTTTAACACGGAGGAGGTAGTTGCCTGGATATTCAGTGTTTTGCTTTTCTGTTAGAGGACTTGATTCCTGATGTGATCTCATCTGCTGCATGTCTCATATTAATAGGAGAAAGCACACATTACAGCCATAAAGGATAAATGTATTTCTTGAGTGTATAATCTTGTATAAACACTATCTCATGGTGCAGTGTCTCCATGCAATTAAACATTTTAGCCACGCTCCATATAGGGACGCTGATGTCAGTCAGTTCACCACTTTGGTCCCATCTCAGATATCTCAACAAATATGAATGGATTGCCATGAAATTTGGAACGGATATCCATGGTGCCCAGAGGATAAGTCCTAATGACTTAAACATTCCCCTGACCTTTCCTTTAAGCGGCGCCTACAGGTGAAATTCTTCACTTTCCCAGGGATCTCATTGAATGTATATGATATGTATTGGCACAAAATGTTGCGCAGACATAGCATGTTTCTGGATGATGTTTCTAATGACTTCGATTATCCCCTGTCTCTTCCTCTAGCACCACCATGAGGTTGACATCTTTGTTTTGAGTGAAATACTGTATCTCAACAACTATAAGATGGATTGTCATGAAAGTCGGTCCAGACGCGTATGCCTACCTCAGGATAGTTTCTAATAAAATTTGTGATTTGGTCAACACTTTGGTTCATGACCAAATTCCATGGGTGTATAATGATAACTGGGTATAGTGTTAGAGGCAGGCACTAGGGGTGGACAATATTGGATTTTTTGCCAATATCCAATATGCTGAGAGAGAAAAAAGTCTATACAACTTCATTTAATTTAACTTCATTTCATTTAACTCCATTATACCTCACCGTAGTGTGTGATGGTATATACAGCAGTCCTCGCAGAAGCTGATGTATATTGTCACAGCCTCTGTGTACTCATCCACTTTTTAGATGACCTCACAACAGGTTTACAGAGCTTTAACTTCTGCCTGTATGAGGGAATCAGGTGGACGGTGTTGTGGTCAGAGTGGCCCATCACAGTGATCCAAGATATTCTTCTCTCTGGTCGGACATTTTATAAACTGTATTTGGGGAGTTCATGGTTACCTTTTGTTAAAGTTGCCAAGGACAATAACTAAGGAGTCTGCTCCACACACAATAACCTATCTGTTCGGTGAGCGTGCGCTGTAGCCTTCCTCCTGCACGTTGGCCTGCGGTGGAATGTAAATACCGACCAGAATGAATGAAGCAAAAGCCCAATAAATCCACTGAAGGCTCGAGAAAAGTGGGATAAAAATCTGCTGGAGTTTTACCCCTGACAAAAAAAGCCTTACAGTGTCACTGGCCCAAGCGGGCCTGTGACCTGTCAGTCAACTTGCCCAACATACTTTCTGATTGGCCCTTGGCCATCGGGCCATGGCTTATGTTGGGGCCTGTTTAGCCTTCCGCTAACTTGAATGGGGATGAAACTAACAGAATGGATATAATCCTGATAGTGAAATGAGTCATTTCGCCTGGGCTGCTGCTCAAAAAATGTATCTACAGATTAACAGACGTCTCTTTCATAATGTAAGTCTATAGGAAAAAGTTTTTTGGGCTCCATTGTATCATATGACGGACCTGTAATTGTAATTTCAAATTTGGCCACTTCAAAGCCCAGCGCTGCTCCTGGGGGTTGCCACATACCTGCAAATCTAAAGACATTCCCATCAGCCTCAGCTGTACTTTGTTTATAGTACTGATTAGCAAATGTTAGCATGCTGTTAAGATGCTAAACTATGACAGTGATCATGGTTAATATTGTAACTTCTAAACATCAGCATGTTAGCATACTGACTTGAGCCTTCAGCTCAGGTCAGTGCACCGCTGTGCTTTAGTACAGCCTTACAAAGCAGCTAGCGTGACTGTAGACTCTTACATAGTGGATTATAGGAGGTTATTCTTGGACTGTCTAATACTGCACAATAGCCTCTTTTAGTTCAGTCTTTTAGTTTTCATTCAGTGACATAAATATATTAAATCATTTTTGAGTTCCTATAGTATTTTCTTCTGCCAGTGAGACCACAGCTGAAGCTAAGAGCAAAACAGTGGGAAGGAAAACGGAAACAATATTTTCCGTCCTTGAATTTATGCATAACCCTGCAGTAGCCATAATCCCCACATTACTGAATGTGCCGTGGTTTATACACCACCATATTGGTAACATTATGAAATAGAAGCTGCTCTCAGAAAATGCATCCGCTTGTGGCACAGACATAATGCCATATCCATAACTTTTGAATTTGACTGTACCAAATCCCATTCAGGAATGCTACCACCAAGCAGAGCTACACCATCTGCCACAGCACAAACATAATACAAACAAATACCATAAATAGATTACACAGGGCCTTATCCTTTATCCACACAAAAAGATGCTCTCTGTATTTATTCAGAGGAGAGAAATGTGCTAATCTGGCTTTGTTTCACTTAGAGGCCTCATTTGTCATCCCATTGCTCTGTCTTTGGGTAATGACTGGCTCAAAAGCACACCAACTGTTAAAATAGCTCATTGTGATGCACTGAGTCACTTGGGTTTTTACCCTTCTCTAACCATATTAATGCATAAATAGATAAGATGCAAGTAAAATCAATTGTCCTTTAGGAATCCCAAATAAAGGCCTTTACTCAGACCCCCTGGCTTCTGCCTTGGCGCAAAACAGTTGCAATCATGAGCTGTAAAAGATAAATACATTTGCAAGTGATTGCCGTTAAGCCGGTTCCTCGTCAACACCAACCAGGACATGAAGGTCTCTGCCAAGAACAATGAAAGCTCTGGGTTTTTGCATCCATGAAAAATATTGGAAGGCATTGTTGAGGGATAAACACTCTCAGCCAAAGTGGGTTGGATGTTTTCCTTGTGTTCCTGGCAGAGCCTTCAGTTTCTGCAGCTGTCAGTGGTGTGGTTTTACTAAGGCGCTGTGAATCCCAGGCTGACTTTTTACTGGCCGTGGTTGTTGTTGTGATGACAGTGTTGAGACTGATCTCCATCCACCCTCACTCATTAAGATCTAGTATGCGTGGTTTCCTATCGCTCTCGCACTCTCTTTATCATCCTTGTTTTAACTCCCGGTCTCCTTTTACTTTCAGATTGTGAGCTTTTGACTTTGCTGTTGTGGTGTCCACACACCACTACAAAATAATTTAGGAGTCATGTCCTGATTTTTACATCTACTGACATTATTAATGCAAATTAGCCATCTGCACCACTGCACACAGCAGTAGCTTCTACTGTTTCCACTTTATGTTACTCAGCACACTCAGCCATCTTCTTAGGACCCTGAAGTATATAAAATATCACCACTCTCCTGTCTTGTCTTGTCTTGTGTGATTTTACAACAGGATTGAGACAAATATTCAAGAAAAGGTGCTGAGTGGAAACAAGCGACACAGTAATATCATCTGTAGTGTTTCTAGTTTTTCCTGATATTGAGAAAATGGCTAAAGGCTTGTGCTTAATGTTCCATGGCCCAAAAGTAGCTTTCAGAAATGGATGCCAGGCTGGCAGCCAGCCACCAGCTTTTGGTTGCAAAGTTGAGTGTTTGTTGTATTTTAATCATTTTTAATTGCAGCGATAATGGCGCTTTGTAATTATACCACGTTTGATTTAATGACAAGGTGTACTTGGAATGGTTAAACATGCAAGACACATGAAGAGACACACAAACACAAAAACGCAACTTAACAACAACACATATCAGCTAATTCAGAAAAAAATAAAAGTGTAAGATGATAAAAGGGCCTGGTGTTTGTTAGTCAAAGGTGAGAGATGCTATTTAAATTGAGATGCATTATTCATCGACTGTCTCAGTTTGGAAGAATTATCTTGAATCCTTTTATTGGCCGAGACATTTTAGGTTATTTCAGAAAGATGTATATGTAGCTAACAAGCTACATGCCAATGATAATAAATAGAACTTGGTGACACCATCAGTAATTAATGTGGTGCTGCATCGTGACCATCGATCAAATAATTTAATGCTCACAAGGTTGTCTGACAGCAACAATACAGGTAATGACACCCGTGCAATGAAATAGACAGACACTGAAGAGTTGGAAGCGACATCAAGTTGTTCTGTTTACGGGAACTGTTGCACATGTCTCTGATGATTTATGCTTGCAACACATCGTTTTAGTTAGGCTTTTTTATCCCTGTCATCTGTGACCAGCATTTTCAGATTCAGCCTCTCAGGAGAGTGATTAAGAGCAGCTCAGTTTTTTTAGATGAGGAAAAACATCATTAATGGTGTGAATCATTGTCTATAAGTGAGAGAAAGGTTTTTGTTTTTGTTTGCTTATTTTGGACATAGTTTGTCAAGACAAAACTTTGCCAAAAGTTGAAGTTAACGTGGGTAGGACTTGGCAAAGGTCTAAGAGTTGAATGAAATGCAAATGTAGTGCACATGGTTAGACCTTTGAATTTAGACACCATTGCAACACACTGAATTAAGCAGACCACCTCATTAAACCCCATTGACTTTTCAGCCATTTCTTATCTTCAGGAGGCATAGCTGTGGCCACTGAAAACAGCTCAACCTAATGTACTTTGTGTTTGCATTTCGGAATGTTTGATGTGACTTGTGTCAGTGAAAAAGGCTAATAAAATGTGCCAGCATCTGTGTAATCATAGAATAAGTCACTTATTTATCATTTCACTAAGGAAAATCATGTTCCCCGTTGTTGTTTAGCAAATAAAAGCTGAGCTGATATGTGCAAGGTCAGAATACTGGGAGGGCTTTGGCTATCTAACATTTGGAAGAAATGAGTCAAGTGTTGGTGTGGCGTAAACAAAACTACAGCAGGGACCCTATCAGTTTTTGTTTGCACTGCCTTCACTTTGGTGAGATGTAGGTTTAGTTAATAATTCCTCTTTTTTCTTTTTCTTTTTTTTTTTTTTTCAAAAAACCTGTTTTCATGGCTGAAAGTACCAGCTGGACTGGACAGGAGGCTCCTGTACTTTGGTTTCATAAACCACTGTTTGCTTTCCTATCCAGTATAATATCTACGGCCCTATTAAATACCGTCATGTTGCTCATACCCCCCTTATCCATTTATGAGGGTGACCTATCTTACAGCATGGGGCAGAATCATAATTCATTTGGCCAAGATAACACTGCCATAGCTGTCCGAACCAAATAAATGACAGCTAGGTGTATATGGCTATGTAATATTAATGTTTAACTCACCTCTTGGAAACAGTAAATAAAGGCCCTCTGCACCTTTGCCCTTATTAACTGTCTGTCATTCACTGTAGAAGAGGGGACAGACAAATAGTGCGTGTCTGTATGTGCACTTTGTATTTCCTGGAAAAACATGTCAGTGTTTGATCATCCAAACAAACTACAGCTGTGCAAATACTTACATTGACAAATCTATATGATCTGCTTTTCTAAACACAAACACATACAAAAAAAACCTTTGACTTCACAGTATCAGAATAGAAATGGGATAGAGACACAAAAATGTCTTTGGCTTTGCTTATTATCACTACCTACAATATACAACGTCCAAAAGATGAATCTTTGTTGCCAGCTCGCAAATTTTGGTGGAAAGAACCTCACTGAATATGGGATGGACTGCCATTTAATACATTTAATACATTGTACATGAAGTATAAATAAACTTTTCAAGTTTGTTTTAAATTATATATTTCTTTGATTGAGTTTGTGATGCTTCCAAATTTTTGCTTCCTGAGTAGGAATCTCAGTTCTGGAAATTTTGCTTGCAATAGCCTGACACCCACCAACCACTAACTAACCGGTTAATTTTTAAGAAAAAAAAAAAGCATAAATGACATAAAATACATTACAACCCTTTCCTTTAAGTCTCATCTCTCTCCGTGAGGCTTAGCGATGAATTTCAAAGTGCTATTCATTTAGAGGTGGTGAAATTGTAAATGTCTTGCCTTTTATTTTCTTTTGGGTTTGCTGACAGGCAGCTGCCTACTGCCAGCGCCCAACCCCAGGTCGCTACGGGCAGCTCTGTGCTGTGCACCACCCTATCTAGCGGCGCCACTCTTTCTAAGTGGTGGGACTGCATTGCTGCGGAAACATGGTGGCCACCCTCCATTCTCCCCCCGGGTAGCCCTAGTGAGTGAGCAGTTTCCTTATGAGCCACAAAACCCCTTTTACATTGTCAACCATGTTAGCACCAGGGACCATCCTAACACTGCTAACAGTGATAACAATGCTAAAGGGGGTTTCAGCTCAAAACTCAGCGGCTTACTCCCTGGTGCGACCTAGGTGGAGAGCGGAGGGTAGCCGCCACGTTTCCAATGATGATGCTGTTGGGTCAGAACGGCATTACTAGCTGTAATTGCTGAATTAGTGGCTCCGCTAGCTAGCTCTCACCAGACCCGGGTGGGGCAATGTGCAGTTAACTGAGGAGTAGCAAAATTAACCTATAGACCAACATGCATAACTGTTAAAAGTATTGTCTGCGGTTAACTGATTAGTAATTATGTGATTAATGGATAACTGTTCACATCATTATCCTGATAGATAATTTTGACTGATGTGTTTTGGGCTTAGGAACAAGAGCGTTCATCAATAACAACATTGAGATCTAGCGTATGTTACGCCCTAATTTCATTTCAGTATAGACTATGATTTTTTTTAATTTTTTTTAATTATTTTTTGCATGTTTCTAGCTTTGTGGTGCAAATGTATGGAGCTAGCACAATGACAGTAACTGAAAAAAGTTCCACTGAAAAATAGCAAGTGAGTTGCTTTTTGCTTGGGAGACCTGGTGAACTTGTGGAAGACATAACCATATCTAGATGTGTGGTGGTGATGCCAGGCTCTGGAGGGGACTGTGGGCCCTAAAGAGTGACAAAGAGATGCAGAGATTTTATTAAAATCACACTGTCCTTGCTCCTACCCTTAAAGTCTTCCCCTTTACGAAACGGTGACAGAAAGTTAAACTGAAAAATAGATTAACGAAAAAAAAAAAAGTAAATGCAAAACCAAACCTGACACTGAAAATGGAGTGACATCAAGAAAAAATCTGAAGATTGTCAGTGAAAATCAGATCAGAATCACCATTTTCAATGCCCATGTTTTGTTTTGTTTTTTTCAGTGACTTTTTATCAGTGCCAAAACTTACTGTCACTGTTGTAGCTCCATACAAAGGAACAAGCATGACGTAAGATTGAGATTTCCTTTAACCAGGCAGTGATCTCAGTTTCACATGCCAAATCTTTGACCCCCAATAAGAAATACAATTGAAATACACTAGTCTGTTTCAAGCTGCTGGATTAGAAAGCATGTGGTTATTAGGGCCTGGGTTGACCTCAGATAGAGAAGATAAGTGTGTAGAAGAACCCGACAATAATTGCACCAAAAGCTGGCGCGGTAGAGTGTGGTGCATTTTCAGTCGCTGGATGAAAATGAGTAGAAATGAGTCATGTATGAGTGGGGCTACTCACAGGCTGCCACAAGAGCTGTCCAAGTGGCTTTTCAAAAGAGACATAATTGCTTTCCTTTTCAACTGAGCTCACAGTTACAAGAAAATAGCATACTGAGTCTTTTTTTTTTTTTTTTGTAGAGCGTGTTTTAGAGAAGCTCTTTTTAGCGAAGCCGATGTCACATTGAATATGATTAGTAGAAACCACACAATAACCCCTATTATTAGCTATTGACAATGACATGGCATTCATGTCAGTTGCTACATTTTATAATACAACATTTACAATAGAATTAAAAAAATATATATATTTATATATTTCTAAAGTGATGATGGTGATTAGCCCAGTGAAAGCTACTGAAATAACTTCCATTGTATGACAGACACTTAAAAACACATTTTCAGGTTTAGAACACAGACACTGGAGCACTTAAGAAGGATGCAGGATCTCTTTGAGGAGGAACCAGTTGGTCTTTCTAGCGCTGCAGCGTGTAAGGTGCATTGTTTCAAAGCTCTTATCGTACATCTATTAGTCAGAAAATGAAAGGAGCCATTTTCACCTTTCTACATTAGGCTGGGAGCCACATCAGTCAGACATCACAGGCTTTATGTGAGTGGACACATTTGTTTTTTTGATTGTACAAGGAGTTTTCTTCTGCATTATGGTTCTCTCATTAATGTCTCATTTCAGGAAACTATGTCTTACAACAACTTGGTTTTTAACTTCAAAGTAGACTTTGCAGAATCATGATATATATATTACGATATACCAGGGTATTTTGAAATCCTGATGGTATAATTTTCAGGACTGACAAAAATGAGGATGTATTGTATGTAATGCAGGTCATGCGCCACCACGTTGGTCTGGTGAAACAGGCAGTTGAGCTGACAAACATGGTGACTGCCAGTTAAGGGGATAACGCATAGAGGGATAACGTTATTGAACTGTAAACAGTCAGCCTGCAACAGCCGAGAGAGTCTGTGTGGGAAAACAGCATATTTTCACATCTAACTTGGTCAATAAAGGGTTTATTTTGACCAAACCAGAGTTGGTAATTGTTGGAACAGTGGACTAAATGACTAACAAGACTTACCAAGATGGTTTTGTGAGTCAAGTTTGAATGAAGTGTACTTTACAATGGCAATTAAGCTAATGTTATTTTAGTGAATTCAGAAGGTGTACAGTTGTATTTCTCTGTTTAGAGTATTCCCTTTCTTGACATTTTGTGAGTTTGTTTGTCTATTAGACTGGAATAACTAGGAGAGCTTGCAGAACGTAGTGAGGTTGACGATCAGGGGGGCTCGGGGGTAGAGCCATAGATATAGATACTGCCCAAGCCTGTTTCAAAAATCTGGCAGTCAGTTCTATCATTTACCAAAGTGATATTATGGAATACTTGGGGTTTCACCAGGGCGTAAACATGAGTGGTCAAAGCTCAGGCAGCTGATAATCAAGCTAACAGTTTTGCCAGAGTAGCTACTACTTTGTTTGGTAAACCTGAAAGTGTACATACCAAAAAAAATCCCTTCAAAATGAATTAAATATTATCCTAACTAAGGGAAATACAGTAGAGAAGGTCAAAGTTGAACCTGGATGTTGGTCAATAAATTCTGCTGGGCGCTTATAATTTAACTGCATAATAAGATAAAGTAAGTTCGGCTAACCTGGAAGTTTGTTTTCACTTTGTCTGATTGTCTGACTGCACCTGTTTATTGCCTCATCTGACCTGTTTTTAGTGATGTTGCCATGTTTTGAAATTTCAGCAATTAAAACCCAAGTTATAATAAATGTTTAGCAGGCCCCACTAGTGCTGTGTACTTATTTATATCTTTGTGATATGTTTTACTTCCCCAGTATCATTGTTTGCGCTGCATTACCTTTATTTGCTGAAACAAATTCTAACAATGAACAATGTACTCCACCCTCCCTAGCACCTCCCCTTCTCTTCTGTGCCCTTTGTCTTTGCCTGCTTTTTTCTCTTCAGTTGTCGAATCTATAAACCATTTAATATGGCCAATGACTTTCACTGTTCTGATAGGCTGTCATGTCCTGCCAAAGCTAATATTTGTCTAACGTTTTATAGGCAGTGGCAGGTTGAAAACAGTAAGGTGTTGCAGAAGCATTGTCTTAAGAAATAAAAGGACTCCGCCAACAATAAAGTGTTGACTGTCATGCTGTGTGCCAAACTAGAGGGATAATTGCCTCAGCTAATATGAGGGAGTGATACTGAACAGTCACTTTGTTGTTACTGACCAGGTTGTATTTGGCAGAGGCCTTCACAATCACCTTGAAGTTGATGCAGTGGATTTTAATAGCTAGAGCAAGTACGTGTTTAATGACAGGCCTCCAGACATTTTGCACATCTCTGCACCACTCACCACACCACATGCACCATGAATAATATGTGCATCAGTGCACTTTTTTAATAATACCTTCTTTCACTTAGATAATGATTATATCATCAGTATCACTGGCATCTCTTAGATAGTTCTCATTGACTCACATAGCTAGCAATATAAAGAACATTATTCTGCCACTTTTGAGTACAAAATATAGCTAATTTGCTGCTGTTTATAACAATATATGCAAGATTCTAAAAAATCCTGGACAATCCTGGATCGATGCTTCACCTTCAGAGAACTCTGTGTTCTTTGTTTCCCAAAACCAAATGTTATATTGATGTGCCCATGGCACAGTATCTTAGTTCTCAGAATGCGGCCAGGGAACAAATGTCGCTCAAATACCAGAGATAGCACCTCAGTCACCTGCCAAGCAGATTCAAGCTGACCTTCAGGCACAAGGTAAATTTGTTTTAACCCAGACTGTCTCTTGCCAACTCAGTGAAAGAGGGCTACATAATAAAAGGTCCACAAGAATCTCACTGTCAGGAGAGCCAGACGAAAGAGAGACTGAACTTTGTAAGAGCTCATCTGAAAAAGCCAAAATCCCTTGAGGACAAGAAATGGAAATCTGAGGTTCCTTCCAAGGACAGTGACCCTGAACACACTTCAGAAAGCAGCCAGGAATCATTACAATAAAATCACTGCATGTGTTGCTTTAGATGTCCAAATCTAAGTGACATCAAAATCTGTGAGGAGATCTGAAGGTCAGATGGCATGACGTTTGCTTTCATTGCTTACACTTCGACTGACAGTTCCCCGTCCTGCTTTCAGCTCTTAATTTCCAGCTGCTAGTTCAACTGCTGTCAGTGCTGACATATATGTTGGCAGTTCTACGACCTATGGGGCCCAAAATTGAAACTTTTAGCTCTATCTTTATCATAAAATGACCTCCATTCATGTTGATTTCTTTTGGTTGGATGACCATGAAAAAGAGTTATGCTTCAGAGGGATGAATCTTTTTTTTGGTGGCAGACTTTGTTTGCTGGATCTGGGATAGAAGGCAGAGTGTTTTGTTTGGGACTGAGCAGTAAGATAACATGTATTTTGGATTGATCACTGCAACAAAATTGTAATGGTGTCTTGTAAAAAGTATTGGGCACATATTTGTGTGCATGAAAAATAAAGAAAATCAATCAATCCAACACTCAGTTCAAACTTTTTCAGTGCTAGAACTACCTAATACTCTTACACTTGTTTAAGACATTTGCACCTGCAATTTTCAGAGTAACAAACCCTAATATATATCTTAATATACAGCCATTTCTAGTTTTGTTCACAGTCTTTCCAACTCTTAAAATAATCTTATAGTACTTGTTTTGCTCTACAGTGTTATCAAGTAGGGCTGCATGATGTGCCCCCCACCCTCTCTCAAAAAAAAAGGTAGTTTTAGCATTTCTTTTTTCACTGGAAAAAAATAAAAAATAAATAAAATGATGATGTGATTTCTGGTGGGGTCTTTACTAAACAAGCAGGTTCCCTTACTAATAGAGTATGATTTGTAGGCCTGGGCATCTCTGTAGCACCACAGTGCTTCATTTATAATGGTATGTTATTACATATTTTACCTTAGATCAAAAGATTTAGCTCCTGCAATTTAGATATTGCACTTGGCTAAATTGTGATATTGTGATTTCGATATTATTTCGATCAGTTTTTGTAGTATCAAGATAGACATAGATACATTAGCATCCAGTACACTATATCGTGTAACATAACGTATCTCTAATGATCTCTGAACTTCAAAGACACGTGTTGTACTCTAACACTGGTAAACATTTAACAGACATCAGTGTTTGTTAATTAATCAGTGTCTGTAGTGAGTATAATAAAAAACACACATCCTTACCTAAACTATAGATATTTGTCAAGCATGTCAAATCAGTTTTAATGTTCAATTTCAGTAAATCTGTAGAAAAAAATATCGACATTCTGTTAAACTCTCATGAATACTGTGTCTCTCACCAGGAGATGGCAGTACTAACCATGAAAGATACTCACTTTGGATTGCCAGTGTTGTGTACCTGTCCTGCCCCACCCCCTCTGCTGTTGCTCTTACATCTATATTAAAAACACACAGTGACGTCTTTCTTTGACCTGTCTTTATATCAGCTGCATTTTTCAGTCATTCTCTCTTTATCAATCTCAGCTTTCAGTATATGGTTTGTGGAGGATATTGAAAAAAGGGCAGGTTTCTTTGTTTTAGAGCATGTAGGCTGCAGTTGCACACTGGGTTGGCTTTACACCTAAGCACTAGACACTGATTAACCTGTTTGTAAGATTTTATGACCTGCTCTAGTGAGTATGATGACAGACCTATGGACAGTGAACCCCTGCCTGCTGGCTATCAAAGACTGTAAACACTTAACCTGAGCTAACACAGACCCAGGCTAATGTTTCACAAAGTCAAAGGAATTCCTCTTCAGGTCAGATCAGGTTGTTCCACAAAACCTCACTTATCACTCAGAAGGAGAGCTCAACTAGATCATTGGTCCGGTGTGATTTTATTTTAAATGTAGAACTTGCAGTCGTCTTTACATCAGTGGAGTAGCTCTGTGAGTGACACCTGAAACATGTAAATCTGTTTATTCTTTGTTTGTTTTTTGTCTTACTCATGACGAACAAGACACAAAGCAGACGTTAGATGCCATATCGACACATAACGTCAGTCAATCCACACACCTCCACATAAACAAAAGACCAGAACAAAGAAAAACCAACAACATAAAAACCACTGACTCACTAAATGTTTAACTAGTGTGAAAAGATGACATCAGTCCACACCCTCAGTCTTCCCCTTTCAATGCGTGCCGCAACCTGAGGGGCACTGGCCTTATTGCCCAGACAGTGCTCCCTCACTGTTGTTCTAATGCTAGTCAAACATTATTTTGAATGGCCAAACTCAATAGTGGCAGTGTTCGGGCCTGGCAGTGTAAATATTAGCAGAGCACACAGAGAAGCAGGAGTTGCTATGTGTGTATCTGTGTGCTAAGTGTCATCTCTCTGTCAGCTATGTCTACACAGCACACAGCAGCAACAATAAAGTTGGTGGAGACAAAAAGAAAAGGGAGGAAAAAACAAAGAGAAAGGAATTCGGGCTCATTCTGGCCTGAGGCGCTTCCTTGTTTGACAAAGAAAGACATACCATTTTTCTATTAGTAACTGGGTTTTTTTCTGCCACAGTCACTGTTGGTCACACATTCTTGCCATTATCTTTGCTAAGTCTATTTAGACTTACACTTATTGTGACAGATCAACGTAGCTGTTGAGCTTTGTTGAGAAAGGTCAGTGTATTCTGCCAACAGCCTGTTTCTAGAAGTCACCAAGTAGCCTACATAAACAAGAGCAGGGCTGCCGCTTTGTAACCAAGACCTCTCACTGAAGCTTCCACACATCTGTGAAAGATTTTTGTGTAAGGAGTTCACTGACCATCAGTTCGTCGGCAAAGTTAAGGACTCTGATCACTGATTACGCACATGTTCTCTGGTAATTTGCCATGACAAATGTTAAAATGGCTTTGTTTACTCATCCCTGAGGAGAAGTTTGTTTAGTGGCAGTCAAACAGGTGTTAGAGGAAATGGTGTACCATGAATCATGACTCTCAGTATTCACTGTCATTGCCCCTCCATGAAAATGCTGCTTTAGAAGTGTGAATGCAGATTTGATGATTGATTAAAGGTACTGTATACACCATTCACAGTCTAGGCTAGGATTGCCTCCACATGGCTCTCACCTCTGACATAACAAGCAAACATGGAGGTGGCTGAGTGGAAATGGCAGCAGCCAGCAGTGCTAGCCATACTAGCTGTGCTAACAGTGGCAACAGTAGCCCTTTCTCTTCTTCCTAATGAAGGCAGGAATATTGGGCTGAGGTAGTTACAGAGTTGAATCAACATCTGCGTAAAAGGGACAGCATGCAGGACGGGATCATGGACAGGATGGGAACATGGCGTTTTAACAATGTTTTATGTGTCTTATCCACAACCATTAGATTTTAAAAGCAGCTAGCATAAGTTAGCAGCCAACTCAAAGAATAACTGCACCAAAAAATGTCCGCAAATTAGAGAAACAATGAGCTCTGTGAGCTCCTGGTCCTCTGAGCAGAGGAAGAGATCAGCCTCCATATAACAGGGTCAGTAAATGATTTATTGCCACGTTCTGCCATTGTTATTGTTTAGAAAGTGCCGATCGACGCATGTTATATGTTACACTAGAGGTTGACGCTGTTGTGTTACATGTCATGCTCACCATGTTTCTTTTGCTTCTGGAACGCCAGCATGCTGTCTAAAATCACACACTTGGGAGGCATTAAGCCAGTGTTGTTTCATTCTGTCTAAAACAAAGCAAAGCTGTCGTAATGAAGTGGTAGAATTGTGGGATCTCGGTTTAAAAAGGCTATTGTTAATCTGGGGGGCAACTGCAGGGTGGGCATTACTCTTCCACAGCGACATCGCCACTTTGGGTGGGGATAGCTTTTTCACCGGTAACTGCCATATGAGCGCAGTGCAGACCAGCGGCGGTTAACAAGCCGTAGGACATGGAAGGAGAGACTCACATACATGCGTGTTGGGGCGTGCCTTCATTCACTGCTCAGGGCACCGTTACACTGCTATATCTTTACATAGCCAATAATGGTTTGCTGCTATATTGATGTTTAAAATCCCATATGTATAAAACAGTTAATTACCTTTTATAGTGTAATTGTAACTTAGCTTGAGACTGCTTATGATTTTAAAAAAGCATCCAGAAACCTTGCACACTGTTAATTACTCGTACTTACTTTATTTAGTTACAGTGTCTTAGTCTGTAGAACAGAGGTAGCGGGTCCATATGGCTTGGTTTTACCAGGGTCTTATGAAATCTTGACGGTATGATTTTCAATCATAGCACGTGCCACCAGAGGTCAGTCTCTGGTCTGTACTGATGGAACAGGCAGCTGAGCTAAAAGACACTGCAACACCGAGTGGTATTAAGTGTGTGTTAAGTACGTAGTCCAAAGATGCGTTTGAGGTAGCTTTGAAACAGTGTGCACTTTAAAACGTCCTGTTAATTATCTAGATAGCAATGCTTTACAAAACTAATTTGATGGATCCCTGCTATAAACATTTAGTTATGTTAACAGGATGAATATGTTTCAATAGCAGATATTAGTCAAATGAACACCTCATCACGTTTTATTTATCAGTTACCTTACAATGATATACCACACCACGTATACACCTCATATTAAAGGAGGAATCACGACGTAGGAGAACTCTGCCGTTGACTGCGAGCTGGAAGAAGTAGGAAGAGCAGCTGTGAAAATGTTTGCAGTTTTATCTCTGGAGAAATGGGCGGGAAGTACAAGCGTCTTCAGCTGGTTGAGATGCATTCTCTTGAAATACTGTTTGTTCTGGGCACAGACACAAAACACCAATGTAAGTGATGGGCTAGGCAAGCAAATAAACAAACAGGCTAATATTGACTTTAGTTTTGTGTTTGTTTATATGTGCCATATGTGCCTGCTGTTCATGCCAAACAAGCTTTATCTCACTTTTCTGGTTTTCTTTTTTTTTCTCCAATCAGGGGTTTTCAATTTTATAACCAGAGCCTAAATTGTGCCATCAGTAAATAATGCTAATACTGGTTATTTGATAAGTGTCTGGTCATTTCTGAGGAGGAGTTAATGTTGTGTTCATATTTATATACAGGCACCAGGTAATCAGCTTGTTGAGCTGCAGTCTGAGGAGTTTAACAACCAGATAATGCTTATTAGGCTAGTCACTGTGTCAAAACTTACCCAGTGTAGGTATTTTACATTCATTCTGCCCTCAGGGTGTTGCAGAAATGCTTACCTGGTCTTGCTCTTTGCCATGGGGCCTCACCTGTCAATTTCTGTAGCTTCAATTCTAGCCCCAGGCTTCCCACTTTAAACCTGTGCTGACACGCTGCATTTCTCATACATTAAGCAGTTCCAGTAGGTCAGTTTCAAGAAACTTTAACATTGGAGGACAGTACCAGTATCCTCTCGTCTGTCTGCCTCCCTTCCTTTGTGCGTGTGAGCCTGGGTGTTCATCCGTCACTCTGTGTTGTATGTGCATGTGTATGTGGTCTGCATCTCCAAAGAGAGAATGCCAGACATTGAGGCATGGCCTTGGGCTCATTCTCATGCAGGCCCATGGTGTGGAGCTGAGGCTAGAAGATAATTGCTTCTCTGAGGAGTGGATGGCCTGGGAGCTTTCTTCATCTACTGGTGCCAGCCACCAAGCTGTCCATCATATGGGCCTGATGACTGACACTCTCTGAGGAGAAACAAAGGCTATTAGCAGTGTATGTGCACAGCTGCTGCACAAGCATACAGAATTAACTTAAACATAACTTGCTTGCATACAAAGTGAGACACAGGCACATACGCTGTCAACACTATCCTTGTGTTTTTCTTCACTTCCCTTCCCATTATCATCCTCCCTCCCCTCCTCCTCTTCCTGTGCTTTCTAATCTCACTTCACACCTGCTGTCTCTGACATACATGTTTCCCCTGAGAGCAGAGAGTGAAGCTTGAGTGAAGGGCTAAGGCTTGGTGTGGGAGGTGGAGAGGGGGAGACAGATTGAGCCTATTTTATACCAGACCTCCCTGTGGCTCTAGATTGGGCTTCAAAGATGGGGCGTATCCACCCACAGGGCAACACTGGTGCGGGATAAAGCCAAAAGGGGGGGGGTGATAATCAGAATGGACATCACAGTGCTGTGAATTTTCCACAATCCCTAAATGTATATAGACGAATCCCAGAAGAATGGCATTAGGATGCAGTTGGATGCATAGTTGGTTCAGCTGTGAATTTTTTTAGAACATGCTTCTCATTTGGGATTTCACTCAATCAAAAGTAGTTATTACTGTCTCCATGTGTTAACCTGAGATCATTGCATCAGCAGTTGTGAAATAGTTGTGTATTCAAATGACATATTCAACTAAGATTAGACGAGTGAGGTGTCAAAGCCTCCAGCAGAGTCCTCCTACTCCTGGTTGATTGGCATGAATTCGACACTGGTGTGTATTTCAGGTCCCTCCACGGGGTGTGGAGCTCTAATGAGGGGGAAATTTGTGCTTGCTAAGCATGGCCAGATTTATGAGCCAGCAAGGCTCTCCAGCCTTGCACTGACAACGGATATAAATATAAGGACTCTTCAGGGGGACTGTATCACATGGGGAATTGGGACCCTCCCAACATGGTTGTATGTGGGGGGCGGTTTCACAGAGAGTGAGCACAAATGATGCATTTTACAAATCGTGGTTGGTTCATTTCGATATTCTTTTACTGTTGGTTTATGTAGACTACACTTTGGCATGACAACTCTTATTGTCAGTGTGCTCTACTCAACAATAATGACCATGCTCTGAAGAAATAGTACTTTAAGTAGCATGTCTGCCTGGTATTCAATACACTTATTAAGGTTGTTATCTGTGCCAGTATAGATCCAGTACATTGGATCATGCAGAACCACTTGCAAAAGGACTGTAATTTAGAGCATTGTTAATTTCAAGGAAATAAAACAGAATGGTTACTAAACCAACTGGTACCAATAGACAGTTTATTTATTAGATCGCTAGATATTGTTGTGCAGAGATGTAACATATCTGCTTAGGTTGAGGTCTTGCAGAAGACTTGAGAATAAGTGGGTTATAAACAGAGCTTGCAAATGATCTGTGTATCTAGTCAAACTTGAACCTCCTTGAGCCCATTAGAGATTCATTTTTCCTAGTTGTTCTTAGGACACAGTTCTGCCCAGTATCCTTCCTTTGATTGAAATGACTTGTTTTGAATTTAGATTTTCTTTACTTCTTGTTAAATTAGATGTAAAAGCTGGATAAACTGTACAGAATTTTGTTTGTGGTGCACAACGTACTAAAAATCACATTGGTTGAATCAGCAGCAGCATCCTTCAGAGACAGTGTTGCAGTTACTGTGGGTCATCCACAGACATCACAGTGGATGACTGTTACTGAAATTACGATGCTGTGTTCTGAGAAACTATAATCCAATCTAAAAAAGAAAAAAGCACATAAAGTGGTGTGAGCTACGATTAGGCTGTGATTCCTCTTTAGAGACTTCACGGTAATGGTCCTCGTCCCACATGACTTCCATGAAATCGCTAAGTATTTACATTCTCATGAGAAATAAAGTGTGCTAATGGAAATTCCATTGCTCCTTATGCTAGATACATAAATAGCTAACTAATCACACTTTGGGTGTAGTGTTTCTGTCCTTTTTTTTGTGGAGAGCAGGGTGGGTTTTGTACCGGTTAAGCATCGTAGATGTTATTAGTGGTTTTAACAGGAAAAGGGTGATTACGTGTGCCTGTATATATTTTTTCTTGCATGGTTTTAGTGCTCCCTTTCTTTGGCTTTCAATGAACTTATTCTTTCCTGAAGTGGTGTTTTGCATGTACAGTGTTGCTCTCTCTGGGAGGCCACTCTTATCCTTTTGTTTTCTTTGGATGGTGAGTCTGAAATTTAAGGTGCAACGGCATAGGACCATATTTCCTTTGCAAATTAGGATACGTCATGAAAATGTCAGTATTTTTACTTGATTAAGTGTACGGCTTTCCTTTTCAGCTGTTCTGACATACTCTTGACATGGCCCTGTTTTGATATACTTTAACCCAGCCATTTAAAAACCATTTTGTTTTCCAACCGCTATGAATTTGCAGTTTTGTCTGGATTTAAACCAGCGCTGACCTTTTCTGAACCTCTTGCCTCACTGTTCTTCAGGTGGCAATGAAAACAAGGTGTGGTGGAAAGTCATCCTGGATGTTTAAAAACACTGTCAAAATCTGACATTTTCACTGCTCTTGCAGCTTTAGGAGGGAATTGAGGCATTATGGGGAGCAGTGGGGTTAAAGCTCTCATTGTTACGTTACGTGATCATCAATCATGCACAAATTTGAAGCGGAAGGTAGCAAAATAGTTTCCCTCAGGTTCTAATAGCTTTTTGTCCCGAGGCATTTTTAGCCAAATTGTAACTGTCTTTAAATGTTTCCATGTTCTCTTAAATTCATTTGGTTGTTGGTTTGTTTGGATTTTGTGTGCCTCTCACCCACTGAGGCTGCTGTGATTCATTTTGAATACACAGTCAATAATACAATACGTATATATATATATATTTCCATACATTCAGCAGAATGATTCAAATCAGCCTTGAGGAGATGTTCAGTAATGAGGGCTGCTATAATGTAATGCAACAATTCCCATGTTATTCTACAAATATTGCAATTTTGAGTCTATTTGCACAAAAGAAGCTTAATAGCTTTATGGTGTATATTGTATTGGAGAGGAGGGTGGTATTAACATCCTGTTTAGAATAAAACTTGTTGACAGGAAAGCACTAAAATGAGTAAACTAATGCTTTTAACAGGCACTTTTTATTAACATGTCATTTTAATGGTGAGATGACCTGTGTTAAAATGGAAATAGACAAATTTTTGCATGAACTTATTATTAAGTAAATGTTGATTGCACAATGTAATGGCTATAAAATAATGACACCATTGGCATTCAGATTGGTTTCCTGTCAGCTTTGCCTTCACTATGTAATTCTGTCTGCCACTGGTTATGATCTCCTGAGTAGCGATACAGGTGCCAGCACTGGTACCTATAATGTGGTACCAGTACCCAATGGCTACTTTACTTTTCTGTGTAATAGCAAAAATGTATGTTTTGATCAATCAGCAAGGGTGACATGGAACTAATTTTCTGTCTCTGTTTTTTCAGTCTGCTTGTGTGTGTCTATGTGTGTCTGCTCGTCTAGCTTGGCTAGTTCGAATATAACGTAGAAAATGAAATAGAACAGACGGTGAAACTCTTGCAGCAGCTCGGCGCTATTGTGATAGTTTCTGCTCGCAGGCAGGCCGACAAAATAGTTGTGGAGCTCCGTGGCCGTGGAGCTGGCTTCACGGACACTGGCTTCAGGGTGCTTCCACCTCCTGTCTTCGGAGCTCCGTGAAAGCCTCCATTTATAGCACAAAGGAAATGTGTCAGCCATTGGGTAACCAAAACAGGAGGAGGATACCACTTTCCTTTTCCCTGGTAGATATCAGTAGGTATTCCAACTCACCAAAGAGTATCAATGTCAATTCTTTGCAGTTACCATTACGACTCAGTATCATTTGATAATTTTTTTTTGACACTGATTCCAATACTGATACCTTTAGTTTTATTCATATAACACACTTCAAAACTCAGTAGACAGACTATGTTTCTGCAAATGAGTATTGCTTGTTTCTCTGCTCTGTGTGAAATTACTTACGTGAACATTCTGTCTTCTTGAAATGACAGTTCAGTATGTAAACTGTCTGTCATTGAGATGACAAGATGTATTATTTAATTGCAAAACCAAATTGTAGTCAACATCAAAAGAAAATACAGTGCATCAAAACATCAGTTTGGACTAAGTTAACAGTTTATGAACTATTCTTTACTAACAATGTGTAGTTTGAGTTAATGTTATTTGTGTGTGCTGAAGTGAGTTTCCAGGCGGCACTTGTTCACAGACACATTGATGCTACACCATCACAGCTCCTCTCTGCATGCTGTAGTCTGTCAGTCAGTGCTACATCACGTTTGTTGGGCTTTTTAGTTGTAGGTCTATCCAATTTCATCCAGAGGCATTGTGATCTACAGCCATTGATAGCACCCCTTGGAATCAGAAAAGGAACTGAGAAGGTTCCAGACCAACCCGCATTTGGTCTGGCAATGTCGAAGTACTTAAAAGCAGACACTCAAGTCAATCTAAGCAGGAAACCTGAACAACAGAACAGCCCTTGTATTTTTATTCTGCCTTCTTCAGCCAGGACAGAGCCATTAAGGAGCACTCTGGCTGTCAGCTGGATGAAGTTTTCTTGCCTGCATTTCTCTGACAGGCGAAGATTTGTTCTCTTGCTGAGAGAATTGGTTTGAGTCTTATAGTTCTATTGTCCCCAAGATGACAGTTCTCCTAACAGCTCTGCTTTAGCCCACACCTTGAACACCCACTGTCATCAAAACCACAGCACTGTCGGCAGAGTGCAGCTGGATGTGAGTGAGCTGTGCACAGTACTGCCTATCCTAAAACTACCTTATGCACAACACTCCTTTAGTTTCAGAGATTTTGCTGTTAAAATTGCACAAGCAGTAAAAGTAAAGCACACATTGTGACCAGTGGTCCCTACATTATTGATGCATTGGCTTGTAAGAAAGGTGTAAGACTATTTACTCCATGCGCTGTACTTTGGTCTCATTAAATCTAACAATTCATACTATTCTATGAGTTTAATACTGTATTTTGCAGGTGGTACACCACACTTAACCATCCATTTTCCAGCTCTGTATAACTACTATGAATTCAATACCATATGCACAGGGGAATCCAAAGAGAGTTTTACATGAATTAGCATTTGTTAGTTTAGCTCATCATCATTAGACATCTAGGAGGGAGTGGAAGAGTCTTCTGGTTGCCATTCAGCACCATGGGAGCTTTGAGGACTGAGTGGAATATGGGGAGATAGCAGGCATTCAGATATCTGTGGATTGTAGGAAATCCCTCTTATAAAACCAGTGCCTGTTTGGGGGAGAGAGCGGACAGGGAGTGGAAAAAATTGATTTGTCACTGTAAAATTATCCCTTCCTCGGGTGAAGCAGTGCATTTTGCTGTTAGTGGGGGGCATGCCAGGTTAATGTGGGGACCAAAGTGCATTAATTTAACAGTGTGAAAACATCAGTGAAGGAATGCTGAATTGAGTCAGAGGGAATATGCTTTAGTCGAGTAGGTAGTATGTATGTACAGCGTTTGTAGTTGTGCACTTATGTCTTTGTGAAATGTGATTTGTATCCAGTGCTTGGGAAAACTTTGCTGTTTATTCTTGCATCATGTTAGCTAAAATGTTGGTGATGTTGTTATACAAACAAACATGCATGTAAACATACTGAAGTCAGCAAAATGATTGAGATCATGTCCATGTATTGTACCACAAGTCAAAAACATAATTATTATGACAGGTCTAACAGCAGGCAGTTTTTTCAGTAAAGAAAAGCCTCATAAAGTCTCTGTGTGCTTTTTGCTCAGCATCAAATGGCAGCAACTAACTTGTGTACTTAGCTAATTTGCCCCAGGATCTGCTGGAGACCAAAAAAGAGAATATTCGACTTCATTAGATGGCAAAAACACATCTTCAGATAAATACTAATGCTGCTCTGTGTCAGCTGGACGTACAACTGATGCCAACCTTCACTAAAGGTTGTGCTGCCCCCAAGTAGCAAGAAATAAAGTCATTTTTTATTGTAAGTGTCTTTGCGCTGCTTCTGAATATAAAGCTAAAGCATGAGTAAATGTTGAGCAACTTGATAAGCCAATGGTATGTTATTGTTTCTTAAGTTTTCTTAAGTTGGTAGTGGTGTCTCTCTGCCTTCTAAATGTAGCTCAATGGATGCAGTCTATATGAGTTAGTCTGTATGTTTATTAAAGAAACGGAGAATGGCTCATGGAATTCTTAATACTGGTTAAAAACACACAAACAAAGCCACTCCAACCACAGACACCTGTGATAAAGGAAAGCCTAAAAGTTAGACATCCATTACTGTGGTGGTGAAGCGGTGGTTTGACAAGTCCAGGCAGCAGCACTTGTTACCTGCAGATACCATTTTCCTGCAGGTGTAAGCGAGAGAGAGAGACAAAGGCAGAGGCAATAAAGCCAGGTAGCGTTAGTTCGGTGAAATGTGCCGGCTCTTGCCTAGCTAATTATGTAGTTTAGCTACTGCAGCTCTATGTTCAGTCCTGTCATGTCAGAACCGCTGTAACCACAGGTTACACAAAGCAGGGAAGGCCCCTCTTCTTGCTGTCACAACCCACCTCTTCCTGCCCTCTTGATCTCCTCTCCACCGCCCAGGAGGAACAAACTACAGGGGGGGCTTTTCATTTTTGGGTACTTATGTTGTCTGAGCTGTGCAACAACAGCACACTTCGTATTTACACAGAGTGGAGACTTTGTAGCATTGTGAATATGACGTATTGCAGCAATAGCAAAATCAAACAAAAAGAAACTTTTGAACAACACATTTTAAAAGAGTGTCTGATAATTAGCGAACCCTTTATTAAGTAATTTGCACTGGCCTCATTTAAATTTGTTTAAACTTCAGTTTTGTGTTTTCATTTTGCATTTGTCACTTCAGAGTTGCAGTGCATCACCTGTGAGAATAAGTAAATGCAGTGTGTCAGTGTGGTTAAGATACTCTTATAGTAGGTCTATTGATCATAGGATGTGATTGCAGAACCAGGAAAGTAAACCAAAAAGTAAATTTATCAAGTTTTTTGAAATGTAAGTGATAAGTCGCCTTTAAATTGTAAGTAAATGATCCACTGTAGTGCTGAATGTGTTGTTCAGTCTCCATCTGTTGTTGTGTAGTGTAGGACTCATAAAGATGACCTAAGAGAGCTTTAAAAAGTTAGTTTGATCATTTGATAGTTATGCTTCAAGCTAAGCTAAAGTAAGTCAGATTTTAAACTCATAATATTTTTATTTAACACAACTTAAAGTCAGGTTCTGAAATGCCTCTTGTTGTGGTTACATTTTAGGTAATATTACACAACATTACTTCTGTTTTGAAGTAGTCATGGAGATTACCCTGATGAAAGACATATTTTGTAATCCTTTAACAAACTGGTCACCTCCCATTTTGGTGTGAATTCTTCCCACCTGTCCTGTCTTCACCAACCAGATAAAACTGCCTTCAGGTACTCAAGCCCAGACTTGCTTCCAGGGTTGGGTATTGACATTCAGCTGGATAAAAACCCAAGACATTTTAATCCATATTTGTAAAGTTAGCACAAGTCATACGTAACTGCCAAACCTAGAATTTAATCAGTAGAAATTGCCTTTCATTACCAGGCCGACAAAACAAGTATGACTCAAGGCTAAATTAATCTCAAAGGACGACAGAGTTCGAACAAACATTTATGGTTTTTTTTTTAACAAACTGCCTAAACAACCTCAGTATTTGTGCTGAAAAAGTATTCATTCAAGTGATTCACCACCCTTTTCCCTTGGAGTAATGACTAATGAGATCTTAGTTTTCTGAAACTCCATCACACCTGGTGTTAACATGCATCCTTGATGATCATATGGTGTCTAAATAGAGCATAAACGCATCAGAATTGGGTGCAAATAGTCCCATGATACACAGTGTACTACACTGACTCTCTTTATGGACAAATATTTTACAAGGATTAGTTTAGGAGAAAAAGTAATATTTTAAAAGTGTTGTTTGTCTTTGTAACTGGCAGCAGTTCAGTTGTCTTCAAGAAGGTCTCTGTCTGGTTGTTTTGGAGCGCACCTGAGTGTGATTACTGTGTTCACACCTGCCCAATTGAACCGCACTTAGGGGGCAAATGAACTTGAGTTAGATTGAAACGAACCAAACAGGGCAGGTGTGAAAACACCCTTACTCAATGCAGGTTAATGTTAGCTGCTAACAGCTAACATTAACCTGGCATGCCCCCCAGCACTGCTTTTTAGCCTGCACAAAACTGATGTGACAAAACAGAAAAACATCGGTCACTACCATCATTGAATGTAATCTTATTTGCAGTTAGGCTGATGGCAGTCAACAAGTTGAGTATCAGCTGATGTAAATGTTTGATCAATAAATCAGTGCTTCCCTAATCCCTAAGAAAATAAAAATGTTGCACCAAATGTAATATTTGTTTCCAAACAGCGTGCCCCCAGTCTCCCAGTGACATCACTGGGTTACTCTTTCCAGTTAGCTAGCTTTCCCAAAGGAGCATTACTCTATGAGCATTGCTCACATCTGACAGACACACAATCGTCATTCCTCTACTTTCCCCCATCCTGAACCAGCAACAAACAAAAATGGTAGAGACATCTGGAATGTGTCTCATTGTTGTCAAATGAATAAATGAGTGGTTGCCCTTGTGTAACCGCCTCACGCACACAGATAATCATCAGTAGTCTTTCCCTTCCTCTCATGTTTTGTTTTCTATGATTAAACAAGGTTTGTTTTGCCACTTGTAGGCGGATGATGCAAAAATAGTGGCTGCCTTTATCAGATGGCTGATTACTTGACCCTGAAAGAAGCAGAGCACACACTTTTTCACACGATCGTCACGGCAGGTAAAAATGCACGCATGAATATGCTCTGTTGATGGTGTTAACACATATGCTGGATAACTTTGTCCTTCTGTCTGGATGGTTGGATCACCGAGAGGCATTGTATTCAGCAAGAAATGTCCATCTTAACAAGCCATCAGTGTTGTCGGCATTTAGCAGATGTTCTTTTCTAAAGTGTCTCGCAGCTGAGCGAGTCTATTCAAGGACTTTGATGCATGTGGCTGCTGCTGGTCTATCTACTTGTGTTATTTGTCGTAAAGCCAGATACATAACAGTCTTGGAATATAGTTGTGTTGTATTATCAAATTTACCCTAAAAATGTATTTATAAGTGAGATGGATCATCTGTCAGGGGCAGAACAGCTGAATTTTATTGTTTTTCTGGGGTTATAAGTCTCTTGTAGTTTTTAAGATTTCTGATGTTACACAGTACTGTCCTCACTAGAAAAACAGCATTCATTGTTTTTTTTTTGAAAAATATGTAATACAGCTCATGTTTATGTTTACCTCACAAGGACGTTGTTTGGACGTTTGGCTGTTCAGCACTTGAGTGATGAGTGTTGCTTAAAAGAAATGACGACAAAATGGTTGGCAGACATCTGAAAATACTGGAAGTGCATCTTCCCGTCCATGTCCCGTATTTGTTGGATCAAAACATGTTTATTTTGTGGCTTCCTTGATTGGTTAAATGAATACACTGACCGCCTCCTTTTCTTCTGCTCTCTTTGTCTTCTCAGAGAAAGTAACTTTAAAATCTCTACCTTTTTAATTAACTCTTGTAGCACAAATATAGATAAAAAATAAGATCTGTTAAAAGTATATATATAAGGTGCCAAGGTGATATAATGAACCTAAACAATCTAGCTGGACGATAACTTCTGGTTGCCATGGAGATGACTGAAACCTTTCCTCAAAGCTTGAATTAAAAACATTCGGTGGCTCTTTAATTACTGTCGAGTGACACTTACTAAAAGTGTCAAGCGCCTTAGTATACAGTACATCAGGCTCCTGCCCCAAATTAAGGGGGAAGTAGTATGACACTTATTGGTGCCACAAAATCTTGTGACGGCTTTTCATTTCCAGTTTCTTACTGAGAGTCAGTGTTGTTTTATTTTTACCATGTTCGCAAGTTTTACTTTTTTAAACCCAAAAATTGTTTATTTGTACTAGTGTAAACACAGAAGGTTTTGTAACTAAACTTAAAGGGAAGATTTTCAACTTGGACCCCATATGTTTTTGTGTGTTGTTTTGGAAACTGCTGCAGCCACAGCAGTGAAACAAGGTACATATTATCCATACGGACAATTGTGCACCATCAGTTTACATCCACTAAAGGTGCTTGTTTTTGCCACTGAGAGGCTCAGATTGTTACAATAAGTTTTTAACAACATAACGGAAAAGACCCAACAGAGAAAGGAAACATTTTTTCTTACCTTTCGCTGATCTGGTCTTTTTTTTAGTGTGTGTAACCAAGTCATGCTCAAGAAGAAGTTTCATTTTGAAATCTCACGAGAGGGGATTGTTGCAGGAAAACAATGGCGGAAACATTAGTGAGAGTTGGAGAGAGGGATGCCAGGAAGAGTGTGTTGTGTACGAGTACAGAAAGAGTAGCGTACTGTTATTTTAGTGTAGTGTGATTTTAGAATGAGACTTGGTTACACACAATGACAAACAGACCAGTGTAAGTTAAGAAAAAACATTTCATTTATCTGAAGGGTCTTTCCGAAATGATTTCAGTCAATAACAATTTGAGTGTATCAGTTTAAAAAGAAGCACTTTTAATGGACGAACATTGACGGTGCACAGTTTCCTCTAGGGGGTTACATTGCAGCCTGTTTTGCTACAGTTGCTGCAGCTGTGTCTCTAAATACTAAACCAAAATTGTCATCTCCATTCATCACAGAGACACAAAAAAAATGAAAAAATGTTGACAATAATTTAGTTACATTTATGCTTCTGTGGCAAATATAGCATTATAACATGATAGGAGCTTCAGTATCAAAACACACAGCTCATTACATCTTTACTGTATTTGTCTGTGTGAGACTCAGCCACACACTGTGCTGTTTCTGCATGCTTGAGAGCATGCTACCTGCACAGACATGTTTGTGTGCACTTTCCCTAACCCTTCATAGATATGAGCACCTTTATTGATGTTTTGAGGGCATGCACTAATGTGGGCGCACTCAGACAACATCCTGAAACTCTTTCAGAGATCGTGCATTCGGGGAAACAAAGAACAGAGGCCACAATGGAATTTTAAAACAGGGAGATGCGGTGAACAAGCAAGTCATTTATTATGAAATGGTAAAGAATGGGAAATATCTTATCCTGAAAAAGTATAAACCCTATATATTGCTCCTATACCACATAATGCATTATTTCTGTTGAACAGCTTGGTTGGTATCAAGATCAAAATGCCATGAAAATGAGAAACAAAAAAACAAATCCCTGTAAGCCTCATGTTGAAACAGTTATTCAAACAGCAACAAAAAGCAGCAATAGCTGCTCAACCTGTCTGATCTGGAGTAAATGAAGACGTCTTGCTGTTGACTAGTGTCACATGGGTTATTTAAAGTTCAGAGGTATCGTATCTCCACTGCCTTCAAAACCATCAGTGAAAATAACCCAGAGACAGAGACAATGACTACCTGCCAAACATGAGGAACAAAGTGTATACTACCCCCTCTATCTTTGTTGTAATGTTACATCACTACTGTAGGCATGCATTTACACATGCAGTCTACACACTACATTTACAGTGATGAACTTACATTTTTTTATGTTGTTGGGTGATAATGTCTACAGATACTATCGCTGTATTTTTACGCTATATTTTGAAGTATCCTCAAAACTATTGTAGACTACTAAAATGCTAAACTACTGTTACAATGAGGTTAAATACAGTTAAGTTATAATAAAAAAAAAAATACCATTAATCGTGAGGATTTATTCAGTGTGAGTGGGAGACAAATTCACAGCTTTCCAGTTCTTATATTGATAAATTTGTAACTTGCACTGGTGCTCCATGATCGGAAAATGTGACTGAATTGTCGCAGTCTGGAGCCCCACCGATATAAAAACACACACCTGCTCATACTATTCCCAAGGTGAGAGTGGTCTGGATGGTATGTTTTTGTGTCTCTTTTGTTGCTGTGAGAGCTATAAGATAAGAGCGAGAGAATGGAAGCAGGTCACATGCCGGTAGCATAAAAAAATTACATGACAATTTAGTATTGATGTTCATGATATAGGCCTAATTATTATAGACATCCCAAATGGAACAAACTGATACAATTATTGTAATCGATGTACCACCCACCCCTAGTTACAGTGGTTAAATAACAATAGAAATTAAATCAGAATTTATTAAAATTAAAAATTCAATTAAGTTACATGGTCACATTAGAGGAGTGCAGGAGTAGAGGACTTAAGCATACAGTATCCAGGGAGCCATTTCTTTCATTTCTTGCTTTCTCCTCCGAAAATCAAAGTAATTAAAAGACTAAATACACACAGAAATTATTGTTGGCAGTTAGTCATTTGCCTTACCAACATGTCAAGCCTCTCCTTTTTCTGCAGGCTTCAGCTGCCCTGACTTATCGGGCAGACTTATTGGACTGTTAGTGGCCAGTCAGTAGTCATTAATTACAAGGCCAACTGAGCTGACACTTGCTGATTGGACTGAGAAGCCCTTGTAAAGGAGACGGCTACAAATTTCCCTGAAAGCTCAGACATTCATTACTTAGCTGAATATACTGCACTGTAACAAATTGCTGTAAAAATACAGGACATTTTGTACAGTAATGTACCGTTCTTCGTAAATACAGTTGAATACTGTAAATGCTGACGTCTTTGAGGAACAAAATATTAACAGTAAGCTACAGTATAATCTTACGGTATAATGCAGTATTTTTTTCTTCTTCGGTTAACTTTAAATCAGACTTGATCTTGAGTCCGTTCATAACTCATCTGAGCAAAGTCAAAAATACACATCAGTGATTTTATTCAAGAATGAGTTAAGAATAACAAGACGAGGAATAATTGTACAAGGTGATTTTCACCCGGACTCTTAAGCTGCCAGCACCAAACTGGACGGAGCATCATCACCACCTGCTGCTCTCCTCCCGTCTCCTCCACGTTTCCTCCTCACCTGCACACCTTCATCCGTCCTGATCCTGTGGCTTACATAAAAAGGTAAATGCAATCTTATTAAAGTCAGCATAACCCTGTTATGTGATTTTGTGTTGGATTAGTATTGTACTGACTGTTTATTGCCGAAAAATACAAAGTCAAAATTACGTGTGTACCGCATGCCGCAAGCTAGCATAACGTTAACTTACTTAACGTTAGTTGCTGAGTGTTGAACCACATAAGTTAACGTTAGCTAGCTTGGTCATTAGCGGTGAACTTATTTCAAGTTCAGATCCTCCACGGATTTGTTGTCAGATCTACTTAAGGTACGAAGCTTTATTTTACCGTGTATTGTGGCGCTCTTTCAAGTAAACAGGTTTATAGGAGTTCATAGGGAAACTTGTTTGTTATGCAGGTTGATGCAAATAAGAGCTAAAAAGTTGATTGCAATATGCACTCAAGCTATATAGCTAACAGTTAACTAGCTGCCTTTGTTTTGATGTAATATTTGTATTATCCGTGAGAGAGTAACGTTAACGTTAGTTTAAAGATTGCGTGTTGGACTAGTGAGATTATTTTGCTGTAAAGGCCTGTAGGTTGCAGTGTAAACATGATAACGTGCAACATATGTGCTAAGACCTGCAGCAATACATTTGGATATGTCAGGCACATGCGAACTCATAGTTGCATGCCTAATGCATCTTTTGAGTGTGGTTTCCCTGAATGCACAAGAGCTTTTTCTAAGTTTGCAGCCTTTCGCTCTCACACTTATCGTCATAAATATGGAAAGAATATGACTAAACTGGATAATGCAGGAGATTTAACATGTCATATTGACTTATGTAGTACGAAGTGTGAGGACATCCGGGGTCTTCTCTTGCATCTAAAAAGTCATATAACTGAAGGCAAGACAGTTACATGCCCTTTCAGACAATGTGACAAAAAATTTACAGTTAAGTCTACATTCACATCACATGTGTCAAGAAAGCATAAAGATTGCACTGAAGAAAGTCTAGTTGACTCAATTGCAAATCCAAGCAGTACCAGTGATTGGAATGATGAGTGTTGTGATACACAACTTGAGAATCCCAGTCAGTCCGGTTATGAAGATATGGAGGTCTACCCAGAAAAATCAGACGAAGGAGAATTTCTCAGACATTTAGCCTTGTTTTATCTGAAACTACAAGCTAAATTGCTCCTTCCCTCCTCTACTATTCAAACAATCATTGAACACTATCAGGAAATACATGACATAAATCAGTCACACCTACTGTCCAAACTTAATGAAAAGTTGACTTCACTTGGACTTTCTGAAGCTGACATAAATACTGTCATAGATACCCTAAAACATGAGGATCTCCACAGGGCTAGCAATAACCACACACTCAAAACAGACCATAAGAGAAAAACATTTTTTAAAAGTAATTTCAATTATGTGGAGCCAGTGCCCATTTGTCTTGGTCAGAATGAGTCCGGCAAAGAATGTTTTGCACAGTATGTTCCAGTGAAAAACACCATTCAGTCTCTCTTGTCCTCAGAGTCAGTGAGGGAGCAACTACAGCAAGAAAAAAATAGGGTACAACCTGATAATATTTTACAGGATTTGTGGGATGGCACAAATATTGAAAAGAACTTGCTGCTCAAGCACACGGACTCTTCATTAGGCTTAATCCTTTATCAGGATTCCTTTGAGGTTGTAAACCCCCTAGGGTCTGGGAGAAAAAAGCACAAAATTTTGGCCGTGTATCTGACCCTTGCAAATATTTTGCCCTACAACAGATCAAGTATTGATCAGATGCAACTTGTGCTGCTTTGTCGAGAGCAAGACTATAAATATTTTGGACAGGATTTAGTGTTTGGCTCTCTTGTTAAAGATTTAAAGGATCTTGAACTGAATGGAGTAACTTTGTCGGATGGCCAGCTCTGCAAGGGAACCCTGTGTGCCATAGCAGGTGACAATTTGGGTTCACACAACATTGGGGGCTTCACTGAAAATTTTAGCAAGAGCTCACATTTTTGCAGATATTGTGAGATTGATCGGGAAGCATTTCTGGCAGATCCTCTGGCTAAGGGCCCTGACCGCACACCACAATCATATCATAAAAATATTGAGGCTCGGAGTCATAATGTGGAAGCAAGGGACTGTAGTGGTGTTAAATTTGACTCCATTTTCAATGAGCTGACATATTTTCATGTGTGTCAGCCTGGATTACCTCCTTGTCTCGGCCATGACCTTTTTGAGGGCATTGTCTTTGCAGATTTGGCATTGTACCTCAACCACCTTGTTTCAAAAGAAAAAGAGTTTACTTATGTTGAACTGAATCGACGCATTAACCAGTTTAAATATCTGGGTAATGATGCCAACAACAAACCTTGTGAGGTGAACCCAGGGGCTGGAAAACTCTCTGGACATGCAGTTCAGAATTGGTGTTTCCTGAGAATGTTGCCATTATTAATTGGCGATAAAATAAAAAGCCCTGGAAACAGTGAGGTATGGCAGCTTATTTTACAGCTGAGAGAGATTGTGGAGCTTGTTTGTGCTCCCACCATTTCCACAGGCCAGGTAGCATATTTAAGAGTTCTGATAAATGAGTATTTGCATTCCAGAATGCAGACTTTTGGGGATCATCCACTAAAGCCCAAGCATCACTACCTAAATCATTATCCAGAACTCATTGTTCACTTTGGGCCACTGATCCGTGTATGGACATTAAGATTCGAAAGTAAGCATACTTATTTCAAGCAGTGCGCAAGAAGGCTGCATAACTTCAAAAACCTCTGTGGATCCCTTGCTGAAAGACATCAGCTTTTGCAGTCTTTTCTAAGTGCTGGAACCCTATTTCCACCATCTGTTGTGGTAGAGAAGGGAACTGAATTTATTGTTGGAGACTACAATGATAAGATAAGACAGTCAGTAGCTCATCTTAATTTTGATCCTCTAAATACCCTCATTAGTCATGATGTGACAGTAAAAGGGACAACATATAAGAGTAACATGTTTGTTGTGGTAAGTCATAATGATGATGGCCTTGTTGTGGGAAAAATCAAAAAGGCTGTCATTAATAAGAATTCAGCAGTGTACTTTATCACTGAGTTATATCAGGCTGTTCGTCAACCAGAGATTAATGCTTACCTCACTACACCAATGCAGGAAGCCTACTACTGTGTCAGTCAAGCAGAGCTGCTTGATCACTACCCACTGCCTGAATATTCAGTTTGGGGTATGTCTTTGCTAACTCTTCACCATTCTGTCCCCACATTTTAGATTCATGTCATCCATTGGGGATGAACTAAAGGTCATCATCCTCAAGGCTTTGCCCAATCTCTCTGAGGATACTCAAAAACAGGTCATCACTGCACTTGAAATCTCAGGTGTGGAATCAGTAGCAGACCTCCAATATGTGCAGCAAGATGAAATCAGAGACCTCTTGCCTGTTGTCCAGCAAAGGAAACTTCTGGAGGCATTCAGAATGGGTAAGTAATATTGATATAGTGTTAGTAGTTTTCCTGTCCAGTTAAAGCTACAGTACCTAGTCAAAAACAAGACTGTTTACACTCAGCTGACATATGGAATGAACACAGAATGTAGTGATTTGGGCTGGCCACAGACTATACACAGTCCTTTCAAAGGCAATTTCTAGTATTGTACTGTGGCTTTAAGTCTCTTCAAAACAATAAATTGAATTCCCATGCAAATTCACAATCTCTAGTGTTTATGATATCAATTTGCATGCATATGGGACAAATATTGTGAAATTGTGATGTAATATATTTTATTTTCATGTGTTTAAGAATCTACTACAGTTACACTTGATCTACAAAGCTTGCCAGATGACTCAACACATCTGACTTCGCTCTCCAGTCCATTGCCTTCCTCTTCATCTTCACTGTCCCGCTTTTCATCCTTGTCAAGCTCTTCACAAGCATCATCACCTTGTACTTCGCGCAGGGTAAGCCAATCAGCCAACATAGCCAGTAAATGGCATGAAACCTTTGAAGTCCCATGGGATAAAATGCCAGAGGAAGTGCAGTCAGCCATTGCCAACAGCAAGAGACCTGCTCCTGACAAGCGACGCCAGATGATACGAGTCCTTGTTGATGAAATAAGAAAGTATGAGGCTAACCCCACACGCAATGAATGTCTCATCATCTGCCGAAACATCGTTAAGCAGTACCCCAGTAGTTTTGCCGATACGACAACAGGAGGTGTCATCATTGCTGGAGGTTTTACTTCACTGCTTTCTCAAGTGAAAACAAGAATTGAGAACATAAACCGTGCAGGGACAATGAAGCGATACAGGACATCAAGACAGTCTGGACAAGTGCAGAGGCCATCTGATTCTTACGGATGCACACAATTTCAGCCGGACCCTCCACCAGAGGAAACCAATGAGACAGTGGAGCAGAAGCGGCAACAATTGGTGAACATCTACAGCCATGAAGGTATTCAAGGTGGCGAGAGGGCAGAAGTGATAAACCTCATGAAAACAACATTCTGTCTTCAGCGTAAACAAATCAATCAGACTCCAGCACCTTCCATTGAAGATTTAAGAATCCAGTGGCCTTACCTTTTTACCCAAAGGGGTATCTACTGTCACTTTCAGTTGCTAACTGACATTAACGTGTTGCGTGCCTTGGAGCTATCCATTGAAGAATGTGGACAAGGAATAGAGAGGTATTTAAGGACAAAACTGAAGAACAAAGATGTACAATCTGACGTCTCCAATGGTGAAGCTGGGGAATTGACTCTTCGCATCATCCAGTTGCTGATGGCCTACTTCGAGGAGAGAACAGAGGGACTGATGCTCCTTGCTGATGTAAGTTCTGTTTAGCATTATTTCTTATGTCTACTATGACTGTACACACAATTTCATTCTTAATTTGGATACTGTTGTCCATGTTCTACAGATGTCTGCCACTGCAGCCGATGTTGAGCGCACCCTGACCCTCCCAACCAGTCCACGGCTGATACTGCTGGGTAAATGTCATATAAGCATGGGATGGAGTATAGAACAAAGTCATTTTGTCTTTCTGTGTCTCCATCCGTCTAATTTCTCTTTTAGTATCTGTCTCATAAACTTAAGTTTTATTGTGGTCTCTCATGGATGTAGTTCTCTCATCAATGTTTTTGCCATCTCAAGTCGTGGAAAGTAATGATTTGCAACAGTATAACTTATGATACTTGATATAAACAGTAGAACAGGGAAAATAAATTGCTCAAAATTTCATTGGGTGTGTTGTAGCCAATACCTTTAAAATGCGTGGATAGGGCCCTGATACCCATATTTGATACTGTTACCTATAATTATTGTCTGCATCAGTTGCTGGTGACCAAGTCACATTTGGACGATGGATGATCAGCATCGAAAGCCATATCATCTGTGAAGGCATCCAACCAAGCTTCATCACAGGGCTCGCTGCAGTTTTCGCCACCTACTACGTGTTCAACTTGCAATACCAAGAGGAAGCTGCAAGGACACTGGAGTTTGTTCAAAGGTAAAAAAAAATATTGTTTGAATATGTTAGCCCTCTTGCCAGCTCTGTTCAGGAATGTTGAATTGTCATTTATTGTAAGCCATGCTGGTATATCAACTTTACCACTACAGTTGTTCCATTTGATAGCGAGGAAGTTGAAGCTAGCGTGTGCATTCAAGTGTAACGCTGGGTTCAGACCAAATGTATTGTAACGCTACATGTTTTTTTTAATAATAATTCTTTCTCTTTACCTCCCACCCCATCTATCTCTTTATTCCTCTCAAACACGAAAGCACCTCAAAGTATAGCCCGCTTCCTTTTGGCGGCCATCTTGGGATGGGGCTGTTCAGACTGGCTGTGTCACTGCGTGTGGAGCTCTGCATGAGCCATGTGCCCTTCTCTAACTGCTCCGCTGACATTTCATTTTTCTTGATTTTCTTTTCATATTTTCATCAAATTTTACAATATCCCATCAGCTGTATTTGTTAGAAATAGCACCACTGCTTTTTCTGAAAGGTCAACAGAACACATTAGAAAATACAGTCTGCATTGATACATTATTGGCAGTTCTCTTCTTCCTGTGGAATTTGCTTGTAGCATGCAGAGAAAACTGACTGGGCACTGAAACTATCGTTGCACCAGCCATGTACAGAGCGTCAACCGCAGCACAACCAGTCTGAACAATCCAGTCTACTAACATGGTTCCAAAAAGAGGCGGGCTGTGCTTTGTGGTTTGAGAGAAATAAAGAGAGAGAATTTCTGTGTGTGTGTGTGTGTTTCTTATACACCTCTCTCCTTGCTCTGTCTGCCTCCATCTACTGCAGGTTCAATACTTCAGTTCATGAAGTAAATAAGGGTGGTCAACAAAATAATTTCTTTATTTAATTTCATTGATTTCAAAATGATTGAATGCAGGCAGCCATTGTCAGTCAATTATCCAAGGTAGATGGGAAACTTTCAACTTTTTGTTCTTTTTTTTAATCTTGGTGTAAAGACTGACAATGGCTACCCAGATTTTGAAATCTATGAGGACAGTTTAGTTGGCCAACCTTATTTAGGTTACATTAACCATGGCAACTATTTGGAACTGCAGTAGACTTAGGCTGCACTTCTGCTATTTTCTCCATAATACTGCAATCAGCAAAATTGTTGTTTTGACAATACACACCATGATTGAGAAGTCTGAAATACAGTCTTCAAAAATACCAAAATTGGGCTGTAGGGTTGTTTTTAACAGGATATTTTGTCAGAAGATGAGGCCATTATGACACTCGTTTGATTTGATTTGATTTCCACCTTGGTGTGAGTAATTGGGATGTATTGATATTTGTATCTACCTGAAGTTTCCAGATCAAAGTCCTAAAATCACTGCTTACAAAGTAAACTATGTTTCATAATACCTCAAGTCAATGTTGAAATATATAGTCATAATGGCAACAACTGATCTGTTGTAATCCTGAATTTTTTGTTTATCATAACGGTTTCTCAAAATAAGATCATTATCTCATAATTATGAGAGACGGGTCATTATCATGAGAAAACATCTTAAATTTTTATTTGGTGAATGTGATGGGATTCCGTATTAAATGCAAATAATCTTTACTTACCACACCTAGTATCTTATATACACTCTCTACTTTTGCATTTTAGGCGCCTTATTGGTATCAATCCCGAGAGGGGAAGAAAGGCCAGCCAGGGGAAGGTGGTGTCAAAGAAGACGGGGAAGCTGGTCCACAAAAAGGCAGCAACTGTGAATCCCCGTGTGGCCACCCTCATAAAAAATCTTGTGGACTTTGAGTGGGGCTTTATGTAGCCAGTATAGTTCAGTCCGTCTGTCTGAAATATGCCATTCCAGATTTGTTTTTGGACTCACCATTTTTGAGAACCGGTTTGATGTGTTAATTGTTATTCTTATGGAATGTATTTTATAATAATTTAGTGGGTTTCTAGTTAGTTTTCTTAGCTGCTATGCAATTGATGCGGTGACTTTAGCTCCTGCTGTCTTCGGGAAGGAAGAAAGAGGAAGGAAGGAAAGAATGGAGGACAGTAGGGGGGAGGAAGGAAGGAAGAAGGGAAAGAAGAACAGAAGGAAGGAAGAGGGAAGGGAGGAAGGAAAGGAGGAGGAAGAGGGAAGGAAGGAAGAAGGGAGGAAAGAGGGAAGGAAGGGAAGAAGGAAGGGAGAAGGAAGGAGGGAGGGAAGGGAGGAAAGAATGAAGGACAGTAGGGGGGAGGAAGAAAGGAAGGAAGGAAAGGAGGAGGAAGGAAGAGGGCAGGGAGGAAGGAAGGAAGGAAGAGGGAAGGAAGGGAGGACAGAAGGAAAGGAGGAGGGAAGGAAGGAAGGAAGGGAAAAAGGAGGAAGGAAACAAACTTGTGGTGATGAGTTAAATGAAGTTGAATTGACTGATAATTTGTACTTTATGCTTTACAGTCAAACCAGACAATACAAAAGGTAATACATGCAATGTTAGCCATCTCTTGTCAAAGTTCCAGAAAAAAGGAATATGAGATCCTGCTCAGCACAAGTAATGATGTGTTTATGGATTTTGAAAATTTTCAGCTTTAATAAATGCCTAATGTTGTAAGGCTATCTCTTGTCCAAGCAATTTCTGTGCAAGCAACTTTCAGGGGTTTTCATTTTGAAATGTAAAACTTTTAAATAATAAGCTTATATCAGTGTTATACTGTAAAAATCACATTCTACAGTATTTAATATATTTTACAGTAATAAATTGTTTATGGAGAATACAGTAGGAACTGTAAAATAACAGTATAATGGCAACCAAACAGCTGACAGTATTATACTGTAAAGTGTATTTTCTATACAGCATAGTACTGTAATTTGTTTTACAGTAATAAACTGTTGTTGTAGATCACAGTAGGTACACTGTAGAATAACAGTTTCAAGCTGGCAACTGTAGCTGCCAGTATTTTACTGTAATTTAACAGGAAAATTTGTTACAGTGTGCCAGAAATGCAGTGATCAGAACAGTGGATGTGGGAGGGTGGAGTAGAGAGGTGTTCTTTGTCACCCGTGTAGTAACATACTGTGTATCTATATGTTAATACGTTTGTTATCATATTATATATGAACTTGTAAACAGATAAATAATGTGCACTAGTGCTTGACAGTTAAATATTATTTGTTTGTTATCACTTAGAATTTCTCATATTGCAAGATATTGTGGTTCACCATCTCCATTATTGAATTTTATAGAAAAATATTTAAAATGGGCTCAATGGGATTAACAGAGGTTTATCCCTGTTTCTCTGTGGTGGTGTGCTGGTGGTTTTTAAATTGATTTTTATATTCTGCATCCCTTATGTGCCACATTTCTCTGTTAAATGCTTCTGTGATTAGAGGCAGAGATGTGAGCTAAATTGAGGTTTGATATTCAATCAGATTGTATGTAGGTGCTGCTCCTTCTTTTACCATCCCTCACTGCAGTGTTTTAGTTTGTTCAGATAAGAAGTGTCTATAGGTGTTGTCATATTGAGTACAATTGATTACCATGCCTGAGTGTGATTGCCTCTCTCTCTCTCTCCACTCAGCTTTCACATTTGTAATGTTGCTCTGTACCTGAGAACACTTGTGTTCTCATCTACATGACATTTTTGTTGTGCTACAGTGTAAAAAAAAAAAAAGGTGCCACACATAGACAGACACTGGTGGAACCAGTAAAGCAGTGAGGTAAAGATCTGCTCATGGCCAGAGGAGGAGCCCCTGCTGTGGGGTGCGGTGCTCTCTGCCTCCCGCTAGAGCTGCGACTGCAGGTCAGAGGCAGAAGCCGGATCTGGGTCTGACCGCAGCAGCCTGTGCTGCTGTCTAATATAAAGGCATTAGTATTAAATTGAGACTGTTTCATAACTGGTTAAAAACTCCTTGTAGTCCCGTTAAATAGCACTGGTCCATTGGTGGACTGGTGGACAGCTGGTATTTATACTTGGTGCGCACCATACCAGAGTACACATGAACCATACCTGAGACCACCTTTTCAAGCAGATAATGTGTCACAGTAAGGTGATCTGTGCGCGGCTACAGTACACAGTGTCCAACCTGACCAAATGAACTGGACTTTGGGGTCAAGTGTACTCGGATCCGGGCCCAGGCCGCTGATGTGAAAGTCCCCTAATTGTATATATACATGTATACAGTATATACATGTTGCCACCCATGACTGGTAAGTGAATGCCCCCAAATACATTGAAATCAGTGCTGTAGTATCTAGGTGTGTTGAGGGTTAGTGTAAAGTTGTTTTTTTGCAATGGAAATGCAATCACATCAACATGCACAAAAAACATGCAAATGTATGGTACATGTTAATGAGGCTGGTCACCCTGAATTTTCTCCCGTTGTTTATTCAGTACACGTGCTTTTAGCATATGGAACATCACATTCAGTCATTAAGTCACATTAAGTCAGAATTTCCAAGTTCCCTGTTGGAAATTTGAAGTGGATCACCCCCTGAAGTCAGATTTCCAACTCGTAAAGTCGAGGGAACCTCACCAACCCAGACCTATATATTGTTTATTTGCACTTCTTTTTTTCACACAGTCCTGTCCAACTTATATCTGTGGACATGTTGGTACAGTGTTTGCATGTGCAAAGTACAGTGTAATGCATTCTCATCAACTGATATTGCTAATAGTGGCTAACGTTGCTTGAACTAGTGTTGCTAACAACAATCTTGGTTATCTGACTTTGTCGTACTGGAGTGCGATCAACTCGTGTGAATTTAGTCATGCATGTTTAAATCAGAAACATACTGCATATAAAATAAAGTGACGCCAATGGCGATCAATAAATAACACAGACTAAATATGAGTCAACATATAATGTAAAATACAGCAGTGACCAGGTTTTGTTGTGGGTTGAGTGTCAGTGGTAAATTTGAAGTTACATACTGTAAGTATGAATCTAAATTATCTAATTCCTTAACAAAAGCAAGATTATTGAAATGTACAGAAAAATTATCATTCATGATTATTCATAAAAAAATGAAATCATAGCGCATGCTGCAGTCTGTAGATTTTATGATTTTGATGTAATCCCTTCACTTTTTCACCCTGTATCTAATCCCTTCCTCTGGCCAAAACTCCCCTCCCCAAGCTCATCACAGCTTGTCACATCATTTTGGGGTCACTTCATTCGGAGGCCAGCAGCAGGAGACCTCCGCAGGTTCTAAAAACAGATGTGACAGGCCTATTAAAATGAGTGATCTCTACTGCCCTGCTCTCCTCTGCTGCTGTAGCCAGAACGGGTACTAAGCTGTCTTCCCCAGGGCACGGACAGGAGCAGCAGGGCGCAAAAGGCCTGGAAGATAAGGTGACAGTGGCACATAGCTGGCATTGTGGCAGCTCCCAGAATTATCTCCTGATGAGCTTTTCAGTTTTGGGGAGGGCAGTGGAACCTGAGCTCTCATGCCTGAAGGCTGCGAGGCGAACAGTGAGAGATAAACATAGTCTGGAGAGAGTGGATGCACATATGCATACGAACACTAAGACTGGATGATGTCGTTTTAGCACAGCAACATCTGAACAAATATGCACGTTTTTTTCTGAATAATTCTGACCATAAACAAATATTATAAAGACTCGGATAAACTGCAGTATATCCATAAATAATCAGAGGAAACTCAAAGCCTGGTGCAAACACACAACCACCAAATGGCACAGAAGCATTCATTTTGCATTAGCTGTGTGGAAAGGCAATTAGCTTGTCCCCTTTTTTAATCTACAGCAGCCTATATGGGGTCATTGTCTTCTCTCCCACTGACAGTATTAGAACACTGTAGGTTTAAGTCAGAGCACTAACTCATCTGCAGCCTCACGAATAAAGATTATCCTCTATAAAAAAAATAACAACCTGTAGGGTGTTTAGAAAGTGCATAATGTGCCACAGTGTCTTAATGATGTAGGTTTTAGGGATGCACTGTTTGTTAAATTCTAGACTGATACCAGTACAGTTTTTTTGCTTTTGTTACCTCTGCCAAGGAGGTTATGTTTTCGCCGGCATTGGTGTGTTTGTTTGTTTGTCTGCAAAATAACTCGAAAAGTTCTTAACGGATTTAGATGAAATTTTCAGGAAAGGTTGATAATGGGACAAGGAACAGATGATACAATTTAGGTGGTGATTGGTTGAAGCTAAGTGGATAAATAAAATGTTGGGAAATCCGAGCTGCTTCGCGGAGGTCTGTGCTCTCCGAGTGCTTTTCTAAAATGTTTTTTAAAAATGACACGCATTCATTCAACTTTAACAGTGGTTACCAGGGTAATGAGGTAATGAGATGATGCACTGTACAACTTACAGACAAGGTAAAGCGTCTATCTGCTGATAGAAAAATATAATAATATTTTTAGTTTAATAAAATGCCAGTACATTGACTGACTGTGTTAGTAGATAATATCTGTAACAAAACCACATTTACATTGTGCTGTACTCACGTCCAGACTTGACATATAGTATATCAGAACTCCATAATGACTGGAGACACAAACGTGGATCAACATAAAGGGAAAGAGTAAAATCTGGAGAAAAGCAATTTATATTCCTTTGAAGAGCGACACTGTAGGGGCTTCCATGTATCCGACCTCTGTCAAATCTCTTATAAAAACAAATCAAAGTGTTTCTAACATTCCTCTTCAACACCTTGGTTCATGTTTGAATTGTAAATTTGTTGGCACCGGGTGAAGAGGGAGCTGCTGTTCCAGAATTACCTATTCTGTTGGAAGGGCTGCCAGAATGTGTGAGAGGGTCTTCCTCTGAGGGCCGCAGCTCTGAGCTGCTGTCTCCTGCAATCCACCCTGATCAATGGCTCGCTGTGTGATGAGCCAACTCCCTCACTGACCGAGGGGCAGAGGAAGCTCGCTGAAAAGCATAGTGTTTTGTTTTTTTTGCCTCAGCTACATTACTATGAGATGAAAGTGACTAGTTTTACATGTCACAATTTCTCATTTGTGGAGGAACTCTCGCACACTGTCTAACTTGCAAAAATAATGATTTTAATGCTGCAACGTTTTGGTAACTAGCCCTTTCAAGTTGTGCTCTGCTTGTCCCGTTCCTGCGCATCTGTTTGGAAATAGATGTGTGAAGCATTCCTTGATTGTGAGTTCCATTTCTCTTTTGTCATTTTTGAGGAGCCTCTTTTTATGTGTTTGAATGTAGTTTATAGTCATAGGCATTGTACATGAGCACCTGCGTCAAAGGGTTTTTAAAAATATTCCTGCATAAAATCATGCTCATTTAGCTTTACAAACCATGTTTACAGCAAAGTTTAGTCATGGCTGCCAAAACAATGAATTTATCCTTTATATTTAATAAGGTATATAATGTCAAAACTCTGAAAGATTATAAGAAATTATCCTGTAGGGACAGATTCTAAGGGTGCTTTCACACCTGCCCTGTTTGGTTCGGTTCAATCAAACTCAAGTTTGTTTGCCCCCTAAGTGCAGTTTGTTTCGGCAGGTGTGAACACAGCAATCACACTCAGGTGTGCACCAAAACAACCGGACCGAGACCTTCTCGAAGAGGTGGTCTTGGTCCAGTTACAAATGAACTCTGGTGCGGTTCACTTATGGTGAGGATGTGATCCGACCTGGATCTGAACCAACTGTAGTCACATGACACATTGGTTGGGTTAAACATGACACATTGTTACAGTCCTGGAGGATTATTAATGTGCACCTCCTCCTGTACTGCCTTAATATGCACATTCAGCACATCCAATGCATCAAAACATTGTTTTCTAGTTGGAGCCGCGCCTCGTTTTCAAACTGTATGGTTTGACTAAAATGAACAATGACAGCAATATAGTGCACGATGAGCAGCGCTAAAATCAATCTGCGTAGTTGTCCCTCCATTGTGACATTAGAAAGTGTCACATTCATCTTGCAAGTGTACCCTTCTTCAATGTTTTGTTTACTTCCTGGATTTTTCCCTCATGGGAATTCTGACCAATCAAGGCATTTGATCTGTTCCGCTTGTAAATGCTGTTGTGAGAACACGAACCAACTCTAGGGAATTATACAACTTTATAACAAAACTAGTCCCTGACTCGGACCAAAGCAAGACAACTCAAGGTCTGAGAACACCCTAAATGCCATGGTAATGGACCAAAATGTTGCGCAGATTGACAAAACAACAAACTCACGCCGTCCTTACGCTCCGCCACCAGCAAGGAAAAACAAAATAAGAGCAAACAAGAATACACATGTAATATGAACAAATGGTCCTGCAGATAGATGACCCATGCAGTTTCTCTGCAAAGGGACAAAACGGAGACAATGAGGGAGGACAAGTGCACAAGAGACGAAGGCTTGTCTCAGTGGGGCGGTGGAGGGAGCAACGGAGGTGATGGAAGCTAAACTAGCATGAAACTGCCTTCCGTCACGGATTACCAAGGCAGTGCTTTTCATTACCTGCCTTTCATAACAAGATATTTATGGCAACAGGAGGTGTTGGAGAGGCATGAGACACATGCAGCCCATTTGCCTCCAAGATCCAATACGAGTGCTTGTGTGTGTTTGTGTGTGTGTGTGTGTGTGTGTGTGTGTGTGTGTGTGTGTGTGAGTAAATGGTGCAGAAAGAACGTGAATTGTGTAGGGAAATGGCTGCTGCGATATGCTATATTATTGTCTATTTCACAGTTGTATGAGTTTGCTGACTGGATTGTTTGAGGGTGTTTTTAACAGGGGCATGTCTAAGTTGAAGAATGCAGGCAAGATCATTTGAAGGTGTAGCTCGTGACAGGTTTTAACACTCATGTGACCTGCAGGTAATCGTGATCATCTACACCTACATGTATGCATGTCATATCTGTGATGATTCTCTGTCATCCAGGTCATAGTCAGTCTGTAATGCAACTGGACTGGCTTTCTGATGTTGGAGATTTCAGCCAAGTTTGTAATACAATACAAGCAGTCCACGGATCTGACCTTGACATGACTACTGTCGTAATCCATGACAGATAAAAAACAGGTTTATAAAGAACACACCATGCACAAACACTAGCGATGGTATCTCTCTCACTCGGACAATCCAATCTGAAGATCTACATATACAGTCCACGATCCAAAACAAAAACCATGCAGATAAATTATTAGTGATACTTAAAGCCGATTTGATGCGGTGCGACTCAGCTGAGATTAGGATTTGATCTCTTTTTTTTCCTTTGAATAATGAAAGTGTAACTGAAATAAATCAATTTCCCTCATTTTTACTTTAAATACTGCATTAGGAATGCTCCAGAAAATGATGTCTGTCACAACAATAGTAAACACAGGCTGTAATACACTGGATAATTCTTTGGCCAGCTCCTTAGAAGGATGATTTTTTAATAAAATACTGCTGAATGGTGACTCTAAATTGGCTGTAGGTATAAATTTGAGTGTGAATGGTTGTCTGTCTCTATGTGTTAGCCCTGAGCAACCTGTCCAGGGTGTGTCCTGCCTTTCACCCAATGTCAGCTGGGATATGCTTCAGCCCCCCCCCCCACAACCTCCAACAGGATAAGCGGTCACGGAAAATGAATGAATGAATGAACAGCTGAATGGGTCAGTTTCATCCCTCTAAATGTAGTTTTCTCAATAACACTGTGGGTCTTATCTTACATCTAATGCTAAGCAGTGTATAGCACAACTGTCATTGCTAGTTTCAGACTGACACAGTTGTCATTTTCACAGCCAGCACCCATATTGTTTAAGTAGCAAGTGTTCTTGTACCAGTCTGTGCTCCTTTTGGCATGTAGGTCTAAAAATGAGGTGTGGTCAGGTGCATTGTCGACGTGTTGCTATATTATGGCAGCAGAAAGCGATTAACCAGCAAGTCAAAAGTCAGAATGGCAAAGTATTTTCCTGCTATAGGGCACATTGTTCAGAAAGGGGCACAGGGGCATGCTGATGGGTTGCAGGTGGGTGAAACAATGCATCATTAATGAGGAAAATATTAATTACATTCTCAGAGCAGAGCTGCTGTCCAACTCCCCATTAAAAGAGACGCTTTGCACATTTACGCCCAAGGAACAGCCTAACTTTGATTATTTCAGAAACTAAAAGTTTAGTTCTGACACACCCTAAATACACTTTAGACCCCAAGCTATATATATGTTGTATAAACAGGGCCCTGTATGTGCCTGTAAGTAAAGCAGCACATAGCTTCAGTAACTGGGAGTAAGAAGTAACGCTAGCTGCTAATGCTAGCATTACATGCCTTGCATTGACTGCTCTTTCTGCTTTCTTTGTATTATTCTTTGTATCTACCTTCTTTACCACATCTTTCTATACAATCACATGTTTTGCAGACTGCTAAAGCAACTGAAATATTTCAGGCAGTGTCCTTCATTTTAGTCACTTTTTAAGAATGTTGTGGATGTCTTGAAGCAGGTATGTGATCAGTAAATGTTGGAAGCTAGCAAGACAGGGACAGGCCGCACACACAGACACACAGTTACAGGAGTGCAGAGAGATGGGTGGACTTCCAGAGATCCTTTTTGACAGACGTATCTTTTTCTCTTCCAAATTTTATGCAGAACTTAGTTTGGATCTGTGGTTGCGTATTGATGTTGCTGAATGTGACTTGTCTGATTGTTATCGCTTAATTTTTACACCATAACAAATGCTAAAACGCTAAAGAGCCACACTCATCCCCTCTGTCCATCCCTCCATGTATTCTGTCTGATTGTGAGCAGTGGATATGACCCGGATTGGTTATGTTTAGTTCGGCCAGTCGTCATCTAGGTGAGCCGTACCAGTCAAGATGCCTGACACCTCCAAGATCAAAACAACCATGTCCTCCATTCTCCCTCACCCTTTTCATAGGCCACCAGTCTGTGCATGTGGGCGTGAGGAGTGTTGTGTGTGCACGGACTTCGAATCAGTGGAAGCTGCGGACGGCCCGTTGCCCTGTGCTCGGAGGCAGCCATCTGTCAGCTGACGCTCAGTCGCCACGGCAATCAGAATGCTCTGCGGCGGGTCCAATCTGTTCCACCACAGGTAGAGCTGTGGGAGGGTTGCCATCACTCTCCACACTATCTTTTTATTCCTTCCCTCCAATCCATCCCTTTGTAACATCATCGCTCACTCCTTGCCATCTTTTCTTCTTAACCCCTGTATCATTATCCCCCTGACTCCTGTTTTATCCCTCCTCTGTCCCTTTACAACCACTTTTTGAGCTCAATGACATTCTTTTAGTAATATGTAATTGCTTTTCATATGCACAGACAGTTACATGAAGCCTTGATGATAGTCCAGGGCTTGATGCTGACTTTTTCTTCCAAGGAGCACATGTGCTCCATCGTTGAAGAGTCTCGAGGGCCCAATGAAAATGTGTTTTTTGCTCATTAAAAGGATACAGGGAGACATTCACAAGCAAAAATAATTTGAATACAAACGCTTACAACTGCATTTATTTAATAATTATTACTTATGCCGATTTAATTATTATTAATTTATTGTTCTAAGTTTTATGAATAGTATGAACTAAAATAGGTCTTCTTAGTTCTTAAAAGACGAAAAAGGCTGCTTAGTCCAAGGGATGTAAGAAAATATCAGTAAACCTTGGCATCAGAATATCATGTTTTGTGATGATGCATCAATTCTCAACAACACAGTCACTTTTTAATCAATGATTTACATGCAACGATTCATGGCAGTGGTTTTGTTTAAACCTCCCAACTGCTAGATAGCAGTATTTTAATCTATCTTGACTCTTCCAACGTAACAACATATCACTAACATAAACAGAAAAAACACAGGCATATGAAACAGGCAGATTCATGAATGGCAAGCCACCATTTAAAAACTGAATTTTAAAAATAATTGCCATATATCGCCCTGCTTACAGTATTGCAATACGTTGTAACCTTTGTATCATGATGCCATCAAATCGCAGATTCTTGCCAATACACAGCTCTACTCAGTTTGTTTAAAGGATATCACTGGTCCAGCAGGTTTTGGGATGTTCTCTGCCACTGCAGGTTCAAATAGTATTTCCTGAGTGGTAAAGGACAAACTGGTATCACTGCCAGGGGCCTTTAGTTAACGGAACTTTGAAGCCTTCCTGTCATCTCCTCCATCTCCTCCCCACCATTGACTGTTTCAGTCAAGACTTCCAAAACTTAAGATTCTGTCACACTTGCTGTTTTGAAATAATGACTAATACACTTCATATTGTGTGTTGATGGCTAACTTAAGCTATTTATGTTGCTTACTTCATGTTCAGTCTTGACAGGTTTTCTTTTTGGTCAAAAATGGTGTCTACTGTAAACTGTAAACAGCCCTTTGTGCTGACGAGAGGATCACATGATTTCTTTTCAACAGACCACACTGATTCAGTGCAGTAACTGTTATTACAGTCATTGTTGTGTTATCAACCTTTTTGTTTAAAAAAAAAAGAGGCTGCTTGGGCTGATTCTTGTATTCTTGAATTAAGGCTGACCACCTCAGTGCTTTGGAGCTCAGACAATAACATTTAAACTAGTGATAGTTTTGTGACTCTGACTCTCTCTCATCTAACATCAGTCAACAGCAGTTCTGAATTTAAGCACTTCTGTAATTGGGATAGTTTGACCAAGCAGAACAGGCTTGCAGATATGCTAGCGAGATGTCAAAAAAGTCAAATTTGGAATTTTTTAAAAATTTGCAAAGATGAGCCCCAAAAAGTCGAGTGCCAGATATGCCAAAGGACAGTGGCATATCACAAATTTACAACGAGCTTGATCACCTGAAAACTTTACACCTACTGTTGAAGGTGTCGAACTGAAGCTTTGATCTTCAAAACCTGATATTCTGGACAGCCCCAGTGTGAACACACCATAACATTTAGGTTGTTCAAACACACACATTTGAATACACTTTACAGTTTATACATATCTATTTTCACCTGCCAGTGTCATTGAAATTAAAAAATAGACACAATTTATATATAAATATAGATACAAATTTTTATATTCTGCTCTTTTGGAAAAAGTCAGACCGCAGTCCAAAAAAATCCTAATTATATCTTGGAATGACTCAGAAGTTAGAGGTGAAAGCAGAAGAAGCAGTATTGATGTCCTGAGCCACCTGCGCTGCTTCCCCTTCCTGGCAGGGGCTTCACACCACTTGTGTCATAATGATGGCAGTGTGCTAAGTGTGGTGCATCAGTGGACACTCCAACCTGCTAAATGTGCCACGATATACCCAAGCCATGCCAGGCAGGACTCTCCCTCTTCGTGCCTCTGTGCTGGCAAAAGGCCCAGCTGTTAATCTGATCAGAGCCATGCTAATGGCAGAAGGCAGCCCTCCTAACCAGACTGCCAGCCAGGCCAAGAAGCCTGTAGCAGTGGAGGTGACATCCTGAGCTCTACACTCCAGATGAATTATTGAACAGGACCCAGAACAGAGCTTCAGGACACTGATTTGGCTTTGCTGTCTCGTTAAGCCACTGAAATCTGTTTCCTGTCACAATTAGATTATTGTGAGTTTGAGGAATAAATGTATTGATGTGGAAGTATTGGGAGACATTTTGATTGCCTGGCTATTTTAACTCATTTAAGATGATTATGGATGAGTTTCTCTAAGCTCTAGCTGCCCCCATCCCACACCTCAGTTGTTTGTCACTGTTTTGCCTAGTTGCTGTGGTTTGATATTCTGTTTTCTGTATTGTGGTGTAACTGCTAAACATAGTGGTGTATGTCTCTCAGTGGCCCTGACCTGTCATTGCTAAATTGCCATGTGGTGTTTTTAGTAGTGCCTGACTTGGCCACCGAATTAGAGTGCATCCAGTGGTGCGTGCCATGGCGTACCCCATTTTAATATCAGCACAGAATTTCCCTGCTCGGATGAGTTTTGGCATTCACTGATTAAAATTATAAGAGCACTCCATGATTTTGGCGAAGGAGTCTGCACAGCTGCCAGGATGAGTCTCTCTGTGGACAGACTTTGTCATGGCATATTTTACTTTGTTTGAAGTTGCTCTTGTTTAGTGCTTTTCATTTTTCCTTCTAGAAATGAACATCTGGAGGAGTAATTGTCAAATTGATATCTCAGTTGTAACAAATTTAATGGGTTTTGTTTACTGAAGTTATCAAGTACAGTATATTAGATACAAGCCTCGTTTCCACCAAACACTTTCAGTGTTCAAGTTCAAGACCCAAACAGTACTCTTTCAAGACCATCTTTCCAGCAGTGAAATACTTCTTTTAGACAGCCACTCATCATCCTTATCACGAACAAGATACTGAAGAATGAAGTCAGTTTTCAGCCAATCGTAGCACTCAAAATACTCGGCAAACCTGAATTTTGCTGATTTCTATATATTGCTTCATGCCACCGCTGCTCCTAATAGACAGAGTATCGGCAGTTAGGCAGTTGTTCTTCTTGCCCTTGGTTTAATGTACAGTTTTACATTTGTTCACTTCCATTAAACATCAGAATAGCCCTCCTTTAATTAACATTTAATTTTACCTCTGGAAAATGAAAATAACCTTCATTGAAAGTCATCGTCGCAGCTAATTGCCAATCTTTGTGTACATGAACCTGCAAAGAGCGAGAGGAGGAAAAGAGACTGTGAGAAACAAGATATTAAATAGTCTGTATTACAGCCAGTGTTGTTAGACAAACACTCTTTTGATGAGACAAATCAGACGGCAGCCTGAGTCATTTCTTTGAACTTGAAAGCAGGTTGCTTCTCAGTGATATTCGAAGAGGTGGCATGTTCAAAACAGATTACAGCTTATTCACAGTATCTGTTTTTCAAGTTTTTAAAGTTTAGTCTTTATTAATTACAAGTTTTTTTTTACAGGCCTAGTCATATCAATGCATTTAAATAGCCAAACTTTTTGCTAATTAGAACATTTAGACATTTTGCTTGTAATTCACTACAGCAGCAGATGTTAAGGAAGTATGGGCTTTTTAAGGCATCCCAATAAATGTTTACATAGTCAGACCTCTGAGAATAGACACATGCACAGACTTGCTCAGAGTTCCAATGCATTGGTTTTATTTCTCTTTGAAGCACATAGTGACACATAAGCAGACACGCTGTGTGCCACACACATAGCCGAGCAAAGCACAGATTTTTCGTGAATGCCTCATACATGTTGGTAAACCCACCCATCCACTGTATCGACCCCATCTACTAGGCAGACTTTTACAGTAAAACCTCGAGCAAGGCCTTGTGACCAAGCAAGGAAGGGCTCTTTCATATCTTTTATGAGATACTCCAAAATAGATAACATCTTGGCAGCAGCTGACCAAACAAAGTAAAACATGCAGACGGAGCTTTGCGGGACCTTTATCTGTTATTCTACTTTTACTATGGGCAAATACGATCGGTATCTCCGAGCCAGGAAATGCTATCCTGAGTCAACATACTGTGTGTCAATGTATGTATATCAGGGGGGAAATTCTGTCTGCTTCTTTTATTTCTGTCATTTTGTCCTCCCAAGTCCTGGAGCTGTAGGGTTGCCCACATCCCTTTGCCACACCCACAGCTTGGTGCTTTGGTTGCAACCAATCTGTATGTCATCTGTGCCAAAATCACCCACTTCCAATTAAAAGATGAAGATCGTCCACATTAAGTTATGTCTCTCATATCCTTGTTTTTTGGACTTGGTTGTAAGTTTTTTTTCTGCCAGTTCTTTCCCCTCTACTGGCTCAGTGCAAAAACAAAGTGAGCAGAAGGAACTGGCAGAGTTAGAGCACCAAAATTCATCAACGTCCCCTGTTGCTCATCGAATGTAGGTTGGTAAAAATTTAAATATGAGGATTTTGTAAATTATATGCTTGTGTGTTATGTTTTAAACAGATATTCCTTAAATTTCCACATGAATATGAGATTGCTGGCACTCCTGCATAAAATTAATCCATTGAAAAACCTTAAGAAAAATTACATTTATTAACCCTGACCACAGTTATGATGACACACCGTGTGTGTTCTGTGACTCTTCCAGCATTTACATGACAACACCATAAACAGGTTTGGTAACCACAGTAAGGCCTGGCCTCCCACTGAAGTGAATTTTACAGCATCTGTTCAAGTTAAGTTCAGCCAAAACAGTGGAGGCACGGAGTTTATATGCTCAGCATTGTGAGCCAAACCACTGTTATTCAAAACCCAACCACAATACACAGTTGGGTTATGAACACTGGAACATAAACGTCCTGTTCTCTGAAAGCTTGTTAAAAGTTGGCATTTTATCTTCTTCTTCTGAATCCATGGTTGACAGGTATAACTCAGTACCTTCCAACCACAACATTCATGCCTGTGGCTCCAGCATATATCAAGTTAACATAAGGAGAAAACACTTCCTTACACCACATACGTTTATGACAACACCTTAAAAATGTTGAAGACAGATGTTTATTGGAGGAAATTTAAGAGGACACTAAAAAAATAAGTTCCTGTGTCGTCCCCTTCCAGCTCAAACAATGTGGCTGTTGCCACCGCAATGCCAGTAAGCTTCAGTTTGGCAGGAGACAGAGAGCAAACTATAAGAATCCCACTGCAGTAAGGGCTCGTCAGACTCAAACACTGTACTGTTTCTGAACACTAACTATGACACAATAATGAGCACATCTAAGAACACCTAGAGCAGGCCCTGCTATTGGCCCTTGTGCAATTAACATCACAAGGGATGAATACTTTACCCAAGCAATACCACAAAAGCAAATCTAGTCACTCAGGGGTAACTGTGTTGTAAATCACAACGTGTTTGGAGTCTGAGGCATCTATGATTGTGGTTTTGTTACACCCCGGCCGGTTTGAAGTGGTGTGCTTAAAACTAAAAAGCTACATTCTGCCAGCTTCGGCTTATGAACTTTAAAACATGTCATTTTGTAAGTTGTTGCCACAGGAACTCCAGAGGCCTTATCCTCATGCTGCTGGAGCTGCTATGTCATATACGTTTATAAGCCTCCAACCATGTAGTTAACCCAAAAAGCTCTCCACTCAAAAAGCTTCTTAGGTTAACTAGACGGCGTTTAGACTCCAGTAAACACTATAATTAAAACAAGGATCTTTGGGAACGTGTTCACTGAGATGTGGATCATATAGAAATAATATTCTACATGTTTCAACAGAATATATACACTTTATTTTATTTTTTGGGGGTCATCAGCTGCAGTAATGAAGGCTTTGTATTGAGAGAACTGAAATACAGCAAAAGGCAAAGTTCTGAATTTAACCAGTCACTCTAATTGCAACCCAATCGTCTGAAAAAATGTTGGCATTGTATGTTTTACAAACCACGGACAATTACACTTGCATATTATTATGTAGTAGATAAGTTTCAACAATGCTGTGGTTGACCTGTAGTTATGTTTAGGCACAAAAAAACACTTGATTATGGTCAGAAAAAGATCATGTTTTGGCCAGGAACGTCTGGGAAAAAACAACAGCTTCTTGTGGCACTGTCCTCGCTGGAGAAACACCAAAACATCCATGTTTAGGGGCTAAAAAGCCGCTGGAAACACAACAATGTCTCACTAAAACACATTTGGTTTTGTTGTTTGTTGGTCTCAAAGTGGTTTACAGTGGTTTCCAGTGGTCTGCAGGTTGGCAGCCATCTCGCCTAGTTGACATCCCCTCCACCTCACAATGGTATTCATCTCATATATTACTATAATGTGCAAATATAACAAATTTGTGGTTTGCAGAGATGTACAATGCCAACACTTTCTTCTGGTGACTGGGCTGTATAAATTCAGTTGAGAGGGTTTGGGTAGTTATCATAGTGTAAAGTCCGGCTCAGACTACAGGAGATTGGGGCCGATTCATCCCCGATTCACCCCAAGAAATGTGGTCTGGGACTTTGGTTGGTGCTGATGTTCAGCCCAGATTTTCTGGTATTGTGAGAGTCTACAGGTCCAATCTTAGACCTCTGGAGGTGCTTGTAGACTTATCTTGCCCCTGAAGTTATGTTAGCTAGCATGCTACTGTTGACAGATATTAAAACTGACACTTAAAATCTTGCCTCTCAGTTCTTGCTGAATAGATATCCCAATATACAATCTGACAAGCTCCCCCTCATGTGCGTAATCCATCTGATTTCAGAATCAGGTAGGATTTCAAAACTAAAGCAAGATTCAGTCTACCACAGCAAGTTGACTCATTTTTACTGACATAGCCCAGTATTAGAAATCACAAATTTTCCTCAAGAGGCTTTACAATCTGTTCAGCAATCTGTAGACTTTTGGTTCAGACAAGGAAAAAGTAAACAGGTCAGTGGTTATATTACATTTTCAGAGACATTGTCTCAGGAGAGCTAGCAACACTAGATATTCGTCATAGGCACCAATAACCTTCAGGTCTCTCATGTCTTATCTCTTTGTCTCGGCAAAGTAAAGAAATCTCAAAGTTAAAATGTCCTTTTGATTTCTTAATTCTTTTGGCATGTCAGTTTGTTGTCACAGCTCTGAGCTGGTATGTGGCCAAACAACTCCTGCATGACCGAAACAAACTTTGTCTTTCAGAGTGATCATTAAATGGAATACATCATAACATAAATACAAGTTTCACAGCTTGCCCTGACACTGTGGAAAATGCCTGTGGCTCATTTCCAGCTCTTGTGGTTTCAGGCTTTACCTCTGATGACAGGAAGTAGAAGGCAGACTTGAGAAAAGATGAGTGAACGGTTACTCATAACTATGACACACTGTTAGGTTCTCGTTGTTATAAAGACGGGTTTGTACGTGCACCTCTTGTGGTTTGTTAGTTTAGGAAACGCCTGTCTTTTTACTACTGGCTCACCTGTTGAAAGGATCCCTTGTTAAACTGTCCAAGCCCTTGAAAAAAAAAATAGTTACAATCACAGCTGAAGAAACAGATTGTGGCACAGAGCAACACACCTCTCAATCATATTTATAAAACCTCTATCAGACTCTCCTATAAAGAAAATACATTGTTGTATTATAACAAGCAGATAGAATTAGCCTAGCGATTCTTACTTAAGCAACTAACCCAATGTATAAACAGATTACATGTAGTTCCAGCTGGTTCATAAGTCTTAGGTGAGTGCAGTGAGGACTGTTTCAACATGGGTTAAAGGTCAAAATATTTTGCACACATTCAATTCCTAACTCAAAAATCAACATTAGAAGCTTCTGTTTGAGTGACTAATTTTTCACTGTAAGAGAGGGTAACCACTAGGCCTGAGTATCGGTACTTTATACCTTCAATGTATTGACCAGAATAACCCAGTATACAAAGTAGTATCAAACATCTACGTTCAAACGATACCTGCACTCAACTCTTTTTTGCACCAGTGGTTTGATCCCAGACTGTCCCAACTCCCTGTCAGATAAGCAGACTTTCTGTTGCTGCCGTCTCGATCCAGAGGCAAATTTTTCTTCTCTCTGTCTCAGAACCAAATCAGTTTCTTTATTTGGATATGACTAAATCCTGATGTGATCTGTTTCTCCTTAACCCCCCCTCTGAGAAATAAGGAGTGAAAGAATAAACCAGCAGGGTTTCTTTTGCTGTGCTCACAGGCTTATCAGATGATCTCAACTCAGATAACAGATAAAACACACAGAGTTGAGGCCTGCACTTGATACATATCTAAAGTTGTGCAGGCTCAAATATAAGCCAGTCAAGTTTTCTTTTGGATCTTACTGTGATTTGAAGAGCTGATTATTTCAGGTGAATAAAGATGACTGTAGTGAGAGGGGGAAATGAGCATTTTCAGATTTAAAATAAAGATTGAGCCGAGACAGGAGGCTATTTCTCAGGAGCTAATTTAAGAAGTATGAGAAAATGGTCAAAATCTCAAAATTATGTTATGTTGAGCTCAGTCATGTCTAGGAGAAGTAGGCTTGACAAAGAAGAGATCTTATCATGACTTTACCTTTCCTCTGGGTGGAGGCGCTGTCATACTGGTGAACGGTCAATTCAACATCTGCCCAGTTAGCATTAGCTAACACAGTAGCAGCAGCAGCCAACATCCAACATGGAGCTGTTAAACAGTCCCAGCCAAATCACATGCCATCACAGAATCAGCTCGACTCTTGTTAAATCCATAAATGACCAGAAGGTAACTTAAACCACATGATGCTAACAGTTAGCCTTGTCACCTCAAACTCCAGCAGCATCAGCTAAAACCCAGACAGCCTGTGATGTAGTGAAGTCAAGCGCAGTGTATTTGACAGAGTTGGCAGTTGAGTGTGCTGAGATGCCCCCCAAATGCATGCAAGTATGGCTATACTACACCCCACGCCATTCACAATATGTGGCTCAAATGCACTCTATGAGTGTCAGTATCACTTTAAGATTATTAGTGTCATGATTTTTTAAATGAAACTACTCTTGTGACCAGTTTCCATACAGGAACATAGTGAAACCCAAGATAACTTGTGCCTGATATCTGTATTTCTTCTTCAAAATACAGTTTCTGACTTTATATAACATTGTTTACATTCCACCAATAACTTAAACAAGCCAACAGACCAACTCAGTTTAATTCAAACTTTATTAGGTACACAGCTCAGAAGGGGTCCCAAGGATTAAAACAAGAGTGCAATAAAAAAATAAATAACATAATGAAAACACTGGGGGAAAAAACTAAAATAATTGAACATGGAAATTAAGCAGAATCTGGAATTAGCTTTTAATGTCTCTGCATGCTCAATCAGAGATATTGTTTAAAAACACATAACAGTTACTGGTTCTGGTAAAAGGTCTTGTTAAATTGTTTGTATAGTCAAGACTCTGCAAACTGTCTGTCTGCTTTTATCAGTTGCACTCTGCAAGTATATCTCTCTTTTGGTGGCACTGATTGTCGTTTAAAAGTAAAGTTTAATTTCATGTGACGTGATTTGAGTGCAGGCATGTTATAAATGTTTAGAGCTTTCCTAGCAAGAAAATGAAAATGTGTCTTATATGTTTTCCTGCCATGTATGTGGATCTTACTCAAAGTGAAAGACTGTGGGTGTTTGTGTGTGTGATTCCTCATAGTGAACACTTAGCTTTGTGTCTGAATGGTGTAATTAAGATAACTCTGGTTGTGACAGCATACATAGGAGGGATGGATGAGCTGCCCCCCCTTCTTCAGTGGATAAATCCTCCCTGCCCATCCCTCCCCACCAGCCCCCACATCAGCTGCTTCCCTCCCACTCCAAGCTAAAGCTGTCACAAGGCGGGACCACAGGGAGTCCGCTGATGGTATTTATAGTACGCCAGCGCTCTAAGTGATAGATGTCACCTTCACGCCACCGCCTCTGGGGCACTGCACCAACCACCCTGCTCCACTAACAAGCTGCAAAGTGCTGTGGATGCAAGGGGAAGGGACCTGAGGAAGTGTGGGGAGGTGGCGTGTTCCTGGCTGTTGTGTAAACGGAGCGAGGCAGCTTATACAAACAACTAAACAACAGAGTTTATCACATGTTTTTAATTTCTTCCCACCTGGCTCTCTTGCTAATCAAAGCAGCCCTTTGGATTGTCTCCTGGTGAGAAGTTTGGTTTAAGATGAAGCCGTTTGTGGCAGGTTTGAGTGTTGTGTTTCTTCCTTGAAGCAGTTGTTGGATGATGGATGAGAGGGATTGTGATGAAGACAAGCCTGACAACAGGGTGTGACTCAACACATGAATCTCTTGGCTGGACTCCTGTGTGTGCAGCTCCGTAGGTCTCATGCATGGTTTTAATGTACAATTCACTCTTGAACCACCCGCTGTGTGTGCAACACAACAGCGGACAAAAACATAATGCGTGAGTAACATAAACATGACGAACATAGACACAAAGCAGTATGACATATAAACAGTGATCAAAACACAAGCGCATGCAGATACCACCCACGGACAAACACATGCGTACACAAACTTTTATTTGCCACCAAGCGGAGCTTTGTTCCACCAGAGCAGAATAAAAAGCCCATAGCTACTGTCACTGTCACAAGGCATCATCCTCTGACATTTTCAATCATCCCCTTTGACGGAGATATTTTTGGCCCAAATGGTAGTTGTACTTTGAAGGCGTCTGTAATACAAAATATAATTCAGGTCTGTCTGACAAGTGGAATAAGCTTGTCAGGAAGCTGAGGCTTGAGGAAAGGAGCTTTTGGCTGAAGGACTCAACTTGGCATTGTTCAGATATCCAAACTCCTACTCCAAACCCACTTAAAGTTGGTCATGTGTCCAACTTCATACCATCACTGACCTCAGTTCTGTTCAAGAGCGCATCCTTAAAAACTCTTCACTAATGTCCATCTTAAATTCGGACTGGTTATATCCACAGTACATTTTTCCTGATCATAGCGCCGCAGTTTGCATGAAATGGATACAACTACAGCCTTATGTATATTTCTACTGAGTCCCACTGTGTTCAGTTATGTTATCTAAGAAATCAGTTAAGTGATATTTGTGCCAAACAAAAATTAAATTCATTTAATAGCCAAAACACAAAACACAAACATTTTGAAAGAGAAAATGCGCAGCATGCCACCATATCTGACATCATTAATGTGTTACATCCTATATTTAACCCTGAAAGAAAGCAAGATGAAAGCAACAACCATGTTAATACCAAGACTAATATTCCATTGAGACACAAACTTAATTTATGGTTTGTTTTAACATTACACTTTATTTCTCTACATTTATATGCCACCAAACATTTCTCATTAGAAAAAAAACAATACCTGTCAACAGGGATGCATTGATTATGAAATTCTGGGACGATACTGATGTCAGTGTTTAAAATAACAATTTAGCCCACAGCTGATACCTTGTACAGATGTTTTAAAGTCATTTAGCCCTTCATTTAACCACCTTTCAATGAGCACAGTTTCCATCACACACTTTTATAAAACAACTTTTAATACAACCTGTTGTAACATGAAAAACATAAAAAAAACCTGCTCCAAAGGTCTTTTCATTACATATAATTACATCATCGTTTTATATTGCTGTAAAAACATCAACAAATTTCTCCTTCAAACAGCTGTATTTATTCAAGTTCCCCACCAAAAACTACACTTTAGAAGATTACATTTGAACACATCATGATTACATTAGAATTTACCTTCACCCAATACTCAATTTTACCAGAGAGCTTGAACACATCATAATGTAACTCACTGCAAACTCTGTCAGCTGTTAGTTGCAGCCACTGGCTACCACTAGCTAATGTTAACTAGCTCTTCTCCTGCTGATGTCAACATGGATTTGATGTTCACAATGCAGAATTATTAGGGACACAATATGGTGCATTCCCTGACATGTTCATAGTTAGTTTACTGCGTCCTTTCGTCTCAACAGCGTCCCAACATTTTCTGTTGTCCCCAGGATGACATGACGCAGTTCGTTTTAACACAACAGAAAAACAAAGGCCACTGCCATCAGTGAATGTCAAGGCAGTCTGCTAGGCAAATATTAGCCGATATAGATGTTTGGCTGATATTCATAAATCTGCTTTGCTGGTAAGGAATATAATCAGCTGACATCTTATTTGAATTTGCAGCTGCTGATTTCTGCATTTAAAGAAATTAAATGAATCATGTAAGTGGAGTGATTATTGTAAAAATATTTATTTAATAGACTGTTGGAAGGTGACTAAGACACTCGTGGGCTCATAGGCCTCTTACTGCACGTTACCTCTACAAACCAGGAAAATAGAAAAGCAAAATATTGTAATATGTATTTATACAAACTTAAAAATCACCTGCATAAGATGAGGGATATTGCATGAGGCAGCTTAGTGTGTATCTGTGTGTGTATGTATGTATGGTGAGAGGTTGGGGGGCACAGCGTGCATACCCCTCCATGACAGTGACAAAATGGTCAGTGAGTTGCTGAAATTCATCCCTGCCAGGGCGAATGTGTTGACATGGCTTTAATTCAGCTTGCCATATGACACTGTGTCTGGTTCTCCTCTCTGGGCAGACACGGATATAGGCTGTCAGGCTTGCATAGCATGTTGAAATACTGTGTACATCAAACAATCAATCAAGTGTATTTGTCACATGAAATCATATAGGGTACAGTTTCAGTGGGTATAGAGCTTGACACTAAACTGCGCTGCAGTGTGCAAACAGGCTGAAATTACTGTTAGTCACTGAACAGTGTTTGCCTTTTTCATCAGGAAAATAAACTGTTTAAAGTGCTCGTAAACAAGAAATATTATAAACGGCCCTGCAGCTGTCACTGTGTTGCTGCTGCGTCTGCACACAATAGTAGAAATTAGGCTTTTAAAGACTAGAAAAATACATAATAAGCATTAATGCACTTCAGTAATGTCACTCCATGTGTAGCACCCATCTCATTTACATGTCATTAATCTTGAGATTAAGTCAAGTCTGAAGTCATTTGAGCACCAATTACTCAGCGCACTTAATGCGGTGTTATTTTGAGATGTAAATCCATGTCCCCTCTGCAGGATGTATCAAGTTACGGTACAGCTAATGTCTTGAAATGTGAAACAGAAAATATCCCTGACAGACCAGATGTCATGGTGGTTTATTTAACAGCATTTCACATGGTCTTGATAAGACAGGTTTTATTCTAGTGTGCAGGGTTTTTATTTATTCAATATATATCCTTATAATATTTGTCAAGAACCATGCCAGCACAGTGAAGTGTACCTGCATCGCTGTCTAGTTACAGTTGTGAAAGTAAAAGAAAGTGACTCATAAGATTTGTAGTGCACCATGGATCATGTCTGTATAACTGTCCAGTAAGTTGAGTGTATAAGTTGAGTCTGTGTAGTCTCCTCTTACCAATTCCTAGAATGATCAGCTGACATATACTGTCAGAAAGTGTCAGGAAACGTGTGTGTGTGTGCTGGAGAGCGTGAGTGTGAACATGGGCATGCACATGTATGAGGCTTGTAAATGTGTGTGCATGAATCAGAGAGCGAGAGGCTGGCCTGGACTCAGACACAGTGGACACACTATCTCTCTGCTGACAAGTGTCATCAACTCCAGCTGCTTGGGGGTCTCTGCTGTCGTCCGGGTTAGAGGGGGCAGACAGGAGTGCTAGTGCTGAGCTGGAGGGAGATTGGGAGCAGGGATCGGGGGAGGTTGGCAGTCAAACGGTTGGGGGAGGTGACAACACGGCCATGCTGAGTGCAACCAGCAGGCCCCCATTGGCAATCCAAGTTTCACCCCAAGCGCCCAAGCATCCACCTGTCTTTTCCTCTTAACCCCCCCCCCCTCAACCCCCTCTTATTCCCCTTCAGAGAACAGCAGAGGGAGGGTGACTAACGCGGAGCACGGCAGCCCTCGTTAAAGGCCACTGGTACAAACCTAAAATGAGGCCCGACATAACTGTGGCATGTTTGCTTAGATTAGATTTGCATTGTCAGATGTTTTGAGGCTGACCAATGCAAAGCGTTTACACCTCTATATATAGGCAGTGTGCAGGCTCCACCGCAAGTCACAGACAGATGCAATTTGTTTCATCTGCTTTTACAGCTATCACGCTTACCTATAAAAGTGCCACACTGTGTACTTTGTGCATTGCAGCCTAACCCTGTTGAACAGTGCTGACGAAGCAGGGCGCAGTGTGGGGATCCAGTGCTGTGTGGTCTCCTTGGGTGGCATTATTAATAATGTCATTTTTTGCTACGCTGATTAAATGAGCAGTCAGGCTGGTGCATGATCTGGACAGCTGCCATGTTTTCTCCTGTTAATTAATGGATGGCTAATTGTGATCTCTCCTTATAAATAACACTGATGTGCTCTGTGTTGCCTTCACTGAATCACTGCGCAGGTTGACAACAAACCTTGTCTGAACATGCAACCTTTACTTTGACAAAAACAAGGGTCGATGGAGTGCCAGTTAAACCTAGCTTCAGTCCACACACCTTTCATCTGGCCCCCCATAAATCTGCTCGCGTCCGTCAACAATGAAATGCAGCTGGCTCACACACCCCCTTGCACACTCACACCGGGAGTCGGGTTTGCTCGAAGTGTGAAAATAAGATCTGCCAGCTTCAATAAATGCCTCATAGCAGCGCGATCAGTCAGAGGCTTTCCAGTTATGTGTGGCCTTCTCTGGCTAAACCGTCTCATTAGCAACAGGGGACCTCGTATTTGCAGCACAGTTTAACACCATTTAGATTTACACTTAGAATGCCGCCTGCCCGGCCAGATCAGAGCCCCCGGTCACTTATCGGGTATTGAGGGGAGTCCAGGACCATTTGCCTTGAAGTAAAATACGTGTGTGTGTCTGTGTGCGTGCGTGTGGTGCTAAGTATAAGCTGAGCCCCCCCGCGCTGACGACGTGTCGGAAGCCTAATGCGTAATGAACCCTGACACATGATCTCAGGCCACGGTGGTGTCACTCTAGATGTCCATCCTGGAGTGTTGAGACATTCTGGGAAAACCTCCAGCTCTATCAGACACTTTATAAAAAGGTCCGTCATAAATCCATCTTTACAGCCACTTGTATCAGATTGGATGTGAGCTATAGAAAGTATACAAGCTCTCTGTTAAGGCTAGACTAGTGGTAGTATCACATGATAATGCGATTAAATAGATCTTTTATGTGTGAGTCAGGAAAACATGCTATGCTAAATGACAGGTTGGTTTGATGTAATCAATTGCTTAAAACAAACAGCAGATCTGTTTGTAAACAACAATGTCAGTCAGAAAGCTGTTGTGCACTTTACAAAGATGTGACTGAAAATGTCACTGTTTATTTCTGCTGTGTGATCTGGCAGCAGAGTTTATAAGGAAACGGTGTGGTTAGAAATTATTAGATGCACAGTTTTTTTCTGCAACCTGTCTCTCTTTGAGTCAGTTCAGTCTTCATTCTTCAGACATTTTCAGATCCATCGCAGCTTGAAGCCTTTTTGTTTTATTTTAAAACTTTTGCACATGTTTATAGAAGATACAATAACTTATTTCATTTGCCAACTTGTGCATTAGTCTTTGTTCATCTCTGTAAGCAGTGGGACAGGATTTTATTGTTGGGAGTGGTTTGGTTTCCGTATGTTGTCTAAGTGGTATTTACCAATCATGTGCTGACAGCAGGCAAACGGTCGGTGTGGAGAGCCGGAACACAATGGTGGAAATATAGTTTTGGAACTCATCAGCTATTGTCTGATGATGATTTGGCTTTATATTAGCCTTTTTAAAATGTATCTGCATTCATATGGAGATATCTGTTTTGTAGAGATGAGCCTAAACAGCCTGCACTTGAAGAGGATGTCTTGGCCTGGATATCTGCTGGCTACACCAGATCAGCCTGAAATATTGGCCTTCGACCCCAGGTGCATAAACCAATAGTCAGTGGTTCCAAGATTGAGTCACTGGTATTTATTAAAAAAAAAAAAGTATATGATACCCAGGGCTGCAAGATATATCGTTTTGACATTGCAATATGTGCATGCACAATACCTGCATTGCAGGGTGTTCAATATCAAGTAAAACAAATGAACTCAAACATGCCATGTTGCAACTTTTTTCTACTTAATATAAAAGCAAAACTAGCATGGTTCTCATTTTCCACGACTAATGTTACCAACCAAGCCTTCTGCTTTAAAACAATGTGTATGTCAGTTTGGTGTCTCACAATCATTCTTCACTGCAGAGTTGCTGGACTGTAAAAGCTAGTTACCTACAAGTCAGGCTAAAGCTAACTGAGTTAGCCTGGAGGTCTCCTAACTACGGCTCAGAGCCGCAGGTTAACACTACCTTTAATCAACCTGAGAAGTCAAAACCATGAAAGCACTCCCAGCTAGTAGCTGACCACAGCCTCACAATGAGTGAGGAACAGGGGGAGAGGAACTTAAGGAAGTGCCCTTATTTTAGGGTCAGAAATACACATTAATATGACATGCTAAATCATTGACTTTAGTCTGGATTGACAGAAGAGTGTTATATGAGAACAGTGGCGCCATGATGAGTCAACCAACGTGGTAAATTACCTAATCTCCCCCTTAAAAATATTAAGTCTACAGAAAGCATTTTTTCAGCTTTTATTATGATTTTCTACTGCCCTACAAAAATTGCACCAGTAATTGTAGATTTATTGCTTACTTCCAAACAAGTAATAGTAATAATAATAATAATAATTTCGTTTTGCAGTGTATATCATCGAAAAAGGTTTTGCAAGGTCTTTTCTTTTCAAAATCATGCAGCCCTCATGATACCTGCTCTTTTTATGTTTTATTTTATTAGATAGCTTTTATTTTTCTCAAATAGCTTCTCATTTTGTTAATAAGGCCAAACATTATTGAATCCTGAGGCATTTGAAACACAGGCACAGCTGAAAGTGGCATAATATATACAATATTATGCACAGGCTAACAGAGACATATGGCTTTGGATTCAAGAGCTAGAAATTTCCAGGCTAACACCAGCAGTTATCTCCAATGAGGACTCTGATGAGTGCAGGCACGCAGCACTGGCCAGGTGGCTCTTTGGAAGATAGTGCCAAAAGATGAAACCACCTCAGTGTCAGCATTTTAATTTGATCTGCCATGTGCACATATGTCTTTAAAGTCTGCGGGGAGTCGCTTAGCCATTGATGTGCTTCGCCAACGGTCTGCAGTCGTACAGGTTAGCACTGCAGGCTAATCTGTAGTGAGTCGCTCCCAAAAGCCTGCGCCAAGTTGGTGGCAGGATGAGTGATCTCCTCTCCTCTGATCCCCGGCCCTCGGATGCCCACTGTGTGCCAACTATTCAGCTCCTTTGTAATAGGTGCCAACATGCCCAGACGGGTAGAGGAGGAGCAAAGAGACCCAAACAGGATTTGAGCAGAAGTAGTCCTCTAGCGCTAGATATTAGGCTGTGGGCACAGCCATTCCAGGACTGGCAAAATGTTATTGGGGCAGCAGCCATCCTGCATCTTGATTTACTAAAAAAAAAAAAAAAAAAAAAAATGAGAGGGGAGGTGGGGGTGTTGACTGGCACATTGGCAGAGCCTCCAGCAGCTTCATAAATCAGTATGATGTGTCACTATCTCACTGATGGAGATAAATTGAGTGCTGCATGATTACAGTGGTGATAATGATAATATGCAAATTGATAGATGCTATTTTAAGTATTAATACACACCATAAAACTAAATAACAGCACAGCATTCCTCTCTATAGCAGCATATTCATTATAAAACTTTAGTGTGTCATTTCCTGTCACTCAAGCCAGACATTATTTTCTTTAATATGCAGCTGAGGTATCTGTTCACATTCTAGGGTAAATATATCCAACACTGTACTTGCAAATATGATTAGCACCATGACACAGATATCTGTCCGGCAAGACCAAGCAACAGCGTCAGAGGCTAAAAAATGAAACCAATGTGGAAGTGTCAGACTATCAAACTGCGGTTTCTCAACTGGCCACTCAAGGCTTTCTCCAAAAGTAAGACGATTCAGAAAAACACTCAACCTTACAGCAGAAATAAACATGTTTACACCCTGGTGTTTATAGCTTACTCTGTCTCCTAGAAATAATGTTTATATGTTACTGAACTGCTTTCTTAAGCCCCTTTCCCACTGCACAAAAAACTCTGCATTGAACACCCGGGTGAACGAACGTGCTAAGTTTAGCCCCTTAACTGGCCAGATGCAATGATGTGTCGTCACGAAACACCATCTGTCTCCGCCTAAGCAGCGCTCAAACATCGATCCCAATTAGTCTTTACCAAATTTAAAAGAGAGACTGAGTGAGTAAGACTGCCGTGTACGTAGCTCTGCTCTTCTGGCAATAAAGGAGCCTATAGCCTATTTTTAGTGGGTTTACTCGTGTTTTAAAAACCTGTGTACACGCTAATTTTGGTGGAAACGGGGTGTAAATTACTTTCTTGTGGCACCTTAATCGCTGCCTCGATTATGTTTTGGAACGTTTCTCTTAGGTAAGGTAAATTACATTCAAGCACCACTCAGGCTTCGAAGGCAGTGGTTGGGGAGGATGGTGGGTGTATAAATTGTAGGACCTTGGCACCAGAACTTTGGGTTCATGTCCAGACTCCTGCATTGTCACTGAGCATTTTGCAGATAACTGATGCGTTCAGTACTAAAAAAATTCAACTTGCCAGGTACGTTTAATGGCAACATTTCCTCTCTGTGTTAAAAGAAAACGTAATTTGCTCAGCAGTACATATTTGCAAATACAAATTAGCTTTATGTAAACATCATTTCCAGGAGACAGGGCTGCTATTACAGGTCGACCGATTCATCGGTTTGGCCGATTAATCGGTGACAATAGGACTTTATACAAACTATTGTTGGGGAAACGGGGCTCCGAAAGTGGCCAATAGTAACCCCCACTTGTCATGGAGTACCCCACATGCACATACAAGGTAATATGTGCTTTAGACAATTTGTATGATTTAAATGAAAAATAACTAATGTAGGAAAGCTTTACTTCTTTATAAGGGGCATTATAAGGTTGCTGGTTATAGAACAGCATTATGCGCTTTCTCTGTTTTGGTGTTGTGGTGTCATGGATCAGCTTTTTCCTGCCCCAAACTATCGTTTTTATATCGGCCATTAAAAATCCACAAATAATCATTGGTTGACCTCAAGCTGCTATAGCTAATGTCAATGTTCTTGGCAGCTGAGGAGGTTGATTTATGTATACCTCACCTGTTATTAAGGCTAAGCATTTATTAAGGCTTGAAATTACACATAATTAAGGGCGTGGTCACTTTAAATGACAGGTTGTCTTCAAGGTGTCACCGCAGTCTGTAAGTCAGACAGAATAGAATAGATCTTTGTTGTCATTATGCTCAAAACAATTATAATCAGATCCACTCCTTCCTCCTCTATGGCTCCACCCTTTTGTCCAAATATGGTCACTTCTGGCTCCAAAAATCCAAGATGGCAATGGCCACAATGCTGAATTTAAGGCCTCAACATGGCTTACTTTGTTTGCTGTAATCACAGCTGAAAATCAGGTGTAGTTCATCATATCACCATTGTGCCTTTCCTTGTCACACATAAAGGACAAACCAGTCAACATTGGCATTTAATAAATTTACAACTTTGCTTCAGGAATATTAGCATTTCTCTTTTTTATTGGAGTTATTGTAAAATGCTATGAGGGACTGGTAGTGATATTGATAAATGAATCTTGTTGGATTTGCTGCTGTTGTGTTGCAAGCGAATAGCTGGCTTAGAAGACCTCTGGTTCAAAGGACTTTATGTCCATGCATCAAAACCACAGCTGGTGAATAACCTGCTCTCATAAACACTAAATAATACCCTGAAATTCAGAATGAATCAGACTCTAAATATGTAGCAGCATTTCCTACATACATGAAATGCAGCTTTTGATGGTGACAGACAACCTAAAGGAAACCATCTACTTTCTTTGCTTTGAAAATGTTTCAATGGAAAAAAAATCCTTTACCCAGCAATGAACCTAACTATATTTTTAGAGTGAGTCATGCTGGTGAAACACAGCATCTCATATATCCATTCAGTGTCAGAACAATTCCACCATTAGAGCCCTGTGAAGAGCCCTTGAGAGCGCTACATTGGCGATGGAGTTCTCGCTCCTCCTTTCTCTTCCACTCCACAGCCTGCCCACATTAACTCTCCAGCCCATTCAGCTGTGATTAGAAAAGCCTCTCGGCTTCCAGAGTTTGCAATCATTTGACCATAATGAATTCCAATCACTCCCTCCTCCTACCCTCTGCTCCCACTTGTACTCGACAAGTTATAAGGAGGAGAGTGCAAAATGGAGAGCGCAAGGCAGTCATAGAGAGAGAAGTGTTCAGCGAGAGAATCATACATGGAAAATTAAGCCTGGAAAAAGGCCATGTCTGAAAGTAAAGGATAAAATACAGAAATAACCACAACAAAAATAGCTTATGTATACAGTACCAAAGGATAGCAATATATTAAATATGTTGCATGTAAGCAATTTAATTAGCACAAAATACAATACATAATACTAGACAAGCCATGTGTCTTGTGACGTGTTGGCCGAGTAAAGCTAACAAAACAAGAAAACAATTGGTGCACCTTAAAGGGCAGGTTGAATGAGAATGTTATCACCCATTATCATTCACATTATCTAAATGCCATGCAAATCTTTACCTTGGGAAGCAGGTTAGCCATATAATAGCAGAAAGGTCACATCAGCATCACTGTTAACAATAGGCATCTGTTCTTGATCTGTTCTCTGAATGTCACAAACATGTACATGTACATGTACAAACATGTACATGTACTTAGTGCAAACACATGATCAACTCAAATCATAATGCATCTTCATGTTCAGTGTTGACCTATAAAATGCACCATTGATGAAGCAAAGTAAATGTATGGTTCAATTTAATTCAGTTCAGTGTAATTTAGTTCAATTCAATGCAATCAAAGTTAATACAATTCAGTTAAGTTCAGTTTAATTCAGTTCAAGTTAATTCAGCTCAGTTCAATTCAATTTAATTCAAGTAAGTTCAATATAATTCAGTTCAGTTCCATTCAGTTCAGTTCAATTCAACTAAATTCAGTTCAGTTCCATTCAGTTCAATTCAGTTCAATTCAATTTAAATAAGTTCAGTATAATCCAATTCAATTTAAATAAGTTCAACATAATTCAGTTCAATTCAGTTAAATTCCATTCAATTCAACTCAGTTCAGTTAAGTTCAATTTAACTCAATTCAGTTCAATTCCATTCAATTCAATTCAATTCAATTTAATTCAAGTCAGTTCAATATAATTCAATTTAGATAAGTTCAATATAATTCAGTTCAATTCCATTCAGCTCAGTTCAACTCCATTCAGTTCAGTTCCATTCAGCTCAGTCCAACTTCAATTTAATTCAAGTAAGTTCAATATAATTCAGTTCAAGTCAATTCAGTTTAATTTAAATAAGTTCAATATAATTTAATTCAATTTAAATAAGTTCAATATAATTCAGTTCAATTCAGTTCAGTTCAGTTCAACTCAATTCAGTTCAATTCCATTCAATTCAATTCAGATAAGTTCAGTATAATTCAGTTCAATTCAATTCAATTCAATTCAGTTTAAATAAATTCAGTATAATTCAGTTCAACTCAACTCAATTCAGCTCAGTTCAGTTCAGTTTAGTTTAGTTTAGTTCAATTCAAGTCAGTCTTGTTTATCTGTTACTTTATTGTAGAGCTGTCATGATTAAAAGAAACTTAAAAGCAAGATATGTGGTCTTACTGCCATTTTTGTTGTTTTTGCAAATTACTTTATCTAGATTTTAGTGCTTTATAAATAGTCTTTATTGTTAGGCTATTATAAGGTATGTTGTTGCTTTTTAAATGACAAAAATGACAGTTTTAAACCAAATTAAATACTACAGCAAGCTGTCAGTACTAGGGAAGGTTGAAGCACACAGGGAAAGAGGATGAACTCACTGGTCTGTGTGGGTTCAGTATTGAATTCTCTTCCATGGTTATGGTTGTTCAGCGATGTGACGGTTGGTCTTTGTGGTGTTTGTCCCTACCCTCCTCCTCTATGAGTGGACAGCTGGGTAAAAAGTGACAATGAAGCAAAGTTGAATATTTTTCAACTGTCAGCAACCAGAAAAAAACAGCAAATGTGCTCTCAGTTGCTCTTTTCATCAGTCATAGATTGTTTGCACAGCAGAGTTCACTCAGATTCTTCTTTATTTATTAATCTAATTGTATTTCATTGACTGATTTCCTCCTCTGGTGTTTCTAAACTGACTGATTGGGGCACTAATGCTATTTGATTAAAAGCTTATCATGATCAGCAGATGCTTTTGGCTGTTCATTATTTATTTACAATAACATTTAATCATGCTATATTTGTATATTTATTGTATATTCATTTATGATTGGTTCATTTTTTTGGATCTTATATCCATGTGCCATGTTTGGCCAAAGCAGTTCTCAAAAAACACAAACAAAAAAAAACACGCTGTGTGAACGTGCTCCAGTCTCCCCGTTGTTCTCTACGGCTCTTTCATCGCTGTGTCACAGCAATGATGCTGACAGTGCTGTGGTGATGACCTTTACCCATTGCCATGCCAACATTCCCAAGTCCCTCTGGCCAGCAGTGTCCCTGTCACCTATAATCAGCACCACAGTCTGGCCACCAAGCTGCCCTCTGAGTAGGACCAGTCGAGACACAAAGACAAGTCCAGAGAGCTGCAGAGTTTGTCCATGAATATAAGCAGGCAGGCTGTGAATACCCCTTCATTCACTGGATTCATATTGAAGCTAATGAAGATACGCATGATATGAAATTCACATATTTAGATGATTACATATGCACATGGAATTGGCTTCCATTTTTTGTTTAAGAAAGATGATCATTTGCTTGACTGACAAAAGATCCTGTGGTCATATGATGAATATGTTTAAATACTGATCTTGCTATGTGCCGCACTGTGGTGTAGGCTGATTGTGGTTTAGCTGTTTGAATGAAACTTACTGTAGATACCATGCAGTATGCCCTCCTTGTTGGCATTTTCTGCAGTCAGCCAGGGAAAAAAAGGTATTAAAAAGCTGCAGTGGCTAACTTCTCCCTTTGACAGAGCTGTATGTTCCTTCTGATACATGTGAAAGAAATGACAAACCAAATATTAACAGTAGCAGTCAGCACTTGCTGCTGCTGTTGCTGACTTCAAAATCTACTGACAATGCTGTGTGTGTGCAAGTTTGTTTTTGCAGACAACACAAACCAAAAGTTAAAGCAGTGACATCGCAGTTAACTGAGTTTGTCTTAATTACAGTAAGTTTACAGTAAGTTATCTAAGTTGTTTTGATATTACACATATCCACCCAAAGTTGGGTCACTTAGATTAAGAACACCAAGAGAACCAGATTTATATCACCCTATTGATGTTTCTGACCTTTCAAATATATTTCTAATCAATAAAAGTATCAGTATGTCTGGATTCTGTTCAGGTGTATCCGTGCCAGGGCCTTGATATCAGGCATGTTGGCTCAGTTGTGCGTCTTCTTGGCTCACCTAAATGAAACTGAGCCATCATTAATGTTATTGGGTGTATCTGTGCTCCTCCTGCTGTGACACGTTAAGATATCTGCCATGGGAAAGATTTGTTAGTACTGTCTCTTGTTCTGACAATAATGTATTGGTGCAATAGACAGAGACAGTGTGTGTGTGTGTGTGTGTGTGTGTGTGTGTGACACTCACCGTATTCCATGCAATGAGAAAATGGGATTAATACTATAGAGAGCTTTGTGACATAGCCGTAACTGACGAGGGTCTGAGCTGCTTGTGAACTTTAAGAGGGCGAGCTTTGAGAAGCTGATGGCTTCTAACGCACATCACACATCACACACACACACACACACACACACACACACAGTAACTTACATAGAGACTCCAGACCAAGTTCTCTCTGGCGGAAGATTATGGAGTTATTGAGCCATGTATACGGCTGCCTGATCTCTCAAGAGAAGGTGATAGACATCAAACCGTGTGTGTGTGTGTGTGTGTGTGTGTGTGATGTCTGACTGAGGCTGACAGTCCAACCCACATCCTCAGGGGGTGGTTTGTTGGTGACGACTGCTGACACATAAACACAAAGTCACACACAAACACATTGGTTTGCTCATGCAGAAACGCAGCGCGTACATCTGCACAGACAGATCTGAAGTTATCGTGTGTGAGTTCAATTGGGGATAGATACAGCTGTGTTTACATGATCAGTGTTTGAGTTTACAGCTATGATTTGTGAGACAACTACAAGATAATCAATGAGCATTTGTTTATTGTTGCTTTGGATGCTTGTAGTTTAATATACTGTTATTATCGCACAATGAGGCAAAGCTTCTCTACCAGCTTTATCTTACATTATATATTTATCTTACATATGAGCTTTGGTGCTGCTGAGAAACTTATTGTTCTGGTTTCAAGTTGATCAGATCTCATTACTTTCAAAGCTTTACTGGGTTCAGTAGTTTCAAGACACAGTAGAATGCAGCAGAAGGAGTTTTTTTTGTAATGATGAAGTCCTCTCTTTCACTGACACTGGGCAGAATCACAAGCACAAACTCTGGTTGCAAGTGCACGTGGGTGTGATTGACTATTTTTTTGTAATTTTCGTGACTAGAAGCTCAAACACAATCCTGGCACCCAAACTGTAAGAGAGGCTGAATGAATAAATTAAACTGCATTAGTAGGAGGGAATGACTATCAGCTGGTGGAGCTGGGATGAGCTTCAGTAATCAGCCCCATCAAAGCAGCAGTTTAGTGGGTTGTCAGGAGGAAACGGCTGCTTTCTCTTCCTCAGGAAACACTGAAATTCCTGATGTACATGTGCACAAATTTACTTAAGAAGAAAAAATTATTTGCTGTTTAGCTAAAAACGACACTGTGCCCACCCCACCTCTCAAAACAAAGTTATGCCCTTGTGTGGTACTTGAGATTGGTCCTAGTCTCAAGACCATATTTTGAAGGGCTCAGTTTTGTCTCAAGATCACAACTGTGGGGATGCACTAAATTGCCTTTGCAAGAAAGGAGTGTTGAATAAAGGTGGTTAAGTTGATTTAAGCTTCTTAGTCTTTGCATAGGTGTAGAATTTGGGGGGGACCCAGGGGACACATCTCCCATATTTACAACATTTTCATTTGACACATTTACGCTGTAAAATGGTGTAAAACTGCACAAATTGTTGTCTAAAAATCCACCAAAATACAGGCAGTTAAGAATGCTTGATGTTCAAAAATTTCTCGAGTGTAGCACGAGTTTAGTTTAAGTTGTACTCATTTAGTGTTATGTGGTTCAAGAAGAAGGCTAAGGGGCTGTGGTGCAGAACGACACAGTTTAAGTTGAATAGCGCACAGGAAACATATGCCTGTAAGTACAAGTGTTGAGTTTATTTGAGTATGTTCAGTCGAGTAGCTCACTTGCAATTTCTTGTTTGTCATTGTAATTTTGCTGCGGCACCAATGCTAATTTCTATTAGCGCCACCATGGGCTAATTATTTTTCCATATTTTGCGGTAGTTATGCCATCTTATTTTGAATTACTGAGGTTGTAAACTGTGCCGAATAACGTCTTTAATATGTTTGTGATTTAAAACATGACTTAATGTTCTGGTTTTTTTTGTGTTTTGTGTAGTTTTACAGTGCCTTTATTTGGGAGGCAATAAACTTAAGACTTGCAAATCTTTGTCACTCATTAAAGAACTGTTTACCTATCTGCGAAACTAAACATCAACATTCAAGGAGGGCAGAGTAGCCCTTGTTTTATATGCCCCCCACCCAACAAAAATGAAACTACGCCCTGTGTTTGTGTGTTTGTGTTTCTTTGCTCATAAAAACACTCAATCAATCATACATTCACACACACACACAGTATATATGGCCATTAAAGAGGTGAATGAAGATCTTTGTTTTCCGTGGGTGTATTTGTGTCAATGTGGATCTTTCAGATCATTTTAAGGGGTGCTTATGTTTTACATGTTCCACATTTCATCGTCATGTATCATTCAGTGTGGGACTCACACTGCACTGGCCTTGACTTGGTCTTGACCTCTCAAAGTCTTGGTCTTGTCTCGGTCTCAATAAACTCTGGAGTTGGTCATGACTTGGTTTCAGTTTAGGTAGTATTGACTCCAACGCAGGCTATAATCACCATCATGAGAGATTTCAGTACCAACTTTCTGTTGAGTAATCCTTTTTTCCTGATGTGTTAACGCATCAGGAGACTGCTTGTACAGCATTAAAATTATTAAACTGACATGGACGTGCTGTGTTTGATTGATTGATTATTTCACAGCATTATGGTGGGTGTTATTGTGCTGTAAGGGTGTGTTTTAATTGCTTTTGGGGTTTGACTTTGCCTTTGGTCCTTTTGAACAGCATTACAGAGAGGTGGTACAGTAGCTCTGATTAAATAGATGGATGACAAGATAGTAAAATCCAGGTAAATTATTGGAATCTTCCTGCAGTTATGTTTTTGTTTGTGATAAACATCCTCTAAATGTTCAAAGCAATGTACTAAAAATTGTGGTAAAACTCAGCATATGGCAAAAGCCAAGCAGCCTGGGGGAAAATGCGAGACAGAGATGAACAGTATCTAAGTATTTGTGCAGGCCAATGATCTACAGTATTACATTTTCTCTTATCATTTATATATATCACATCTTTTTGTGTATAAACATTCTGTAATTGGGAAGATTGTCTGATAATGGATGAGTAGCAGAGACGAAGATCGGGTACTTGAGAGATTTCTATTTTGTGAGTATGTTTATCTTGTGTGTGTGTGTGTGTGTGTGTGAGTGTATGTCTGAGTGAGTCATTGGTTGCTTGGCAGCAGTGGTGCTAGGTTCATTACCCTCCTAACGACAGGCTGATGGAGGTGCCTTAAGAGGCTCTCCTTTCTCTCGCTCTCCTTCTGTTTCTCTTTCCCTGCTTTCATCTTCGAGACACATCTCCTGCTGATTGCCATCTCTCAGTGACTTCGCAATACCAATATTGAGAGAGAAAGAGGAGCGAGACACTGCTGGCCACCTATACTTTATTCAGTCTCACCTTATTTTTCATTCCCATTCTGCCTGCCTCATCGAAAGGTTCCTGTTTCTGCTGTGAAGCCACATGTCGTGTATCAAACCTGAAACTCGTCTACTCTTAAACACTGTGTGCAAGCACATTTAAATAAATCTGTGCTAACAAAGCCATGCACATGCGTATCCACATTCAGTTTATGCACACACTATATAATATATGCATGCACGCATGCACGCACAAAGTGCTCCAATATCCATGTCAGAATCCAATTCAAACCAAGAGCTCTGTCTGTTTTTGTGTCTTCTATCATTTACATGAAAAGAAGTGGTACAGGGACAAAAAGGCCTGGCACGGCACCCTGCTCTGCTACCCACAGATAACATTCACTTATTAATTTGTTCCCATCATAACACAGCCAGATTGTACATTTAAAGCCCATGTCAGCCGATGTCACATGCTTCTATTCATTTCTCCGAGAAATGAGGGGGCTGAAATGCCCACCACTTGGAGAATTCACCGGAGAATTTAACCGTGATGGTCGCAGAGAAATGCAAAACGAGGAAAAACACACATTTGCTTAAGTACGAACTCAGAGCTTTTTATTTCTAATGAACCATCTGGCCTGTGTTCCTCAGACTGCAGTCCAGAATGGTTTATAATAGGGATAAAGACAGTGAAGAGAAGGCAGTTGTCCTGTGCGACTGTGTGCCTTTAGTGCCTTTTTCAGCTCTCTGGGATCTTTTATTGAACTTGTGTAGAGCCTCTGAGTTTCCTGAAAAGCACTCGATAAATAAAACATATTAGTATGAAAAACAAGAATTACTCAAGTGTATTTGTGTGCCTAATTCTTGTGCCTTGTATTAGCTTAAACTTGAAGTGAGTGACACACGGCAATCATGCTAGCCAGAGCTAAACACAAAATTTAAGTGTGTGCACAGTTAGTAGGGCCTCAAGTACCCCTTTTTGCGTTGCATTTAAACACGTCTCATATCCAGATTGTATCCAGATACTCTTTAACCTGATTACATTTACACCTGGTATGAATATGTGTCTCCAGTGTCCACATTGAGATCTAAACGCTCTGTCTAGCTTTAACAATCAAACACAGTCCAAACAGGCCCCGCCGGTCAATAACTATTATGATGAGAATTTTTAAGAATGTTTAGTTATATTTTTTAAAATTACATTTACATATAGTTCACATCTGCATTTTCAGTGACAATACTTACACAAACATAAAGCAAACATTATAAAGACATCTTTGTTTTTCTGTAGTTTTCTTTGTTATATACATCAGAGGTAGTCAGGATGATTTTCAAGGCAACAGCAAGGTCGACAAGGATAAAACAGGCCTACCTGATTGTAAAGACAGTGATCTACAGCAAGAATACCTTAAAGATGAGGGAGACAGCCTAGTAGTGTTAGCATCCAAGGAGACGACTGTGTGTCCTGACAGTTTCCGCATCAGGTGAGGAAAAGCCGCTGCTGCATCGCTGGTTTGAGACAGTTGCACAGGGTTCATATTTCCACCCATGTAGGTATTGTAATTGAAAATGCAATTACAATTACACTTGTGCTCAATGTGGTCACAGCAGTGTGTCTTAGACTTCCTCCGGGGTTGGTTTGCCCAATCAAGTCACAATCAGTCCTTAGTGTGTTTTGGGCAGAGACTGTAAAAATAATGGACGAAAGCTACCCTGACGTCGCCCATTGGTTTGACATTTTGTCCATCTCAGTCTTGGTTTTTGGGGGGCCAGAAGTGACCATATTTGGGCGAGAGGTTGGCGATGTGGACAAGTGAGGGGCTGGGGGGTCTGACTGAGAAGCCGAGGTCACTATCGACAGACAGTCTGTCACTCAAAGCAACCTGACCTTAACTATGCATAACTTTAGGCCTTAATAAGATGGGTGACTTAGATGACAATTCACAGCTTGTACAGTTGTCATTAATGGGGAAATTAGCTATAGAGACTGAAATGTTTTATGCACCAGGGTGTACACATATTTATTTCTGCTTTGATGTTAAGCATTTTATATGGGTATCTACTAGGATTGACTCCTCTGGAGCAAGTGGCCATTCAGTTTTTGGAACGTCCGTGTTGGCTTCATTTTTTAGCCCCAGAGCTTGCCGCTTGGTTTGGGCTGCAGTCACACCTGTACTTTCATCTGGTCAAGCACTATCCAACTGCAATCCAGTCACCCAAAATGCATTTTAATGCAAGGTGTAGAGGGGGTTTATATGACATGTGTAATGTCAGGTACATGAGCCAAAGCTCCCCGTTGTTGTCACTGCACTTGCCACTGTCATGACTGGATGCATTTATGAACAAAAACTGTTGAGAAATCATTTGAGTTGTGGTGGTCACCAGGAAGGAAGGGAAACAAAGTGTTTGGGCATAATAAACACATCTTTTCAACATGTTGGCAAAATAACACTCTGCACTGAGCAAGATGAGTTTATGTCCAAAGTTGAAACCACTGAACCAGATTAAATGCTTGTACGACTGTTGTGTCTAAGTGTAAGCGGTTGTATGCCTGTGTGACTTGTGTGCTCTTTGGAAATAACCCAAACAACCCCTCCCCAAAGGCATAATATTTCTGGAGCTGCTTGTAATGATGTTTAGTTGGAGGCCTTCTGGCTCTGCTCCATTTGTTTCAGCACAAACACAATGCATTGTCTTTGTAACCATTCACCCGCACTCATCTGTGTGATATCCCCTCCTCCCCTCCCTCGCTCTCGCTATCTTTCTCTGCCTTCTCTCATTCCATTAGTAAGGGATTTTCAAGGCCCTGGCAGCAAAAGCCCATTTTCTCCATTTTCCCCCGGTGGCCTCATCATCAGGATTCAGCCGCACAGCCTCAAGCTAATGTTTTTAATTCAATCCCAGCAATCCATATCTAAGCACCCATTCCTTTCTCTTCCTACTCTTTTCAGATGGGGGTGGGGGAAGGTTTGAGAGAGACCATGTACGTGTTTTTATGTATGTGTGTGTGTGTGTGTGTGTGTGCATGTGGAACCCTCCTTTAACCTCAGGGCTCACATCTGGCAACCCTCGATAAGAGCAGTCAAGTGTCACGCCCGTGCCCTCCTGGAAAAGACGATTGCAACCTGCAACCTACAGTTCGGTGCTCACGTGCACACAACAATCACACATGAAATATGAAAAGTGTTTGGAAGAAATACAAGAAAACAGAGGGATTGTGACCATTGGTGAGAAACACTGGGCAAAGGGGGCAAAAGCACAGTGTTTATGTTAGCTTGCCTTATGTCCTCTTGTGCCGGAGGCGAGCTGCACCGCTGACTATTTATACATAACAAAACACAAATGGGTCTGGCCTTTGCTTTACGCATGCTGAACTAGAGAGCTGTCTGGAGGAGGTAGACGATGTGTGAGAAAGGCAACAGGCAGCAGTGTGTATAAACATGGGAAAGTGTGTGTGAATGTGTGTGTGCATTAGCAGTGGGATAGAATCATGCTTCAGTGCCTATGGAACTCAATCATGTGTGCAATGTGTTTTTATGAATTAATAAAGCCGACTTTTGAAGCAGAGCAGGGAGAGATGATGGAGGGAGGGAAAGAGAGGACGCAGGAGACGCAAGAGGGGACAAGGGGAATAAAATAATAAAGGAATAACAAAAAAGAAGTGAGGAACAGAGAGAGGAGAGGAGAACAAGAGAGAGTGTTGTGTTTTTGCCAGCAAATAAATCGGCAAGCCAGCCCCTCGGCCAGGCAGGCAGTCAGTCAGCCAAACAGAAATCTAGCCTGCACAGCATCCTGTGTTACGCTGTGCTGTGTGCCACATGCACACACATACAGTGCACACACGTACATGCACACGCCCTGTCGGTCCAGATGACTATCATTACCCAGGTAAATACATCTGGCCTTAGGAGCCAGGCACACTCTCATCGCTTCTCTCTCTGGTGATGTGATTTTTCTCCCTAACCTTTTTCACGCTCCACCTCCTGCCCATTACTTTGCTCCCCCACCCCGTATGCAGACACACACTTTGCACAAATACATGGCAAGGAGAGACAGAGAGAGTTGGAGGTTGGCCCTGCTGCAGAAATTTACCTGCCTCTTCAAATGAGCAATTATTTCAGCACAATCATATTTGAACTGTGCTGCAGTAAAAGGCACTTAGAAATGTCAATGGTTTTGGATGAGTCTCAGCATAGAAATAAAAATTAGTAGAATGGACATTTGACTCTCTGCTGCAGTCACTTGATGAGCATAAAAGAAAATGGTGATTGTTGTTAATTGTTTTGGTGACAGTGCACGTCAGTGTGGCCGTAAAGTGTCACAGTCACTAATTTGACTAGTTTCGCCTTTTCTTGCACCTACTTTCCTGACTGAATAGAAAAATACAACCACCACCACAAGTTTCTGTCTTCCACCAAACTAACATTAGCCTATCTTGTTAAGTCAACGGAAAAGACACTTCGAACAAACTCAAGAGAAACAAAATAAAACTGATCAAAACCATCTTAGTCTTGTGATTCATCTAGTTAATTAGTCCGGTGGTCCCTTACTGGTGGGTCACTGTCCAAAAGTGGGTCGTGGGTCCATTCTGAATGGACTGCAAGTGACTCGCAAACATGACTTTATTTTGAAGTGCTGTTTCCTGCTGTAGGGTCAGTGACCAATGGACAGCTACTTGACAGAGACAGCAAACTAGCTCAATGACATGGGCAGACGCAAGTATGCTGCTGAATGTTTTTAACTGTGCGGACCTTGAACTAATGACTAAGGGTGCTTTCACACCTGCCCTGCTTCAGTTCAATCGAACTCAAGTTCGTTTACCCCCCTAAGTGCGGTTCGTTGGGGCAGGTGTGAACACAGCAATCACACTCAGGTGCGCACCAAAACAACCAGACCGAGACCTTCTTGAAGAGGTGGTTTCAGTCCGGTTACAAACGAACTCTGGTGCGGTTCATTTGTGGTGAGAACATGTTCCGACCTGGATCTGAACCAACTGCAGTCACATGACACATTGCTTGGGTTAAACATGAGCATGTTACAGTTCTGGAGGATTATTAATGTGCACCTCCTCCTGTACTGCCTTAATATGCACATTCAGCACATCCAATGCATCAAAACATTGTTTTCTAGTTGGAGCCGCGCCTCGTTTTCAAACTGTATGGTTTGACTAAAATGAACAATGACAGCAATATAGTCCACGATGAGCAGCGTAACGTTACTACTCCACGGCTCGCTTAGTTGTTTCTTCTTCTGCCGCCCTCTATCTTCTTTCATCTATTTCTGTCACTTTCAGCTGAACGTTATATTTTGTTTTATCTCTACGTCTCCATGCCCCCTTCCTCTGATTGACAATCTCTGCCTCTCTCACTGACTCTCTGTTTCCCAGGGGTCTGCTTCCCAGATGAGTCCCCTAGTTACAGCATCACTCATTGATTTAAGAACTGCCACGAGCGTTGATCTGAAACAGCCACGCTCCTAGGTGCAAAAAGACTAGACCACTAATGACATGATGAAATGCACCCTGCCACCCCGGCACATACACAGATTCACTCCATGAATCACTTGTGTACAGTACTTCTTAAAGAGGTGCATTAACCAGCAGTGGGGTGATTTGTCTCTCTGTAGTCACAGAACGTAAGCGTCAGTGCGACTCATATATTTATATTTTACATTTGACTAGGCAGTTTCATAATCAGCAACTTATAGGATGCAAATCATCCTAACATCAAATAGTGCCGCTATGTTGTAGTTTTGGCATGATGGAAAGTATTTCATAGCACCAGTGTCTATGTTGAGTAGATAGAGTTATGAGTGGGTGGTGTTTGTGTTATGTGGATTGTGTATTTAGGAGGCCAGAAATCAAGTGTGAAGTAATCTGTTGCTCATTAGCACCAATAAACTACTATTTAAACTCCTCAGTTGGCTAGGACGTTTACTTTATAACTGTAGCTTCTTGGTTTCATGCTCATAGTGAAGCTGAACTGCCATGAAAATGATCTTTTCTTATAGAACTTTGTTTCATGTAAATGAGAAGACAAGATAACAGCACTTGGCAACATATTTTAAAAGGCACAAATTCTTAAAGTGTTGGGAGTGATGCTGCTACACCTAGAAGTTTCAGAGAAACTGCTTTTAAAAACACATTTTGGCTGTGACAGCAACATGTACACTGTACAGTCAAGTACAAATACAATATACTTGCATTCTGATTTCTTGCTGTTAGATTAAACTACTTTGTACGAGACCAAAAAGGCTAGTCAATTATAAAGTTTACCTTTATCTTTCATCTGAAATATCTCCAGATATTTATTCTCTACACAGATTAGATGAAAGACATGCATTCGTAACATTGTCCCCAAAACCTTGGTACTGAACAGTGCAAGTTATTAAGGAGAGGCAACGCAGACATTTGAATAGCCTGGTGGAAATACTGTCCTTCAATCTGGTTAGCTGCTTCATTTAGCCTACAGCTCCTCAGGGGATCATTGTAATTAATGCCCATTTAGAAACTACCTCAGTGTTTTACACCAGAATGGGGATTTGGGAAAAAAAAGGCATTTACACACACCCACCTTCTGTATCCTTTCCATGTACAACTGCTGTGTGTATTGCAGCATTAATTGTAGGGACACTCATTAATTAAAGGGAAACATTAAATTTACCCCAATTACACGCTTACTGTGTCGTCCCAGTAAAAAAAAAATGCTGTGGGGCTGTAACTGGTGATTATTGTCATCACTGGTTAGTCATTTAGTCTGTAATATTGGACAAAAGAAAGAATTGCCTGTCACATTTCTAGAGCCTAAGGTAGCAAATATCTTGAGGAGATGACCAACATTTCAAAACCCCAAAGATATTCAGTTGATATTGATATAAACAGAACAAAACAGCAAATATTCACAGGTTAACATTTTCCCTAATAGATGCCTTCAACTAGTGTCAAATGATTTTCAAAATGAGTTAATGAAGTGATTCAGCACCAAACTGCTGCAGCTGCAGCAACCAGCCACACCTCAAGTCTGACACCTCACATGAATCAGATGTAAAATGTGATATATAAATGTAATATGAATATATATTTATAAAATAAATATATTGCTAGCCGATGCTAATATAAATATTAGCATCTGCTGCAGGCTGTCACCTCATTACACCCTTGTACTTATTCAGGTATTCTTAAATATAAGTACAGTGTGTAAATTAGCATGCAGTAATCAGGGGCGTAATTTATGGGGGTACACAAGACATGTCCCCTGCACTTTCTCACAAGGCAGTATTGGACTACTCCACTTTTTACAGCTCTTTATGGTTTAATGGAATTAAAATTCTATTTCTGATTTTAGTATAAAAGAGATTAAAATATTTTATTTTTACATACTTTGTAAATATTAACATGAAAAAAATGCATTTTACACATAACTTTGTGAGTTCAAACTGTTGGAAAGGTTTCTGCACACTTTGATCTATGTAATGTTTTATCAGACCTTCATCAGACCTTCACTCATCACTGTACATTTTGCTTTATTGCACCACCTTTATTGTTTTTATGCAAAGTTCAATGTGATGGCCAGATATGTGCCAACATACGATTATAACCTTTGGTAAAAGTTTTTTTCTTTTTAAAGGTGTCTGTGTGAAATTTGACAAGTGGTGTCAACCTTGTATTTAAAAGCCTCTGGACTCTAGCAGAAGCTGCATCAGACTTTCTCATTGTCTGTCATCTTGACAGCAGGGTTTGTAAAAATGTTTATTAACAGCAAAAGTTTGACACTTCAGCTCTGAACATGACTTCTCTAGTTAATAACTATTTAAAATGCCTAAAATTGAATTTCATTGTAAAGCTGCACGCAGCATATTGATTCACTCGGCCTGTTCTTGACTCATTCACACTTTGATTATCATGAGAATGCTGCAGGAGTGTGTGGGACAGTTTGTGAGAGTCCACTGGCACACACACAGCAACAGGGCTAACTGTTACAGGAGCAATACACATCCCAACAGTTAATAACTGACTTATCGATTTAACGTGTGAGTTTGCCATGTTAGCTTATGCTAACTGGACAGATGTTGAACTATTACTACTACTACTTCTACTTTTTCACTTCGATCACCAGTGGCATCACAATTATTGGGCTTTTTAAAGAAACTTAAGTCAGTCGCCAAGACATTTAGCAATGGCATGTAGTCATGTAGCCTACCAATGCAATACCTAAAGCAAAGTGGTAACCTCTTTGCCTAAAGCCAGATAGACAATGAGTTCATGGAGGTGAGAACAAAAACAAGACCAGAAAATAGCTAATTAATATTCACACAGCACCAACTGGACAGGGGTGTAAATGTTCTACTTGGTCAAACTGATGAATGGCCTTCAGATTTTTCTGTCACTGTTAAAAACAAAAATCAATCAATGATGTAAAATTTGTCTGGGCTTTAGAAAATGCATACGTTAATAGGAATGTGGAAGAAAATATTTTAATTTGTGCTGCTTGGAACCTGTATGTTCATTTCTTTAACTAGAATTTGTACTGACAAAGGCAGCACAAGTGTGTTTATTGTGAAACACTGTCTAACGTTCAACAGTGTATCCCTAATGAAAGTCCTGTACTGAGTGTGGCTTTAAGATGAGCAAGAAGTGTTAAAGTAACACTGGAGGAGAGTGTTGTCGTATTGATTCATGCATTGGAAGCGATGTCCATTAGTTGGGGTGAATAAGTCTCTTCTCTGCCCACACACAGTCTAACCAATACCCTAATGGTGGTTTCCCTAGAAACCACAGAGGAGAGAAACATGTCACACACACACATTCAAATATAGACGCATTGACACAATCTTCCACAAGATTGTAATCTTAGGGGTTGCATAATAGAGTCTGTGAGGTTGGGCGATACAGAAGCCCCACTGGAGGCAGAGGGGATGACAGGAATGAGGGATATGGAGAAGAAGAGTTAGCGTGGTGGTGGTGGTGTGGGTTGGGGGCGTAGATATTGAATTATGCATGACAGCAGCCTCGACCTGGCCTTTTCAGATGGATTCATTATGGGGGCCGGCCAGGTAATATAAGGACTGTCAAGGAAAACGCTAGCAAAACACTGGAAATGGTAGCAAATGAAAGGAGTGTGTGTGTGTGTGTGTGTGTGTACGTACGTGTGTGTGTAAGTGCGCTCCACCTGCTCTCGCCCTAGAGCAGCAGTGAAGAGGTGACCCTGCCATGGTAATAATGTGCTGAGGATTACAATTTGATTGAACCAAGCCACAAGGGTTGTTTCCTGCCCACTCTAATGACAGCTTGTTGCTGCTGGGACTGCTATACAAGGCCCACTTGACACACACTCACTCACTCTCACACACACACACACACACACACACACACACACACACACACACACACTGCTCTCATGCTCTTTCTCCTTGTTTTCCTGCAGCCAGGCTGAAGAGATGCAAAACAGAGTGAGAAGAGATAGTTATGAGAGATTATAGAGGAAGAGATGAGACAGATGTGTGAGGTTTGTGCAGCTTGAAGTTGCATTTAAAAGAAAAAAAGATGGAGATAGGTGGGCGGCTGAGAAACTGATCATGGAGGCAGAGAGAGCAGGAAAGAGAGAGCATTAGAGAGAGAAGTTTGAAAGTGGTTGTCTGGGCAGATAAGTGTCAGGAGAGCACCGTTGACATCAGAGGTACCTGCAGCTTGCCTTGTCTGCCTGTCTGACTGCATTGATTCACTGCTTCACTGAGCCAACAACAGCTGACTGACTGACTTCCTCTGTTTTGCTGAAGAGATCTTTTTTTTTATCTTCCAACAGCGAGGATGAAACAGTTCAGATGCTTTAAGCAGTTGTTTCTTTTCTCTGATGTTTTCAAAAGAGCTGCTAAAAAGCTAAAGAACATTCACTTAGCTGTGTGAGAACGCCGCAAATTTCAGCACGTCTTTTTTCTACAAAGAACAATTACAGAGGTATTTATCTCACCCGCTTACACAGCCCCAAACTCTCTCTCTCTGTCTTGTCAGTGCTAACTACCTGCTGTTGTAGCAAGCACATCTAATTAATTAGACAAATGTGATACTGTCATCGAGGATAATTGTTTGTCAACGCATCAGGGAGCTGAGCATAAGCCAGCCAGCCAATTAGACAATCAGACAGACAGACAAACTGTCAATCACCCAATTAGAAAATCAGACAGCCAGTCAGTGAGCGCACTGCTGCTGGTGAAGAAAGATGTGCTCAGGTCTTTCAGTGTCACTGACAAAAATGTCTTCTTTCATTACAGTACATCCACCATAATACTCTGATTCATCAGTGCACACATACACACCGATCAGCCACAACACTAAAACACTGACAGGTGAAGTGAATAACATTGATCATCTCATTACAGTCTAGTGTTCTGCTGGGAAACCTTTGGTTCTAGCATTCATACACCCACCTCATGGCAAAAGCACCCTCTGATGGTGTGGTGCAGCAGGACGATGCACCATGTCACACAGTAAAAATGGCCCAAGGAGCATGACAAAGACCTCAAAGAGGTCACCGCATTGATCTGGCCTTCAAATTCTTTCAGACTCAATCTAATTGAGCATCAGAGAGACGTACTGGTACCCCAGAGGCACCCCCTATCCACTGCGGTGCCTCCTTGGATCGGCCTTCGCTCTGACCTGTTGAGACGTGGTTTGGCACTAGGGTGTTAGTTGCAGATCATTTGAGTCCTCTTACGGCAATGGCATTCTTCAATGGCAGGAACTCTGGGGGGGGAGGGGGGGTATGTCCTGTGGTGTCTGGCACTGGAGTGTTGATGGAGGATCCTTTGAGTCCTGTGGGTTGCGAGGTGGGCTACAGGCATGTCTCAGGGATGCTCGATCAAATTAGCATCTTTTTACGTTTGTACTTTTTGAACAGAAAACATGTTATATATTGTAATATTTACTGGAAATGACATACAGTATAGCCTACAGCAAGAGGGTTGTTAATAGCGATGGTCAGAAACTCTCAGCTCCCTGGTGACCTCCCTCCTGCCAGCTGCCACCTTATGTAGGTTTTTGCAGTTAAATGAGGAGGTATCGTGTGAATAACTCCTCATTTCAACCTCATGAATCAGCCATTCCTCGTCCATTGTGGAGCTTTCAAAGCGAGTGACATTGCGTTGTTCATTAAGAACAACGTGTTAGAGCAAATAAAACAAAAACAAATAAGTCGGTCTCACCCCAACCTTTTGTATAATGTCATATTTTCAGTTTTTCACGTGCACAAATATACTTTCATACCTTCACATTTTCTGTAAAATATCACGACCATCTTTGACTCATTATTGTTCTCACAGTCACCAGATAAACCACGATGTTTCCACATTCAGCTGGATGATTGAGTTTAGCCAGTTCACTAAATCTGTAAGCACTGTTTCTCAAACATGAGCTGTTCAGTGGCTTGTCGTTACACCGGAGGATTAGGCCCTTGACAGAGTGCCTGTTGATTTGCCTACCAGCTCTTTGTATGTTGAGCCAGGCCTCTAGTTATTTTATCATCACCCTGCATTATATAAAATAAGTTGTTTGAAGATTTGGAGGGCCTGAGAAGCCATGTTTGTATCGCTAATTATTTTTGTTAGGTTTTGTTTTCTTGTAATTGTAAAATAATTATTTTCTCAATTGGGTTGTGGCTGCAAGCTAATCATGTTGTGATAACAAAATAATGTAAAACTGGTCGTAATTTAATTGTTTTTGGGACTCCGACACAAAGCTTGTTATGTTGAGATTATAAAATCAGACAAATGGCTGCTTTTTTTGAAAATTATGTTTCTCAAATTATTGAAATAAAAACTCATCTTTGACTTTTGCTGTTTAAATTTCTGACAGTGAGTGGAGCAGCAGGAATAGTGAAGCAGACTATTTTCATATGTGTGTCTACAGTATGTGTGAGTGACTATATCCTAATATTGTTCTAGTATCATAAGTAAGGGTGTAAATGATGTTTCATTGTGATAAAATTTTGTATCAATTCTGTGAACGATGATACAATATTTTACAAAGTCTGCCGCAATAGGATTTCGATTTGATTCTTTTTAGGGGTCTGCGATTGATATGGCATATATGAGATATCATCTGCCCATTTACACAGTCAGTTACATGCCTTTTGCCATAAAAGAAAAAAAACTACACATAATTAACGGTAAATAATAGTAACCAGTTCAGTGCAGTAAAGTTTAATTTAAACTCCACTAACACACATCAAACAGCTTAACAACAAGAATGTTTAAGAGAAGTCACCATTATTAGCTTAAGCATGTTTACATTGCACATATTAGCCTAGCGGCTAGCAGTTGTTTACTCAACTCATAGCTGAACAAACTACATGTGCTATGACGTTTAAACATTTTCTCACTCACTGTGGGTTTAAGTCACTGCATCTCATGACAGAATAGCACATGCAGGTTTTTTCAGCCTGACATTGACCAGACAGAGCAGCTAATTTTGCTAATTTTAGTTAGAGCAGCAAGTTAGCGGAGTTAGACGACTGGCCAGGTCTCCTGAGTTTTTTAGCTCTTAATGGCATTATTTACATATGGCTGGTGCTTTGTCTGTTGACTGTGTTTCCCGTAAACCAAAATATTTCCACTCTGCTGATTTACTCCCGAGAGGGAAGTGAATATCCTCATCATCTTTTTCTGGCTGCTTGCCATTATCTGCCTGGCTCTGTTTGACAGTGACACTGACGTGCAATGGGCATTTTTTTAAAAGGTATATCTTGAAGATAATGATTTTTATCAATGTTTTTACTTTGCATCAGTGATACTGGATTGTTGATGATTGAATCAATACATCAATCCAGATTAATGGATCATCTTACCCATACTTGGAAGTGGTAGCAATGATTTTCCACTGACTTAAAATCATGACAGCTTAGATCACAAGTGTTTATATAAGCAAAGAACCAGTATGTGCTTTGTGTCAGTGATGAGCCCTATAGACTTGTCTATCTCATTGTGTTAGTATGTCTGCAGTACCTGGCTGTTAGCCTAAAGGCATCAGTATGCTTCAAGCACACTGCTTGTCAGGTTGTTGAAAAGCATCTGAAACACCCTCCTCCAAAATCTTTTAACGTCTGCATTTTTTCCCCTCTTTTCACACAAGTGCTTCCTTCACTCTTTGTATGTACAACTGAGTGCAACACCATAAAATCCTTTAAAGAGAGACTGTGCGTTGTTGTCCCTATTTGCATGATTCCTGTCCCTCTCTCTTTAATGGCAAGCTTCTTGTCCCGTGCTCACTTTTGCCTTCACACTTCGTATAAACTGAAGTTTCAATCTCAGGTTTATAAATTAAACAGTCACCTAAAGGAATACTTAAGGAATAGAGAACATAAATTAAGTTTTACTTTCCACTCAATTTTCTATCTGAAAGTGCTGTGTTTGGGAAGTACTGAGCGTATGACTGGATAAATGAGACTTTGATTATACTGCACTGGTTGTTTGAGAGTTTGTAAATTGATGTTTTGACGTAGTGTGCTGTTCTTAAACACTGACCCCTATGACTTAAATTTAGCAAGAATTTTTTTATTTTTTGCATTTTTCTTTCACAGTAGGAATGCAAGATAAATGTTTTGAATCTTTACAAATTTATTGTAACATGGGGAGAGCAATACAGATACAAATGGCCATTTGGGGACCACTGGAGACTACTTTCTTATAGTTAGAAAAAATCATGTACCTCATCAACCTGCTTACCACCTTAGTAGGGCTGCCCACAATTTGTAGACCAAACGTTAGTAGAGTTGCCACCCGTCCCGTTTTTCAGCTGTCCGGGGGAAAAAAAAAATTTTGGGGGGGAAAATGCAGCAGCAGCAGGCCAAGGAGTCCATCCAGAACGACGCATAGTGCGTCCAAATTCACACCTGTTCTTCTCTATGGTTTTTCTCCGCGACCGTGCGTCACGCATATCACGTGGAACAGCGTAATCGTAGCTTTCCGAATGTTGTCACAGCAAATAAAAATGATAAAGTTGCACTAAAATGATGTATAACAGCTTTCATACAGCTCTGTACACACATTACTCTTGGATGGATTACTCACGAATGCAGGCTCGCACAGAAATGCCACGCATATCACATGAAAGCGCAGGAGCAGAGCTTTCCAATGATACTACACATCATTGTGCTGTCATCCCATCATGCTATACATACAGATCAATTGTCTACCAAATAAAATCCTGACGAATTTCTTTACAACCCATTATACAGATCTTGTTATCAGTCACTTCATATAGTGAGGAATATCGTATCTTACCACGTCTTAGGCTTGCCTGTGTTTCTCCCTGTCTATCCACATTTGTAGTCCGGCTTTCAAGATGCAAATATCTCCATATTGTCCAGTTGACACTCCATCAAACTTTGTATGATAAGACCAGCACACTTCACCTTTGCGCACCCAGACAGCTGTAGCCTAATTATGCATGCATGACAGGGCCTTAGTCACCATATACATTGAGGGGGACACGTGCCCCCCCCCCCCCCCCAATGCCCAATTTTATTTTTTTTTTACTGAAATCAAAGTGGCAAATATTATCTTGGAGGACATCATTGCACTTGGCTGACTATTTTTCTATGATCTTAGATGTAACTATTGCATGTTTCTTTCAGATAAAACACATTTTTGACTTGTGAATGAGTCAATGGAATTTCTTGAAATAATGAAAAAATATGGCAATCATGTCCGCCTGGCACAAACCACATGTTTTGGACAGCTGTGAAGTGACAGAATGTCCCAGCATCATGGTTCTTGTATTGCCAGATTCCAGAGAGTCTCCCCTCTTCATATATGGCAGAATATGTCAACTTCCAACTTGCTATGGTGAGATACATGTAAAAATGTAAGAATTTAGTCACACAGATATGTTTTTTTTATTGATATAAAAATTAATATAAAATACAGGCACATAGAAGGACATGGAATGATGGCAAATCTGGTCTCCTATGTCCGAATTTCATGTTCATTGGTCAGTCTGAACTGGTAATAATGGCTGAGCCCTCCGCCTCAAACATTGGGTCGAGTGTCCCTTTTTTTCACAAATCCAAGGTGGCAACCCTAAACGTTAGTCAAAAAGAAAGGTTATTAGTCGGCAAGATTTCATTGACCATGTGGGAATTTAATTTGAAAGGACAAATACAGGAAGTGGTCATGCTCAGCAGTCAGACAGGAGTCACGTTACAAACCAATCACAGCCGACAGATATCTTTCCCTTCTTCTGTAAATATTCAGTCTGATAAATACGCAAAAGTTGATCATGTTAGTGCAGGGCTACCCAGAGCTTTACATCTGTCCCACAGACGATAGTCCTACACACTTATAAACAGCTCCTGGTAGAAGATCAGCTCTGCACTCAGGATTTCAGGTAAATAGGCTAATGGTGCTTGTTAAGGTTGCTTAGCAATCTCAGATGCAACCTGCCGCCGCACTCTTGAAAGCTGGCACAGAAAAGGCACAAGACTAGCACCCAGCACCCGACGTTGTGTTTTCCAGGCGGTTAAAGACGCAGCATGTGTACGGCCCCTAATTTCCAGGGCTGGTACCTTCAGTTATTCCACAGGCTAGTTAATAACATGTCGGGCAGGAAATCCAAAGTGTGGGATCATTTTGAGAAGGTGAAGGACGAACCCAAGGTGATATGTAAACTCATCTTCATTGGTCGACTACAAACATGACGTATCATCTGAAACATGGAAGTAGCTACATGCCCATTAGCCCACAGCGTCATTAACAGGCGGCTCGCTCAGTGTGTGACGTGCACTTGTAGATAAAATATAGGCCTATATTAATGAAGGTTCATTAGTACGGTTTTGTATTTCTCTGTAATGTAGCACAGTGTTAACAATGTTACTGATACTATTCTTTCTCACACCTTCAACTCAAACCACTGTGTTGCCCTGCCCAAAATATATAATTTAATAATTAGATACAAATTGTAAACATGCAGGCAACTAGTTGACTAATGGCCCTAAATGACGACTGTTGGTCAAGTAGGAAAATTCTTGTCGGGCAGCCCGACACCTTAGTCATGTTTAGTAATCATAGCAATCAACTCATCTGCAATGGATACACTATCATACTGCTGGATGCAACTGTTGAAGTTCCCCATCACCACACACATCAGCAGCGTCATCATAACACAGTTCTGAAAGACACTGGTGGGCAACTGTAGCTCAAGTCTTACCAGCAGGCTGCACTACAACATATCATTCAGCTGCACTCAACGACAGAGAGTTTCCCTCCTCTCGGCCGTTGAGGTTTTCTGTCTCTATTGATCCAAACCTAAAAGGTTACACCATCATTTCACAGTCCTCGACTCTAAAATTAGAACAAGGTCCAATTATTTTCCTAAATCCTTCTTAAATGTTCATAATCTCTTTTGTTACACAAACTGTCTGCAGTGTTTTTCCCATTTTCATGTGTTGACTCATTCACTGAAAATAAGCTTTAATCCGTCTCTTGTGGCAGGGTTTTTACTGAAAGCTCAGAGAAATTTGAACATGAGAGTAAGAAAGGGGGCAAAGTGCTTCAAAAACACTTGTCATTAATGGAACTAAATCACTGCTAACAATGTTTCTGTTTGCCAGGAAGTTTATGATCTCCCCTTTTCATTTTTATTAAGAGAGGAGATTAGAGCTATGTGCTCAATTTCCAAAAAGCAACTTGTAATCACGCAAGTTCCATTATGCAAACAGGCGATGAGTAGACATTGCCAGGGTTTTTATTTAGGAAACAGGTTTGCTGTGGACCACTTATTCCCCAAATAGTCTCTCTTAAAGCCCCCACAAAGGTAACATGGTAGAGTTTACGTTTGTTATTTCACATCCCAGCATTAAGAAAAGGACTGAATAGAGATTATCACCATCGTTGCTGCTATTATATTCTGGAAAATTATTTATCACCAGCAATAAAACGTCCCACACAGCACAGTACAAGGTTCTGTGCTTTTTGTCAGTTACCAAAATGGGAATAAAAACAGAAGGTGCTTGATGTGAATGTACCACATGGAAGGCAACCACAAGATGAAAATGAAAAACAAAACAAAAGAAAGCAGAAGTCTGGCACAGAGGAGGGGTGAGTAAGAAGGACTGCCAAGCAGCAGTGGAGAGAACTGACACCCATGATTGGGTCCATACCAAAGAGGCAAATAAAAGAAGCCCCCTAAGCCCTTGTAATCAGTAGAGGAACAGACAAGGCCGGGCTGGTTTTTCCTCCTTAAGCCCTGGTGGAGTTTGGGGTCCAACGCTAGTCTTTCAGGAGGCCCTGCCAAATGGCAGCAAACATCAAAGTCTTTAGCTGTTAGCCTCCTTGCCTACTCACGTCAGTGTCCCAGGGATTAGCATTAGCATAATTGAGGTTTATGTACAGATGCTTAGTGCAAGGGCTTGATGGATCACTATTCTGGAATGGGAATGTGTTGTGTAATGTGGATTTTGCATCCATTCTGCTTAAGACTATGAACACCACCCCCGTAGCCTATTACACCATGTAGAGTGTGTGCGTGCATGTGTGTGTGTGTGTGTGTGCGCTTGAACAACCACACTCACACAGTAACACAGATCCCATGCACACAACGCTCACAGACACACACTGTCTGTCTATAGTTAGATTCTGAGAAAGCGAAAGAAAACAGGAATGTCATAAGCAGGCTGTGGGTAGTGAAAATAACTACCCATGCACTGAAAAACCACAGGAACAAATCTGTACCCACATTATAGCTGATACACCTCAACTTTTCATATCTCAATGCAACACACTCCCAACTTATTTCACATTTGTACTGAAGAGAAAAACTGCTTTAAAAGTGCACTAAAAACAACATATACAAAAGACGGGTTGTTTGTTTTAAGCTTAAGACTGGAAATTCCTCTAAATGCAGCACAATGTCTGTGTCATACATGTTCATACAAACCCTCATGGAGTCAGATTTGTGAGTTTTATTTTAGCATACAGTATTTTTTGGTTCTTTCAGTTAGTGTTTATGATCTCAGCCACCGATCTAAAGCCTGATTCAGACTGGATTTATTTCTGCAGGGGAGGTGGGCTGAGTTTACCTGCTCTGAAGCTACAATTACATACTGTTTTTTGCAGAACCTGCTCGTCCTTCTGCAATATAAATCCTGTCTGCAGTGACGTCTTTGTATTTCAAAGAGGATCTCTGAGGTTTTTTCCCACGTAACGAGCTGCTTATCTTCCTACTAATCCACTCTTCTTTTTCTGGTATTATATATTATATATTATATTTATTTATCAGCTCAGCATCAGACTGTTTCACAACAGTATATTGTAAAACTGGTTCAGACTAGAGGTGTGCATATAAAAGTAAAATGATATTGGTCCCCTTTAGTCTGTCTGTTTAGTGTTTGACTTCACATCTGATTTACATATTATCTGTTAGTATTCATCTAATGGTATTGATTTAGGTTTTCCTGCATGACGCCAATTAGTTCCTCAAAATCAAGATTTTCCAGGATGAACCAATTTACCATCGTCCAAAATGAACCACTTAAGGAATCAAATATCTTATCTGCTCTCTGCAGCAGTATCCAGTGAATAAATATTATCTTGATGAGCAGGACCTGTGACATATTTAGACTCTGAGCTCGTTTCCATCAGGTGGCAACACATTTTTTTGGGAGTGTTTAAACCAGCTAACATAATATGACTATGAGAAATGGCCGCACTTCATCCCGAGTCATCAATTATAAAAAGCAGAGCAGCAGATGAGGACACACTTTGGCAACTGTAAATTGGCAGTCGTTGTAAGCGTGGATACAAATACAAAACTGAGTTCAGTCAGGAACACCTCTGTCAAAGAAAACTTTCTTTCCATTTGTAGTATTATATTTGGCGCAATATTGTATTTGGTGGTATGGCTCTGTTCTGGGGCCCCTATGCCTTTCCTCGGGCCTATGCAGAAAGCTTCTTCCGCACGCCCACGTGGAAAGCCTAAGGCGGAGAGAGCACACCTCTTCCACGCGCCTGTGTGGAAAGCCATAAGGAAGAGAGAGCGCACCTGTCTGACCTTCCACGTGCAAATGAGGAAAGCCTAAGGCAGAGAGAGAACACCTATCTACCCTTCCATGTGCCTACATAGAAAGACTAAGGCAGGGAGAGCAGCAGCAAAGACCCCCTGGGAACAGAACAGAGCAGCATCAGTGGCAAACAGAAATGACATTGATAAGTCAAATACAGTATGAAAAGGAGGAGCTGTAGTGGAGGTGGGTTGCAAAGCGGCTTGCAAAGGAAGCAACAACAGTAGGCAGGCCAGAGCAGTTTAAATAGGGCGCCCTGAATGAGATTTGTCATTTGGTTGTATAGAGAGGAATCATGTGATCTATCAGCTGACTCCCTTCCATCAGTCAGCTGCTCCATCAGTTGATTGAGCTGTTTGAGATCAGCTGATGTAGCTGGGATGTGAACTGAGCTTGGCATCGTGTCCTGCCTGAACTAACACTATGCTCAATTTAACAAATTTGCCCTAATGCAACCTCAGAACCAACTGGCTTGTGTCTGATGACGAGCTACCTTTATATTCACTTTTTGAAATGTGTCTGCATTGATATGCAGATATCTGTTTATAGAGATTAGCCAAAAGTACCTTGGCTCAGGTATTCATTCGCTCCTGCCCCCAGAGGCTTATTGTCGTCAGACCAATTGCGGATGGGTTCAGACATCGACTGCTGGGCACTCCCACTTCATATTTATGTACGTGGCTGGAGCACCCACGGGGCAGACAAAATTGGAGTGAATCACTTGATGGTTAGGATTTCTTGTAGCCAGCTTGATGTTGTGCCACACTCTGGACCAACTGATAACTTAGATTTAAGTGTTTCTGCCAAACGTTGCATACTGCCGGGTGAGTTGGGCAATAAAATAGGAAACAAGGTGGTAATAACTGCCCAAGCCAAAAAAGAGGGTGATAAATAAGTTAAGAGCCCCAGGGTAGTCATAAGCAGTGAGTGAGGATCTCGGTTGAAGGTAAAAGGAAAAGGTGGATCTAGGCAGACCATAAGCATCTTTTATGTCCTCGGGTCTATTGACTCTCTCATGTATAAATACCATTGACAACATGAATACCTCTGTCAGACCAGTGGGTAAAGATTATACACTTATCTCTCATAGTGACTTATTACAAATAAATCCAAGAGTTGTCAACATGAAATCACATAATTCATTCGCTTCTACTTAGTTCAAATGACTTTATTGGCATGACGTAACACTGTACATGTTGCCAAAGCATATATAAATGTTGAAAGGTCGACATTAATTACATTGTATGAACACAAATAAAATGATTGGATAAACAAGTCAGACGTTGGTTGGAACAATACCAACAGGACAGTCATAATTCATAACTCATTCACTGAATACTTACCTGATGGAGGGAAGGAAATGATCGCTCACAAGAGTGTACTCAGTACTTAAGTAGCTACTGAAATACGTGGAGTTGGACACAAGCACAACATGCCTTTGCCTTCAACCTGTTTTCACTTCCTGAGTGTCAGGGAGAAAAGTATTTTCAAATTATCTCAGGACAGTTTGTGCTCTGCACCATTGTTTACTTGATATGACTTTTACCATCAGAGGCAACATTTTGTCATAGAACAGTCTGTTAACAGAGTGATGTTCATGACAAACTGACAAATCTGTAACAATCTCCTTAAAATATCCACAGCATCTGGCCTGTCAGCAAAGTGACAGTGATGCATCAACAGCTTAGAAGTCATTCTTTAACAAATCTTAGTCTCAGCAGTGAGCTGCTTTTTGTATTCATCTGGTTCTGGAGGCTTTCATCTTGGACTAAACTAACGATTATTGTATTTTTTTATTAAGTGACAAATAATTGAGCACCCAGACTGACAGACAATAGTGATAATTGTGCATCACAGTTTGTCAGAGTGGTGCCTTTTAATTGCATCTCTTCTTTGAGCAATAGTACAGACCCCAAAAACCATTTTTGTCCCAGGCTGTAAACATGTTTATTTCTGCTGTAAAGTCGGCATTGTAACATGGGGGTCTATGGCCATTCAAAAATCATAAGCGTCGAGTAGGACTTTCCAAATAGTAACAATGGCATAACATGGCAATAAATGGAACAACGTTTGCCAGCTAGTTCAGGCAGTCAGCTCGAGCGATGCTGATTCATACACACACGTTATATATCACTCTCCTTATGTTGTCAACAAAACACACCCTTTCAATTTGGCGGTCTTTTAAGATGCAAAATCCTTCCAGCGCTTCATTTGCCTTGTAAATGCTGCCGCAGCCCTGCATCAATACTGCTGCTTGCTCTTCCAGCCCCACCTCCACCACAGCAACCACCTGCAGGCTCTGGTTAAGGGGGGAAATATTTAATAATCAATCCCCAATATCACATGTAAACACATCTGCTGGAGCGCCGACGCCGGAGTCTTGATGCCAAACTATGTTCTGCTCTTGAAATAAACATTTAAAACATGAGTTGTCTGACTGAACAACCACTTATTGTCCTTGGTACGTGGTGGCCGATCTCCTCCTCTATCTGGAGGATAAGGAGCACCTGCCTCTAATTTGTGGACAGTTTTTGTTGCTGTTCCTCTTCTTTGAGTTAGCTGCTAACTGCTAGCTGCTGCTTTTTAAATCTCCCAGTGGTAGGTCGCACACATAACACACTGTCAAAAATGTCACATTCATCCTGTCCTGCTGGCTGTCCCTTTTACACGTACGTCAATTCTGCGCTGTTACTACCTTCGCTGCCGAATAAGGCAAGACAACTCTGTCCCCCTATTCCCCAATTGTACCGTTTATACAGAATGGTGAGGCAGAATAACAGCGCAACATTTCTGCCTTGAACAGGCAGTGTAAAAGGTTCTTAAGAAAAGCTGCATATATTTTTAAAATGTAAGTTGACCATCAATGTTGTTGGCTTTTTATTTACTTATTGTTCCAGCACTACTTTCCACCTCTAGAAGTAACATCAGTTTCCTGTACTGCTTACAATTCTCAGTTAATTCTTTCAGTTAAAGTTCTCCTGCACGTATATGTCCCTATGCAACTACACCACTTTATATCTATATCCATTAAAAGGCAAGTTATTGACTTCTAAGCCAACCAACCACAGCAGTGACCCTGCTGAGTCTTTGTTTCTGGCCCATGAGACACAGGGTAATGGAGCTGCACCCTCCTCTATGGAGACACCACGGAGCCCCCAGCTGATCTCTTTATTTAGCTTCTGCTTGTTGGAGTGGAGTCAGAGGAGAAAGGAAATGCAACTGTGTGTGAGCGTGAGTGTTTCCATCTGTTAGTATTGGAGCATCTGTATCTCTGTTTGAATTTGATTGTTGATTGTCTTCTTTCCTCCACACACCTGGATTTATCTCTTACAACTGGTATCATATACTGTATCTACTTGTGTAGTATGGACCAGCTGGCAGAATGATTGGAGAGCTTCCTCTTCTCATGTTGAGACAATAAAGTTTTGTTTATTGTTGCAACAGTGTGGCCATGTTTGTTCATATTTGAATACAGTGGAAAGTTATTTGGTTCGTATTATTTGGTTAGTATTTTAACTTGACAGAGCGTTGGCCCTGTCGTTGATTTGCATGTCAGTACAGTTTATGGTGTGTGTGTGTGTGTGTGTGTGTGTGTGTGTGTGTGTGTGTTTGGAGGAAGGCTGCTGGCTGTGCAAATGAGGTGGTCATTCCACCTGCTATTTATTTGCATAGCTTTGGGGAAGCTTGCACAAAAGTTCCCATTGAGCTATTAATGGTCATTGACTTTAAGTTAAACATCACTCCACCCCCTCACCCAGCCGTTTGTCAAGAGCCTGCATTAGATAAACCTCTGTACCTACGTTGAATAATTTTCTTAGAAGGCTGAAAAGGTGCCGACTTGTTACAGTATGTTCGCTATGACTATGTAACATTTTTTGAATAAAACATAGTCACTAAACAAATCATGGTGATGTTCTTCATGGTCATAGCGTATTGCTTAACCATTATGGCTGTTGGGCAGAAAATACTTATATTGATATAATAATAATATACAGCAATTTTTATGGGGACCCTGGCATTTGTTGTCATTAAGGAAATAAAATATTTTGATTTTATAAAACTTTTTTCACCAACACTGTTGGTAGAATGTCCTCTTAAAAAAAGTTGGGAGAATAAATACTTGTGCAAAAAAAACATGTCTAGATATGAGTACAAAGTGTTGTTGTGCAATGTCCTCCATTTTTAAAGTCAGACTGAAATCCCACCTTTTTTTAAATTCTTCAGGCATCTGATCATCGCTGGAGGGATTACATAGTATCTCGTCTGACCTGGGAACATGCATTGCAAGCATTGCTGGGGAGAGGGACGTCTGGGGTGCTTCGCTTGGCCTGCTGCTCCGGCGACCCGGCCCTGGATAAGTGGATGAAAATGAATGGATGGATGGATGGACACAAAGTTAGCAACTAAGTTTTGAAGAAATTTGACCATATAGCATTATAAGACTCTGATTTTTTTCTCTGCAGATGGTGGAGACCAAACAGAGCTCAAGGAAGAGGGAACACATCCATTGCATTGCAAGAACAAGCAACAACCTCCAGGCTAAAAAATTAAGCCTCATGGCTAAGAAATGCCAAAAAACTGCAGTTCCTCATATGGCCACTTGAGGCTGGCTCCAACAGCAAGTCAGTCCTCACAGACCCCCACGTTAAAATGGCCAACACTACAGCATAAATACACATGTTCACAGCCCGGTACAACAACCAGTTTGGATCTCTATAGCTAATTCAACATCTATTAAAACTGAAGGGGGAATAAAATTTTGCGTAACACAACCATTGAAAAATTATTAAGGCTTAAAGTTATGCATTACCATTGGCGTGGCTGCTTTGAGTGACAGGCTATCTGCGGAAGGTGTATCAGTCAGAGCCACCCCTCGCTCCTCCGCAGCTCCACCCTCTCATTCCAATAAGGTCACTTCTAGCTCCAAAATTCCAAGATGGCGACGACCAAAATGCCAAACTCAAGGCTTTAAAATGTCCACAAACCAATGGATGACATCATGGTGGCTATGTCTGTTATTTTAATACAGTCCGTGTGTGAGAATTGAAACTCCAAATGAATGCTAAAGTTTCTGTGTCTGCTGTGTGTGTGATCAGGCAGTGCCTGTGCTATTTGCTAACACATAAAAGCCTGATAAGCTGTATAGGCTGTGTCTGTCAGTGGATTTTTTTTTCTTCTCCCTACTGGCCATCATGCGATCAATTTAGCTTTAATAGGGGGAACTCAGTCAATACACAGCAGTCCTTGAGTCAGGTGTAAAGATCGAGTCTAAAGATTCGAGCCAGTCCCCACTCAGGACTGGTGGGCAAAGACGAGAAGGAGCTTCTTCCACAAGTGGTGTTGATGAGTTTGTTGACGTCTAGTGATGTAGGTGTCCATGTGAATAATGATGTTGTCGATGTTGCTATAATTGGTCATGATGTGACAGAGCTTGCAGTCAATATGGAACACATGTGCTCCAGGAAAACAGTGAACATGGGATGTGACTGAGTTTGTATTCTTGCTGTGTTCATGTCTAACCTGCACAGTTTCTCATTAAACCTGGGTGTAGCATGCAGAGAAGGGAAATAGAAAAGGAAGTGCATTAAAAATAATTAAAAACTAATTTATCCTGCTTCGTTTTACCATGTACACTGTATAATGAGGTATAATAATATTTTCGTCACTGGTTTCGTTATGCTCGGCAGATATGAAGCTAAGGAGAGCATATGACGGTATTCCTTGCATATTGCACTTAAAATTCACACAATCATGCACTTGCTCATGGACATCTGTCAGTGTGCACATCTATGTTAATCCATGAATCATGCATTTAGGAAGCCAGAGAGTGGGAGAGTGAGAGAGAGAAAGAGAAAAACACCAGAGACAGAGGGTGAAACTGAAGATCAATGTGTTTTGCCTGAACAGCATGTTTGAGCGTGGGAAGTTTAGAAAAACTTCTCCTGGGCCTCACAGCTCAAAGCCATTCTGCGTGTGTGTGTGTGCACGCGCCAAGGCATTTGTCAGTCTTATCGCTTCTCTCGGCTCTCTGTGGTGGTGCTGGTGCTGGTGGAGAGTAATTGAGTGCTTAGAGTTATAGATGAACTAATTAGTGGGCGCATTGAAAGCTCAGCTCATTAGTGGGAGGGAGAGAGCCCTATGCCGCCATGGCTCTGAGGGCTCTCTTTCATATCCAGCCTCAGCATAGGGAGACTGCTGCTCCATACAACTTCATTAAAGCAGCTGCAGGGAGGAGAGGACACGAAAAGGAATGTGTGTTGAAATTAGGAAGAAAGTAATAATAAGAAAGTAATAATAATAAAGTATATGAACAGACTTGAAATGCACAGAGACAGTCAGGGTACACATATACGGTGCACAAAAATACTGCAGGTGATGCACAAGACATTCATATTTAGACTAGAGCTTACTCCGCTTTAACAACAAATACAAAGTTTGTGTAGTTTAGAGCTGCAACGATTAACCAATTAATTGATTGGTTGTAGACTATTAAATTAATCACCAACTAATTTGACAGTTGATTCGGTTTGAGAAATTTTTGAAGAAAACAAGTCAAATGAGACAGCTTCTTAACTGTCAAGTTTATCTTTGGGTTGTGAACAAAACAAGACATTTCAGATGTCATCTTGGGCTTGCAGAAACACTGAACATCACTTTTCACCATTTTATGACATTTGATAGACCAAAAAAAGGTGAGGTCAAACACATTATGTAAAGCATCTGCATCCAACATTAGAATCTAAATAATTACTTTTTTTTTAATTTTACTTATATGGTGTGCCAAACATCACTTGCACTTCAACTAACTAATACTTAAAAGGATACTTCACCAATTTTCAACCAGCTTTGTATAAAACTATGTGGGTAGTATGTGCAAATGAGCCGTGGTAAACTTCCCTCCATGTAACAAGTGCCTAGATAACCCTCTAAATTGTGTCATCCAGTTTCATCGGTTTTTGGGGTTGTTGCTTGAACTGCAGCCTGCACTTTTGCATTTATATTTTGCTCGCCACCTTTGGCGCCACCATGGACACAGACAGCATAAGAGCAGATCAAGACACAAAACCCTCTGTCTCTCAAACTCAGACCGAAATCTGATAAAACAGTAAAACTAGGCAGTGCTGATCGAATGTATGTCTAGATTCTGTTACTGAGTTGCCTATTTCTTGCCTACACTGTTTTTAGAAACATATTCTAGTGACGTGTTTAACCGTAATAACGAGACTTTGAGAACAGGAAGTGGGCACCATACTGTTTCTTGCACATTGATATCAGAAGCTAAAAAAACTGAGGTCAAACGGTTAAACTAGGAAGTGCTGATCAAATATCAACAAAGCTGTCAGATATTTTCAGAAACATGTTCTAGCTTACTGCTTAATTGCAAAAGATTGAGATTGTTTCTTGCCAGTCCACCACCATTGTTAAACAGATACGTTTCCATTACGTCATCCACGAGCGGGAGTGTTTATTGGTTGGGTGAGGCACTTTGCATTCTAGTAGTTGTATGGTTTTCTCCCTCGTGAGCAATAGCTTCCCTTTTCTCTTTTTTTTCTGGTTCTATATCACCAATTTTAAAAAGTATCTGTGTCTTTCTTCTGCGTAGACATCCTAGTTTTATTAAAAGGCCATCTTTGAAGTTACTCTTTAATTTGGCCGACGGACATTTTCATTATCACTTAGTCGCCCCATTCATTTCTCACTCAATTGGTAAGTCTGTAAACTATCGCAATTTCTTTAATTTCAGTCAAATTGCTAGGTTTTTTTGGAGTAACATACCAAAAATCAAAGATATTCAGTTGCATTACACAAAAAAGCAAATCCTAACAACAGAGAAGTTGGGACCCATAAATGTGTGACATTTTTAATTGAAAAATGACTTTAATGATCAGTCGTATATGAAACTATTGATTTATTTTCTGTCGATCAACTGATTGTTTTATCAGTTATCAGCTATGTTTGAAACTTTTTTTTTTAATCTAAGTCCAGATAGCATCAGAGAGTAAAGTTAAATGACTGAATGAGGTAAGTGAGTTCAGGGGTCAAAGTGTCTTTATGCCTGCCTTACACAAAACAACATTTCAAGTTGTGTCACTGTCGCAGACAAATCATGAGAGTTTTACCTCAGTTGGTGGTTGCTCCTGTGATCTCAATTGTTGTCCTAAGTCTGTCTTTTTCTTGTCTTGACATTCCGACACAATCAGTGTTAATATTATCAAAAGTTTTTAGTCTTGGCTTATGATCCTCAGTCTTTGCGAATTCTTATGATGTGCGACTAAAATCTTTAGTCTTTTAAGAAACTTTTCAAGGTCTTCCAGTGTATGGAAGGCATTAGTTGAACTTTGGCCACAAAGCTGTGCTGTGAAAGCAGCGTTACACTAGAACACACTGGCTGAGACAACAGCATCAGAAACTGGTCTCTCATTCATGTGATAATCTAAACTGTCACTGGTTGTGTCTCCTGCAGTTGATAAGAGTGGAATGTGAATAATGTTTTTACTTGATAATTTACACTAAAAGATGTGTACAATGTGAACATGCGTGTTCACCCACAGCGTTGTTGCTCTTCCATCTTTGTGATGGGCCGCTGATGAACACCAGCACAATGGGAGGTCTTACTTAGTATAGGGCAGCATGAGCCGAACAGCATCCTGTGGATTGACAAGTTGTTATTTCTGGCTTCCTCATCGATTGGCAAGAGTGGCTTTTTATCGTGTCCATCAGAAAATGGACTCTGGCTACTTTCCTTTAGACAAGGCTAAAGATTTATTGACCGTCTCTTTATTGACAAAATCTACGGTGCAGAGCTCAGTGATGGAAATGAATTGATTAGGAACACTTTCTTCTTCGTTGATAACTGCAGAATTAGAGGAGAGCACTGCTGACATAAATAAAGACATCTTTTTATTTGTGCCCACAGCTTGAATTTTATGACATCTTGTATGATACTGAATGAGCCATTTGTTATAGAGATTTGTACTTTTTAATTCTAAATATATGGAAAAAATTCACTTTTGCTGTCAGTTTTTAACAAACTTCCAGTGCTGAATGTCTTAGTCTTGCAAAGCACACTGTTTCTTAGCCTCACCCTCCACTCTGTTTCACTCCAACTCTCTGAAACCCTTTTCTAAGATATATAAAATATAAATTTCTTTTCTTTATGCATGCCAAAATTTATAACTGCAAAATACATTTTTGTAAGGTTAAACCAGTTGACAGGTATCTATTGTGCCAGGTCAGTGTATGACAGGTAACAGCAACATACCAAAACAAAAGCACCACATCAAAAACAAGCGCAAATTTGCAGTAGTTGTGACCACATTGCTTCCGCGTATTGCACTGACTTGCACAAAATTTTGGGCAAGTCAGTGGCTCAATTTGGGTGATATGCACCTTTTTACGATAGGCCACTCTCTTGGCATGAACACAGACAAACAAACACCATTACACACACGCTGTCACTCATATACTTGACCTTCATGCCAAATTTCAGCCTCCTGGGGCAAAAACTGTGGCTGCCAAAGGGTGGGGAACTTTTTGTGGGCCGCCTGACTATCCATCCGCTCAAACTGTGGAGCTGCTGGTCATAGCTAATGAAGTTTTGGACTGGATAAGACCGATTCATGAGATGTGATGATTTTCACTCATGCCAGAAACAAACCTGGCAACCAGCATGGGACGTTTGCTTTATATTATGTTAGTATTGCTATTATAACCACTGACCAACGTTTTAACCAGTTTCCCAGGAGAACTCCTGCTGCTCCACACAGCCAGTCCACCTCTGCTGACAAAGTGCACGGGCCTTGGACTCATAGTGTCTCTGTCCTTCAATGGCACTATTGAGATTTTATTTCTTGGAACGACCACCCGTTAGACTTTTCCAACAGTTTGTTCCAACTCAAACTGTACTCCACTGATAACCCAGTAAACCTACTGATAGAGGACCACAGATCACCATGCCAGGGCATTATTACAGCTGCCAAGCAGCCAGTCCAAGCCAGGTTACCTCAAAACATTCTGGCCTATAGTAGCTAATCTGCCTCTTCCAGCTTGTGTCCGTCTGTGCCACAATACATCACAGCTACGACTCCCCAGTGCCACAGTGGGCGGGCACCATTAAGCTGGATGGATGTGGGAGCAATGCCAGTCAGGGACCGCCATATGAGCCTCTCTTTTCCTGCTTCCTCCTCCAGCTTGGTGCCCTTTAATGGGCACTTAATATGGCTGACAAATTTACAAGGCATTTAAAAATGACCCAGTCAGCCAGTCAGCAGAGAGGAGAAGAGGAGGAGAGAATGAGAAGGAGGAAAGAGTGTCCAATCTCATTTTCTCCTGCCGACCAGAGCAATAAACATGCTGGATTTATATCAGAGCTGGGTTATGGGATGAGCAGGCTTTGTGTATGTGTGTGTATGTGTGTGTGTGTGTTTAGTGTGCACACTCTGTCTCCCCTGTACAAATAATTCACCCTGAACACCTGTCAACATGAGTCACGACACCAGAGAATTCCTGCAATTGAGCACATCCAACTAATTGGTGGCAGCCTGCCAGACCCCCCCACCACACACACACACACACACATACACACACACACACACACACACACACACACACGCACTTCCTATCTCTCTTTCTTTCTCACACTCACTCACATATTTATCTCTACATCTTACTCGCACTCCACCTCCACTCCGCCCCTCCTCTCCTCTCTCTCGTTTTCCCCCCTCATCTATTTTAACATAACATTTATGGATGAATGATTTAATACTGGTTATCAAACCCATCATTGTAATCGCATCTCTAATTATGCTTAATTAAAACAGTCTAATGGCTGCTGCTGAGTTGGTTTTTGAAAGCGAATCAGCCGCTCTTCTCTCTCGCTAGAATTCCTCCCCTGACTTAGCATTCGGTATACTCACTCAACACCTCCGACAACCAATCAACTCCAAATTCTCTACCCAGCTCTTGTCAGGTCGTTAATTAAGCTCCCGAAGTGCCTAATGATTAAGATAACGCAGCAATCTAATGGTGAACAGGCTCTTTCCTCCCTCTTCTTTTTACAGCTTTCGATTATAGCACCCTTGAGGTGTTACTCAATCTTGATGAAATGCAGACAATTGACAAATCAGTTGCTTTGAGCCGGGGCTTATTACCCTGCTGCATATTCATGAGTTGTTTAGGGAAGAGTGGGATGATTTTTAATCAAAGTCCCAGAAAAGGATGCTGGGAAAGCAGGGGGCTCTGTTGAGGGGTGGTGGGCTCGCCACACCTACCCCCCCTTCCCTCATCTCACCCAGCCTCTCACTGTGAATAACATGCATCATTCATTGGATTTAGCTCACATTTGCGTGGATGCAGCTGGCAGTGGAAGGTGTGTGTGTATGTGTGTGTGTGTTAGTGTGTGAGGGCTTGCTTCAAGGGGCCTTGGACAAATGGAGGTGCCACATGGTCAGACCAGATGTTCTGGTTTCTTATGTGCATAGCTCATCAAAAGCAACAACCGGTGCCACTATTGGGCCCCTGCTATCCAGTAAGGCCAGCCAATCCATCTGCTTCCTGGCTGCCAGGCCCGATGCATTGTGGGTCCTGGCTTCTTCTGTGGTGCGTTCGCAGTTTCCAATCCGTTTTGTATCTGAGGAGAGAGACGAGGTGTCAGTGCATCAACACCAGCAATAACCTTCCTGCAGGACTGCAGTAATCATGAAAATAGAATACAATGGAAGACGCAGTATGTATTTGGCTGTGACAGAGTATGTGATGTACAGGCGACCAAAGTACACCAGGTCACAGCTGACAAACAGGCTTTTTATAAAGGCATAAAATGTAACAATGGTTACCTAAAATCAAATTTGTATCTCCCCCTTAGAGACATTGTTCCAGCTCTGTGACTGGGTTCGCTGCTGGCTTAATGGCAAAACACCTCTCTCCCCCCACTCCGTGTTCGTACCTTTTATACAGAACGGCATGGCGCTGCATCGGTTAGGCAGTTTCAGAGGGGCTACAGTAACTCCTGGCAGTCACATATTCAACCCTGTTACACTTAAGTCAGGTGGATGATGAATACTGCTGCTTGTCTGATGGCCCTGTTTTGACGTTATTACCTGATGTTCTCAATAGTTCCCATGTGTGGTTATTATTGTATGTGGTTGTTTTGTCATTTGCATTTGACCTCTGTATTCTGGGCTGTGGGCCGAACAATAGCTACGTATAACTTTGTATGTAATTTAACTAGTTTATATGCTTTATAAAAATGTGGCTTTAATGTAACTTCAAAAAAAGGCTGAAAATGTAACACTGGGCAGCTGTGGCTCAGGAAGTAGAGTAGTTGTCTAAATGGAAGCCTGGTGGTTAGATCGTTGGCCCTGCAGTCAACATTTCAAAGTGTCCTTTGGCAAGACGCTGAACTCCAAGTTGCTCCCAATTGCCTGTGTTGTAAAGCACTTTGAGTGGTTGCTTAAGAGTCAGAACAGACCAGATTTTATGCACTTGACTCAGCAGCTGTTCCCGAGTGGAACATAATGACACCGTGTCCTCACCACCGTTACCTACAGCCCATTCAGACACCTCTTCCATAGGTTTGAAATCCAAAAGGCTGCCGTTTTGGTGATGTTTAAATTTCATGAGAGACTCTGCCATGTCACGTCTGGCTTTTGAAACCTCATCAACTAAGGCTAGCAAGCCCGTAACTTAGTGCCTCTCCATACATGTTGCATTAGACGTGAGAAATGTGCCTGGACTTCCCTGGATGACTGTGACCTTTCCTATCTGGGGGGAGTGTGTGGTTGACTCACTGTCAGGCCACCGTCCTCGCGACCAGCTCGCTGGGACCAGACGACCTCGCTGGACAACCCTTACGTGACGTTCTGTTGGACCAGTTGGCCAGCTCGCTCTTCTTCGTGGCTGTTCAGAGTAAATGTGTATTTACATGGATAATCAGGGTAGCTTGTCAAACACTTTCTCAGTCTCTTTTGTCTTTAGAATGTCTTGCAATCGGTGTCTTCCTTGTGGCGTGCCCGTTCAGCTCAAAGACCCTTCCAGCTATCTCTGCAGGTGCAGCTAATAGCGGCTAATGAGTCAATGCCACCAGCATGTGACGTCAGTGCTGACCCTGCCTCCTACCACCTACCTAAACCACACCCCCCAGCAAACACATAACGTTCCCATAACATTCCCAGAATGTTCCCTACAAGTTTCCTACTGAACGTTCCCTAAAGAACATTCTAAGAACGTTGTATAAATGTTTGTGTTTAATGTAACATTCCTAAAACGTTCTAATAACCAGATGCCTGTAACGTTTTTTTTTAAAGTAACCTTCAGAATGTTCCCCTAAGGTTCCCATTTAGTTGCATTTTGGATAACGTTCCCACAACGTTCCAAGAAAGTTCTACACATATTTGGTTTTTAATGTAACATTCTTAAAACGTTCTACTAACCACATGCTTGTAACGTTTTTTTGGAGTAATTTTTAGAATGTTCCCCTAAGGTTCTCGTTTGGTTGCATTTTGGGTAACCTTCCCACAACGTTCCAAGAAAGTTCTACACATATTTGGTTTTTAATGTAACATTCTTAAAACGTTCTACTAACCACATGCTTGTAACGTTTTTCTGGAGTAATTTTTAGAATGTTCCCCTAAGGTTCTCGTTTGGTTGCATTTTGGGTAACCTTCCCACAACGTTCCAAGAAAGTTCTACACATATTGGGTTTTTAATGTAACATTCTTAAAACGTTCTACTAACCACATGCTTGTAACGTTTTTCTGGAGTAATTTTTAGAATGTTCCCCTAAGGTTCTCGTTTGGTTGCATTTTGGGTAACCTTCCCACAACGTTCCAAGAAAGTTCTACACATATTTGGTTTTTAATGTAACATTCTTAAAACGTTCTACTAACCACATGCTTGTAACGTTTTTTTGGAGTAATTTTTAGAATGTTCCCCTAAGGTTCTTCTTTGGTTGCATTTTGGGTAACCTTCCCACAACGTTCCAAGAAAGTTCTACACATATTTGGTTTTTAATGTAACATTCTCAAAACGTTCTACTAACCACATGCTTGTAACGTTTTTCTGGAGTAATTTTTAGAATGTTCCCCTAAGGTTCTTGTTTGGTTGCATTTTGGGTAACCTTCCCACAACGTTCCAAGGAAGTTCTACACATATTTGGTTTTTAATGTAACATTCTTAAAACGTTCTACTAACCACATGCTTGTAACGTTTTTCTGGAGTAATTTTTAGAATGTTCCCCTAAGGTTCTCGTTTGGTTGCATTTTGGGTAACCTTCCCACAACGTTCCAAGAAAGTTCTACACATATTTGGTTTTTAATGTAACATTCTTAAAACGTTCTACTAACCACATGCTTGTAACGTTTTTTGGAGTAATTTTTAGAATGTTCCCCTAAGGTTCTTGTTTGGTTGCATTTTGGGTAACCTTCCCACAACGTTCCAAGAAAGTTCTACACATATTTGGTTTTTAATGTAACATTCTCAAAACGTTCTACTAACCACATGCTTGTAACGTTTTTTTGGAGTAATTTTTAGAATGTTCCCCTAAGGTTCTTGTTTGGTTGCATTTTGGGTAACCTTCCCACAACGTTCCAAGAAAGTTCTACACATATTTGGTTTTTAATGTAACATTCTTAAAACGTTCTACTAACCACATGCTTGTAACGTTTTTCTGGAGTAATTTTTAGAATGTTCCCCTAAGGTTCTTGTTTGGTTGCATTTTGGGTAACCTTCCCACAACGTTCCAAGAAAGTTCTACACATATTTGGTTTTTAATGTAACATTCTTAAAACGTTCTACTAACCACATGCTTGTAACGTTTTTTTGGAGTAATTTTTAGAATGTTCCCCTAAGGTTCTCGTTTGGTTGCATTTTGGGTAACCTTCCCACAACGTTCCAAGAAAGTTCTACACATATTTGGTTTTTAATGTAACATTCTCAAAACGTTCTACTAACCACATGCTTGTAACGTTTTTCTGGAGTAATTTTTAGAATGTTCCCCTAAGGTTCTCGTTTGGTTGCATTTTGGGTAACCTTCCCACAACGTTCCAAGAAAGTTCTACACATATTTGGTTTTTAATGTAACATTCTTAAAACGTTCTACTAACCACATGCTTGTAACGTTTTTTTGGAGTAATTTTTAGAATGTTCCCCTAAGGTTCTTGTTTGGTTGCATTTTGGGTAACCTTCCCACAACGTTCCAAGAAAGTTCTACACATATTTGGTTTTTAATGTAACATTCTTAAAACGTTCTACTAACCACATGCTTGTGACTTTTTTTGGAGTAATTTTTAGAATGTTCCCCTAAGGTTCTCGTTTGGTTGCATTTTGGGTAACCTTCCCACAACGTTCCAAGAAAGTTCTACACATATTTGGTTTTTAATGTAACATTCTCAAAACGTTCTACTAACCACATGCTTGTAACGTTTTTCTGGAGTAATTTTTAGAATGTTCCCCTAAGGTTCTCGTTTGGTTGCATTTTGGGTAACCTTCCCACAACGTTCCAAGAAAGTTCTACACATATTTGGTTTTTAATGTAACATTCTTAAAACGTTCTAATAACCACATGCTTGTAACGTTTTTCTGGAGTAATTTTTAGAATGTTCCCCTAAGGTTCTCGTTTGGTTGCATTTTGGGTAACCTTCCCACAACGTTCCAAGAAAGTTCTACACATATTTGGTTTTTAATGTAACATTCTTAAAACGTTCTAATAACCACATGCTTGTAACGTTTTTTTGGAGTAATTTTTAGAATGTTCCCCTAAGGTTCTCGTTTGGTTGCATTTTGGGTAACCTTCCCACAACGTTCCAAGAAAGTTCTACACATATTTGGTTTTTAATGTAACATTCTTAAAACGTTCTACTAACCACATGCTTGTAACGTTTTTTTGGAGTAATTTTTAGAATGTTCCCCTAAGGTTCTTGTTTGGTTGCATTTTGGGTAACCTTCCCACAACGTTCCAAGAAAGTTCTACACATATTTGGTTTTTAATGTAACATTCTTAAAACGTTCTACTAACCACATGCTTGTAACGTTTTTCTGGAGTAATTTTTAGAATGTTCCCCTAAGGTTCTTGTTTGGTTGCATTTTGGGTAACCTTCCCACAACGTTCCAAGAAAGTTCTACACATATTTGGTTTTTAATGTAACATTCCTAAAACGTTCTACTAACCACATGCTTGTAACGTTTTGTTTTTTTTGAGTAATTTTTAGAATGTTCCCCTAAGGTTCTTGTTTGGTTGCATTTTGGGTAACCTTCCCACAACGTTCTAATAAAGTTCTACAAATAATGTAACATTCTTAAAACGTTCTAATAACCACATGCTTGTAACGTTTTTTTTTTAGTAATTTATAGAATGTTCCCCTAAGGTTCTCGTTTGGTTGCATTTTGGGTAACCTTCCCACAACGTTCTAAGAAAGTTCTACAAATAATGTAACCTTCCCACAACGTTCTAAGAAAGTTCTACACATATTTGGTTTTTGATGTAACATTCCTAAAATGTTCTAATAACCAGATGCCTGTAACATTTTTTGAGAGTAATTTTATAATGTTCACCCGTTTGGTTGAATTGTGGATAGTTCTAAAAACATTACACAAATGATTTGTGTGTGTGAATTTTATAATGTTCTCCTGAGATCCCCGTTGATTGATTGATTGATTTGTATTTATTGACTCTGTCAGGAGAAATTCATCATGGGCATCCAACAGAGGTCAGGCATACACAGAATAACTCTAAATGACATAAACTACAGGGTCACCCAAAAACTAATCATATTTACAATTGCCTCCAACTGAACACCACAGAGATAAAGGAAATGATAGTGGATTTCCAAAAGTCCAAGCTCCTGGACCAGCCAGTGAACATTCGTGGGGTGGACATTGAGGTAATGCTAACCTACAAATATCTGGGAGTTCACCTGGACAACAAGTTGTACTTGTCCCCTAACATAGATACACTCTACAGAAAGGGACGGAGCAGCTCCTTTTCTTATGGAGGTTCAGATCCAGACATCTGCAAAAATATGCTGCAGATGTTTTTATCAATCTGTAGTGGCAAATGTACTGTTCTATGCTGCCGTCTGCTAGGAAGGCAACATAAAACAGAAAGATGAACGACAGCTTGACAGACGGGTGAAAAGAGCTGGCTTTGTGATAGGACTCAGATTAGACTCATTGGAGGCTGTGGTGAAGCAATGCACACACAATGGAAGTTAGAAACCATCTTCATAGCGCTGGTGGAATGGAAGGGATGAGGCAGAGATCGACTGATCCAGCTACGTTGCAGAACTGAGATTCTGGAAATGTTTCATACAAACTGCCATCAGAATACATAGTTTGTTGTGTTGAGCTACAATGCAATTTAATCTCCCTTCGAGGATCAATAAATTCTATCCTATTAATTCCTCTGCCCCTCCACCTCACACACACACCATCATTGCTGGCTGTGCAGCAGTTTGATTGAAAAAGGAATAAAAGAGAATTGTTACCTATTCAGTATACAGTTACAGGCAACATGTAACTTCTACTTAATGCATCAGCTGTAATGAACGAGGGAGGATGGGGGCAACACAACAATATTTTTGCCAGCCCTCTGGTCATGTTTTGTGTTTTAGTTTTAATGGACAGGTTGCCATGTAATGGATAATGCACAGTGAGGTGGTCATTCTTGAGGATAAAAATCCTGACAGGATGATCAGTATCCTGATACAAATTCCCTTGAAGAGGTTTTCTGCAATAATAATCAACTCACTGTATTATCCTGCTTATTACATTTTTCACATGATTTTATTGAGTTAAAAATAAGTTTATCACTGCTCTGAATGAAAATAGTTGCATTTGTTCTTATGGACACAGAACTGTTTGCAATGATTTGTTACATGGCAACAGTCTGCTATCAAGACTTTGTAAAAATTATTTTCTTTATCATAACATTCCCAAAATGTTGACATAATGATTATTGGGGGTCATGTGGACAATACCAACTGCTTGTTCGCTACTGAATTCCTTTCACTAGCCTACTGGACTGCTTCAACATCACACAGCATGTTAAAGGGTGCACCCACACCAAAGGCCACACACTGGACCTTGTGAACTCCATTGGCACAATCCCATCCCATCTTCAGTGCTTGGACCTTGCTCTGTCTGACCAACATGCAATCGTCTTCACTGTTTTTGTCTCCCTGCCCTGGCAGCTCACAAAATGAACCATCACATACAGGAACATCAAGACAGTGAGTACACCAACCCTAACCAATTTCATAACAACCCACTTGGCCTCTGCTCAGTCCAACATCCTTTTTGATGGGCTGACTACTCACTGCCACTCCGCCTTATCCTGCTGGCTTGACTCTCTCGTCCCCCTCAAAATCAGGACTGTCTTCTATACCTATCTTGCCCCCTGGTTCACCACTGAACTCCACCCCTTGAAGGCCACTGGCATTAACTGGAGAGGTTCTCTAAAAGATCTGGCCTCACTGTCCACCTTGAGGCCTATGGATGTGAGGTCCTAGAAAGAAGCTCTCTCCCGGGCCAAAACTCACCACTACTCCACCCTCATTATAGAACCAGCAAAACCAACCCAGAATGCTGTTTTCCACTATCAACCGGCTACTTCGCCCCCTAATAATAATAATTGTTGTTGTTTTTATTATTATATTATTAATTTCTATACTGTTCCCCTTGATGTTCAATTCAAGTTATAATAATAATAATAATAACAATAATAATAATAATGGTTGTTGTTGTTATTATTATATTATTAATTTCTATACTGTTCCCCTTGGTGTTCAATTCAAGTTATAATAATAATAATAATAACAATAATAATAATAATGGTTGTTGTTGTTATTATTATATTATTAATTTCTATACTGTTCCCCTTGATGTTCAATTCAAATTATAATAATAATAATAACAACCACAACCTTAAAACATTTCTGTTTTCTGTTAAATGTCATATTCCCAAAACGTTTTGTAGCCTAACATTTATTGCTGGAGGTTGGATTTATCCGAATTCCGAGTACAAACGAACGCAGCATATCCCATGTCGCATTGGGACATCGTGATCGCGCTCAACACAGCGCCGAAATACCTGCTGGTGACCGCGTGATCATCCGCGAGGAAGCGACCAACGAAAAGAAGCCAGGAAAATACGACAAGGTGAGTAACTTCAAAGTTATTATATCCAGCTTCATCTGTCGTGTAAAGTTCCTATGTGCCTAATAGTCATATGTCGAAGTATTGTTCATGTGTAAGCTAGCTAAGCTGTGTAAGCTAGCTAAACTGTGTAAACTAGCCTAAGCTGTGTAAGCTAGCCAAGCTGTGTAAGCTAGCCTAAGCCACGGGGAATTACTTCACTGTCTCCGTGTGTCGGCTTCTGTCAGGACACGTGAAGCTGAAGCTAGTGTAACAGACTGTTTTGTATTTGCGATTTATGTTGAGAATGAGGAGCGGTGTCCAGGGGCGGACTGGCCACCGGGAGTACCGGGAGTTTTCCCGGTGGGTCAGCGGGCCGGCCCGGTACGGCGTGGTTACATCCACATTTTTCTACCGTCTATGAGCGAGAAGAGTGACTAATTAATGCAAGTGACAAGCATTAATTCTCGGTCCGAACCCGGCCAAAAAAAAAAAAAAAAAGAAGAGGCCCGAGGCCCAGCCCGGCCTGTCCGGTCGGGTTGGGCCATCCATGCTCACTTATTAGGAGCCAGTCCAGAGAGCAGAGGAACAGAGAGAGAGACAGCACAGCTACAGGTGTGTGTGTGTAGGCTACCTGCTGTAAAAGGTAGGCTAATACAGCATATTCCATAATCATAGTTGGCTGAAAATCTCAGGACATGTGTAAAGCTCAAGCATGTGGGAGCCTCCTTTCATATTTAATATCTGACAGTAAGCTCAAGATAGAGATGAGAATAGGGCAGAAGTGGTTGAAGAATAAAGTGTGGCCTGAAAGAGGCACATGGTGAAGCACAGGAAACGGCCCCTGAAATGCTGGTCCACGTCAAAAGATTTTAAAAAATGAGTTTTGTTTTTGCTCTCCAGCCACAGCTCCCTACTAGACCAGTTCTGAGTTTAGTTTAAGTTACATACACTCCAGCCATTATTGCCATTACAATGATAGGAACCTCAGTCAGTACTAAATCTGCTTTTTTATCTGAAACAATGTGGTCTTTTCCCTTTATTTTCTCTTCAGTGTACACCAGAATGTAGGGCTGCTCGATTATGGCAAAAACCATAATCCCGATTATTTTGATTCATACTGAAATCACGATTATTCAAAACGATTATTCATTGATTTGAGAATTTGCTTATATTGGACTTTAAACAGGTTTTCCTTTTTAACACAATGACTAATGTTTAAATACCGTTTGACAAAAAGTAAATTAAAACAAAGTATAAATAATATATACAGGGCACCAGAATAACTTTTTTTACGAGGAGCACAGTGGCCCCTAACTTAAAATTTTAGGGGCGCAAGCAGAAAATTTAGGGGCACACACTGTAAATCAACTTGCAAAGTAAATATTCACATTTCCTCTCATTTTGTAATTGAAAATAAAATTTGATTAATTGCCCAGTTCTAAAGGACATTATAAAATTCATTTGTGGACATTAATTGCTTAATAGTCACCTGATTGCCATCCATTTGGAACCCCACTGGAATCTTGTAACCCACGGGATTCCTGAAAATCTGTCAGCATCATACTCATACATGAGTGCAGGCACACACATACACACCCTCTCTATGTATCTCTGTAGATTATTCACGTTATACTGTTTTAACTTAATTTTTTGTTTATTTAGGGGCATGTCAGAAGAATTTTAAGGCAAAACAGACAGAGGTGGAGGAAGCAGTCGCCACAACCCTGAAGTTTGCACCCCATCGAGGAAAGAAGCAGGTGTGTGTGTGTGTGTGTGTGTATAAATTGATGCGTGTTTGGCTTGCTGTTTTGCTTTATAGATTACACAACTTTTAAAGCTTTGAAGTAAAAACTAACACTTAAGCTCATTATATATATCATACTATTTGGCTGGTTTAAAAGAAAAAAGTATTGGTCATCTCATACAGGCCTGATACTTACCAATAACAGAAACTAAAGTTCTTGTTTATGTTCTGTATATATGTATATATATATATATATGTATATATATGTATGTATATATATATATATATATATATATACATATATATTCTGTATGTATGTATGTATGTGTGTATATATATATATATATATACACACATACATACATACACATATATACACACACACACAAAAAGTACAAGTTGCTTATATTTAGGTCATAGACTTAGACTTTTATTGTCATTTAGTGCACAAGTGTTACAGAACAAAATTTCATATGGCTCAGCACAGAATTAAAAATATATAAAATATATGCTCTGGGTCCACGTGCTGCAGCACATGACACAACAACCTATACATATCACGTTGCTTCTCATGAATGAAATCATTATGGCGAGTAGTAGGTAGTTTGCAAATGTTAGAAAACAAGACAGTGCACAGTTCACGTTTACACCCAGCTGTTTCTCTGTCGGATCCGTGACCGTGTCTCCGCCAGCGGCAGGACCAGGAGCCGCTGCTGACAGTGGTCCTGATGAAGCTGTGGACACCGAAGGCACCGCACCGGGTGTGAGTCTTACCTGGTTCTTGCTTCAGCATCCCATGTTGAACTCTATCAGATCGCTTGGATGATAATCCTCCGGCCAAAAGTGAGTGCCACACACGACCGCACTGTGTGGTGCAGAGGTGAAGTCCCGTGGCTGATAGCGTTCCGGTGCCGTCCCGGCCGGAGAGCCACCGTTGCAAAAATAAAGGAAAGAGTGCGCACCCTTCGATTCAGTGAGATCTGGCTGCCGTGTGGGAAATTATGGCTTTCCCTTTGATCTGGCCGAATCAAAGGGCGCGCACTCTTTCCTTTATTTTCCCAACAGCGGCTCGCCGGAGATCTGACGGCAGGTGTCACCGGAACACTATCATGTTCAGCCATGTGTTTGTTAAGCTGCGCAGAACGCACCCAGGCACTTTTTTCAATAGACGCAAACCGGTGGACTCGGTGTCCTGACAGGCTGGAGTTTGTGCAACCTCCCCAAACACAATAATTTACCATAGAGATGTGCGGATGGCAGTTATAACCGCCTGGTCTGCGGTTAATCCGCGGGTCGGGTGATAAAAATGAACAATCTGATTAATGGCGGATGGGTTATGGGCGGGTGAAAATAATAGCCTAATAATAACTTTTATTTAAATCGCACCCTTTAAAAACAAAGTTTACAAATTGCTTTGACAAACATTAATGAGGGGAAAATGTATTGCATGCTCTAAAATGTGAATAACACATTTTAATATTTATATTTAGTCAGGCACAATCTGGCCGGCGGCCTAATTGAGGACCCCTGTGTATGGACCAGAACACCAGAGCATGATGGAGGGCGCGAAGGCAGTCATGTGGAAGGGTTTATTTAACACAGTGATCCCCGCAGCAGCAGAAATGAGTGTCTCCTCATTAAGAGTGCCAATGTGCGCCTTTACGCACGGAGTAACGGCGCCGCTTTATTGATTATTTTAATGTCAGTCAGCTGACGGGATCAGCCAGGATCTAATCTTTCCTGATAATATAAACATGCGGGTGCGGGTGGATGCGGGTCTGTAATTATAGAAAATTAATTTGCTCGGATGGATGAGTGATGGATAGATGCGGATTCGGGTGCCGTCAGAGCCCATCCGCGCATCACTAATTTACCATGTTGATGATAAATTAACGCAATCCAAAACTACTGTAAACACACTGACTCACTTTAACACGACCGCCTCCACACTGATGGCAGTGCCTAGCATGTAACTCCCTATCGTGATGTAATATGACGCAGTGTTGACCAAAAAAAGTGTTTTTCGGTTAAATTTGTGTCCTATTGTCTTGAAAAACATTTTCAATTCTCAATCAACTTTTCAAAAGGTAATTTTTAGACAAGATTACACATGTATTTTGTAAAAAGTATAACCTGCAATATGCTCTTTAAACAGCTCATTCTGACAGGGACTGAAACTGGCAAGAATAGAGCTGGTGAGATCTCTTTCTGTGAGAGTGATTTTGTGCAAAGAACTTCATGAACATGTTTTGTATAGCCCAGAGACCTATTCTAACTTGTTTACAAAGAGTATAATATGTCCTATAGGGTTGGGCGATATGTTAAAAATTTCCAACCGGCCACCGTCAGCCCATCAACTGGCGGTTGCCGATATACAGTACAGGCCAAAAGTTTGGACACACCTTCTCATTCAATGCGTTTTCTTTATTTTCATGACTATTTACATTGTAGATTCTCACTGAAGGCATCAAAACTATGAATGAACACATGTGGAGTTATGTACTTAACAAAAAAAGGTGAAATAACTGAAAACATGTTTTATATTCTAGTTTCTTCAAAATAGCCACCCTTTGCTCTGATTACTGCTTTGCACACTTTGGCATTCTCTTGATGAGCTTCAAGAGGTAGTCACCTGAGATGGTTTTCCAACAGTCTTGAAGGAGTTCCCAGAGGTGTTTAGCACTTGTTGGCCCCTTTGCCTTCACTCTGCGGTCCAGCTCACCCCAAACCATCTCGATTGGGTTCAGGTCCGGTGACTGTGGAGGCCAGGTCATCTGCCGCAGCACTCCATCACTCTCCTTCTTGGTCAAATAGCCCTTACACAGCCTGGAGGTGTGTTTGGGGTCATTGTCCTGCAAACCGGATGGATGGCATGTCGCTGCAGGATGCTGTGGTAGCCATGCTGGTTCAGTGTGCCTTCGATTTTGAATAAATCCCCAACAGTGTCACCAGCAAAACACCCCCACACCATCACACCACCAGGCACGTGGAATCCATCCGTTCACCCTTTCTGCGTCTCACAAAGACACGGCGGTTGGAAGCAAAGATCTCAAATTTGGACTCATCAGACCAAAGCACAGATTTCCACTGGTCTAATGTCCATTCCTTGTGTTTCTTGGCCCAAACAAATCTCTTCTGCTTGTTGCCTCTCCTTAGCAGTGGTTTCCTAGCAGCTATTTGACCATGAAGGCCTGATTCACGGTCTCCTCTTAACAGTTGTTCTAGAGATAGGTCTGCTGCTAGAACTCTGTGTGGCATTCATCTGGTCTCTGATCTGAGCTGCTGTTAACTTGCCATTTCTGAGGCTGGTGACTTGGATGAACTTATCCTCAGAAGCAGAGGTGACTCTTGGTCTTCCTTTCCTGGGTCGGTCCTCATGTGTGCCAGTTTCGTTGTAGCGCTTGATGGTTTCTGCGACTCCACTTGGGGACGCATTTAAAGTTTTTGCAATTTTCCGGACTGACTGACCTTCATTTCTTAAAGTAATGTTGGCCACTCATTTTTCTTTAGTTAGCTGACTGGTTCTTGCCATAATATGAATTTTAACAGTTGTCCAATAGGGCTGTCGGCTGTGTATTAACCTGACTTCTGCACAACACAACTGATGGTCCCAACCCCATTGATAAAGCAAGAAATTCCACTAATTAACCCTGATAAGGCACACCTGTGAAGTGGAAACCATTTCAGGTGACTACCTCTTGAAGCTCATCAAGAGAATGCCAAGAGTGTGCAAAGCAGTAATCAGAGCAAAGGGTGGCTATTTTGAAGAAACTAGAATATAAAACATGTTTTAAATTATTTCACCTTTTTTTGTTAAGTACATAACTCCACATGTGTTCATTCATAGTTTTGATGCCTTCAGTGAGAATCTACAATGTAAATAGTCTGTGTGTGAGTGGCAGAGAAAAAAAAAGAGGGGGGATGTTGCATTCATGTGATGTCGGAAAGAATCTAAAAATGACTTTCAGAATGGGATAATTCACATTAACGACACCTTATGTCAGAAAAACAACTGGGCAACTCGGATCTCCCGACACCACATGAATGCAGCAAAAAAAATGCAGCGTGCTCCGCGAGCCCACTCATATCCAACATGGCACAGAAATATCTGTGCGTACCGGCAACAAGCACGCCGTCAGAGAGGGTGTTTAGCACGGCTGATAACATTGTTAACCATATGCGCATATGAGTTCACGTTACGGCCGGGTTCCACCAGCCGCACGTCAAGCGCCTTGTTTACCGTTTGCTGAGCCATGATAGTTAAAGCATTTTCCACCTAAGTTATTACATATATTTGAGTAATCTACAAGTTTACTGTACTGTTTGTCATCTATTCGCTTTCAAATGTCCGCCACGGACATTTACACAATGTCACGGATAAACATTGGTAAATGCATGAAAAAAAAATCATCACATATCTCCTCTGATAATGGTTTATTTAAAAACACAGTGTGCTCTTTTAGCACACTATTTCATGTAGTTTTTATCTGCTGGAGAGTCGCGTAGGGAAGCATAGCGCGACAAAAATAGAAGAGCATCCTAAAATAGAGAGTTGTTGCGCTGCTCCCGTTGCCGGTGCAGCAGCTGTAATTGATAACAGGGGGGCGAGTTGCTACAGGACTCGTGCTGCAGACGTGTCCGCTGCTCCCGTTGCCGTTGCACCCCGGCCGTAACTTTCAGCCCCGCCATCACTGACGTGTTTTGTGAAAGACTCATGGGAAATCAGTGGAAGCTGCAGGTTCCAATACGCACACACATTGAATTGTGCTCTACATAGTAATTATGGACTATGTGTACCGAGTTGAATTCTGTGGAGACAGACCATTAATTTAGCAAAATAAAATGACAAAAATCGTCCAAAATGAAACCAACCATGATGGATTTAGCCGATGGGCGATTGGCGATATATTCGTCCAATCGCCCAAGCCTAATGTCCTAGGGCTGGACGATTATAGCAAAAATAGTAATCACGATTATTTTGACTGATATTGAAATCACGATTAATAAACATGATTATAAGTTGGTCGTGTTGCCTTGGGGGCAGACACCACAGCGTGACAAACTTTGCAAACAATTTCTTTTTGCTTGACATCCGTCAACTTGAAGCCAAAATGTTTCCAGATGACTGAAGTTGTCCTACCTTTGTTCTCTACCAAAGGCTGCGTTTCTGCCATGTTCTCAATCACTCGCTCCACATATTATTGATCCACACACGTCACACGCTTGCTGCGGCTGTACGTAACACAGGTGCATTCACGGTGCTTTTCCAGCACAGGGACTTACATACACGCCGCACAGCGCATTAATCGTTTTTCTTCGATTATAATGTTCCCGTTTCCGTGACTGAACCTCGGCAGGTCCGTGGCAGATCCGTGACAGCTCCGTGCAAGCCTGCCGCCTGCTCCGTGGAGTTAATTTGTCCACGGGGAGGAGCAGTGATTATCACCAAAATACTGTAATATCTGCAGATCTGGGAAAGACGGCTTATCAGCTGGTCCACTATTTAGCCTAGTAGCATTTTATGACTAGGTCAAATTACAACTACTGTATGCAACCCATATTTTCTAAAATAATATTACCATGTGAAAAGCCAAGAGGACGCTCTCTTTTTATCTTCCAAAACCTACTTGTCCCTGTGTTTCCCGTTAATTAGGCTACCCCAGTATAATTAAACTCCATCTCATTTACTGTGCTTTGTGTGACATATTTTTTTTTTCGCCGTGTTATCATGATTCAAACTGAGGTATTTGGAGAAGATCCAAGAAATAAATAACATCGATCCGTATGAGCTACCTGCAGCTGGAGCAGGGAGGCGCGTTGCCACCCTGCACCTACATGCAGTTGGTTCACTAGGCTACTTAGTTTTTGGCATTATTTAGTATACAGGAATTTAAAAGCCTGAAATCACTGGACACCGCATTCCGTGGTGGCAGCACGTAATGAGATAAAATTACGCCATAAAATGAAATAAATGTATTTTGCCAGCAGATAGCGTAGGGCTTTAAGAGCATTGTGGCGGATGTGGCGCGTTCCACTACTGTTTTGTAGCTGCTGTCTGCCGTCTTTGGGCTTCATTCCATTTCAGATTGCTGTCCGTCCGTAACTGAATCCAAACGCCACTAATAAATAAATAAATAAATAAATAAATACGAAGAATAAAATAAGGCTGAGCACGTAAGAACCAGAGAGGAAACACCATCACATGGAGCCGTCCGCCCCCTGTCACCCTCCACTCCACCAAGGGAAAGCGGACCCCAAGCCAGCGCCACAGAACCAGCGGCCGCTGCCCCCGGCGCACACGGCTCCCACTGAGGAAACACTGGAGTTAAGAACTAAACTATGATAAATGACATAAAATATTAAGATGTAGGCCTAACATAAATAAATTTGTTATTGACCTCTTAAACTCCGGTGTCTGTGCTCCCTCCCTCCTCTTTTAAATGGGATCTCACAGGTGCACTACGTCATCAAATCATGTAATGCTTGGTATCTTCCCGAATCCGCCATCGTTTTTCTTTAATTCCTTATGGTTTTCGCACAAGAGCAGCCTAAATACACGAAGTCCAAAATCGTGTTGAGTGGTGACAAGCCATGACATGCCGTTTTTTGAGGGGGAAGGTTAAAGGATTATTCGCGATCTCATGCACAACCGTGAATGGATACATAGCTGGTTTATAAAAGGTGAGATCTCACTCCTACCACTATTTTTGGCTGAGATATACTGCCTAGAAAGTAGGATCACAACTTTCACGTTTCATATGGCTTTATTTGGTGATATTTTATGGTGTTTCTGTAACAAACAACATCAGCTATCATAATCACACCAGATTCAATAAGGTGTGATGTTTGAAGCTGGCTGAGTGTTGTTGAAGCAGAGTGACCGACTTGTCATTTGGAGGTCCGCCTGGATCTTTCTTATGGGGAAAAACACTGTAGAATGGTCATACTTTGAGCAATCTTCTTCAAACTTGAAACAAGTGTTCATTGATAGTGTGCCTACAGCCCCACAGTGTCATTTACCTGCTCAGATGAAGCCACAGACAGTTATTCATCCTGAAAAACATTTTTTTTTTAAATTTTAGGCAAAATCTTCAAATTCAGAGGCCCATTACTCTGTCTCTGTATCACCTAGAGTGTTTCTAACACTTTCACAAGAAACTTCAGGGAGTTTGCTTTCTGGCAAGACCTCATGCATGCATGTAGTCAGAGTGGTTCAGAAGCTACAGTCATTTTAATTTCGGTATGTCATTTTAGGCATTTTTACTACAGAATGGGGGTGGAGTGCAAGAGGTTCAATAAATTCAAACATAAGGCCTACAGTAGATTGAAGTGGAGCATGCTAAAAGTAAATACAATAATAGGCTAAACAGTATCTAAGCAATAATAAAGTGTCTTAATAATACATTGTATCTAAGATATCTATTAGGCTGCCATTCTGCTCTGTAAATAGATTTTAAAATTTCAATATAATTTAAATATTGTTTTTGCTTATTTCATGATTGTTATTATTGGTTTATTTTTTTAGTAGTATTGTATTGTCTGAGGATGACTCATTTTAGTAACTATCTACAGTAAAAAAAACAAAAAAAACAAATAAAAATACACTGGGCCTTCAGAGTCCTCTCTGAAACTACACCTGGCATTTCTTGTGTCCAAAAAATTAAAAAATCAAACCTTTGTCATAGAGCTAAACCAAATACATTATTGGAAAGGTCTCAACCTGGAGAGTAACATGTCAGTATGAAGATTCTGCATGGCTCCTGCTTTGAGCCATTGACCATTGAACCTTGGCCCCAGAGCATGTTTGAGGGCTATAACTCAGCAACTAAAGGGGGAACAGACATGGGACCAACTGTTATGGAGAGATCTTGACCTCAACTATCATGTGAGTGTAGTCTACAACTGGGCGTGCTGTCAGATATGGGTAATATATGGATACAATTAATTTTCACCCATTTAGAAATTAGATCTTTAAAATCTGATTACACAAGTGTGTTTACCATCCCCTTGAAGTCCACTGTGTACTCTCAATTCAGTATTTACAACTTCCAAATCTAGGAAAAACACTTATATTTTTGAAAAACTACAATTCCCTGGGACCACGCCATGCAGCTTGATACATATCAGGAATATAGTTGTAGTTTTTCTGATTTGCAAAGTAGAGCTCTAAATAGGGTTTTAAAAAGATATATCTACTGAATATATCTAATATCTAGTAAAGCTGAACTAGTTATTACACTGCACCTAGATGAACTATTTAAGAAAACGTAAAGATGTCAGCTGATTTTCGCTATTTTAGCTAATAAGCTAGAAACAGTGTTTACAGTAGGTGTATGCGGCTTGTAAAATAGGGTTGTAAAAAGATACATCTACTGAATATATTTAATATCTAGTAAAGCCGAACTAGTTATTACACTGCACCTAGATGAACTATGTTAAGAAAAAAAGCAAGGATGTTGGCAAATTTCAGATATTTTTGATAGTACTCTAAAAATGGCGTTTTGGGGGTGGTAGTTTTTTTGCCACTTGTTGTAAAATAAAGTTATAAAAGATAGATCTACTGATTATATCAAATGTCTAGTAAAGATCAACTATCATGTTATTATTATTATTATTATGATGGGAAATTATAACAGAGGAATATATTTGCTGTTTTAATATCAAGAACACACTCATGTTTTTGTGTGTATACAGGAGGTTGTTGAATCAGGGAATTTGTGTGTCCATCACAAAAAAGGATCCTAATTGACTTTACATTGGCATTGTTTCCATGGTACCTGCACCTAATTTCAACTCATTTTAGTTTTACCACAAAGTATGACTTTCTTGACCTTAAAATTTATGTTTTAAATTCATATTTAGATTTCATGTCACAACTCAAACAGGAACAAAAGATAATATTTCTCTCCTCATTCACTGCCATTCATATTTTTTCTGATCTAAGGTCCCATGAGCTTCACTGGAAAGGGGCGTGACTTCGGCACTCTATACAGAGGGAACTTGTTTAGATGAGTCACAATGTAGCAATTATTGAGTGTTCACTTGCTCACTCAAAATGCCTGTAATGCCATGTCTGAGCACACCTGTTGAAACAATAAGGGTACTTGGCTTGCATTGTTCAAAAATTCCAGCGGTGGTTTTGGTGGTTTATACAAACTGCTTTTACCTCCATTTGCAATCCTTTTCATCCAACATAAAAATTAATTCATTGAATTCCTGCTGTATGTTAGTGTGTCAGCTTTTTATCCATGAAAGCCAGGGACACTTGTCTCCAACACACATTCAAGAACTTCTTGTCACGTCACTTCAAAAATTATTATAATATTAGGGGTGCCAAATTATCGCGTTAATTGTGAATAATTAATTACAGCCATATTTAACGTGCTGTGTTTTTTGATGGCGTTAATCTCATTTTTAATCTCTAACTTTACTGATTCTGTATGCCACAGAGTTGCCTTTAATAAAATCCGTCTGTAGGCGTACGATTAGGATTCTTTGTGCTTGAGTTGTGGGAGAGCTGCAGCGCTACAGAGCAGAGCCCAGCATCAGCATTAACTGTCCCCTGCAGTGGCGGTCTGCTCACTCAGGAGTCTATGAAAAGCTGTCTGCCCTAGCACGCAAGTATCTGACCTCCCAGGCAACCTCCGTGTAATTTTCAGGACAATCAGGGCAGGATTCAGGATTCAGGACAACTGCTTGGATTTCGGGACTGTGCCGAAAAATCCAAGCAGTTGTCCTGAATCCTGAATCCTGCCCTGATTGTCCCAAAAATTACAACAGAGCAGAGTCTGGAGTAGTTATTGCCCGTTAAAACATTAAAAACTGATCATGGTGGTTGAGTTGTCATGCAGCTCCCACCAGCTGCACATTGGCTGCAGCAGTTCCTACATGAATTATGGGTGTTGTAGTTTGAAGAAGAGAAGACAGCGCAAGTTGCAGCCGCAAGGACAGGGAAGCGCAGGCAGCCACGAGAAGGAGTGATTTGCACGTTGCAGTGCAGCCTCTTGTTCTAACTGTTCAAAACTGTTCTATAAACTGATACAGCTGTAACGAATGTACCAGGTGTCTTTTATTTTGTTCGCTTTTTTTTTTTATTAAGTTTAAAGGACAAGTGCTCTTACATTGATCACTTCCATGAAATGAAAATAATTTGGAAAATTGTTAAAATTAGGGAACTGATCACAGATGTATTGTTTCTGTGTGTTTTTACATCTATTGTTGCGTTAGTCTGCAGCTATGCTTTTAATGAAGCTGACATGTCATGACAGTCAAGTACCCCCTGGTGGTCGAGACTGAAGGTTGCAGCACTCTTTATTGGGACTAATCTCAAAAACAATAGAATGTAATGGCTAGGTGTACTGCATCCGTGTTCAAGTGTGTTGTTGTTGAAAACAATAATTATGACTTTGTAAAACCACTTTTTGTAATATATATCAATATTTTGATCATCTGCCACAATGTAATAAATTTATTTGAAAATACCTCAAGTTGAGGGTTTTTCTCAGCAATTTTGAGATAAGACTAAAAGACATTAATTAGATCAATTAATTACAGATCATAATTAAATAATTAATCTCTCCATTTTTTTAATCTCTTCACAGCACTATATAATATCAAAATAATTAAAGTCCATGGAAAGTGAATTCAATGATTTGCTTCTGAACACCTTATACATGTTTGAAAATTGTTACAGAAAACATGTGAAAAGTTTGGGGATTGTGCATTACCAATTTGTGGAGTTATAGCCTTAAACTGTTTGTCATCCTCTCAATTTTTTTAATTTTCTGATCCTGAAAAAAAGGGATACGCCGTGACGTCGAGCCGTATCCCGGGTGACCTTGGCCCCTCCCCTTCTATATAAAGCCGAATGCGCCCTGTTGTCATTGGATATAGGGGGCGGGGTTCAATTTTTAATCGTTCAAATTTGACAGGGTAGCTTACAACACCTTTTTCTGTGGTATGTCAAACTCAGATGACATATTTATTCTCACTTTACACGGACTTTAAGTTAATAAAGCTACGAAACAAAAAATCACAAAATCATCGAAAAACTCCATATAGCCTTAATAGACTCAGTGTAGAAATGTCTTCTCTCTCTCCCCGCATTCCAACTAACCCAGTACGCAAACACAAACAAAAGGTTAGGGCATAGTTATGTTAAATCACTGGCGTTGGAGGGGGAGGGCAGCTCACTGCGCGCACATTCCGGCAGCCAACATGAGCCGACAACATTCAATACGTGTAAACCAGAGGGGACCCTGCCTGTTAGCTTAGTGTGTGGCTGAATGTGCATTATCTCTTTTAATTACACAATGGATCTTACTGCTCAGCATCCCCTTTAATAATTGTTTCTATTCTCTTGCCCAAAATAGCAGAAACAACTGTGCCGGGCCACTTTTATTTTTTATAATTTTGACGAGACTGTCCACCGTCAAAACAGAGGAGTCTTTGTACTGTATGATAAAACTTCGGCTACTTGTCAAATCCGGTAAAGTTGTGATTATAATCTCTTATTATTCAGTCTAAAAGTAAAGTCTTAACATACTGTGTATTGACCAGATCTATACAGTTAGGCTACTGTACAAGATTCTATTCAAAACATTGAAGAGACTTAATGACAGATGCCTTTCATGCAATCGCCAGTGGCTGGTTTTAGATCTTGAGGCAATTTGCCTGTTTCAACTGCCAATCAGCTCGTAGCAAAGTCAGCTGGTCACGTGGGGCGCAATGACAGTTTTGGACAGAGAGAAGAGAGAGAACAGAAAGGAAAAAAGAGGATCACCTCACCAATTTGTTTGAGGAATAGCTCCATGGTTTTGCGAGTGTGCAAAAGCATGCAGTAGGCTACCATCAATTTATTATTTTATTATTTATTTATCATGTTTTTTTTTTTACGTGCATCTGAGCGCCTGTGCCGTGTGTAATTCAACTGGGAAGGCACAGCAGAGCCAGCGGGGTTTCTTCACAAGAACACAAATAATATAAGATATTACACACAGTTTTACACACAAAATATCCTCTAAAACTCTCAATATCCTCGTTAATTGCCCTTTGCTGACAACAATCCCATGCAAAGCAGCAAGTGCAGAGTGAATGACTGAATGAATGAGGATTCAAATTAATTAAAATGTGGGCACGATGTATATTTTTTCCTCTCACGGCCACTGCGGGGCTCCATAATTTATTACAAAAAGGTCAACAAAACAGGTTTCCAATTTCAAAATAACTTGTAAACAAACGAAATCTTCAGTATTAGGGGCTGATCGTTATTTAAATAGGACTGGGGTATAGTTGGGACGTGATTATGATTTTATCCCCCCCCAAAACCATAAACAACATTTTTGTATATAATCACACCAGCAGTAAAGAGGGCAATAATAATGACGATTTCCATCAATAAATAGCACCGTATTTGACTTCGCCATTTAAACCTAAATCTGACACTGTAAAATAAAGACAGATTGGGAGCTATATTTTTCGTATTTAAAGCAACCCTTAAGAACTTTCAGTTTTGGTTGATTTTGGCGGCGCCAGTGGTCCAAAGCGGTAGTGTTTTGCCTGAAGGAAGACCACATTTCCCATGAGGACCAGCGCATAGTGTCGTAAAATCCTGATCTCCCGGTCGCCTGTAGTTGGATTGAGCTACATTGCTGTTTCCAGTGGCTGTGTGAAGGATGAATAGCGATGAGGTATGAATGTAATTGTGGCTAAACAATATCATATGACGACGCTGAAAATAAGAAACGTTTAACTTTGGTTTAGTGCCGTATTCCCCCACCGCCCCCCCTCACCCGACTTGTCAGCGGCGGCTGACGAGTTGAGCCTTGAAACAGATAAATAAAACGTTATGTTGGATCATTTCACAGTAAACACACGTACAGATACCGGCAGGAAGGTGCCGCATTGCCTGAATATCAACCCTGCACAATGCGCACGAATATACAGTTCAGTCTCTCAGGGAAAGTACTACTGTTCATTCTAAACAGTTTCTTCACATTGTATTGTTTCCTATACTGTTATAATTCTATTATTAGGATTCTATATGGAGAATTATACATACATTTATTACTAAAATTACTCTATGCAAGTCTGTTATTGTCACTGTCATTTTTGAATTACTAAAAGCCAAGACGAATTCCTGTATGTCCTTGGCAATAAAGTTCAATATGATTCTGATGCTTATTGAACATCAAAATTTTTTATATTTGTTACATAACATTTCTGTCTGTTGTTTAATCAGGAATTTGCTGTCCCGGACACTACCTCCACCAGTTTGAGCCCCCACACACTAGTGCTGGCAGAGGCAGGGGCAGAGGGGCGAGGGGAGTAGGTGCAGGCAGAGGGAGAGGGAGAGGGAGGGGAAGAAGTAGGACACCAGAGGACTTGAACCCCGAGACCCAGACAGACCCAGACAAACTTTTATTTCTACACCCTCTTTTACAGTTGTCAAAATTCAAGTACTTTGTCACATTCAACACATTCAAATTGTTATTTTGCCACTTGTCCCTTCACAGTAAAGGAAGTAACAAGTAAAACATACAACCTAGAGAAAAAAGAAAAACATTTCCAGGCACATGCACAGTGTTATGCAAGAAATATCATGAAAAAAAAAAGAGTGGCATAAATGCAATGTGCATTTTTGCAATGACGGGGTATGTGTATGATTTGAATAAATAAATGGCACAACAACACTGTATTACAGTGGTAGTAAATGAACGACAGTGACAGCTGAAAAAAATTACTGTGAATAAAAAAACAAAAACAAAAGGGGAGTGTGATGCATGTACATGGATAAATAGAGCAGGATTTAAAATAAACTATGACAGTTAAAATAAGAAACACTGAATAATCTGTGTGACAATGTTAGAAGTTATCTGGAGTCATCTGGAGAGTCATGCCGCTCTTCTTCCTCCACAACACTCAGAGAATGCATGCTGCAGATAGAGTAGATTGTAAGATTCTGCCGCAGCGCCTTCTTCCAGCATTTGGACACCCTCTATCGGTTCTCCCCTGAGTCAAAACAGAAAATAGGACATGTTGAAAAATACTAAACGTTGCCCAAAACAAACAAATGCAGGCCCTGGGAAACACAAAGTACCTAACATGATCCGACTCTTCTGTAAAGCTGGAAACTATAGGCTGTAGCGGTTGGAGGTGTTGCTTGTGGGGAGTAGACGTTACTTGCTTCTTTTGATAGCTGTAGAGAAATAACATGTAAGAAATTTATATGGATAAAGAGTAATGCAAGACAAACAAAAGTATACACACTGGAAATAAAGGCACTATATAAACATCACACTGTAATAAAATGCATCATCTATGTTATACTAGAGAATTATAAGATAAGAATAACAATAATTAGCAATACAACATAAAATATAAAAAGATAATAACATGAAAAAAATAAATATGGAACAACACCGTACACCTTACACAGCATAATGTCCAATAGACACATAACAATAACAAAAATATCTTGTTATCAGACTGACTTGAAGATGTCAAGTTTACTGGCTAACTGAGATTGTAACCTTCAAAGTTAGGTGCTTGGTGCTACTGAAGTGAGCTACACACAGACCCTTCAGGACTGACTAAATAAACATTACATGTAGAATTTTAAACATGCAACAATCCCTGTAGTTTTAGCTACACTCAGCACAAGGTGCTATTGATAAGCAGGACTATGAAAAGTCATAACTCAATGCACATTGCACACGGGTTTTGTTTTACTGATTATTTAGAGCAAGCAACATGGTTTGACTTCTTTTGCAATCACTGTAGTCAACTCAACAAAAACACGACAAGAATCCTGTTATTCTCTGAAACTATTGCATAACAATCATCAGAAACTACTGTCACGTACACACAAACTGACACGATAACACCACAATGATTCAGTATGACTGATCTTTCCACAATAGGAACCTACATATTTTACTCAAACTTTATATTTGCGGTTTGCAGCCATCGCATTGTTTTATCTTTATACAGTACTTTTGAGCTTGTTGCGTGGCTGGTCGCGTCAGTGTGGAACTGCAAACTATCACGCTGGTGGCTATTCATTGCTACCACGCATATTTCCGATAGCTCACATCAGTATTATCATTTTGATTTGAGCATCGAAAGCTACTTACTAGTCCAGCAGGAACAGAGCCAAGGCAGCATCGGTCGGAAATCCCTCCTCGTCTTTGAGCTCAGCGAGTGAAAGCCGGGCCAATGTTGATCCTTGGCTGTCCTTTCATCCGGGTAGCCTCCCTCTTTCTTTTTTTGTCTCCTCAGACAAAACTTTTCATTTCCTTGGTTGTTTTGCAGCTTCTGCCATGATAGCAGTAATTGCGCGCAGGCTTTCGCATCGACTTCCGCCTTTGTAACGAATGGGGAAAGGGGGAAGTGACGTATGCCGTAAAGCAGTCAACACATTTGTAGTTTTTTGTGTGGCAGGGTTCCTGCCACCCTCCTCGAAGTTGCTTAGTGCCAGTTAAAACAATACAGACCCCCTCAGGCCATGACAGAGGTGTCATTCAACTAGTTGTAAGTCGATGTATCATCACAAAAGTTATGGAAATTTTTTATGAAGGTTGAAAAGTTACTTAGTGCTGGTTTAAAATAAACAGCTGTGAGTATAAAAGCTTTCATTATCAGCTTTCAGGCGTGAGTTTTTTTCTCTCCTACCTTCCCAGCTGTAGAACAGTGTTGTGTTTTAAACCAAATGGACCGGTAGCAGCCGCAAAAATCCATTTTGTGTCCTCTTGTAGTATTCCAAAGCGGTACTTTAAAGAGCCATTCAGCATTTAACATAAGAAGGAGGAGAACAGTTCATATACAGCGTCCAACTGAAACTGTTTGAGAATTAGCAGTACTGTTATATTCTCTGCCGGACCTGCACAGTATACTATGGAAGCGCATTGCATTCACTGGATGAAAAAAAATTAGACACTGACACTGAGATCACTAGGATAATAGGGGACCTAACACTGACCGCTGTGGAAATATCATAGTATAAATGTCGTTTATCAGTAGGCCTACTGCTAATTCTCAAACAGTTTCAGTTGGACGCTTTATCTCTACTGCTCACATGTGCCACCTGCTGGTTGTTGTTGCGCACTGCAGCTACTCCTGGATCAATTGTTTCACCCCCTTCACTGTGGCTGCGGCATTGAAATGAGTAACATCTGTATGTGAAATGGTTAACAAAGGACGACACAGGCTATTTCCACATATGTAATTAATTAGGCTATTATTCGTGTAATTACAAGATCTTTTCTCGTAATTATGAGATAAGGTGTCTAATTTTCTTTTTATCCAGTTAATGCAATGCGCTTCCGGGTCACGCAAGTTGGATCAAATGAAAAATCAAAATCAAATTTTAATCGTGGCCCATTTTTCGATTTGCTATTTTTGATGTGAGCATAAAATCAAAAATAAGAAAAACAAACCGTTTTTTGTATTTTTGAATTTGATTATTTAACGAATAATGGAAAAACAAACCATTTTTTGATTTTAAATTGAAAATGGAATGAACGAATGATACACAGATTTTTTAAATTCCATTCTCTCATATTCTATTTTTAATTTCAAAATAAAATCAAAACAGCGAAAAATAGGCCGTTATTTGTTTTCCGATTTTTGATTTGAAAACGAGAAATGAAATAACAAGTCGTTATCCGTTTTCCGATTTTGGATTCTAAAACGGATATGGAATGAACGAATGATACACTGATACGCATACTCGTAGTCCAGCCATCCACAAGGTTTGCTCTCACCAGTGGCTGGGAGCAGCAGCCGACTCAGAGCTAGAAGTTTGTCGCGCAAGTTCTTATTCTTTGTCGACTCTGTAATAAAATTAAATTTGTCCAGTGTCTCATCCGCTTTTAAGGTCTGCAAAGACACTCTCAAATTAGCATGAAGGAAACTTTCCTTTCGATACACTGATTTCCTCACAGCAGCCATTATGCTTGATTAGTTTGTGTTCCGCGGTCAACTTCTTCTGCTACTCTATTGGGTTTTCCGGTCAGTGACGTGTGCGCAAGTGGGAAATACCATTGTGGACCATGCAGGGTAACTTTATATAGCGGAGTATAAACCAAAACCTCTGCGTAAAATACGAATGGAAAACAAACAAAAAATCACACAAAACTTAAGAAATTAAAGTTACATGACCCCCCCTGAAGCCAAAATAAAAACCATATGCGCCCCGCCGCCATATTCCACAATATCCAAACTTCAGAATGACGGATACTTTAGAAAAAAGAGGAAGGGCCGACATTTCGTAATAATAAAGGCAGGAATTTTCGTAATGGTGGGACTTAAGAAAAAAAGGTGAAGGACCGCCAGTCCGAACAATGGAAGTTCGAAGAGGCAAGGTTTCGGAAAGGCAGACAGTTACCCCTGAAAAGAGTCATTGCTATAGAAAAGATACGCTTCCACGTTAGATAAACTAAATGACTGCAGGCTGTTTTTTGTGAGAGAGGCACCATCTCATGACGATACCCTGCAATTGAACGAGTGGGCGTGTCAAGGATTAAGGGGGGGGCTAGAGCCAGCTCGGCAGCTGGCTGGCAACCGGCTGGAACTTGGCTGGGATTTGGCTGGGATTTTACAGGCAGTTGGCCGAGGGAAGGAACTTTTGAGTGGCTTCTATTGTATTTGAGGGAGCAGGAGAGAGTCAACTGCGCTTAAAATTAACCGGATGTTTTATTTTGTTTCTGCGAACGACTTCCTGTTCCACATGATCTGCTCTGTGCTGAATTGCTGCGTTGTGCTCCTGCGTAAAAATAGAAGCTCTGCATATCTACTACGGATGCCTCGGAGCGCCGCAGCTGTGACAGAGCCGGTGGAACCACAAACATTGATTAGAATTGAAACGTATCAGCTCCACTGCACACGCATCTGGTGGAATTTAGGGGTTAGGGGAGGGAGCAGGAGATGGTCAAAGAGGGAGATGCACCTTTCAGCAGCTGCATCAGGAACATTAAACCGATTTATAACTTTTCAATCGGGCCATCGGCTGGTTCAAGCTACACTGAGACTGATTCATTAATCTGTGTACCGATGCACTTGCATCATCAAAACCGATTTTCCGATTCAAATTGGTTATTCGTTACACCCCTGTCAGGTCAATTTTCCCGTAATATCAATCTTTCACTATTAGTGTATTCCTATTTCATATTGCATGTAGTTTGGGCCTTCTCTGTCTGTCTCCATGTCTCAAACCTTATCTGGCCCATAAGGTCAGTATATGTGAAGTAGTTTTTCTCTGTGTACGCAAAGGCGTTATCTGTTTCTCTGGCATAAGTACTTCCACTCTGTATGTCAATTTGTCTCTCATTCACCCAGGAGCTGAGGTTCCAGGGTCTGAGTGCTTGATAATTTATTTCAAAGAAAATAAACGCCCAAAGGACAGCTCTCTGTGTTTTTCATGATCACCATGAATTATTGCCATTACACAGGCATTTGACTGGTGAGCCAAAAATATAATTTTAGACCCTGCAATAGCTATTTAAAGCCAAGTCTTAGAAACTTTTGTTTGTTTGTATGATAGTGTGACGTGTGTTGCAATAAAAGATTATCTAACATGACTTTTTTTTCTATTTTACAGGAGGGTGAAGCAGCAGACCAAACTGCAGAAAGCCAGGACTAGGGCTGTGTTCCTCCATCTATGTTACTTCCTGTATGTTTCTTTAGCAGAAAGTGTTCCTGTTTGCTCTCCTGGTGTGTTTTTTTTTTCCTCGTAGTTTCCAATAAATTGGACAAATGTCAGTGTTGACAGAATTTTTTTCTCTTTGGTTTTTCAGTATGTGATTGTGACACTTTAAAAGTATTGATATTGATGTAAATGGTATTGTTAAAAAATTCTAGGAACATTCACTGAGTGTTTTAATTTCCTGGGAGTAGGAACAGAATCACATTTGTTTTATAATTTTCATGAAGGGAACATTAAACTGAAAGCATTGTGGTAACCTTCCTATAATGTTCAGTTAACCTTGGGAACGTCAGGAAAATTTGCTATTTATAATTGTGTTTAAAACATTCAAACATTTTGGCAACCGTCCTATAATATTCAACTTACTTTCCCAGAACATTCAGGGAACATCAAAATAGCCTTCTGGTTATGGTAGGAAAACTTGCTGTTTTAACTTGGAAGGAATGTTTGAGGGAGAACTTTCTGGTAACCGTCTTAAAACGTTCAATTAACCTTCCCAAAACATTCAGGCAACATCAAAATAACCTTCTGGTAACGTCAGGAAAACCTGCTGTTTTAACTTATAAGGAACGTTTGAGGGGAGACATTCTGGTAACCTTCTTATAACCTTCAATTAACCTTCCAAGAACGTTTAGGGAACATCAAAATAACCTTCTGGTTACGTCAGGAAAACTTGCCGTTTTAACATGCAGGGAACGTTTTACGGAGAACACTCTGGTAACCTTCTTATAACGCTCAATTAACCTTCCAAGAACGTTCAGGGAACATCAAAATAACCTTCTGGTTACGTCAAGAAAACTTGCCGTTTTAACATGCAGGGAACGTTTTACAGAGAACATTCTGGTAACCTTCTTATAACCTTCAATTAACCTTCCAAGAACGTTGAGGGAACATCAAAATAGCCTTCTGGTTACGTCAGGAAAACTTGCCGTTTTAACATGCAGGGAACGTTTTACGGAGAACATTCTGGTAACCTTCTTATAACGTTCAATTAACCTTCCAAGAACGTTGAGGGAACATAAAAATAACCTTCTGGTTACGTCAGGAAAACTTGCCGTTTTAACATGCAGGGAACGTTTTACGGAGAACATTCTGGTAACCTTCTTATAACCTTCAATTAACCTTCCAAGAACGTTGAGGAAACATCAAAATAACCTTCTGGTTACGTCAGGAAAACATGCCGTTTTAACATGCAGGGAACGTTTTAGGGGAGACGTTTTGGTAACCTTCTTATAACGTTCAATTAACCTTCCAAGAACGTTGAGGGAACATCAAAATAACCTTCTGGTTACGTCAGGAAAACTTGCCGTTTTAACATGCAGGGAACGTTTTAGGGGAGACGTTTTGGTAACCTTCTTATAACGTTCAATTAACCTTCCAAAAACGTTTTGGGAACATCAGGATACAGTTAGGGTTACGTCAGGAAAACTTGCCGTTTATACCAGTATATTACGTTGTGTTGCAACGTTCAAAAAACGTTCCTATACCTTAAAACAAACGTTCCCAGAACGTTCGGGGAACCAAAATGTGTTTGCTGGGCCACATCTACAAGACATTCATCAAACTACCACTAAAGCAGTCATGACAACCCTAAAGAACGTATGAACTTTTTGGTAAGCAAACACAACGTGTGCAGCTCCGCCCCTTCCACCTTTACTGAAATGCTGCCAGCTCGTCTTAAGGCCTATCAGACACAGTTGTCCCTGTCCATCACCTTGTCATACATCTGATTACTGATGCAGTGCAAATTGAATTTAGCTCCTTGATGCCAGTTTGCCAGTTAAAATGACCAGTGTTGGTTCAGCCGGTTTGCATGAAATCAAAGTGGTTTCAGCTTGTACACTGGACTGTACCAGCAAAACCAGAAATCAACCCAACTTTATTCTGACTACTTATTTGATACGCTATCACAAGCTCTAGTACAGGACAAATCATTTTGTGTCCTGTGAAACTGCAGGACACAGGGCAGCTGGCATCACAGAGCACCAGCAGACCAGGACAGAAGATAAAGTGATTTTCAATACACTGGTGAAAAAACAACAACAGGAGGAGCATCCATGCGTGGGTGTGAGAGAGGTAGTTTGACCTTCACACATCTCTGAAAGTATGAAATACAGCAGAATGACTTTTCACTTCCTTGGGCTATTAGAGTCCTTAAAATTCTCCACAACTCTTCAACCCTTCACCTACAGCGAAAAAAAAGTATGTTATACAGACAAGTGCATAAATCATACTAATATCTTCCAATAAATGTTGCACTCAGGCTTCGTGTCAGCAAATTGCTGATGGCGATCGTGCCCATGCTTGCAATTGTTCTCCTCTGTTAGCCCTCAGTAAACTGTAGCTCCTCTCTTTACCTCCGTGTTTCATTCAGCTCATGTGTCTCATTATGAAGGCAGGGCACAATTTGTTATTATGTGCACTGTCTTGCTATCATTAGCACTTGGTGGATGTTAGCTTCACTTGGGTAAGCCCATCCATAACCGCATTTATTATTGTTGCCCAGTGAGCTGCAGTATTATGATGACTAATTGCAGGGGCCTAATTGTTGTTAGCCTGAGCGACTTGGGTGGCTTGAAATAGCTGGAGAGGATGTTTCAATACTGTGGATTTTAATATGTGGAGGAAGTGCTGAGGGGCACACAGGTAACAGCCTGTGTCTCTTTGTGGTTGGCGAATTGTCTCGTCTACATGCTCTCAGGAGAAATTTGAGGAAACGGTATTCCAAAGTGAGGACACTTCTCTGGTCCTAGCTTGCTTTGGTTCATTTTAGTCTTTGGATTCAGGTTTCACCTCAAGATACACTATAATTAGTGGTGTTATCACAATGCAGGAATTTCTTGCTGCTATACAATGCCTTGAAAATACTGATATTCAATACCATTCAAATACCAATACCACAAGAAAAACTGAAATTGAGAGCATTTTTTTCATGAAAAGATAGGCTAGAACATGATAATGATTACTTTTATTTTCTCGGTTAAGAGCAGAGAACAGCACAATGACTGTAGGAAACATTAACCCCGGTAAGAGAGAGCAAGAAAGCATTGCAGATACTGGTGTATTGATGCTGCAAAGATTAGCATTGAAACCAATTCACATTTCAGAATTTATATGTATCAATCATTTTTGACAGCACCATAGGTTGAAGGTTTAAGATTAATGTCAATTTAGAGTTAAAGTAGGGTCACCTCACCCAATACCTGACAAGAGATTGGCATAAAAACCATATTTTTTCCGTACATAGCTCCCTCCAGCATAGATGCTAATATATTAGAGTATGTGAAAGTGAGATTATATAGCTTTTGCTGAACAGCAGCCACTGTGGCCACAAATGACAAATCTAGTATGACACTGAATGCTAAAATGTGGTCTAACAGTAGAACAGGTAGAGCAGTGGTTCCCAACTGGTTCAGCCACAGGGTCCAGCTTTATTCAGATTAATATGTTCAGCGTCATACTTGTGTTGTGCCATGTCGTCGAGCTTGTTTGTTGTCTCTTTTAAGCCACTATTCTTTATTCACTCCCTCTACTACAGGAAACAGTACTTTCAAAAAAAGGCTATGCACCAGAAATCCACTGTACTTTCAAAATAAAAAGTATTTTTTACAAACTTGACATGTTTGTGAAACACTTTCAGTCCATTCAGAATGGACCCACCAGCTGGGAACCACTGATGTAGATAATAATCTTTTAGGGCTAGATTCAGATTATTAATAGAGCAGCAAACAACTAGCGTCCTGAGCAGAGAATTAAGTCATGTTACTTCTGTGTGCAACGTAATCCTGGCTTCTCTGTGGTTTGTTGTGGTGAGATAGTCCAGCTGCGAGTGCATGATTATGCTGCTGGCTAGCTCATCGTCTTTGCTTTGCACAACGCTCATACTGAGGTTAAACCTGACACTGAGACGACAGTGTCACGGGAGCATAGCGCCCACTCTCTTGTTCCCCCCGGTTAACATTGTTAGCTCTGTCAGCACTGTGGCCGTCGTTTAAATAAAACCTCAATCAAAAATCACACTGACGTTTTGTAATAGTAAAAATAACCAAATTTCTAGCCTGAAAACAAACAAAAAAATCCAGTATAATACAGTTGTGTATTTATTATTTCTATGTTTATCCACCTTTAACAAACTTGATCCATTAGCTACACTGCCTGTTTATCCCTTTTTGTTGTTTGTTTGTTTGTTTTCCCTCCTTCTCCTCCGCATGCACTGTCACTATATAATACAGGACTTGCACCTGCCCCCTCCCCCTTGCTTGTTCCTTACTTTCCCCTTAACACACCTTGGTGTATCACGGCCCTCTCTGGCTCATATTAGGAAGCTTTTCCAATAAAGGCTGATAGGCTAGTCTCCAGGGAGGGTGGGTGACGGTCACAACCATGCATTATGGGTATAAAATACTTGACTGCAAGATTAACAGTGCATCAATCTTCACAAGAAGCTTGCACCCTTTTGTGGCGCTAAGCTATGAAGACCAATGCAGACAAGTAGGAAGAAAAACAAAAAACAAAAAAAACAAACTTGATCTCCCATAAGCTCCGGTATCTTGATAAAAAAGTTGAGATATTGTCACCTGTAGGTAGATGTGATAATCTGTGATAACTTTACAGTATGTACAGTATTTTTTGCCTGGTTAGGTTGAGTCAATCTTGAAGTGGTGACTTTACTAACAGGATTACAAAGCAAACAAAATTACATAAGGTTATTAGTGTTTATCATTTTGAATCACCATTGAAGTATAATACAAAGACAATGAAACTCCTGGGGTGAAACAAAAACACAGTGTGAGAGATTGGACGAAGATATTTGAAGCAGCCACTTAAGACCAGCTGTTTCTCATGAACCTGATCATTAGCACTAACCCAGCCAGACGATTGGAGAGCAGTATTCCCCGTCTCGGTGCCCTCTCGTCCCCCCGCTCTCATACTTCTGATTAGCCGTGAAGATGTTGTCCTGCTGCAGAGCAAGGGGAAAGAGTCCACCTGAGGCTCCGCTGCCTGGCATCCCTCCATGATGTGTCCTCCCCAAGGACTTCGCCACTGAACCGTAGATGACCAAGCCGCACCTGTCGGAAATGCTCCACTGGTGTTAAGTCAGCAGGGCGACAGTATTATGTGTGTGTATGTGTCTGTGTGTGTGTTTTTAAATATTGTTCTTTCTTTTTCACATATTGTTTCTTTTAATGCTCTTTCCATTTCTCTAGAGTTTTTTGTGTCATGAACTCTTTAGCACCTGCAGTCTGGTAGATCACAGCATAATTATTAAGCTCCACAAAATCATTTTGCAAGGTGTGTTTGCACTTTGATTACAACTGAATGTCGTATGAAAAAAAATTGTAATTGTGTGTGTTTTAAATAATTATATGCGTCAAAATTAACAATAACAGCTTTTGTAAGTAACTTGCCACCATCTTTGTGCCCATGGCTATGTAGTTTTAAAATGCAATGTGCAATGCATGGTTGCTGTGTTGCTATTTTCAGGCAGCAACAATTGCACTGCCTACCCATAAAAATTATGACGCCTGAATGCAACACAGGCCAATAGTAACATTTCAGACAGGAGGCGGTAAATATTCAGACTGAACTAATAAAAATGGAGGATCTTGTCTCGTCTCGTCTCGTTGTCCTCCGCTTATCCGGGTCCAGGTCATGGGGGCAGCAGCCTCAGCAAAGAAGCCTAGACAGTGCTCTCCCTAGCCACTTCCGTCAGCTCTTCCGCAGGAGGATGTTGGATATTATTATTATCAGGCCTGGAATTTCGTCATTTTAGGGACAAGGCCACTTGGCCTTTCGTGTTGTCAATTTTTTGAGGGCACAAAGGCCAAAAGCCAGGGCAGCAAGGCCATAAAAAAACCCCAGTGATTTTAAGTCCACGTTCATAATGAATTTAAGGACTAAGGATGTATAACTATCCGTGAAATTAATAAATAAAACAAGTAATAATAATGAGTATAATAAGTAATAATGTGATTTATTTAATAGCACTAATAAACCCAATGTGTTTTAAATATAGAACAACCAAATTCATGCATTTATAAGCAAACAATCTTAAATATTAGGCCTAAATATTTTTTGAGTGTACATATAAACTGATTCACTGAACAAGACTGGCTTACAGTTATTTTTGATGTGTTGTTAGATAGCTAACAAACAAACAAACTACAGCAGGGCTATTCAATTAGGCTACTATATCAACTGGGCTGCATTTCAAAACCAGATCATGTCAATTTTTAGCAGCGAGCAACTAATCCACTTTTTTTTTTTTTTGCTTACATATATATATATTTATATTTATATACAAAGGCATGGCCCTCCTCAATATGATGCAGAAACAGACTGAAAAAGAGCTATCACTGCACAGAAGCATAATAAGTGACATTAACAGTATCTAACAACACACACTATCTCTCTACCAGCATCTCCCTCTCCTCTCTCCACACACACATGCACACACCTCAGCTCCTGATGCTTTCCCTATAGGTCAGTTACACAGGATATAGTTTTATACAGTCCATGTCAGCAACAGTCATGTTTACTACAACAAAGTCACTATTTAAAACCCAATAATATCTCACCGGAATATACATATTCCTCCTGACATCACAACACTGAGTGAAGAAAGTCACATTATCTCAGCATGAAGACAAACATCAGTATCAGTCATTCATCCTGCTCTCTGTCCCTCCTCTACTGAGGACACTCACTGTCTGCAGGTCGGCTGCCTCAGGTACATGTTCAGATAAAGTGTTAGCCTACACACAGATAGCTTTCATTTTAGTTTGTCTTTAACAGTTTGCTGTTAGCCTCGCGAGCGCAAATCATAATAGTGGTGAATGAGAGACTGCGGACAGAGCGGATTGAAATATGGCTTTCTTCATGCTGATCACATGTATTGATAAAGTATTTGCAGCAGGAGAGAAGCTGCAGAATGATGATGAAACCGAAACGTTAAAAAGTAACGCCAATAATAGCGGAGCTTACTGTTATTACGGTGTTGATTAAACTTGCCTTGGGTTGTTTAATATCGGGTCTCGGTACCGATCCCTGCCCAGGCGTTTGATGAAGCCTCCTGGTTTGCCGGTGATAGACTGGTGTCAAACTGTTGTTACAGCCCGTCTGAGTGGTTTATGCCAGGCTTGAATCAAACCCCCCCACTGGTGATGTACGCATCGTCTCATTTGATGTTGCTCAGTAAGAATCCAGAATGTCAACGCATTTTTTTTTCTCAAAAGACGCAGGTGTCAAAGCCGTGTTGTCACTTGGGGCAGTGCGGGTGGGGCACCAAGGCCACTGTGGCCTTAGGGCAGATATTTTTTTCAAGGGCACAGGGCCAAATGAGGAGGGCACGAGAGCCATGGCCCTCGTGAAATTCCTGCCCTGATTATTATTATAATTATTATATTATGTGTCAGTAGGTTGCATAAAAGGTTTGGCCACAGCGTGTGTGTATCAACTCCACTCCAATTGAGTGTGTGTGCTGTGTGTGCGTGCGGCGTGTAACTGCGTTGGGTTCAGGTTTGGTCCAGACTTAAAAATCAGAAAGTTTGTTGGGCTTGGTTATAATTGTCTCGGACTTGGGTCAGGAAAATGCATCCCAAGCTGCACTCTGACTTGCACCATGCACTTTAAACTATGCACTATAGACTGTTTAAATAGGGCCCTTCATGTTGAAAGTCTGATTTTGATGATGTTTATTTCTCATTTCTCTTTAGGCGCCTCAGTTTTCCTTTCACACCCATAATCAGCCATCAGAGCCTGTAGTATATACGCCACTCAATAGAAGCAGATTATTTACTCTTTTTGTAAGCAAGCAGCTCTCAAGCTCACATATAAATCATTAATGCACTTCTAAACCACTTGTAAACCCATCTGATGCAGCCGCGAAAAAATCTGAATCAGTGTGAAAAAAAGAAGAGGGCATCAATTATTCACTTTTCTCCACATAATAGGATTTCAATACGTCTGCTGTTTGCTGTTTTTTGCATGAAGTGAATTCATTGATCCATTTTTCCTTGATAACTCATTCTCTTTATTCTTTTGATATGGCGCTGCTGTCACTCCCTTCACCCACTCTCTCTTCTCTCTATCCGCCGGCAGTCTTTTCTCTCCTCTCTGTTTGTCTGTCTCTCTCCCTTTCTCTTCCTCTCTCTTGCTCCAAAGATCAGAGGAAAAAGATAAAACAGGCATCCCCAACACAGCATCCTGTCATGCTTTCCCATTCAGTTTACATCAAAAGCATAAGTGTGCAACATAATATTACCGATGATCTCCTACAGATTTTGGATATGCTTTTTGAATGATAAAAGCTTCCCAGACTGGCAAACATAGCAGCACTGAATCTACTGGAAGCAAAGTCAGCTTTTAACAATTTAACTTTATTTTTCGAACAGTTTCACACTTGATGTTGATACACTAGGGGTAAGAACAGGTTTTAGGTCTGATAAAGTGTATTTAAATATTGATGAGGAGAGTGTGTTTGTGTACACAGAGCCAAGACAGTGTTTAGTGCCAGGGCTTTGTCTTCACCCTCTGCTCCCAGAGGCCAAAGGATAATGTTTCGAACCAGGGGAGGAAGCGTCAGCCTGAGGACGGAGTTAGAGAAAGAGAGAGATAAAGAAAGCTTCTTGTGTGTGTGTGTGTGTGTGTGTGTGTGTGTGTGTGTGTGTGTGTGTGTGTGTGTGTGTGTGTGTGTGTGTACAGTAGGGTAGGTGTTAAGTATAAACATATTGAGAGATTCTTTTACTCTTAAGTCTGTATTTACAGCTCTGGCATGTATGTTTAATTCTTTACACAGAAGACTTTTAGAGCTGACACCAACCCATCAATCGTAGCCAAGGAGGATGTGGTCTGGGTTGCCTCAGCTGGCATCTGCCTGCAGCAGTTGGCAGACGCTTTCACCTTGCTGTGTGTCTTTGCCCTGTTGATACAGCTTGTGCTCAGTCTGTATAGAGTTCAGCTAGAGAGAAAGATTAGTTACAGATACATGAGAGAAATGGTCTGTTTTAATCCTGCAGACAGGAAAGCCTGGGCTGAGACTAAAGAATCGGGAAGGATTGATGGTATTTAAGGTATTTGTTTCATCCATTGTGCATCAGCAGTATGTTTCCAAAGGGAAGAAAACAGGGTAGCAACATGCCTTTATTCTTCTTCTTCCTCCAAATTAATCTCATTTTTGGGGGCTGAAAGGTGCTTGAAAAGTTATGAAACTTTGCACACATACCACAACTGGTGGAAAATTTGATATTTTGGGGTCATGCTCGGGGGCTAAAAAATAAAAAGGCTCAGTAGCGCCCCCAACAAAATTTCTATGAGGGTAAGGGCCACCGAAGCTGGTTTCACCTACATGTACGAAAATTGGTAGGCACATGTAACATCCCAAGACATAACAAAAGGTCTCTTGGAGCCATCCGCCCAACAGGAAGTCAGCCATTTTGAATTTACTGTGCAATTTTTGTGCATTTTTGGCCATTTCCAGGGGTCGTACTTTAACGAACTCTTCCTACAGATTTGATCAAATTGACTTCAAATTTGGTCTGTACCATCTAGACATTGGACATCAAAAGCTGCTCAAAGCTTGAGTTTTTGTCAAACCGTGTGACTGTGGCAAGGTGTCAAACTTCAATGTTTTGCCACCAAACACAGTGTCCGATTGTGTTACATACGTGACTTGCATATCAGAGTTCTAGTACAAAAAAGTGATAACAGTTGTCAGTCTGGCTCATATCATTGGTCACTGCGCCTGGTTGATGCTTAATGCATTAAATCCAGAACACAGAAGAACACAGATTGTGAACGGCTCCTGCCACATTCAGCCCACTGAGGCAACTTTGTGATTTATAAGTAAAACTGACTTGACTTGAAAGGCCTAATATAATTGTTGCCATTCCCACAAAGCCACTTAAATCTTAAGTGGCAGTGTTAACTATAGCTGAGTGAACTGATCCACACTTGTGACCAAAGAGTCCAAACGATAAAAACCTCCATGAAATCTCAAAAACTTCACAAATCAAACTGTAGGCTGAAAATTTAAGGATGTAGCTGAGTGTAAAAAACAGGGCAAATCGGGCCGTAATGCCAACTTAATGACATCATTATTTTCTATATTTGCTGTCACAAGCATTTGTTTATCTAAGCCGAAAATAAATAATTGGAAAAAAACTGACTGCATGAGTGGGCCCTCAGAGAAAAGTCATTGACATGAAATTACTCTGCCTCACACTGTGTGAAACTCCTCCATGCAGTCGTCATTATGAGATTAAAACAGGTTCTTCATATAAAGGGATTATTGGTTCAGTAACACTGAAAGGCAGATTGTACACAATTAGTTTTCTACTTCTACAGGGAGTTCTGGATGCTGTGAAAATTTGCATCATTTCTTTAAACTGTGTGATAATTCATTCAGAGTTAAGTTTAAAAAGTGATGATCAGTGGTGCCTGTACTTCAGATGAAATTAGTCGTACTGAAATCACTATACAAACAGATGCATAAATCCATATCCATAATATTCTTGTCTGTTACCTGTATTGCAAAGCCCTGGTGGTGGAGCGAGGCCTCAGAGGGAAGATAAACTCTATGCTACGCTATTAATCCTGGCCCTGTTTTTTCCTGTTGTCAAAGCTCCCATGTTTGAACAATGCTGTTGTCTTCTCTGTGTTTGCTCATTTAGGAACAAACATTTGCCCGAGCGCACTGCTGCTGCCGCAAACAAGCTCTCCTAGGAAGTGTTATTAATAGGATAATTAAGCAGACGGTAATGAGCTGGATTATGCCTAATTATGACAAGATTTGTTTTGGCATTTTGTCTTGTGAGGAGCCAGTGAAGTGGTAAAGTCTACCTTGGAGTTCATTATGCTGATGTGCGTGCACCTGAGTGCACAGGACAGGCAGCAGGGACCCAGGTGGGGGAGAGGGGGCACGTGTGCCAGTACAGATAGCAGGGCAGCCTGGCTGCCTCCCTAACTGGCTGGTTGGCAGTGCAACAAGGTTTGACCCCCGAGGTGCTGCCAGACCAAGAGACCTACGTGTGCCAAGTGCTAACCTGCAGCTGTCAGACTGTCTTTTTAAACCTGCTCATAGTTCAGGAAACGGGTCTGACCCATTGGAAATCTTTCCTCAGATAGAGAAGCTCAGATTAGGCTGCTAATGAGGAAGGATGAGTGTTTAATGTCTGAGCAGATCAGGTTTACTGCTGCAGTGTAAAAACTTGACACATGACAAATTAACTGGCAGCTATTAGCAGTCCTTTTTTCCCCCTGTGCTGATGATGGTTGTGTTAGTGTGGCACTGATTAATAATGTTAACATTTGAATTGTTAACTTCCGGTATTAAAGGGTCAGTGTGTATGATTTAGGAGGATTTAGTGGCATCTAGAGGTGAGGATTTCAGATTGCAACCAGCTGGAACTTCTCCAGGTTAGCCTCCCGTTAAAGGGTCTCTAGCTCAGTCTCGGAGAAATTCCGTTTTTTTGGTTCGTTTCTCACACCTGTCGCCGTGACTCACACAACGAGAGAACACTCGCATGCCGGCTCATTTATATGCAGATCGCATTCATGAGGTGATTTGCATGACCATTTATGGTTGAACTAGGGCGTGTAGAGGGCGGAATATGAGGCGGATCTGGGTGCGCACAACTCCAGGAGGTCTGTGATTTATAAAGAGAACATCGTGTGCAAGTGTGCGTGCGCACGGTTTTATAAATAAGATTATTTTTTGCCGCACGCCATTTCCAGCTTTTGGGCGCACGTCAACTTTTAGTATGAATCCTAAGCACTTTATAAATGAGGCCCCTGGTGATTAAAACGGTAAAAACATAAACTAAAGCAGTTTCAAGTTACAAGTCAGTGTTTCTCAGACACTGGTTGGCACATCACAGATGGGCAGCTAGCCCAAAACTTGCTAATGTGTGCTCACCTTTTATCAACGATACCTTAAGATCCAGACATTCAGGAGGGCTCTTCCTCTTCAAAACCTGCTAACTGTGGTAGCTGCGCGAAAATGTAAATGGTCCTATCTAGAGCCAGTATTTGGTTTGTGCATTCTGGGCTACTGTAGAAACATGGCGGTGCAACATGGCAATCTCTGCAGATGAGGACCCGCTCCCTTTGTAGATATAAACGACTCATTCTAAGTCAACAAAATCACAGTGAATCTTATTTTCAGATGATTATATGCTCAAGAAAACATACTTATTATATTATATTTCTGCCAATATATCCCATTAATCCCACACACTGGACCTTTTAAAGTTATTAAACTTCCTTGTTATCACACTAGTAATTAGAAAAGTTTTAATCCCTTAAAAAGTAATAAAAGTGCAATAATGTGATTTCATTAATTAGTATTTTTTATGTCAATAGGTTTTATGAGATTTAGAAAAATAGAGCTATAAAAGCTGTCACATTTTCTGAATATTGTCAACAGTTCACACTAATAATGAACCTTACTAAGTCCCTTTTCTGCTGTGGGTTAAATATAGCAAACACATCACACAGTATTTTCTTAAATACACTGATGTGTGCAACCACACTGCAGAAATAATGACATCCCACCATGCACAGCTGCTGTGTGACAGCACAGTACGTTCTCCCTCACACCTAAATACCTGGAGCTTAATGTAAATCTGTATAAGCAGTTTGTTTAGCAGAGATCTTTTTGATGCACCAGATGTGTCAAATGCAGTCTGTCTGTAACAGACAACCACTAAGAGAATTATGGGACCTGGTGCTGCCTGAGCTCCAAGCCACGCTTTAAAACTGATACAGTTTACTGTCTATTGTTCAGCCATGTTTTGAGTGAATTCAAAGCAGAACCTCTGCAGTTGTGTATTTAATAACTTGGATTCCCTTCAGTATGTAATGTGTCCCTTTTTAATAAAATTTCGAGCTGATGATCTAACGTGGGAAACAAATATTCCAGCTGTAATGACCTGTTTGATTTTAGAATTCACAGTATGAACGCAACTGACCATTTTTGAATAGTTTGTCTTGTTTGATCAGATTTGAGCAATCAAATCAACCTCACAACTGTCATCACATTTTGTTTCAAATATTGCTAATACATACACCAGTATCTGACTGGTTCACACAAAAGTGTGACATCTCCTTCCTAAGTCTTTATATCACACACTTCAAACTAGCAAGAAAAGTTTAAAAACTGAATGCCACAGTATTTCACAGTAATTTTTAGCTAGCTCCTGAAATGGACAGGCAGAGGGTGCTTGCTTTGTTTGAGGGTGAGAGACTGTCAGCAAATAGTTTGTTGGGCACAGGGAAACAGAGATTTGTGTGGGTACATGAGACCCTAAAAAAGACGATGGATCACAGGGAGTACCACCAGTTGGTCCAGGAGCTTCACCTCAGAGGTGGCCATTTCAAGCACTGCACTTAATGCACTTAATCCTCTTTTCTATTTATATTGTGGTAACTGGGGTTTATAAAGTCATATAGCTCTGGGTATCCAGCAAACCGCTACCACCAGTTTCTCCTGCAATGTTTACCAACTGTAAACTTGTCATCGTGACCACCACAGAAGTCATCTCTCAAGTCATCTGATTGAACAATGGGAAAAAGTGGAGATGACGTGGCATGCAGGTGCCTAGAGCAAAAACACCCCTGTGTATCTCATGTAAATTAATGGATACTGTTTGAGCTACAGCATGAAATTTTGTTTTCATGTAGGACCCCATGGCTCATAGTAACAGGTAGATTGAGAACACAAGTTTTCATGGCATTTAAGATGAGGTAAATAAAACAAGTTAAGGTTAGAGAAAGGTCATCGTGGTGTTTAAAGAAACTAATCTTGACTGTAACAGATGGGTCGAGGACAGCGGTCTCCAGTGTCATGGTCAATCAACCTTCGAGCTTGACCTCCTCCCTATATGGTTTTATGGTGGTATAACAAATGTAAGTACTTCTGCCTTTACGCTAAGTGAGAACAGTCATTGTTTGCATGACCACTGGAGGGTGCTTGTTAAGAATCGTGTCGTTTCAAGGACTGACGTTTTTCTAGTGAGAACAGTCTCACAGAGGCAGACTGTAAACTGTAATCTCTGAGGGTGAGCTGAATCACCAACAAGTCCTCTTCATATAATGCCCTGCTGATAAACTGGGATCACATCTTGGTAGAGGACATGACAACAGATACACTGCTCAGCTCGTGTGTGATAAACAACTCAAATTCAAATCTCTGTATGATGGATTTCTGTATTCTGAAATACCGCCACTGACAGCAGGATGACAGCGCGTCGTCAATCAAATTTATTAGAGCTGAGTGTCTTAATTCTTTATAAAAGGGTTTAAGCTTAACAGGGCCTATGCAGCGCTTGTGAAATTGTGCCGGTGTGGAGGAAAAAGGAGTCTTAATGCATTTGCATTTACAACCCAGACAACACTCACACACACACACACACACATACACAGCAATGCACACATCTTCTATTAAAGCGCTCCATTCGCTCCTGCAGCTTTCGATAAGAAAGCTAAGTCTGGGATTTAGAGCTTTAGCTTATCATCATCTTTACGAAGCTTTCTCTGCAAAGTGCAGTAAGCATGGGCCAGCAATCTGCATAGAATTTACAGTGAATGAAGGGGAGAGAGGAGGGAGGTGATTGGGAGAGGAGGGAGGTGATTGTGGTGTTGGGCGAGGGGGGGGGGACAATAAATACATTCGTCTGAAAACCCGACTGTTCAGAAACAGGTGGATTTACATTCCTCAGAAATCAAAGCCGGCTCGGTGGGTAAAACCTTACCCAAGCCTTATTTATGAACTAGCGAGCACATTGTGTGTGTGTGTTGGAGAGCGTCGGGGAGAGGGAGCACACATTCATACTGCACACAATACACAGTTAATTCTTACACACACACACACACTCACAGAGGGAGAGGGAGCTCAGTTCTGTAACAGGGGACTTTTCATTTACTCAGGGGAGAAAAAAGCAAAAAGATGAGATTATGGAGAAAGCTCATTTCCTGCTAAACTTGGACTCTGGTTTCCCAAATAAAATTGCTTTTATTCTTCACAACATGTGTTCCCGGAGATTAAGGCCCTGTAATCTTGCAAGGGCTTAATAAGACTCAGTATGCGGAGTGCAGGCTAAAACAGAAAATGTGGAACGAGCTTCGCTTAGCTCTGTTCTACCCAATGACTTTAATCCTGTTTATTAAATTATAAAGAACCTTAAAGGATAAAGATAAAGAATATTGAGTCGAGGATTTAAATGATTCAGGGTTATTTTTTTTCCCCTCCTGTCTTAGCGCGAGTTATTTGATAGCACTGGATCATGTTTAAAGATGGCAGCAGGCAAGAGCTGTGACAGACTTTGTTTTTACAAATGGAGCTCACTCCCCTCTAAGTACAAACCTGCATTAAGTGTGGACTCAGCCTTGGCTGGGTTCTGTTTCTTGGGTATTAAAATGTAAAGTGTTTCCCACGTGTTAGTAATCCTGAGTGTCACTGATCCCTGTGACAACTTATAAAGGGTGACATAAGAAAAAAAGCACGCTGAGATGTTTTTGCTCTCAATTACGCAGAAAGCATCCAACTGATACACTGAAACAAGACAGTGTTGACCCCTAACGTGCAGCGTCATAGCCGACTTGTTTACAATATCGCCCCAAGATGTATGCACAAAACTGTCAGAGCCAGATATAAGCAGATTACCTTTAAGCTGTGAGAGTTAATGGCCAAGAGAGGGAGTCTATGCAAGCTATGTGGACTTGTGAACTTGTCACTGAGAAGTTCTACTGAGCTATTGGGCTAAGAGGATTGCAGGCCACTAATCCAAATCAAAAGACATACCATGTGAATTATTACATTCTGAGACAGATTATTTTACCCTCAGATTAAGGATTCATGCCAGCCAAATCTTCTCATGTCTTGCCTGCCTGATGAGGAATGGAATATGCCCATTTGGAAAATCGGCCTGCCTTTCTAAATGTTGTTGTTGCTGTCGCTGAGGCCATCGCAGTTAGAGCGATCATGATGATCCCCATAATATCTCCTTACATACAAGTCCTCTACATTTTGGAAAAACACATTATTCACACACACAAACATACTCAAATTACTAAACTACTGCTACTCCTCACACAAACACACACAGACCTGCTCTGATGCTCTGCTTAACCTTCAGTTCAACCATATTTTTACTGCATTCACAACAATGTTTCACAGTTTGTTTTTCTAACAACTCCAGTCTAGCACTTATTGGGATTAATGCCTTAAACTCCACTCTCTGCCATTAGCAATCAAAAGAGCAGTCCTGCACAGAACTGTAGTGCACCACTTAAAGCGCAGACGGAGATTGAGACCAAGTGGGGGTCGAGTCTGAGTCCAGATGGATTTCAAACAGTCTTGAGACCAGGCCCCCACAACATGTGCTGGGCTTTGAAGCCAATTTTCATAGTGGCCAAACAGTGGAATTATGTCAGTCACATGATGCCATGTGGCCCAAAAAGACTTCTTCCCATAAACTTACATGGCAAAGGAGACATCTGTGAATCAGTGGATACATTTCTTTGAGTGTCACATCTCCTGCGAATGGACTCCATGCACGATTTGATCCATTTGGTCCAATAATACTTTGAAAGTCTTGAAAAGCTGCAAGATTGAATCATTTTATCCCCATTTAAGGTAGTGAAGTGTTAAACTGGAAGTAGCCCGCTCTCATGCGATTTTCAAGATATTAGAATATTAATTGCAAAATATTTTCCTGTATGTGCATGCACTTGCAAGTGGCTGTTCAGAGCAGTGATACAACTGTGATATTTAAAAGGGACCTATTGTGCTTCTTTGTGTTGTCATATACGTGTGTTACAGTGAAGGATGTTCATATTAATTAAGTAAACCAATAGTTTTCTCCCCTGGCCACAGTATGATGTCATAGTATGCCAGATTTCTTTACATGGTCATCTGCTCCAGGCACACTACTGCAAGTTTTTACATTACATAGCCTAAACTGCTACATGAAGCTGCATGCTAACGTCAGGGAAACATGTAAACTTGGTTGCCAGTGTTGTTAATTTCACCCTGATTTCTTCTCATGTTCCTATTTGAACATGTTGGGTTACATTTACAAGCTGTTACTGGTGTTTTTCACGATAGAAAGTTTCGCTATCTTTCATTACAATCATTCCCTTGCAGCAATGAAGACACGACAAGATATGAAGGACACAGAGATGCTGACCGGGCTTTTTCGTGTCCTTAAGTGTCCACAAGTGTGGTCCGTGTGGTCCGTCTCTTCATCTGCGTGGGCCTACATTAGGCTTGTGCCAGTTTGAAAATTTTCCAACAGGTTTGCTTTAAAGCCAAATATCTAACCAACCGATATATCGAATTATGTACCTAATTTTACCACTGGGGGTCTCATTTGAGCTATTTTTCCCAGGAACTTCTTCAGTGGAAACGGGTTACTATGGCAATGAACTGAATGACTGCTGACTCCCTCGCACTTTTCCCCGCCCCCAATGAAATTTGATCTCTCCAGCAGCAGACAGCTGAGCAGAGCACAGCTGCGGAGTCCCTCTGAAGCCTCTCAGATAAACTAAACAAAACACTTGTAGGCTCCTCCACTTCATTTATAAACAAACATAAACCTTATTAAGTTATCATAACGCATGTTACAATGCAAGATAAGTTGAATATAGTCCCTTGACACACCACCGATGTCAAAAGCTTTTTTTTTTTTCTCCTCCGGTTTATCCGGTTGACGTGAATAAAACCGGGTGGAGCTCTTAAACCAGACCGAACCGGTTGAACCGGAAATCGGCACAAGCCTAGCCAACATCCATGTGCAATTTTTTTTGACCACACAGACTGTAGGCATAGCAAGAGCACCAACTACACATGCTCGAATCACGCACTGCGGTTAAGCCTGCCGCAGCTGCTGGAGTCCACACCACGTTGAATTTATTATTATTATTATTATTATTATTATTATTTTAATAGATTAATCTTTGAGGGCTCTTTTTGCCTTTGATGACAGGACAGTTTTGGAAGTGTGAAAGGGGGAGAGAGAGGAGGGACAACTTGCAGCAAAAGGTCTTAGACTGGAATAGAACCCATGGCCACATGTAGTGCTCGCCCAGTGAAGTTGGTTTTAAGTTGGATATTTGACAAAAAATTCACTCCAGAGCCAGCAACATCGTTTAATTTCACTTCCTACCGATGTTGCCAGTATGAGGACAGCAAACTCACCTTCCAGCCCTCCCGTGTACTGATGGGGGTTGAAGCGCACCGTCTTTGAATCAAACTACGCACATCCACCTGACTGCAGCCTTATGTGGACTTTCAATGCGGAAAGTTTGTCTGAGCTTTTAAAGAGACTGGTGCTAAAACTTAATGTTTTAGACAGAGGGTCAATACAGGTGTTCCAGCGCAGACAGTAAATAACAGTAATTTTCACCATTAAAGCATGTAACCATGTTCTAGTAGAAACATTAAGTACAATATGAATCTGAAAATGAACATAAGTTCTCTTTAAGAACTGTGTGTGTGTTGATGGTGAATTGACAGCAGCTGACTCACAACTATAACTCCACTTTACTAAGAGTCCAGCCAGTGATGCAGGGCAGGAAAGGGAAAAATTGAGAAGTCAACTGGACTCAGGTTGAGACTGTAACAGGCGAGACTGATGGCCGAAAACAAGATAAATTGAAGTCAAAAGACCCACAAGACAGAGATAAGTCTGAGATAGTGGTGCTACAGTTGTGGTCCCACAAAGACTTCAGAGAGCTACCCAACACCTCTAGGGCTTTCAGCAAGATTCAGGCCACAGAGAATGAAAAATTTACAGCTCTTTTCTTCCTCCGAAAAACTTTGGAGATATGAGATTTTCACCCGACAGCGACAGCATCATAGTTATATGAATGATGCAGAATACAAAAGAGTGAAAGAGAGTGACTGCAAGTCGAAGAAGGTATTTTTGGCACTCTGTGGAGAGGGAAGTAATCCCTCCGGATGATTCATTCTGTCTCTCACTTTGTAGACAAGAAGAGTCAGCAGGAGATTGAAAAAACGGATGCAGTGCAGACGGAGACAGAGTGTCCTCATCAAAATGTTGGATATTCTACGTCCAGCATGGACCGGACTGAGAATATGAGGTATACAGAGCTAGCTAGATCCTATCTTCTTTGTTCCCAGTCAGGCCCTTGTCAGTGGTGTCCTACAGTGTGGATGAGAGCGCCCACAGACATGCAGCCTGTCCGTGAGCGATTAGCAGCTGAGAGGATTTTCTTTAGCTGCAGAGGCACAATGTAAAGTCCTCTGTTAGTGTACAGTCCCAAATCTAGCCTTTGTTTACAGGATGTCAGGTCAGCTGGTCATTATCTCGTGTTCTGCCCATTTGCTGTTGATCATTGACCACTGCAGAGGCATACTCTCACATGTGTTTCTGAACTTGCAGACTCACACAGATTTATGCAGACACACACACACACACACACACACACACACACACACACACACACACACACACACACACAAACACAAAAGCACTCTGCTGCAAAGAGGTGGAAGTTGAGTGACAGTTCAATTCTTTTCCTTTCTGCGAAAAAGCTCTGCACTCACACTGAGCCATCATACTTAATTTAACAAGATCAGCGAGGGGGACGAAAAAAGTAGAGGAGATTTTTGAAAATGCCAAAAGGGAATTAGAGGAAAAGTGCGATTTCTGGCCCAAGACTGGGGTAATACAGCATGATGAATGAAAGTCAAATTGAACCTGATCTTTTTGTACATCTAAACCACAAGATGTGAAGCGAGGATGTGTTATTACGGCTTTAAAGTAAGTGGTTTGGGAGATGTCATTGTCACCTTGAGATCTGAGTCATGCACAATAACCTCAGCCAAACCCCAGAGAAATACAAAAATAATCCAGGAGGTAGTGTACTCCCTCTTTGTCACATTTAATGCCCAGTTTCATTCACTATACATCCAAGTATTACTGTTTTTGATTTTTTTTTAAGGGTGCTTTTACGTCTGACTTGTTTTGATTCAGTTCAAATAAGCTCTGGTGCATTTGTCCATTTGGCTTGGTTTGTTTAGGCTGGTGTGAAACCAAAACAGACCAGCCACAGGATCTTGCTGTGATTGTAAATATGTGATTTAAGCATGACAGATGGTTCATCTGACCTTGATTTGGCCAAAAACCAAAAAGTGATTTCCACGTAAATGTCATTATGGGACAGTTTCAGTACATGTAATGCAGTTCTTGAGTATTATGTTTAAATCTGCTGCATCAAGTTTAAAGATTTAAAGTCCAGTTCTGACCAAAGATTCACAATGAGATGAGTTTAAACAGGCAACTACTTGCAATGTGCAGTTCTACAACGTTATAAAAACCTGCCGGTTCACACCAATGCAACTAGATGAGATGGTGTATCATCTCTATGCAACAACTCTCTGTATTTCTGTTTTGTTTTCCAGCTTTTAAGGTTTACTTTGTGGCTGATTACAAGTTGTAGCATCTTGAAATATGAATCAGGATAGTGATGGTGAGATACTGGCTACAGTTGCATTTGTAGTAGTGATGAAATGGCGAAAAACAGAAACAAAACAACCAACAAATGGACTTTATTAACAATAAGTACACCACAATAACATAAATAACCAGTGCCAATTAATTAGCAGGCAGTAGCAGCGATCCATTGTCCAACACCGGCACACCATGAGGACGAAAGCAGAGGGCTTGGCAGGGACAGAGCACCTGTCAGCAAGTGAACGTGTTGTCTGTGTTCATTTTGACTTGACCAGTGGACTTCACTACAAGCTGATTAGCTGTTGAAACAGGTGACATGCTTTACGTTCTAAAAACCAGCCGTCTGCGATTTGACCAGCTGAGTTGCAGGTGACACCATCAGCTGGCTTGATTCAAGCTCAGACCGGCCAGTTCACACCGCTAATTATTTTATCTGCAACGTTCTGAAATGATTTTGACTTGTTGTGAATCTTTGGGTCTGAACCAAGCATAAGGGGTCAAGATCTGCTACTGTCATGTCAGAAATAAACACAGTGGTAAAATAAACACATTATCTTATGAATTAACACAATTAGTAATATTCTGCTGTCATTTCTGCTTTATGCTCTAATATTTTTTTCATAGATTCAGCAATTGCAAATAAAGCCTGGCTTTGTTGAACTTGCTTTGTGGTACCACCCTCTGCATGCAGTTACCAGAGAGGGATTTCCCCACATCCAACTGTAACTGATGCAGTTAAGATCAGTAAAACAGGCAAATGATTTGTTGTCCTTTTTGTTGTAATTGCCAGGAGAACAAATGGTGGAATTCACTAACAGTCAAAAGGGTGATGAAAAAGTAGAGGGAGAAGTGAGACGATAGAAACATGAAGCAGAGGACTAGATGAGTGATAAACTGGTAGACATCCACCTGTTGAATAGCTTCAAACTGCCTGCAAATTATTCTATTCAAATCTGCTCTAACTCCTTCCCTATTTTTACTTTTCCAGCACCTGTTCTTATGTAAATAAATGAGTTATAAAGATACTGCCCTATCCCAGCTTATCTCAACATCACAGTGTTCTTAACAAAAAAAACATTCCCACCACGCCCCTTCTGCCCCCAAAAAATGTTCATGAATACACACACTTTCCCTTTTTTTCCATCTTCAGCTGATGTGCTTTTTCTCCACCTGTACAATACACTAAAACCACAAACCACAGCTTGAAAATGACCAAAATGTAAATTAAACAGTGTAAACAAAAACTGAACTTCCAGAGCTGTTGTATTGGAATTCACTCCACTGTACACCTGCACATCACAGACTCAGTGTAGCCTTTAATGAACATAAACAATAACCAATTAAGATAGGTGCAGTCTGTACTTAACGTCATTTGCATCCTCTCTCTTAACAGTGGCAGTTACATGTGGTCCAACAGTCACTCTCGTATATACACAGAGTATATGTACACACAACCCCTCGAGCAGCATGCACAGACTTGCCCGCCAAATTATCTACTGCACTTTTTTTCTGTGTCTGTTTCTATAAGAGGAAGTTAAACATGCTTATCTTAATCCATTCAAGCAGGTTGTGTGTGTGTGTGTGTGTGTGTGTGTGTGTGTGTGTGTGTGTGTGTGTGTGTATGTGTGTATGTGTGTGTGTGTGTTTGTATATGAGTGTGTGTGCTGTCCAAGTCAAGCCCATTGTTGTTTTTTTTCAGGCGCCGTGATATGGGACGTTCAGTTATGACGTCATGCTTGTTTGATCACCGACAGGCCAAATGCAAACAAAGTGCTTTGAATGCAAAATGAAAAAGGTGCTGCTGGCCTTCTCTTTGCATAGATAGCAGATGACAGATGGCTGCTGGTAGATTTTCACATAAACGGCCACTAAATACAGCAGGATATAGCTGACACTGTTACAGGAACAGACGGGGAGTATTGAAAATAAACATTTCACAGCTACATGCTCACACACACACACACACACACACACACGCACGCACATGAGCAAACAGCGGGAACCCCAGGCTTTGAAAGCACACTGACAAGTGCAGTGTCTCTCACCATGTACACAGACCTACACAATACCCCCACTAACAGTCACTCATGTCAGCCATTTCTGTTACTGGTTCAATTTTTCCTCTTTGGTTTCCATGGTATCCACAGAAGCCTGTCAATCACAGACAATTTCCTCAGTGGGAGCCGGCTGGCAGAACTGCTCTCTAACAGACAGATTCAGTGTGTGTGTGTGTGTGTGTGTGTGTGTGTGTGTGTGAGAGAGAGAGAGAGAGAGAGAGAGAGAGAGAGAGAGAGAGAGAGAGAGAGTTCTGGTAGTGTTGGGTGGTCATGTTGGTGATGGGAGTCATATCAGAAAGCTCACAGAGGCAAACTGCTGTGACCAGAGTTGGTTGTTATTTACATGACACGTTATAAACTACTTTGCAATACATGTGTGCATGATGTTGATATTTTACAGTTGGTTTGAGATAGTTTGTGCATGTTAAGGTTTTATGCCAATTTCAAATCACACAAGAGAAGTCCTCAAATTCCCTTTTTTATGAATTGATGAAAGAAAGAGGGCGCTGACTTTTAGCATTGAATTTTAATTATCAAAAGTGTTGTAGGGATTTGGGCATGTATTAGTGGACCTTTCTCTTGTGGCACATGCAGTAAACTACTTAAATCCCCATGTGGCTGGAGATGAAACATTGAGTTAAGGATAAGACTCAAACCCACATCAAGTAACCAGTAGTGACAAAGGCCAACTGCTGTATTACCTCACGTCGCCTGAGTCTCTCGTCCAAAAAGTTGCACTGAACACTTTGGTTGATGGTCCGCCTATCAGGTGACCACCATGTGTAGCTGTGCATACCAATCCTCTTTGTCCTCTACAGCCTCATTAGATGGTACATAGCAGTGCAAGTTGGCGAGTTGGCAGAACTTTGAGTTGAAGTGCATTCTGATCAGCTTCTCACTTACTGGTTCCCATTTCAGCAGAGTTTTGTCTTTCTCCTTTGAGATTAAGACAGCTACAGCATGTGTGGGTATTCTCATGGCCTGAATGGAGGATGACAGATCCAGTCATGCAGCACTTGGCGTCCTGAGCCAGTCCAGTGACTTGGACTTATCCTCACGATGTCCAGGTGGTATCTTTTCATCTCACTGAGGACTTGTGCTGTCTTGGTGGTCTCCTACATGGTTGAGACATTCCATGTTCAAAGGCACTAGTAGACCCTGCCTACCAGCAGGTGGTCTGTATTTGTCTTTCAAAAAGGGAAATTGGAAGACTGACAGGACAGAATTTGTGTTTCATTGGATAGCGAAGGTATTATCTGCCTTACTCTGCCTCTGATTGGCTTACCCTGATAATGTTAACCTAACCAATCTAACCAACGAAGGCAAAGAGTACAAGTCAATCAGAGGGAGAGTAGGGCAGGTAATGCCTTTCCTATCCTCAAAAATGCAAACTTGACAGATTCGAGATGCTAGTTAGCATGTTAACTCCACAACCAGAGAACAAATTGTTTACCTTGCCTTAGCAAAACAATAACACAACAAATAATGTTTCTGCTAAAGAGCTCAATGGCTAAATTTTTTTTCTTACCTTATAAAAGAAGTTTGTTTCAATCTAACACCCTCTTGACTCGTTTCTCTTCTCGTGCAATTAGCTGAAGTCCCAATCAGAGTGATTTCTTTCAGTGATGGGCTCAATCGGCCCTGACGCTAATTCATTAATCTGAATCTTTAAAAAACAGGCGATAAGGGCCAAGCAGCACCAACAGTGCAAGACACACCGCAACAAATAGCACAACAGATGCTCCCTGATGTCCCACTGTCGGCTTGGTGTGTCAGGGCCTGTAAAATTGAACCCACTTTGCCTTCTTGAAAAGAGTAAAACATTTTAACAGTGATCGGAAATTGGAAGTTTTAAAGTTTCTTTAGACATTCGGCTTTAAATTTCATCAAAACATGTATTTCGATTTATGATACATTCAGAAATATTTGGCAGCAGTGGGCTAAATGTTAGAGACGCAGGCTTTGCTGGTTCAATCCCTAAAGAGGCAGAATAAATCTGGAACAACACTTGCATTTCCCTCTTTACCACCTCCGAGGTGCCCCTGAGTGAGGAAGTTAACCCTCAGCTGCTTCAGTGGAGCTGTGCAACGGCCAACAAATCAGAAAGTGAAAGCTTGTGCCTCAAAATCCCTTTTCCGTATCACAGAAAATAGTCGAGCAATTTTTTAAAGCAGAAAATTCATCTGGTAAACATGAAGCTCATGTTTGAAGACTAAATACTCATAGATTAAATTATCCGGTTCACAGATGACAGCGAAGAGCGATGTGCTACTTGGAGTTCATGTTTAGTCTGTAGGTTTGGGTTGTGGATGTTTGCATTTCATAAGTATTCTAATTCACTTTTTTGGTGCCAACAAACTGTCATGGGTGAAATGGCTCCCTGCAGGGACAGAGTGAAGAGAAATCACACAGGGAAGATTTGTTTATGACTGAACCTTTGTCATATTCTGTTATACATCACTGTGTCTTGGCGGTGGGGAAGGGTTGATTTATTGTTTTTTTAAATATATCATTAAACTCTAATGGCATCGATGATTTACATGAGATCCTATTAGGAAAGGCCAAAAACTTTTGAGGTTTAAATGCTTGTATTTAATGACCTTTGTAAAGAGGAGAGGTTTCATTTACATAACTGATATGTTGTTCTGCTCCAGCACAGAGATTTGGCACTAGTTTCTACTTTTAGGGATGTCTGAGATAATTTTGTTGGGCTATGGTGGAGAAGGGAAGAAGAGTAGGGACGTGGACTGCCTTCTCAATAAGTCACCGTAATCAGACTGAGATGGCAGGTGGCTCTGGATGGCGTAGACGTGGAGTCAGCAATGCTCTGCTGTGACTTAATGCAGGCTGGCAGGTAGAATGGGTTGTACCTGTCTGTTGAGGGATTTAAGTGATGTGTGCATTGTGGAGAGTGGATCCTTGTTATATTTGTTCTGTGGAAAGGCTGATCATTTCAAGAAGGTATTAGCTTTAGTGACTGTCACTGATGAGCAGGGTCTGTTTCTGTTATGTTTCTGCTAATATCACAACCTGTCGACTATTGTCTGATAATGAACGGCTGGTAGATCTGGTGTAGCTAGCGGATATCTGGGCCAAGACTTTCTCTCCTGGGTGCAGATCGTTGTTTACAGTTTCATTTGCAACCTGAGACCAAGTCCAGACAAAATTTTGGCTAATCTCTGTAAACAGATAGATATGAGTTCTATTCAATTTGAAAAAAGCAAATGAAAAGCTAAGTTGTTGTCAGTCGATAGCTGACTGCATTTCAGCCAATGCGTTCCAACTGTTGCTCTTCACACAGACCGTTTATGTCAGAATCAGACAGAAATCAGAAATATTCAATTGATTCCTGGGCGAAAATTGAGACACATTACATGTTTTTCTCCACGAGGTTTGAAAGTTTAAATGGGGCTCAGCAGGACGTTCGTTGTGACCGCAGCCTTCATGTAGTGTAGTAAAGAAGCTAATGGTGCTAACATCAGATCAAAAAGGTGCGACAACATTTTTTGCCAACACTAGATATAAAAAAGCCAGTGACTCTGTTGTATTAAGTTGCTGTGAGCTGTAAATTCACCGCTTCTTAGCAGAAGAGAGAAAATAATGTTAGCCTGACAGTGGAAAGTTATTACTCCTATGTGCCACTGCATCACGTCCGCAGCTGTCTGTACTTAAGAGTGGTGTGATAGCCAGGAGTGCTCACTCTGTGGCAAAATCTGGGGACCAAAATGTCCCCAGAAGTACACTGCACAGCACACTGACTAGCAAAAAACAAACAAACTTCATCTCAATTTCAGTCAAGTGAGGGGTCTCCAACTGATGGTTCGAATCTCGGACTTTGAAGGGGCAGCTCTAGAAAATAGAAATAAGAAGTATTCAAGCAAAAAAGGTGCTTTCTGCCACAATATGTAACACAATATATACAGATAAATATAAATAAGACATAAGAAATATCTCTTCTAAGAAATGTTTTTAAAAAGTACAAATATGTGCAGCGTACTACAAGTGTGCTAAATAAAATTGCAAGAGTAGGACGGGTTGAATTTAAATGAAAAGAGTGTTTTACTGTTGAAATATTTATTTTTTCTTGCACAAATAATGTAGGAGGCATCGAGTCTTCTGTTTTTGCCGTTGAAACAGTGAAGTTTTGCACAGGTAGTCACTCCAATTTGATTTGTCAATACCACTTGCACTGCAAACGGAAACCAGAACGCTTCTGATACTAAAATCTTGTCCTGTTGCCCACAGATTCTGCAGATATCTGTTGATAGAGATTATGTTTCTCCATGTTGTATCACACAATTGGTGGTTCAATGCAGCTCCTGCTGTTCACATTACAGTGTCCCTGAACAACATTTACATGGATAAGAACTCATTTTAATAGTTGTTGTATGAATTGAGATGTTGCAATAAATGTTCAGTGTATATTTGCATTAATTATTTAGTTAAAATGGTTAATTAATTTGTCATGTTTTTGTATTGCTGTTAATAAACTTCCCTAAATGACTAATAAGTGGGCATTAAGTGTTAGGCTACACTTTACAGATCTCTCATGTATCTGCTGTTTGAAGTAAAGTCTGATCCAATGGAAACTCTCCAGTGATGGCTCCGACAGGCACTTTGTGTGGTGGCCCCGCCTCAGTCTCTGGTGTCACTTAGTTTAATCACGGTGCCTGTCTGTGCTGCTTAATTACCAGGACCAGCGTGGCGTCCACAAGGTGTCTGAGGTGAAACCGGCATGGAGCGGTGGCCAACAGCCAGGCACAGGGATTTGGCCGTGACGCTCTCTCTGTTTCATTCCAAAGTCTTTGTTTATGTAAAAACAGTAGTGAGCCCTTTACCCCCAGATAACTCCCTGCTGGGAGGATAAAGATACACACACACAGCCTGGGAACGGGCTCTGGGCCAGGGCCAGCTCAGTCCAGGGATAAAGAGATTGAGGCACAGAGACAAGAGGCTTGACTACAAACCATCTAACCTTTGCCACAAGGTCTGCACTTGTTTGCTCTCAGTTTGAATACTGCCGAATACAAGTGTGTGTGCTACAAAGCACTTCACATTCACAATGTGATTCTGAATGGAAGGAAGAGGGCTGCAAAAATAAATCTATTCAAAGTTATTCAAACTGTAGAAATGAGAACTGATGGTGCACCCTGTTGAGAGGAAAGTAATGATATACTGAGTCATGTTTGTAGTCTCAGTGATGTTTATAATATAACTCTTTTTACCCTACTTTCATGAAACTACATTCTGCTAGTTTTTTTTCAGTTGTGGTGATTAGAGATGGCAAAGACAACATCAAAGCTGATGGAGAAAATTTTTATTCCTCTACTTTTACTGACATGACTCATTAGTCAGTGAACGTGTTAAAGACGACCTATTTTGCTAATTTTCAGGTTCATACTTGTACTTGAGGCTTCTGCTGTAACATGTTTACATGCTTTAATGGTGGAAACACACTAATTTCCGCATACAGTCTGTGTTGGAACACATCCGAAATGCTCCATTTTAGCACCTTTCTTTTTAAGCCCCCCTCCTCAAATGTAAGTAAGTGAACTTTTATTTACTGTACATACCTTTCAGAACATAAATTACGCAGTGCTTTTCAAAAGGAAATTGATTAAAAGAACAAAGTACGACAGTAATATTTCAGCAGGAGAAAATTGCACCAAAGAAAACAAACAAACAAAGGCTCAGTCTGTTCTGATTGGTCAGCGTTTCCAGGTCTTCATTTCAGCGTCTCTGCACCATCATTGCAGCCGGTGGACTGACAGTGACGGCACTTTGTACTGTAAATCTACAGTAAATACAACCAGACATGTTCCAGCAGGAATACAATCAACATCAGCAAACCAGTTTACATGTTCCCCCTGACATTAGCATGTAGCTTCATGTAGCAGAGGCTATGTGATATAAATACTTGCAGTATCGTGCCTGGAGCAGATGACCATATAAAGCAGTTGGGCACACTATAGCCCTGTTTCCACCAAGCAGTACGGTAGTAGCAGTTCAGTTCAGTTCAGTACGCTTTTTTTCCTGTATCCACTGTGAAAAGTTGAGGTTGGTACCAATGGAACTGTTCCGTACCATCCCAATTTTTGAGTTAACGACATGAATCCATCAACACACCTTAAATTTCACTGTGACAACTTTGCCCATTACTTTAGTTTTTGTATGACATACCCTTTTAGTAATGAGTGGATCTTCATGCGTTTATATATTTTAATTTGGACTGGGTTATATATTTCTGCAGGCTACAGAACACTAAACCACCTAGCTTGTCTGAAAAGGACTAAATGCACAAACCCGCTATTTTAAATATCCCATGGAGAGAGACTCCCACTGCAGCCTGTTTTATTTTGTTCTGAAAATGACGGTGTGTAGCCTCGTTCTGAGGACGATAAACGAGGTCTCTGTCACTGCTAATGAGGAAATACAGTGAGTGCAGGGGGTTACTTCTGGTTCCAAAGGTACCATACGGAAAGTGTTGGGTGGAAACAGGGCTTAAGACGACATACTGTAGCCGGAGTAGAAAAATCTGTAGGTAACTGAGTGTTCAAAAAGGTCTGAAGCCTGAAGTTTTGCCCACAGGGACTATTACTACACACATTTACATCATTATTTGAAACTTTGGCCACAAGCAGAGCAGATCAAGCAATTCCTGGCAAGCACAATGTATATATACAGTAAATATCTCACATAAAGCCAAAGCAGACATTGCTGAAGGCATTTCTTTAGCAGAGGGAACTCATTTAGCACCTTGGACAGTGCCCCTGTGCAGAAAGGGTGCTGACCCACTTCATCTAAAGAACCAATTAAAACCAGAAAGCTGAGAAGAATTGCTGCTGTTCATGTTGTTCATGTGATCACGTCAGAATCATTGATATGGAAGCAGATATCCTGCCTTAAACAACAGATGCAAAACATGCTCTACAATGACAGATATAGCCAAAGCTGCAACATGCTAGTCTGTAGGGAACGGAGCAGCAGTGATTTTCTGACCTATTAGACTGATTATTAATTAGTTTTTTAAGTATGAGGGAACAAAAAAATTGTCAGTTATTCAGAGATAATTTCAGCCTTCCTGGTAAAGTGTCAATACCAGACAATGACACGGACCCACTGGTGTTTAGAAGCTAAACTTTTTGTGGATACTTGTTTAACAAACTGAAAAAAAAAAGTCTCCCATCAGCGTTCAACGGCATCAAACCTACATGTAAAATCAATAATCGCTATCTCGGTTTTCAACACATTGCTGGGAGTGATGGATAGCAGATATCAACACAAAGTTTAATGCCAAAATATATTTCTGAAATCCTCACAATAAAGAGGCCCACTCATTTGGAGGCCCATTTCGCTGGAGTCTGTGTTTCTGGGTCAGTACTGAGAACCAGTGATACATTACTGTACACTTGGTTAACATATCATTAGTCTCTGTAAATGCAGCATTAAGGTCAGAGAAAAACAAGTGTCTGCTCAACAACATCACAGTTTGAATAATGAGTGATGTGACTGCAATGAACTTAAGAGTTATTGATTGTGGGGGGAAAATATGCTTAAAGACTAATCCATCATTTTCAGAAAGCTGCCCCAAGCATTATTTAGCTCTGTCAGGTTGACAGCTTTCAAGATTGTGATTTCTGACTAACCGATACATAAACACCAGCCTCCCCAGTGCTGAAGAAGTACTTATGAGCCTTTAGTGAGAGATGGATCTCTGTTCAGCTCTTTAACATTCACCCATGCATGAAAATGATTTCAGCAGGTAGATTCTAATTCACAATTTCCACAGGCAATAATTTCTCTTTAACTCAGCGGTAATACGGATGTGAATGTGGATGTGATGAGAAAAAAATTAAAACTAAAACCTGGACAACCACAAGTTGACTTTGTTTTCTGCTCACTGATGTTTTTGTGACAGCTGATGAGAGAAACAAATGATCTGTCTCAGCGGCTTTAGAGAAGTTAACTAATTGATGTAGATGTACAGAGGCCTCAGCCTTCAGTGTCTAACAAAGAACAAGATACTCCATCTTATTTCTGCTGAGCATTTACATCAAAGCATACATATATCATAAAAACAGTGAGAGTCAGCATGAGATATAATGAAGGCAGTGTCTGTAGGACTGCTGCCGTCACCACAAATATAATTTTTCAAGCAGAGGTTCTGCATCTGAGGAGTCTTATTCAGCAGACAAATATATTTTGTTGATGTGAACAATATGATTAATTAATATGATGTTAATATGTCTTTTCCAGCCCAGTTGCCATAGTAAATGTTGGCATTGTGCGTTTCTACAAACCACTAATATGTTAAATTTGTATGTTTCATATGTAATGGATATTAGTGTTGGATACCGTTCACATACCCTTTTTCTGCACTTTACTTCTCTGTAATAGCAAAGAAGACAAAAACACAATTCTGCTCCTCTGCTTTTTTCTAATCACACGTTGAGCTCATCTTCTATCTCTGTCCTGTCTGTCTGCTTCTGTGTGTGTATCATGGACTGTAAAAGTAATGGTTGGAGCCACATTGACGTCTGGGAACCTCATGTACATGTAATCTGAACTACACTGAACCAAAATATAAACACAACACTTTGGTTTTTGCTCCCATTTTTCATGAGCTGAACTCAAAGATCTAAAACATTTTCTATACACACAAAAGACCATTTCTCTCAAATATTGTTCACAAATCTGTCTAAATCTGTGTTAGTGAGCACTTCTCCTTTGCTGAGATAATCCATCCCACCTCACAGGTGTGGCATATCAAGATGCTGATTAGACAGCATGATTATTGCACAGGTGTGCCTTAGGCTGGCCACAATAAAAGGCCACTCTGAAATGTGCAGTTTCATCACACAGCACAATGCCACAGATGTGGCATGTTTTGAGGGAGCGTGCAATTGGCGTGCTGACTGCAGGAATGTCCACCAGAGCTGTTGCCCATGAATTGAATGTTCATTTCTCTACCATAAGCCGTCTCCAAAGGCGGCAGTACATCCAACTGGCCTCACAACCGCATACCACGTGTAACCACACCAGCCCAGGACCTCCACATCCAGCATGTTCACCTCCAAGATCGTCTGAGACCAGCCACCTGGACAGCTGCTGCAACAATCGGTTTGCATAACCAAAGAATTTCTGCACAGACTGTCAGAAACCGTCTCAGGGAAGCTCATCTGCATGCTCGTCGTCCTCATCGGGGTCTCGACCTGACTGCAGTTTGTCGTCGTAACCGACTTGAGTGGGCAATTGTTCACATTCGATGGCGTCTGGCACGTTGGAGAGGTGTTCTTTTCATGGATGAACCCCGGTTTTCACTGTTCAGGGCAGATGGCATACAGCGTGTGTGGCAACGTGTGGGTGAGCGGTTTGCTGATGTTAACGTTGTGGATCGAGTGGCCCATGGTGGCGGTGGGGTTATGGTATGGGCAGGCGTATGTTATGGACAACGAGCACAGGTGCATTTTATTGATGGCATTTTGAATGCACAGAGATACCGTGACGAGATCCTGAGGCCCATTGTTGTGCCATTCATCCACGACCATCACCTCATGTTGCAGCATAATAATGCACGGCCCCATGTTGCAAGGATCTGTACACAATTCCTGGAAGCTGAAAACATCCCAGTTCTTGCATGGCCAGCATACTCACCGGACATGTCACCCATTGAGCATGTTTGGGATGCTCTGGATCGGCGTATACGACAGCGTGTTCCAGGTCCTGCCAGTATCCAGCAACTTTGCACAGCCATTGAAGAGGAGTGGACCAACATTCCACAGGCCACAATCAACAACCTGATCAACTCTATGCGAAGGAGATGTGTTGCACTGCATGAGGCAAATGGTGGTCACACCAGATGCTGACTGGTTTTCTGACCCCCCAATAAAGCAAAACTGCACATTTCAGAGTGGGCTTTTATTGTGGCCAGCCTAAGGCACACCTGTGCAATAATCATGCTGTCTAATCAGCATCTTGATATGCCACACCTGTGAGGTGGGATGGATTATCTCAGCAAAGCAGAAGTGCTCACTAACACAGATTTAGACAGATTTGTGAACAATATTTGAGAGAAATGGTCTTTTGTGTGTATAGAAAATGTTTTAGATCTTTGAGTTCAGCTCATGAAAAATGGGAGCAAAAACCAAAGTGTTGTGTTTATATTTTTGTTCAGTGTATGTCAGTTTAGAAATGTTGATATCATATGTTTGCTGTTGGTCGACACTGAATTGATTTTACTCTGTGAGTTGTTGAAGTTGGTCTAAGATGTGTTTTACAGAATCTGTGGAACATTCAGGGAGTTATTTTATCAGGAATCCTGACTATCTTTTTTTGTTGCACTAACTTTACTTTTACACTTAAGTTAATGTTTTTTTGTATATTTCCCAAAAGAGCTTTCCCCTGACAGACTTTGTTACATTCACGTGTGTAGGCGGATTTAGTTTTAGCAAAGTGCATTGAGAGTTCCCAGTCAAGAGAAATGAGTTGTGCGCCATTTGCAAAACACATCTTGAGGCTGCACTGAGTTACTGAGATGCTGTCGGTGCAGAGAATCGTATGTCTGCTTCTTCCAGGACGGCTCTCTTCCTGTGTGTTTGTTAACCATTTGCTGTTAACTGATGCTGAAACCTGTTATTTACCATAGATGCTGGCTGGTGCTGAGTTTGTATGGTATTAACATGTTATGTCATAACATGTCAGCATGAAGCAGAAACTACTGCTGATTTTTCCCAAATTAAACCCACTGAGGCTCAGAAACACATGTTGAGTACAGTAGTGTCTCCTGTCCACAGTGTGATTTATTACTGTTGAGTTTTCATACAGAGCAAAGATATTATGACCCTCAGGTGGAAAATGTGGGTTTAAGGGTAAGAAGAGATTTTTTTTTTTTTTACAATAATCTCTAGCTACTACATTAAAGAAATAAAAAAGTACAGGCAGTGAAGAATTGATACTTTCACAGTGTTACATAATTATAAAGCTTTAGGCTTTACTGAAAGTTTTATTCAGAGCTACACCAATATATCAGCTGATGTTAGCTTCAAGCTGTAGTTAGTAACTTTTATTAAGGAAAAGTTGTGTTTGGTAGTTCATCATTGACTCTTGCTGATGATAGTTCCAGATATGAAATGTCCAAAAGCTCCATAGCCAGTGAATACTTGAGATATCATGAGGAGGTTTCCAGTGCTGGACTACAATCCTCTTAGCTGCAGTCAGGCCTGCAAGCCAGAGTTGGTGTGTTCTGTCTGTAAGAGAAAGGTAAGAATCAGTGTTTAGAAGATGTACAGCAGGATCCACTGATAACGTTCTGCAATAACACTAATAACCTTCCCCCAAAAACCCAAAGCCCCCTGGACATTCCCATACAACATTCCTCTTTAGGAGGTACTAGTCCCATTTGATGTCTAATTCTGGGTGATTTGCTCTGTGACAAAATTTCTGTATTTACTGCTGGGTCTCTTGAGGCACCACTGACATTATCCCAAATTGCATCCCAGTTTAAAGGGAACACCACCTAAATGAAGAATTCCAATAATTTGGATGGCCTGGGAAAGTTTAATTAGTATTTGCAAACAGCTCCTCTCTTGCTCAAAATGAGAAACCAGAGAAATAAAGGGGGGATTCATAATTTTAGCCTACGCACGTCGCCTACGCCATTTTGAGCATTTATACTTGTGCGGTGGTGAGTCTGTGTCACTGCAGTTATACCTCCAAAACACTAGTTGGCGATAGGGTTTCTGTGAAGTGCTGTAAAGTTTGGTTGATTCAAAACACACATTAAACACACATTAAACATGACTTAATAGAGACAATTTCAAACACAACTACACAAATCAGCTTCACTATAACTCGCAGCATTCACAGACAAAACACTTGTCTTTATCTGGACACATTTTCCCCACAAATACATCATGCTAACGTTATTAGCACAAGCCTATGGCATTTTACATTGTATAAATTAGCCTAGTGATGAGAGGAGGGTTTCTCTGCTCATATGAAGCCAGGATAAATCACACACAAGATTTAAAATGCTATTTTTGTGGAGGCTTTATTGTCTTCACAATTTATTGTTTCTTATCTGTGAAATTAAAGAACATTTTGGACCCAAATGAGCTTTATTGTATCGTAGTGATGTCAGTAAACAGAAAAGGTACCCATATACTGAGAACATTCTCCTGGCTGTTCTCAGTGTCAGCATCTTTCACCTCTCATGGTCAATGAAGCAGCTCCACCCTTTATACTTGACGGCATCACAAGTTTAAGTTTTAGCACTCCAGTTTTCGATTTAGTAGAGTTGTTCATCTTTACGTATACTTTTGGACCGTCTTGGCCCAGAGGAGTAGCATGTAGGAATTTTGAAAATGGGCGTAGTTCCCCTTTAAGTCTTATCCATATTCAGATGCTAAGGATTTAATTTCTCATTGATACATGACAGTATAAGTCTTGGAGCATTCTGAAACTAACTTAAAATAGAGTGGTCTTATATCTGACCACAGGGGAACCTCTTCTGTCTGGTTTTTAACATTCAAATTTCAAAACAGGACTCTTGTCTTGACAGTGTTATGCACTTGCTTCCCTCTCTTCACTTCTTCATCTCCCACCCTGCTACACTTCACCTAGCTAATCTGGAGCTGACACTTTATATCTCTCCAGTCTTCCATCTAACAGCACCTTGTCTGATACCTGAGGGACGTGCAGCACGACTTGACCTCCCCTACCTTTTCAGACACCACAGAGCTAGTCCATGCGGCCTCCAGTCTACCCCTTAATCCACCTATATAATTACAAATACCTCTCCTCTCAGACGTCTAAGAAATCTCCCTGCAAATACACATGATGGTGGCAGAAACTGGATCAGGAGGCCTCTCGGCTTCATCAAGTGTTTCCCTATCAGACACTAAAGACACTTAAACAGTGCACGGACACACACACATCCACCAGAGTACATTCTTTCTCCCAGATAGATTAGCAAAGACACACACACACACATTACTAACAGCTGAACAAAGGACGAAGAGGAAGGAGTTAAAATAAATGAATAATTCTGTTCAACAGCGCACCGACAGTTTTGATGATGATTGTCGGCGGTGCTGATTGACCGATAAATTCATGCAAATCAAAACCTTTTTCTGACTGCCATTTAAATTGCTGTTTATCTCTCCCACTGGGATGGAGCGATGGAAGGAGGGTTCCCAATCACCCACCCATCCATGCTTGAAGCCTCTGGAGGGAAGATAAAAAAAGAGGGGGAGGCTTAAGTAAACAGAAGAGAACAAATGAGCTCTGTGACGGCTCAGCAAGCACTGCCTCCCTCCTTGCCTGTCTGAATGCCTGTCCTTTGTTGATGGCTGAATAGGGGGCTAAATATCCCTTGAAATCAGAGCCAGAGCCACCTCTCTGGATGCTATATTCTGAGGCTAAAGGCTTTCATATGCAAATAGTAACTGGGTTAGGATTGGTTCTACTCCACTGGTTGGTGTGCTATAATGGACATCACATTTGGGGTCAGAGGATGAGTAATGGGGCAATATTTGGGCTTCTCATCTTTAGTTAGCTTCTGGAGTCTTTGGGTTTTTAGCGCTGTGTGCTTATTCACGCTGCTTTGACAAGATCTCCATTTTCCAAAGCAAGGAGACCAGATGGTGTCCCATGAACTGGTGTTTAGCATGGCAGGGAGAAGGGTTTGGGGTGAGAGCAATGCTTAGTTACAATTCACTGAAGGATTAGTGTGTGTGTGAGAGAGAGTGTGTGTGTTTGATGAGGACACATCTCAGTGTGTGTGAGGCTTGGCAACCCATTCATTGGGACCTAAATCACCAACTAATACCCTCTGAATTCCCTAAATTGGTTGGGTCCTCACAGCACAAGCACACAATCTGTGGTGACTTTGGTCTGACGTTGTTAAAAGCCAGCGGACATTTACGCTGAACACACACACACACACACACACAGGCTTAAATACACCCTCTGAAAAGCTAGAATTACACCTACTGTGCCACCTTCTCCTGAGGCTATTTCGACACTGAGGTGAAGACACTGTTTGCATGTGACAGTGACTCCCATCCAAGACAGAATTCTGCATTCGTAAAGCGTTCACGGGAGTCTCTTTTTGTTTTTCTTGGGTTAATGAACGCTAAAGACACTCAGCCAATGGAGGCAGCAGTACATAAAAAAGCAGCACACTGCAACTGTCCACTCTGAGGACAGAAACAGGAGAGGAAATTCACGATTACAGGCCTGGAATTAAGTCATTTTTAGGGCAAGGTCACTTTGGCCTTTGATAAATACAAATTTACTGGGGCCAAAATGTGGGGCACCAAGGCCAAAACCAATGGCGCAATAACAATATGTGCTAACTACATTGAATGAAGACAAAACAATATATGTGTTGAAAAACAGTACTGAGTTTATTAAAACTGGGTGTGCATGACTGGGGATATATCTCGTTTCTTGTTGTTTTGATTCATATCCCTTATTTTTTAAGTCTTTGAAATGTCTTTATTCTTTTGTTATCTCCTAATTATTAAGAAATTATTATTAGAAGAAGATTCTTTATTGTCCTTTCTCAGCACATTACATACATTGAAACGAAATTTGACCTCTGCATTTGACCCATCCTACTGTATACACTAGCAGCAGTGGGCAGCTGCAATGCAGCGTCCGGAGACCAACTCCAGTTCTTTTGCCAATGCCAGTGGTCAGGGTCACTTACAGGTGTATTCACCTAACATCACCTACATATCTTTAATTATATAATTATTTCTGTGTCTCTATGTATATTTTTACATAAATCCCCAATATTTTATGTGACTTTAAAAAAAATCTCTTCCTTCATTTAACTAGACAATGTTTATTGTATTGTATTAAATGTATTAATTCTCTACAGGATCTTATATGTTCTTTAATGTGTGTTCAATTTATTAAAAGAAAGAACAAAAAAAAACAAAAAACGTTTTGGTGAACCTGCGGCAAAGTGAACCCTCTTCCTCACAGAGGATCTTTGCCTCCCAGTTTGTTCCTGGCAACAGAGCAGACTGAATCATCTTCCTTCATAGAGGATCTTTGTCCCTTGAGAGCAGGCAGTGTAAACAACTTTTGCTGGCGATTTGACAGTCACTAGAAGCACATTATGACCCTTTGTAAAAGTTTCTGTGTGGTACCTGTGTTGTACATGAGCTAATGTTAGCGGCTAAGGACTGAGAGGCTGTGCGATATGTGTGTCTGTCTGTCTGAGGAGTGTCAATACATTAACTTGTTAGCTGTAGCCTTGCTGTTTGTCATGTTAATGTTAAAAAAACAGGACATGCTACACTGGCCGTATGGATAGGAGGGGGATTACGGCACTGGCCATGTGGCCGTGGTATAATTCCTGCCCTGCGATTAGGAAAAGAAAAAGAAAAAAAATCTGAGTCGGTGCTGCTTGCCCGATCGGGCATGTCTGCGCAGGGTCTGCTGGCCCGCCGGCTATTTTTACTTGCCCCGGGCATTCGGGCAACCGTTAATGTCGGACCCTGAGTTATTACACTCTTACTGATCCACATTGCAACACAACATTCATTATTTCAGACTCATAAACTCTGGAGAACATTTAAGAAAAGCACTGTTTTAAGGGGGTGAAATCAGACTGTGAATACTCAGTGTAGACACAAGGCAAAACATGAAAGGAAGACACAAAAAAGCATGAAAAATACCAAAACTTAAGTTCTTACCACCTTGTACAGAGGCAGAAAATAATTATATAGCAATATATGTAAACAGTGTTTTCCCCAAGGAAAATATATTATATCACTCTTCCATGTACTGGAGCTGAGGGCAAGGCAAAAATACTCCTTCTTCACTGCAACATATATCCAACGCACCCTTTTGATTATGCCACTGTATTTAAGCTGTCAGTGCTCTGTTCACTCTTTTGCTCCCACGCCTGCTGCCACACGACCTGAAAGCTATGCTGACACTTGCTGCTGCTTTTCATGTAACATTTCAAGAACTCCACCACTACCCCAGCATCCACCTGAGCTCGAAGATTCCTTATGGGGAGTTAAGAAGTCGAAGCATAGGAAGCAGCACGCGACGGAGGCCTAGTCCACAATATTACATTTATATTTTAAAATGTATAACTTTTAAGTTCTTTCCTAGTGTCCACACTACTACTGTCATATTCAAACCTCTAAAACAAAGTCTTCTGAAAACACTGCTGACCACATTTTAGATTGAAAACTCCTGGACTGCGTTTTAGTCTTGACGCATGGAAAAAGACTTTTGAAAATGATCACGCAGACACCCATGTTTGATTGCCAAATGGGTCTAATCAGGCATGATGTGTCATGCCAGAACATCAAAGCTAGATCTGCATACCTTTTAGGACTTTATAATTCTCATGTGAGTACTCCTTCCCCAATGCCATGACATCCTTCGGTGATGGATAATGCTTCCAGTGCTGCTCAAATATGTCGCCATATTTGCTTCAGAAAGACTCCACCTCATCATCAGTCCAAGCAAAGAAATCTCTAGTCTTACTTTTTGCCATTGCTGTTCTTCCTCCGTGGTATTTTCTTTAACTAATCAACCAGCTGAGACAATCTACTTCCTGTTTACACTGGCACGCACATGGCCAGTAGGGTTGGGCAACTGGACGAATATATTGTTTATGGCTGGTTGTTGGGCTGACGGTGGCCTAGTGTTCTTGAATTGTCATGTGATATGTGTTGTCAGGCATGTTATTATGGATGGGTATTATTTATGAGACAGTGCTAAAACACTTGTGTATGGAGAGTGATGATATGATTAGTGTGGATATAGACTTAGTGCTACAGATATTTTTGTTTTAAGGACTTTAATAGCTGTTGCCTTAATGTTAAACTCAATTTGCTATTATTGTCATTCTAACTCCCAAGTTTCTTTGGCAATACAAATATTAATTGTATATTTATGAATAAACTGTTTTAGAAGAGATAACAAAGTGGGCTGAGAGATCACGTCGTCTTTTTGGTTAGTGCACAAAAAACAAATATTGTATTTTACGTTTTTGGAGAGTAAATTGAGATTAAAGATCTTATGTAAATTTCTGGCACCAAACTTCCTCGTTGTACATATTATACACTTGCCCAATAATCTCTTCCATTTAAGTTGGCTGACTTAATTGATTTTATTTAACGCTTTGACACAAACGACAAATTATTGACCACTCATGTCTTCTGCAAAAAAATTCTTCCCTAGCATAAGTCAATATCATCCTGTGCAATAAAGATTGTCAGCAGTGTGAACTCAACCTTCTTGAGCTGCAGTAAAAATGTTATAAAACCAACTCATCTGTCACAAAAAGAATAATGACTAAAATACAAAGACAATGAATAAAAATGATGCTCACCATCAAGCTGAAAATCATCACTTCAGCTCTCTCAGAAAGAAGACTTTTTTTTTCATATCACACTGTAAGAAATTGCAGAAATCTGTCAATACAAGGTTTTCTAAGTGGGGAGACTCATAATATCCTCAGATTGGTAGTAGTCATGAAAAAAAAAGACCCTTACAAATTTCTGCAGCCTTGAAGAATCCTTGACTGACACTCAACAGTGTGCTTAAGAGCAGCCAGAACATTGGCTTTTGTCTGTGGCAGAAATGAGGGCAATTACCTGTGCCTCTTATAATGCTGACTGCCTCCTGTTATATTGCTGTGGAGAGGCTGAATGGAAAATATGAGGGGTTACTTAAGTATGTCTACACCCCATCAAGATGGGAAGTTTTTTGTTCGGTCGAGGTGGAATAATAGAGGTCATCAGGTGAAGGTAATCCTCACCTTACTCATTGTGTCTCTGCACTGTAGTTTCTGAGGCTTCACATGAAAGCTCTTCCACAGCCTTGCATTGTCTAAAGCCGAGCTCAGACTACAGGAGGTCAGGGCTGATTTAGCCTTGATTTACTCCTCCCGATGATCAGAGGAGAAATCTGGTCTGGGACCTTGGTTTGTACTGATGTTCGGCCCAGGTTATCAGGTAACATGAGAGGTTTATGGATCCAGCTTTAAACCACCCAAACTGCTCACAGACTCATCGGAGCCGCACCGATAATTTCAAACATGTTTGATATTTAGGACTTGAAGTCTGGATTACTGTGGTCATTATTAAGTTACAAAGCAAAAGTATAAATTCTATCCGTTTTAGGCTAACATTAGCTTAGCTAGCATACTACTGTTGACAAATATTAAAACTGACTAAACTCTAACATCCAGTTCTCGCTGAAGAATAGACAACCTGTGTTAGCCATGTCTACTGAACCATCTTCTGGTCCACAGACGCCATAACAGGAGATATGATGAACTCACTGTCTTTGGTTTAATTTACTCATTGTTTGATGATCCAGGTGCTTTGGTTGGTTTTAGAGTTGACTGATTCGCAGGATGTGTGGAGAGTTGCAAGATGATGCAATGAATTGATTGTCTTGACTGTTGTGTAAAAAAAAAATGAAAACAAAATCCTCAAACAAACATTCCCCAAATTACCAGGCCTTTCCAAAAACAAAGTTCAACTCAATGGGGTATTAAATGACTTTGTCAAACAATAAAAACTATGATCAAGCAAAAACACAGCGCTTAAAGACTGTAACCCTGTGGTGTCTTCTACACTCCACACCCACTTGATCACACCTGTCTGTGGTGCATTAAAGTGACTCAAAAATAATAGGAAACTAGACTAGAAATGGCTCTAACAAGCACAGGGAGATTTCAAAATTGGTCAAGATTTTATAACTCCTGTAGTCCGAGCGCAGCTTAAATGTGATGTTCTTGAGGACAAGGGTGCATCATCACGAGCGCAACAGTAAACAGATGTTTTAATGTCTGCTGAAACTGCAACTGGTGCATTTCTGTGGGGAAAATGTTGCTTACCTTCACTGTGATTGTCAACAGAGTAAAACTGACTCAAATACTGCAAATGTCAATGGTACTGTAACATTCTTAAGTTTCTTACGTTCCATATGTGTCTCTTGACTCACGGGCAACATCTCTCATGTGGGGCAACAATCACTGTCTCCTCCTGTCTCCTCCTTGAAGCTGTGACTTCGCTGGTCAAAGTTCACCAAACACACACACAATCCAAAGATGTCAGTTTGCTTTGTTTCCTCAAGTGAATGTTTTATTTGCCCATTTGCTGGCACTGAATGAAAGTATTCTTTATTGGTGCTGTTTGAGTTCAGTTTATTGTTCAATTTGTTCAGTTAAAGAATGCTGAAAATAATTTCCACCCATCTTTTAAAGTTCCGCAAATAAGTTTTACAGCAGCAACACATGTAACAGAAAGTGACAGTGATGTTGCTGGTCGTTGACTGTGGAGGACTGCTTTAAAAAACATCAAACATCAAAACTTTTAAAAGGTTTTATGATATTAACCTTCAAGAAAACACAGCAGAGGCAGTAAATCACACAATGAAGCCAACTTGTATCATCATCTAGGAGCTGGACACGTTTTATCCAGTTTAGTCCGTTAAAAAAAATCAGGTTAGTTTTATAATTCAATATTAATCAGGCAGTTATTCTCAGTACAGCAGGTCTGTCTGCATCAATGGCTGTAATCAGAGGTTGGTTTTTTTTATAATATCATTACGGCGCTCACAGCTCTGCGTCTGTCTGCTCCTCAAAAGCATCATGTGAGTCAGCTTACCTCTTTGCCAACCAGCCAAACATTTATTAGAAAATAATGCCATCACAGCAGTAACACGATATTTTTTGGGCCGTATTGTTCACCCATCTTGTGCAGCATTATAAGGAGAGTCCAGTGGAAATGGCAGAGTGTCACTTTATTAGTGTGAAGACTAGATTCTCGAAGCATAATTATTCTCAATAATCAAGAATAATCTTTCTCTGCATTGAAAATCTGAACAGTTTCTCGCTCTTTTGTCTCTCCGTTACTGTGCGTGAGTGTGTGATCATTGTGATCTGAGATTGTGAATCATTATTGTATTACCAGAAGCACATTACCATTAAAACATCTCAGTTTGTTGCTATTTCTGATACATCTTCTTAATTAGAGCTGAGTGGGAGATTTGAATTCATTTGCATTTTGAGTGGAGGAAACAGGGCTCAGAGATAAATACACGTTGACATGAGACGACATTCAGCAGACTCCCTTTCAAACTCCCCGCACTATTTACTGTCAAATGTTATTCCAATCACGTTGTAATTTTACTGTAATTTCACTGTATACGTGTATAATTACCTGAACTCTATAAATACTCTACCCTGTCTCCTAGAAATACAGTTTGCATATATATATTACTACACTGGTTTCATGATTATGTTGTGATGTAATTGCTGCCAGGATTATATTTAGAGACGTTTCTTAGAGTCTATGCCCAAAATCTTCTGTCATGGTATATGTAGTTTTATCTCACAGTAATGCTATAATTAATATGTATATTAATTAAAGAAATGGTTTAAAATGGCCATACTATGTTTCATCACATCGCAATATTTTCTTCTTTTATTTGGACTAACTAAACTAAACTAACTAAAAAACTAACTTAATTTAAAAAGAACTGCCTTGTATGACACGAGATTTGAGTTGAAAACAAAAGGCTCAAAGTAGTAAAATAAAATTCTTTTAATTCCTGAGAATAATAAGTTTATGTCTTACAAATTACTGTATTTACAACTTCACTCTTGTCCCCAGTGTTGTTTTTTGGCCAACACAGAGGTTAACATCACCCTGGTTACCTCAACAAAAAGCTGATAAGATTTTTTTCCATTTAATTTTGGATTATTACGGAGAATAAGTTTATAAATATGTTTACAAAAAATGCAGTTTGCTCAGCACTGTGTTTCCCTTATAAAAGTATTTGCTGTTTTATATTAATTGTACATAAATGTAATTTCAAAGAGACAGGGCTGAAATACTCTCTAATGTACTACTATGTACTATAGCTCTATTTCCAGCGAGCAGTACAGTTTAGTTCAGTACGCTTTTTTTTCCACTGTGAAAAGTTGTGGATGGTACCAATGGAACCGTTACGTACTGTCTCCATTTTTGGTTCCCCCTCTGTTGTGGTACTTAGCACACAGATCTGGTACTAAAAGGTGGAGCTGTGAACACTGCAGTCTGTTGATTGGTCAATAGAGGACGGTCACTCTGCTCAGGGCTGAGTTGTGGCTGGTTTTGAGGCTCATGTAAGCACTGTTCATACTGTGGAGAGTTTTATTAGTAAACTGTAACTACAAAATGAAAGGATGAAACTGCAGTTTTGGGCCCCTGTAACCGGAGTTATTTGTAACCGGAGTCCAGGGTAAACTTTTTGGAAAAGTCCGGTGTCAGCAGTCATGTGTGGACAGAATAACCGCAGTTTTTTTGTCTCGTCTCCATTGTATGACGTCACAGTGTGCGACATAAACAGAAAACACCTGTGTTATTACCCGATCCAGTGTGTGCGAGAGACGATTTGAGGATGGACCTAAACAAAATACTGCTTGTTTTTCCAGTAATGACGTTTAACTGCCTTCTGATTGGCTAAAATGGCCTTGCAGTTAGGAGTTATATCGGCAACACCAAACCCCTGAGCTTGCCTGAGAAGGACTAAATGCACACACCTACTATTTTTGAATATCCTATTGAGAGAGACTCTCACTGCAGCCTGTTTTATTTTGTTCTGAAAATGTCGGCGTGTTACTCCGTTCTGCCGACGATAAACGAGGTGCAGACTTCCATCTGTGTCACCAGTGAAGAGGAAATACAGAGAGTGCTGGACGGAGCAGTGAGTGACAACAACCACGGCCACATCTAAGAGTACTGTCACAAAGAGCTCAAACAATATCTGTTGTGTACCACTGGTTGGACATACAGTTTAAATTACCATCAGCCCATGAAATGTAAATTAATTAAAGATCTGACATGGAACAGTATGGCTCATAATTATGTCTTAATTCTTACTTTAGAGTTTTGGGGAGGGAGCTGTACTGTAGTTTATCTCACTAATTAAACTGTAGTGTCCTATTAGCAGATGTAATCTCTCATCCTGTCTCATCCAAGCACTTCTCTGAAAATCAAAGCACACTCTAAAATCAAGCTTTTCTTTATTTTTCTCCTCTGATCTCAGATCAGCTTTCTGCAGCACAGCAATCAGCACTATTTATCCCTGCTTACCCCGTGTTAGCTCGATAATGGGTTTATACAGACGCACGCTCAGAGAGACGCTGGAGTTTGTTTTCTGTCCAAACACTTGTTGGTACCCCAGTACACAATACACACAGTGTAGCATGTTCGCTTCCTTTCAGCTGTGTGTGTGTAGCAGCAGTAGTTTTTATTGACAATCCATTTTATCTGGTACACTGTGCAGTCTGTGCTTTTTCATGGTTTAAATGCCACCTGGGAAATCTTAAAGGTCCAGTCTGTAGGATTCAGGGGCATCAATTGTCAGGATTAGAAAATATTAAGTATGTTTTCTTTAGTGTACAATCACCTGAAAATAGGAGTTGTTATGTTTTTGTTACCTTAAAATGTGCCATTTATATCTACACAGGGAGAGGGTTCTCGTCTTTGGAGGTCGCCATGTTGCACTGCCATTTTTGTACAGTAGCCCAGAATGGACAAACCAAACTCTGGATCTAGATAGGGCCATTCACAGTTATGCATGAGCCACTGTAGTTAGAAGTCCCTGTGCCACAAGTGATGTCTTTCCTTTTTTTTTTGTCTGGTTTATATCACAGGGTCTATTTGTTCTGGAGAGAACAAGATACTTTTTCACACGGTAAAAAAACTCATGAACGTCTGGATCAGAAATAAGGTGAGCACACATATCAGGCGATGGCCCAGCGGCATGTCTGTGACGTGCCAAACAGTGAAGGAGAAACACTGACTTGTAACGTAAAAGTGTTTTATTAAATGTCACCAAAAATTGGCAAAAAATATTCAACAACTCTACAATCAGGCTTCCACCTCACCATCTGCGTTGCCAAATTCCCATCTTCAAAATGTTCATAGGCATGTGTCCCCCATCAAGTTTCTCCCATCAAGTCTGTTTTTATAGATCACAACTTTTCCGTGGAAAACAGCGTATGCCTCTTTCTAGGCCTCATTTTGTGCGTAAGCAGTGTTTATAAATGAGACTCTTGGTCTGTTTTTTTGGAGAGGAAGACCCTCTGCAGATAATTCGACTCTCGGTAAAAACCCTCTGAACAATGAACACTGAAGGTCAACTTACTTTGCATGAATAGGATAAATAAATAAATGATCATAAATCATAACTCCTGTTAGATGTAAACGGTCCCTGAGATCTTTGTCTAGCTGTCCACTGACACCTGGATGATGACTTTGACCACCTGTGACTGAAGTTCTGTACTTGGTCATGTGATGATACACGAGCAGATTGCTTAAAAGCCTTGAAAAACCACAGATATGTGTCTTAGTGTGGAAGAACTTTACTGGCGTGTACCAAGCCCTGACTTCAGTAGCATCACTCATCTGTGATGAACTGTAACGCTGACAGTGAGCCAGGACTAATAGCCCAACATCAGCACCCAACCGCATTAATGCTCTCGTGGCTAAATGGGAGGAAATCCTTGCAGCCACTTTCCAAAATCTTGTGAATAAAAGCCTGAAACTAGAAGAGAGGAGGCTGATACAGCGGTTAAGGTGTCCACATACTTTTATCCATGTAGTGTAGTGATGTGTGAACTATCATCATCGTGGCTGGACGGGGAAGCGTCTGGACAGCTGAAAGGCCATCTCAATAGAAAACCAATTATTTGAGTCATAGTTGTGGAATTGATAGAGAAGGGTTGGGAGGTTTGTCAAGTGATTTGTTTTGTTGTAAGTATCTGAACCTGAACACACACACACACACACACACACACACACACACACACACACACACACACACAGATCTTTGCTTTTCTCCAACACACAAAACCCCTTTTTTTCACTCTTCCCGAGGACAATAGCTGTGCAGTGAGGTGAGACTGCAAGAGGAAAAGCATTTATCCAAGCGGAGTAGTGCTGATGACCCTCCCTGCTGGCTCTCTCTTGCTCTCTTTCTCCCTCAGGGATAACACAGGAAGCTTTTGTGTCGGCTGGACGCAGTCGAGGCTGGGTTGGGTGGAGGGGGGGGTTGCAGGGTTAGCGGCAGGCGGACTGCTGTCACACCACACACAGCTTTTTCAGGACACAGGCTGTACTTTTGACATGTGTCTACTGACATTACCCATGATGCCGCCCCTCCTCCCCCTTTCCCCTGGCTAGGGTTGTCTCCTCGCCTCACAGGGGTAATGGTGTGTGAGACAGGTCGAGAGAGGGAGAGGGAATATGCTGTGTCTGTGAGTGTGTGTGACAGAGAGAGAAACTCGGACTGAGAAACAGGGGAGATACAGGGAGAGGAAGAGCTTTTGCCTCTGCACTTGTAGAAACTGCCAGTTTTCCTGTTCGCTGTGACAGTTTTTCACACACACAGATCTAACTATAGTTCGTCTCAGTGTTTACATTTGTGTCGACAAATGTACTAATGCCAAGACTCCTCTCAGACGCAGTATGTCTGTATGTGTGAACTATCTTTTCTCATGTAAGGATTATTTCTCTCACATCTCTGATTTCTTTAAGGCCCCATCCAGACACTTTTAGTTCTACTAATATTTTGTTTAATGTGTTTTTTTCCACATAAAAAGTAAAAACAAACAAACAAAACCCTCTGATAAAGGTCTAGAAGCAGATCTCTTCTTTATCCTTCATGGCAAAATCATGGAAAAATCAGGGCTCTGTCCCACCCAACACTGCTGCTTGCACTAGATTGTGCTTTCCACTTTCTCCAGTGCTGCACGCACGAGGTCGACTGCTGAAAAAACAGTGCGGATCGAGATGGCTAACATTAGTGTTAGAGGAAACATTGTAGAGATTTAGCTGTACATGTTTGCACCTCAGTCAGACCCAGACTCAGAGGACGAGTCTGTTGTTCATTAAAACTAGCTCACCATGTGGGGCAGGCACCCCCTGTGTAAAGGCTGTGCCTTTGCAGCAGCAGCTACGGGTTTGATTCCAACCCGTGGCATCCGCTAAATCTATCTTTTAAAAAAATCAACAACTAGCAAACGTATCAGAATGGTAACAGTAGTTCACGTCTTTTTTTACGTTGTTTGTTAGCTTGTAGGCTAATAAGTGGTGGGCAAAGTACACAACTCTTATTACTTGATTCAAAGTACAAGTATTGGTTATATTGCTAACAGTGTGTGACCACTTTGCAGGCGAATCCACGGTTTAAATCACCAGGTCTGTTTGTTTTGGAGAGGAAGAGACCTCTGCACAAAATTCCTCTTATAGTAAAAACCTCAAGAACATCTTGATCAGAAATCTGGTGAGTATACATATCAGGCTATGGCCCAGCGGCCTGTCTGTGATATGCCAAACACTATAGGAGAAGCACTTGTAAAGTAAACCTGCTTCATTATTTATTTAATAGTATTTTAATCACCTGGTCTGTTTGTTTTGGACAGGAAGAGACCTCTAATTCAGCTCCCGGTAAAAACCTCCTGAACCATAAACACTGAAGGAATACTAAGGAGGAGAAGTAGCGGTACAGGAACACCCCTTAAACAAACAAATCAAACACAGAACTGCATGATCACAGTTTACATTGAACTACAACTTTGAAACTGGTGATTACAATAATTTTGAAACAACATGAATGCAGCATCACTCAACACTTGGGGTGGTGCGTGTTGATCTCCACATAGGTTGTGCCTTGTCACTGATTCTGATTATCACAGGCACTAACCTGAGGCGTAGCCGAGTAGTGGAAAGTGTTGAGTTTGTGTTCAGGGTTGCATCTTTCCTTTGTCCCAGTATATGTGCTGGTTAATTGGACTGTAATCGCAGCATGAGCTTTTTATGCGAATGGGATCAAGGTCAGCAGCTCCAAGGACAGAGTATGGCTCTCTGCTGGAAGACGTTTGATTGGTCAGATTTTGTTGGATGTATGTGTTTAAATATGGATGGAGGCTGATCGACAGATGGACTGGTGTGGTGAAGAGGGATCTGACCTTGAAGGCAAAACTCTCAATTTATTATTTGATCTACATCGTAACCATCACCTATGGCCAACAGCTCTGTGTGGTCATTGAAAGAAGGAGCTCTCTGGACTTTTCTTTCACACAGTATCAGGACTCGCCTGCAGAGATAGACAGGTTGAGGAGCTCAGACATCCGGAGAACTGCTTCTCCTCTGTGTCAAAAGCATCCAGCTGAGGTTGTTCAGGCATCTGATCAGAACGTCTCCTGGTTGTCTCCCTGTGGAGGCATTCAGGGCACGTCCAGCATGTCTGAGCTTACATGTGTTTTTGTGTGTATGTGTGCAACTAACACACCTTTCAGTCAAGCGAGATCGCCAAACGAATGCTAACTCAGAGTGAAAACCTCCATTGACATGACATCTGGTTAGTCTTTATCTGATAAAAGGTTTTTAATTTGTAACTGTTTTCTACATATGTCATCACTCCTGAGTAGCTATGACGTCTATGTGTCTGCAGATATTTCCAGTGATGCGTACCATGTATTCCTGGAAGGCTTTAGGGCAGAGATGTTTTTATTTCTATCGTTAAAAGAAAATGTATAGACGTTTACAAAACACTCCAGTATTAATCATCAGTGACAGAGTTGGCTGATTATGTGATTAGCCTTGCCGACTAAATCCAGTTTTCAAAGCAGTATTATAACCAGTGTGCTGTTTTGACCACTGCTTTGGTCACCACTGCTCCCTCCTCCGCTCTGCTGCCACACTGACTGCCACTCTGAATGGGCAGTTTCCCCTTTCGCCTCTCGCTTTGCATAAAGCCCATAGAAATCCCAGGAACAGGCTCACACTCATTTGCCTGTCACATTAACTTGGCACCTCGCTTTCCTCTGGCCCTTTTAAGCACTGTGACCCACCCAAACAAATGACCTGTTCATACAGCACAAAGCCCTGTCAGGCTTCCGGCTTTATTTCACTTCTCCCTCTCCACAATGACCTCCTCTAACCTCTTCTTTTATCTCTTGTTTCCTTTTGAAAGTCAGTTATTCTACTTCATTACCTAGCTTAAAAACTAACCAGATATGTTGTAAGTTTGCCTCAAAAACAAGGACTGAGTTTCCGCTATTGAAACAGTAAATAAATCTCATTCATATAAAGAACACTTATAATAATTCAGCTGTGCCAAAAATGACGGCTTTTACCAACAAAATAAAATACATGATAAACATGCTCATGTTTAACAGCAATTATCTCAAAATAAAAAACTTTTTGTTGTCTCAGTTTTAATGGAAATACACAGGTGCTGACCAATAACTAGTACAATTAGTCACATCAGTATACTCCTGTATGAAATGAAACCTAGTTTACTACTTAAGCACGTAGGTTTAATGTTAGCAACGACCTACAGACATGTTTTCTAGTTCCTGCTAGAGATTGAGGGGTTTTCCAAACTAAATAAATACCCCACTTATAAACTTGAAGGTGCTTTGTTAGCTCATTCTTGTTATGACTAACATATCTTTTGAAAAAACGTTTTTTCCAAGTCCAGATTTAGCTACGTACGCAGACTTCACATGTATTTTCAAACTAGTAACGCTGTGTCACTGGCACAGCTAATGGAGGATGTCAGAGGATGCAGAACATTTCCGATAACTCAAAAGTCAAAATTAATTGGAAAAAAAGAATTGAAAAATGCAATTATTTCAAAAAGTTACAACTTATTTTTATCTTACAAAATATTCTGCTTCAGTCCATATTTGATGACGATCAGACTCTCACAAAAAAACTTTATCACTGCGGTCACACTCCAGAGAGGCACCTGCATTGACGGGGCAGTCGAACAGCAAACGGCACCACAAATTATATTAATTAAAGAAAGTTAATTCAGTAGAACAAAAAAACTAACTCATTTAATCTGATCAAGCTTTTAGCTTTTATAAGCATTTTGGAGAATTTCTGCAAATGCAGTGATTACATTCAAGTTCTGCAATTAGTTAATTTAAGTTAATAAGCTTTTCTATAAACATTGCTGTAACTGCTACAGGAAACAGCCTATCATGAGAATTTGTTAGATAATTTGTGTGTAAGATTTTTAGGTGGCTTTTTGCTAATTAGCTTTACAGGTCATTTGAAATGAAGAACAAAAAATGTTTCTGAATTAAGAGTTTAACAAATGTTGACCTCCAGTATGCTTTTAAATATGTATTCACATATCAAGCTGCTTATTTCCAGGACTGTGAAGACTTCTTTTATAGATGTTAGCCCATATACTGTACATGAACACACATAGAGCATCTGTGTGTCTAGTACAAACAGCATTGCTATAGAAATGGTGGAGTAATATTTTTGGTGATGAGCAAGGTCAAATCTGTCATGCTAATTTGAGCACCCTCTAAGGGCCTGTGTATACTAAGGTCTTTTTCTTCTAGCTGAAAACGCGAGGCACTCCTCAGGAAACACCTGGCGTTGGAGAGTGGTTTATAGGCACGGCCTTTTGTTTTTTTGTTTTTAGCTGATACCCTCTGGTTGTGAGTTGATGAGTGGTTGATGGTTGATGAGTGTAAGGCTGAAGCATGCATTGATAGAGAGGATAGACTCGTCGGTTTGTGTGGCTTCATGAGAGGAAGCATAATATACATACAGTGTATTAACAGATTCTCCTTCATTGTTGTTGTTATTCAGCACTGTAACATGTAAGACGTGACAGTTTGTCTTCGTGGTATTTGTCTGTCTTCTGCTGTGATCAAACATCTGAAGTGACAGTGACGTGCACGATGTTTTTACCCCAAGTTGAACATTTTTCAGCTCTTGGCGCTCAAAAAAAACAAAGCCCAAGCGCATTTGCAGTCCAGCGTGAAAACATGACGTTCCCATTGCAGTGCATTACAAAAAGTATCTTGTTAACCAATCAGATTGCTTGATCAGAAGTATTTGATGTTTAATTATTTCAAACAAAACAAAGCTATAAAGTTCTTCACACAGATCATAATAGGATCTGTGTGAAGCAGAAATGTGAATGTTTTCATATTATGAAAACATTCACATTTCTTCTTCTTTCTCAGTATCTACCTTTGAAAACAAACACCACCACTGCCTCAGCCAAAAAAAACCTGTGTTCTCCTCTAGTTATAAAACGTGTCTGTAATATTTGCACAACGCACAGGTGCAAACAGGTGCAAAGTAAAACATAACATTAGCACAGACACATTAGTCTCAGAGATGAGTCTGTCAACTTGACTTCAGGGGATGTTTGTTCTGTCACAGATCCTGGATCAGGTTACAGTTGAACTGCAGGGTACAAAAGGACTAGGCCAGGTCATACAAGTAACATTTAATGTGTTTGTGTGTAACTCGCTGAGATGTTAACACATACACACATTCAGAAAAGCAGATACACCCTTCAGCTTGTAAACACATCAACACACACCATCTGATGTCATGGAGACAAACCCCAAACTCTGACGAACACCTTCTCTTCCACATGATTGATTCATGTCATTACTGCAGCGGCTGTTTGAACCTGCAGTGGTTACACTTGTGTGTACCTGCTTCAATACTTTGATATAAACACTCACCCAAACCATGTGTACACACTGCATAATTATCTTTATGTACAGTTAGAATAATACAGTTTATTGCTGACATAACATTTGATCTTCTTAACTAAATACAATTATTAGAAATGTAGCAGAAACAGTCTCATCTTTTGTGTCCAGTGAGTCTCCATGGTGTTTTTAAAGATTTTTCACCTTTCTGAATGGACTGAATTGTTATTTTTGGCATGAAAATGCTCAGATCAACAGTTCAATGGGGTTTTTCAGCCTTAAGGAATCGAAGTTATTAGTTGGGTAGTTGAATCGGCAACTATTTTAATAATCAACTTTTTGTTTTAAAGGGGACCTATTGTGCTTTTCTGTATTTTCTGTCCTATAAATAGTGTTACAATGAAGGATGTTATTAAACATGTTTGAAATAACGAGGTAAACGTACGTAGAATTAATCCCTGTGAGCAAAAACCATCATTTAACCAACAGTTTTTTCTACTGCAACACAACTTCATAGTGCAGGATTCCTTCATATGGTCATCCGCTCCAGGTGCAGTACTGTAAGTAATTACATAGCCTACGCTGCTACAGGTAGCTACATGCTAACTTCAGGGAAACCTGTGAATGTTATTCCTGCTGGAACATGTCTGGTTGCGTTTGGAAGCTTTTATTGGGGATTTTTTTTTTATGGTAGAAAGTGTTGCTATTCTCTGCTGAAGTCATCCCTCAAGTGTTCCAGCACGGACACTTATATATTTGTAGTTTTTGACCATGAAAGCCTCTAAACTTGTTTTAGTAGAACCCTTTAATACAAGTTTGAAACTGAATTTTCAGAAAAAATGGCAAACATTCTGTCCTCTCAAATGTTAGTATTTGCTCTTAAATAAATATCTTTGTGTTTTTGGACCATTAGTTGGATAAAACAAGCAGCTGAAGACTTTTTTTTCAATGCGTCTGTATCAGTGATAGCCATAGCCAGAGGCATAATGTTTGTGGGGTGTCCATCCTTCTGTTTGTCCATCACATTCTTGTGAACGCGATATCTCACGAACCCCTCGATGGAATTTCCTCAAATTTTACACAAACGCCCACTTGGACTGAAAAATAAGCCGATGAGAATTTGGTGGTCCAAGGTCAAAGGTCAAGTTTACTGTGACCTCACAAAAATTTTTTTGGCTATAACTCAAGAATTCTCATGCAAAATATGACAAAACTTTACACAAACATCGAATAGAATAAAATGATGCAGTGATCAAATTTTATATCCAAAAGGTCAAAGGTCAGTTTCACTGTGACATTATAATATTCACTTTTCTGGCCTTTACTCACGGTCATATCTCAGGAATAGAAGGGGAGGCATACTAACTAATTTGTGGGGCAGTATTAGTAATTATTAATATTATTATTTTTTATTTATTTTTTTTTTTTTTTTTCAATTTTCTGACCTTTTATACCCCAAACTATTAGCAGAGAAAATCTGCTAATATATAATAATAATAATAATCTGCAGATTAATCAGAAATGAAAACCATCTTTAGTTGCAATCCTAATGTAGATCAGGATGTATTCAATTTTGATTCTTGTAATAATATATTATATTTATGATGAGAAATTCAGATGTTTTTGTAGTGTTCTGAACAAAAATTTGTTATAAAACAATTATTCTGTTTAAAAGACACAAAACATCTCACTGAAGTTGTGTTTCAGGACACATGATACATTTTAAGTCTTGTACTTAATGTCTGTTTCTTCACCAACTCCTGTTAAAAAATCTGGGTTTTTAGCTTGATGGCAAACGTGAGACTGAACCTCTCAGTCTGAACCAACAAAATATCATATTATGCATATATCAGAATATTCACAAGTGTATTTATAATTGATATTGCTTCATGGAGTCTCAGTTGAATGGGTATGATGTACATAGAGAGCTTCACATGATTACATGAAATCAGCAGTATTTTTGGTAAACTCTTCGTATTTGACTGAGCTGAACATCTGAGTTTGTTTTAAGAGCCACTTTTGATCTGCTTTTGGTCCTAATTATCTCCAAGGACCTCCTCGTTACTGCTCCAACTGATGGAAGAGGAAGGAAGGAAGTTTATAATCGTGTTCAATTAGTGCTCCTTCACATTTTGTCTGAGCCTTTCCACTGTGCTAATGACTTATTTGTACCAATTATTTGCTTTGCTGAGCTTGTTAACCCCCATGTTCACCTTGGCAGTTAAAGCGATTGCTGTGAGGAGCGTTTCACAGTTTCCCTTTTTACTGGTCCCAAGAAATGACGTGATTTTTCTGTTGTTACTTTGTGTCTGCGAGCCGCTGCTCTGCTGTCTGTCACTGTTAATCACTTCCTGTATATCACAAAATGCATTTTAACATTAGCTGTGTGCACCAGACGTCATTATTCAACATCCTGTGTGTTGAGACACCAGTTTTAGGCTGATACAGGTTATTCCTTTTATTCCCATGTCAAAAATTAGCCCATCGACCTTAATATAAAGTTCCCAAATCTTGTCCTGTACAGTGTGTGAGGGTTGATTTAAATCTCCAACATGTTTATTTCTCTCTGTTGCAAAAGGCAAACAAACAAACCAAAAAATAAAACCTGTTCCTCCTCTTTGTTTACTCCACCTCCTCAGTACGTGTGGGTGACAGAGCAGTCGATTGATCTTTAGCCTAAAGTCTAAAGGTTTGTTTTGTGCTTTGTGCATCAACTTCTGAGCTCCTGTCCTCCTCAGTGTTAAAGGAAGAGTTTGACATTTTGGAGGAACTATTACAAAAAAGAGATTGTACAGATCAGAGTTACCTGCACATTCATTTATTGTGGGCGGCACCATGATAACAACATTTGCCGCCACCTATTGATTTGTAAGCCTTTGATACTGCCCCAGCGAGCCATGGCCAGAGGCATTGTTTTCAGGTAGTCCATACATAAGTATGTCCCAACCTCGTGACCACGATATCTCGAGTGTGTCGTGAGGTTGTTTATTTTGTTACTAAATTGTTGTGTTCACTTATGGATGAACTGATTAGATTTTGGTGGTCAAAGATTAAAGATCAAGGTCACTGTAACCTTTAGGTCCACCCCATTCTTGTGAGCATGATATCTCAAGTAAACTGTGAGGGAATTTCTTGAAATTTGCCACAAACGTCCCCTTGGACTCAACAATGAACTTAAAATTAGGTGGTCAAAGGTCACTGTGATCGCACAAAAAATGTTTTTGGCCAAAACTTGGTAATTGATACACTAATTATGACAAAATTTCACGCAAATGTCAAATAGCATAGAATGATGACATTTTATATCCAAAAGGTCACAGTTCGACTTCAATGTTTAATGGAGTATATTTTTGGGGCTGGCATAGTTCAGATATTCAGAGCTGATTAGAGGATGATTATGGCAAGTTTGCTCTCATGTCTTGCCTTAGATCACTAGAAAAGGCTCAAATGTTGTTGTTACTCAAGGTTGTGAATTAACCAGACAGGATGAAAAACCGAAGCTCACAAAATTTTGCAGTGTACAGACAAAGATGGCGCCGATCTCGTGATGTCACATTGACTTTGGTAAAGAGCACAGTGCAGAGCAGTGACTTTGCTAGCCAATGGGATACAAACACAGGGACTCACATGCACTCACACACACGTGCGGCGGGCATGGCTACCACAACAAAAAAGAGAGAAGCTCAGATTACAGCACACACAGAGAAAGCTTAGTCAGGCACAAAGGAAGAGTGTCAGGCTTTGAAGCCAATTTTTGTGGTGGCTGAACAGTGGAATTACAATTTCGGTTCCAGTCACGTGATGTTATTTGGCCCAAAGAGACTTTTTTGTATAGACTTAAATTTGAAGAGACCTCTGTAAATCAGTGGATACATTTTTTGAGCATCACAACCTGACTCGTTTCACTATCGGGTTTGAGCCATTTACTCCAATAACATTTGGAAAGCCAAGAAGACCTGCATGCTTTCGTCAATTTATTTCCATTCAAGGTAGCAGAGCGCTAAACTGTGAGCAGCCGGCTTAACGGCAGAAGTCTTTAGTGCGCCTGCTCTAAGCACCGCTGATTAACTCGGTCGTTTTATAGGTGGCAGTTGAACATTTTTGGCTTCATGTGCCACTGAGCAGCTTTCATAGAAATGAACAAGGGCCTCACCTCCATGGCGTGACGTCACTCTCTGCTCAGGACGCCATTACTCCACTATATCTTTACATAGCAGATATTGGTTTGCTGCTATATAGATGCAGTGAATATCGCATGCAGCTCCCTTTAAGAACTTTTAAAGAGCCATAGATTCTGATGAGGTTCTACTGGATTCCACCATGTGTGGTGCGAATATCTTCATCTAAATTTGGCCTGACAGAGTCGTATCAACACTTCCCTGAGTATGAAGACTTTGAAGCACTGCAAAGTATTTACCACAGATCCATTCAGTTGCATTAGACTGTGAGGCTTCTGTTACCCGGCCACCCACTGTATAGATATACAGCCAATACTGACATACTTGATGTTCAGTATACAGTCAAGGTGTTGTGTGTTTGCTGCAGGAAGCCTCCTCCTCTGTTTTGTTTTGTTTTTTACATGAATCCTTTCAAATTCCCCTCCAGTTCCTCCCAGACAAATAATTTTAGGCATTGTTCTCACCAGTCTGTGTGATCAAAGACCAAGGGGAGGCTTTTATAACAGTAAAAGCATTGAATTATACATAACTATGAAAACTCAACACACACACACTCGCTGTCTCTCTCTCTCCCTCACACACACACCCACACACACAAAGCCCCTCTCTAATTTGAGCCCCTGATCCTGAGTGGGCTCTTGTGTCCGGCAGAGACTGATGAAAGCTTCTCATCTTAAGGACAGGTCAGAAGATGGAGCGAGGCCTGAACGTTATCAAAGGGACCAAAATGACCTCTGGGAGCTGAAGCACCAGCGCTCTCTGCCTCTACACAAGCTCCCTTTAATCTCACACTGCTCTCCGCAAGCACTTGGTTATCCAGCGAGTGAAAGAGAAAGAAAAAGGGCTTCTCATTTTTATCTCCTTTTTTTTCTTTAAAAAAAAAAGGAAATACTGCACCCTCATACACTCCTCTCTGTTTTTCTTCAGGCTACTTGGTTCAGCCCAATCGATGTGGATACACAGAGAAGACAGATGCGGAGGGGTGTAACTGCTGAAAATGGGATGGAGGAAAGGAGCCGGTGGAAGTGGAAGATGAAAACATAAAAGGCCTGTCTCGGTGAGAGAAGGGAGAGAGAAAAGGCTCATCATTTTGCCCTCCATTTCTTCTCACGGTGCTATAAAAAGAGAGATGAAATCAGAAGGCTGTCAGGTAAAAGGAGAGTAAAACCTTTGCCTCTCAGCTGAAATGGACCAAGGAGAGAAATGGAGAGGAGAGAGGCAGAGCGCCCTGCATCACTTCTCCTTCACGGCAAAAAGCTCTCGACTGTCAAGAGAACAAAAAACATCTTGCATCAGGATTTTACAGGCCGAGCCTTTCAAAGTGGTTCGAAGCTTTTTACTGCGGCACAGTCAGCTTTTAGCAGACGTCAAGGGAAAAATGTTCCTCATGAATTGGGTGAAATTGCTCTTGAATGGAAAATGAGACATGCTACTTTTATATTTTTTGGCACTGCGTCAAAATTTAGGCAAATATAAAAACACATAAAAAACAGGTATATCTTGACTTTCAGTGTATCATCTTGTTTCATGTCAAGATAAAACAACTTTGGAGGTCGAGGTTCATGGTTTTGAAGTGTGTCTCAGTTTTGAAGTGTGTCTGAGACACCCTGTCCATACTTGTGATGAAGAGATCCCTTTGGTTATACAATAAAGGTCAATCTATCTATTCAGTGTTATTTTAATTTACCTACTTGTCGACAAATTCACAAAGTTGTCTTTCTGCATCCCAAAGTGTCACAGTAAACTGAGGCTGCAGCAGTTGCAGTAAGTCAAATTAAGGGAGTATCTTCCGAAGTTTTCAACCTTTTTTGTTACAGCGTCTTTCCCTGCAGCTCAGAGAGGAGACATCGTCTGAGGAGACAGAAACAAAATGAGCAGATCTCTGGAGGATACACACTTTATTCGACTAAATCCGACAGTCAAAGCCTCAGATGTTCTTCAGTTGTGCTTTAGAATAAGGTTTTAAACAAAACAAGGACTGTGATCTCATACATTGAAATCACTTTAGTGACAGATCTCGTCACGGCCATGAAAACATTAACAGCGTCCAGTAACACTTGTGATGTGCTGTACATACGGGCATGTTGGTGATAGTTGTGTTGTAATCTGAATAATTTGTCATGAGCCTTTGCATTTACGCCTGTTTTCAGTTGTGTCAATTTTTACAGCATTGTGACTTTATGCAAAGTAGAGAGGTGAGTCTGTAGAGAGACGTCAAAGTCCTGAGATTTTTGTTGTGCAGGCGAGTAATTTGTTAGTGACTGAAATGATGATACAGTTCATTAGGATTGGGATGATATACTTACCTGCTGATTTGCTATGTGTTGCAATTTTTAGGTATTGCGATTTGATATTATGATTTATTGTCATTTTTGTTTACGTGTTTTTTTAACACTTAGACCATGGGAAAAAAGTTGAATCATTCATCATGAGACATTTCCAAAATCAGTGCACAATATTATGTCAGTCCATCTATCTGTTGTTTCAACCACGTCATATACTACATCAAAAAGTGGTTAATGATCAAATAACTGTTTCATGGTCTTATTTTTAAACACTTTTCTTCCAGTTAAGCACTTTATGACCTTGCTCTGTGAAAGGTGCTATATTAAATAAACTTGATCTAGTTAAGCCCTAGTGGCACAGGATTAGTATGACCTGGGGATCTCTAGTAATTAGCAATAATTGCAAAGGTTGTCTGTGATCTTTTTCCTGTGCTAATATGCCATGTCCTTAATATGCAACGTCAAAATTCCACCACAAAATATCTACCATATTTTGCTAAACACAGAGGCCATGTGATCATATTAGTACCGTGCGAATCAGCATCTCCATGATTTTGGGTGTATTTAGGTTTTCTTTCTTTCTCTGCACCTCTTTTCTGCCTCTTTTTGTGTACAGAATTGTGAAGGCTGCCTTTATGAATTAAAGGTTTGAAAACATTTTGACAGGTAATTTTGGTTTTAGTCTTAGTCTAAGTCTTGACACAAAAATGCTTATTAGTTTTAGTCATATTTTAGACTTTTTTATCCTTCATTATCCATAACGAAAACTCAAAACGTTTGAGTTGATGAAAATGTATGACATTCTAGTCAATACTTTTTGCGAATATATTTTCTCTGTTTTTTATCTCTAAATGAATCCAGTTTGGCTAATTCATGTATCAGAAATTATAATCAAGGTCACAATTTGTATAAAGATTTAATTCAGACATTTTTTTTCTACATATACAAATGATTTCTAAGTTTTCATTTACAGAAAGCTCAAATTTAGTAGAATAGCAAAATCTCTAAAGACAATGATGAAGATGAAGCGACAATGTACAGCAGGATTGGTTGTTTTTAAAAAAAAAATGTGGTTAACACCACATCACAGCCATTGGTGCTACGTTGCTGTGTTTCTGTCTTGAGTAGAGTGGAGTTACAAATGGCTGTGTGCATCATATCTGGGGGATAATGTCAGTAAATTAGAATTAAATGCAGACTTTGCTTATCCCGTCTAAATGCCCTGCATGAATCCCAGATTGCCTGTTTATCAAAACACAAATACGACTAGAATTAGCTAGCTCGTGCACTCTGCAGACCCTCCGCCTCACTCTTCACTGTTAGGAGACTATTTATCGGGAAGAGGGCAGGTGGAAGCTCTGGTGACAAACCTTTAATAGTGGCTGAGTTTAGCTGTTGTAGATGCCATCAGCGGGGTTCACAGCAAGCTTGGTCTAATCTGTGTAACGGCAGCAGCATAAAGTTTGCTAATCCAGTGGGGAGTTCATGCTGGGCTTATTTTTGAGCTTTGAGTTGCTATTCAATTGACTGTCAGCCATTTTCTGCTTTCTCACTTCAGCTTTGTTCTTCTTGTCAGTTTCTTGTCTCTGTTTGTTACCTTACTTGGAGACTACCACAATATAAGCACCAACTTGTTTCCACTTATGCATTTGAATTTTAGCAATTCAGGCCTTAAAAAAATCTTTTAAAAACTTGCAATACTGGGGTGCTCAGTATCTCAGTGGGTAGAGCAGGCTCCCCATGTACAAAGGTAATGTCCTTGCTGCACCCCCTTTCAAGCTTCAAACTGTCCTGTCATTGAAGGCAAAACACCCCAAAAATAATCTTAAAAAAAGATTTGTGATACTTAAGGAAATGATGTTTTTAATCCTGCCTTTGTACTTAATGCATTTGATACAGTTAATCATAATATACTACTTAGCAGATTGGAAACGTGGGTGGGACTCACCGGCACTGTGCTACAATGGTTCAAATCTTACTTACAAGATAGGGACTTTTTTGTGTCAGTTGGTAACCATGAATCTGAGCGAACTACATTCACATGTGGGGTTCCTCAAGGGTCCATTCTCGGACCACTTCTATTCATCATCTATATGCTACCCCTAGCCCAGATTATGGAACATCACAACATCTCCTATCATACGTATGCCGACGACACACAACTCTATATCTCAGTGTCATCACACGACTACAGTCCAGGTACAAGCCAGAAATCTTGGTGAACTTCAACAGCCATTTAAAGTTTATTACTAAATCTGCCTATTACCACCTGAAAAATATAGCTAGAATCAAGGGGCTTCTGTCTAAACAAGACATGGAAAAACTTATTCATGCATTCATTTTTAGTAGGTTGGATTATTGCAATGGCTTATTTACAGGCCTTAACAAAAAATCAATCAGACAGCTGCAGCTGATTCAGAACGCTGCTGCCAGAGTCCTTACAAACACCAGGAAACTGGACCATATTACACCGGTCATTAAATCGCTACACTGGCTTCCTGTGAGTCAAAGAATAGATTTTAAAATCTTACTGCTGGTCTACAAAGCCCTGAATGGTCTCGGACCAAAATACATGCTTGATCTACTGGTTCCCTACGAAGCATCCAGACCCCTTAGCTCATCTGGAACAGGTTTGTTGTGTGTTCCAAGAACAAGAACCAAGCAAGGTGAGGCAGCATTCAGTTATTATGCTCCTCACCTGTGGAACAAACTTCCCGTAGATCTGAGGTCTGCTCAAACTGTCAGCTCCTTTAAATCAGGGCTAAAAACACTATTGTTTACTGAAGCGTACTCTTAGATTAAATACTTACCTGCTGTATTCTACTGCCCGTACTTTTTAACTACACACTGCTGATTTATGCCTTTTATTATTCTACTTCTTTTCTTATCCTGACTGTTCAATGTATTGAGCCTGTTTTTATTTTATGTTACTGTATTTTATTATTATCACTTTTATTCTCAATTTCTATTTCCCTTTTTAATCAACTGTTTTTATTGTTTTAAATTGTGTCTTGTTGCTTTTAATGTCTCTGTAAAGCACTTTGAATTACCTTGTGTTGAATTGTGCTATACAAATAAACTTGCCTTGCCTTGCCTAATGTTGTTCCTCCTCATCACACAGCCTGTAGCTCCCATTAGACTGGATAAAACTCTGTCTCTTAAAACACACTCCCAAAGTTTGTTTACTTGATTTCATTTTCTATCAACATAATAAGGAAACATTTTAATGAACAGATCTTTGTAGCAGCTAAAAGTTTTTTATAGGGTCGTTCAGAGCACTTGGTTAATGTTGACGAATGCTCTTTGTCTTGGTTAAATATTAAAAAGTCAGCGGTGACATAAGTCAGGACGTGGCAAAGAAACTGCCTCATATTGCACATCCCTAACCACCCTGCCCCCCCTCTCTTTCTGTCTCTCTCACATACACAGTCAGAAATCACAGCCTTACAGCCAGCACCCCCACAAGAGTGAAAATGAATGCAGTCACCACCTGTGGTGGGAGCAGAACAAGAGAGTGGGAAAGGACGTGGGAGAGGAAGACTGGAACGACATGGCAACCGTTCAGGGTGGTGAGTCAGGAAAACAAGATTCACATTAATAGTACATATCATGAGTAATCTATGGAAGCCTGCGTCTGACAAAATATGACAGTGAAAATAACCAACCTTAGTTTCTTAATCAAATGTTGGTTGTTTTTGGCATGTTTTTAATTTTATCCTCAAAACCAGTTTCACAATCATCACTGATATCAACACAAAGCCTCAAATTCCCAAAGTAGTTTGTCATTTTCTGAGGTGTGTGTGGGAGTGTGTGAAATGTGAGTGCGACTGAATGTGTCTCTGCCGGTTCTGTGATTCAAGTGAGGCTTGTGAGGCAACAGAGAAGTCACTGTCTGTGTGTGTGTGTGTGTGTGTGTGTGTGTGTGTGTGTGTGTGTGTGTGTGTGTGTGTGTGTGTGTGTGTGTGTGTGTGGTTTGGCAAGCCACATGGATCCTGAGCTGTGTGTCTCATCCCTCCCACCATTACTCCTGTCAGCAGGCCTGAAACCACAAACCATCCCGTCTGGAAACAAAGCCATTAACTCACAACAACCGTCTCGGTCTCTCTCTCACACCTTTTTTTATTTTTTTATTTTTTTTTAACCTCAGTTTAGATCTCCTCTCTCCGTCACACTTCACTTGTTTCATATCAGTGTGTGTATGTGTGTGCGGTGACAAAGACATTACAAGTCTGTGTCACAACCATGGCATTTAACAGTTTCCATTACCAAAAATTACACCTGCAGTAACTACTTGATTCTCTGTCAGCAGTGGCATTAGGTCCCTGCTTTTGTTTTTCATAACAATCCCATTTTAATGTGTGAATTTACACACATATTTACACCAAACTGGACTGTTCATGGATCCAGAACAGCACCAGGTTTGTTTTCAGATACATGGGGAGTCTCTTAAGCAGGGCTACAGCCAACAATTATTTTCATTTTCACTTATGTTCTACATTAATCGATTGGATGTTTGGTCTATTAAAAGTAAGAAAGTGGTGATAAATACCAGCGTTTCTCAAAGCCCAAGATGACGTCCTCAAATGCCTTGTTTTGTTCTCAACCCAAATATTTTTATAGGAATAAAGAAACCAGAAAATATTCCAATATAAGAAGCTAAAATTAGAGGATTTTGACTTTTGTTTCCCTTCTCACACTGATTAATCGATTATCAAATTATTTTGTGAATAACTTAAAACTTGACAACTAATACGTTAATCACTGTAGCTGTTGACACACCTTCAGTAGCAGCTGAGTTCAGACACGAGCACCGGGGATCACAGCCTGCTTGGTCTAATCTGTGTAATGGCAGCAACAGAAAGTTTGCTGATGCAGCAAAGCAGTGCTGGGCTGGTCGACTTGGTGTTGCTATTCAAGCTGCTAAAGGTCCATGTCCTTGGACTGTATCATTTTTAAGTTTCCAGCCACTGCCAGCATTTTTGATCATATTCACTAATCTTTCAAGACCCACAAAATAATTTGTTATATGAATATGTAAACAGTATAAGAAACTAAAGAAGAGACCTTACGTTTTTAAACACAATTTTTTTTTATTCAGCATCATTCCTTCCTTTTTTTTGTCAACACTTGAATTTGTGCATTTTCATGAAAAAACAACAACATACAAACAATCAATCAATCAATTTTATTTATAAAGCCCAATATAACAAATCACAATTTGTCTCACAGGGCTTTACAGCATACGACATCCCTCTGTCCCTTGGACCCTCACAGCAGATAAGAAAAAACTCCCCAAAAAATCCCTTTAACGGGGAAAAAATGGTAGAAACCTCAAAAAGAGCAACTGAGGAGGGATCCCTCTTCCAGGACGGACAGACGTGCAATAGATGTCGCACAGAACAGGTCAACATAATAAATTAATAGTAATCCGTATGACACAATGAGACAGAAAGAGAGAAAGAGAGACAGAGACAAAGAGAGATGCAGGACAGACGGTAATGACAGTAGCTTACAACAACATTAATGAAAATTAAAAAAACAACAAAAAAAAAAACCCATTTCGGACAAAAGCTGAGAAAAATGCATTTTCAAGCATAAGATCAATTTCACGTTTACTTTCTTTTTTTTTCTCATTACCTTACGTTAGGTTGAGTTGCATAAATGAAAATAATAATAACTATAACAACACTAATAATAACAATTATAATGAGAATAATGTTCTCTTTGGGGCGGCACGGTGGTGTGGTGGTTAGCACCGTCGCCTCACAGCAAGAGGGTTGCCGGTTCGATCCCGGGTGTGGGAGCCCTTCTGTGTGGAGTTTGCATGTTCTCCCCGTGTCAGCGTGGGTTCTCTCCAGGTACTCTGGCTTCCTCCCAAAGTCCATGCGATTTGGGGACTAGGTTAATTGATTACTCTAAATTGTCCATAGGTGTGAATGTGAGTGTGACTGGTTGTCTGTCTCTATGTGTCAATGGTCTGGCGAACTGTCCAGGGTGTACCGTGCCTCTCACCCGATGTCAGCTGGGATAGGCTCCAGTCCCCCCCCCCCCTCCATCATCATCTCAAATCAAATCAAGTTTATTTATATAGCACATTTAAAATATTAAACAGAATAAAAACCATTAAAAACAATTACAAACGTGAAAAGATTGTAAAATACTAAGATTAAAACCACTACAAACAACCAAAGGCTATTGAAAGTATTGACAAAATGTCATAGTATAGTATATCGTCAAACATCATGAGAAAACATCATAGTATAGCATGTTGTCCAAAATATTTAAAAAAAAAAAAAAAGTCATAGTATAGCATGTTGTCCAAAATATTTAAAAAAAACGTCATAATATAGCATGTTGTCCAAAATATTTAAAAAAAAAAATTCATAGTATAGCATGTTGTCCAAAATCATGAAAAAACGTCATAATATAGCATGTTGTCCAAAATCATGAAAAAACGTCATAGTATAGCATGTTGTCCAAAATCATAAAAAAAAGTCATAGTATAGCATGTTGTCCAAAATCATAAAAAAACGTCATAGTATAGCATGTTGTCCAAAATAATGAAAAAACGTCATAGTATAGCATGTTGTCCAAAATATAAAAAAACGTCATAGTATAGCATGTTGTCCAAAATAATGAAAAAAAGTCATAGTATAGCATGTTGTCCAAAATAATGAAAAAACGTCATAGTATAGCATGTTGTCCAAAATATAAAAAAACGTCATAGTATAGCATGTTGTCCAAAATAATGAAAAAACGTCATAGTATAGCATGTTGTCCAAAATATAAAAAAACGTCATAGTATAGCATGTTGTCCAAAATAATGAAAAAACGTCATAGTATAGCATGTTGTCCAAAATATAAAAAAACGTCATAGTATAGCATGTTGTCCAAAATAATGAAAAAAAGTCATAGTATAGCATGTTGTCCAAAATAATGAAAAAACGTCATAGTATAGCATGTTGTCCAAAATATAAAAAAACGTCATAGTATAGCATGTTGTCCAAAATATTTAAAAAAAGTTATAGTATAGCATGTTGTCCAAAATATTAAAAAAAAACGTCATAATATAGCATGTTGTCCAAAATATTTTAAAAAAAAAAGTCATAGTATAGCATGTTGTCCAAAATCATGAAAAAACGTCATAATATAGCATGTTGTCCAAAATCATGAAAAAACGTCATAGTATAGCATGTTGTCCAAAATCATAAAAAAAAGTCATAGTATAGCATGTTGTCCAAAATATAAAAAAACGTCATAGTATAGCATGTTGTCCAAAATATTTTAAAAAAAAAAGTCATAGTATAGCATGTTGTCCAAAATCATGAAAAAACGTCATAATATAGCATGTTGTCCAAAATCATGAAAAAACGTCATAGTATAGCATGTTGTCCAAAATCATAAAAAAAAGTCATAGTATAGCATGTTGTCCAAAATAATGAAAAAACGTCATAGTATAGCATGTTGTCCAAAATATAAAAAAACGTCATAGTATAGCATGTTGTCCAAAATAATGAAAAAAAGTCATAGTATAGCATGTTGTCCAAAATAATGAAAAAACGTCATAGTATAGCATGTTGTCCAAAATATAAAAAAACGTCATAGTATAGCATGTTGTCCAAAATATTTAAAAAAAGTCATAGTATAGCATGTTGTCCAAAATATAAAAAAACGTCATAATATAGCATGTTGTCCAAAATATTTTAAAAAAAAAAGTCATAGTATAGCATGTTGTCCAAAATCATGAAAAAACGTCATAATATAGCATGTTGTCCAAAATCATGAAAAAACGTCATAGTATAGCATGTTGTCCAAAATCATAAAAAAAAGTCATAGTATAGCATGTTGTCCAAAATAATGAAAAAACGTCATAGTATAGCATGTTGTCCAAAATATAAAAAAACGTCATAGTATAGCATGTTGTCCAAAATAATGAAAAAAAGTCATAGTATAGCATGTTGTCCAAAATAATGAAAAAACGTCATAGTATAGCATGTTGTCCAAAATATAAAAAAACGTCATAGTATAGCATGTTGTCCAAAATATTTAAAAAAAGTCATAGTATAGCATGTTGTCCAAAATATTTTAAAAAAAGTCATAGTATAGCATGTTGTCCAAAATATTTTAAAAAAAAGTCATAGTATAGCATGTTGTCCAAAATCATGAAAAAAAAGTCATAGTATAGCATGTTGTCCAAAATCATAAAAAAAACGTCATAGTATAGCATGTTGTCCAAAATATAAAAAAACGTCATAGTATAGCATGTTGTCCAAAATATAAAAAAAACGTCATAGTATAGCATGTTGTCCAAAATATAAAAAAACGTCATAGTATAGCATGTTGTCCAAAATATAAAAAAACGTCATAGTATAGCATGTTGTCCAAAATATAAAAAAAACGTCATAGTATAGCATGTTGTCCAAAATATAAAAAAACGTCATAGTATAGCATGTTGTCCAAAATATTTAAAAAAAAGTCATAGTATAGCATGTTGTCCAAAATATTTTAAAAAAAGTCATAGTATAGCATGTTGTCCAAAATCATGAAAAAAAAGTCATAGTATAGCATGTTGTCCAAAATATTTTAAAAAAAAGTCATAGTATAGCATGTTGTCCAAAATCATGAAAAAAAAGTCATAGTATAGCATGTTGTCCAAAATCATAAAAAAAACGTCATAGTATAGCATGTTGTCCAAAATATAAAAAAACGTCATAGTATAGCATGTTGTCCAAAATATAAAAAAAACGTCATAGTATAGCATGTTGTCCAAAATATAAAAAAACGTCATAGTATAGCATGTTGTCCAAAATATAAAAAAACGTCATAGTATAGCATGTTGTCCAAAATATAAAAAAAACGTCATAGTATAGCATGTTGTCCAAAATATAAAAAAACGTCATAGTATAGCATGTTGTCCAAAATATAAAAAAACGTCATAGTATAGCATGTTGTCCAAAATATAAAAAAACGTCATAGTATAGCATGTTGTCCAAAATATAAAAAAAACGTCATAGTATAGCATGTTGTCCAAAATATAAAAAAACGTCATAGTATAGCATGTCGTCCAAAATATAAAAAAAAGTCATAGTATAGCATGTTGTCCAAAATATTAAAAAAAAGTCATAGTATAGCATGTTGTCCAAAATATTTAAAAAAAGTCATAGTATAGCATGTTGTCCAAAATCATGAAAAAAAAGTCATAGTATAGCATGTTGTCCAAAATATTAAAAAAAAGTCATAGTATAGCATGTTGTCCAAAATCATGAAAAAAAGTCATAGTATAGCATGTTGTCCAAAATCATGAAAAAAAAGTCATAGTATAGCATGTTGTCCAAAATCATAAAAAAAAACGTCATAGTATAGCATGTTGTCCAAAATCATGAAAAAAAAGTCATAGTATAGCATGTTGTCCAAAATCATGAAAAAAAGTCATAGTATAGCATGTCGTCCAAAATCATGAAAAAAAGTCATAGTATAGCATGTTGTCCAAAATCATAAAAAAAACGTCATAGTATAGCATGTTGTCCAAAATATAAAAAAAACGTCATAGTATAGCATGTTGTCCAAAATATAAAAAAACGTCATAGTATAGCATGTTGTCCAAAATATAAAAAAACGTCATAGTATAGCATGTTGTCCAAAATATAAAAAAAACGTCATAGTATAGCATGTTGTCCAAAATATAAAAAAACGTCATAGTATAGCATGTTGTCCAAAATATAAAAAAACGTCATAGTATAGCATGTTGTCCAAAATCATAAAAAAAACGTCATAGTATAGCATGTTGTCCAAAATATAAAAAAACGTCATAGTATAGCATGTTGTCCAAAATATAAAAAAAACGTCATAGTATAGCATGTTGTCCAAAATATAAAAAAAACGTCATAGTATAGCATGTTGTCCAAAATATAAAAAAACGTCATAGTATAGCATGTTGTCCAAAATATTAAAAAAACGTCATAGTATAGCATGTTGTCCAAAATATAAAAAAACGTCATAGTATAGCATGTTGTCCAAAATATTAAAAAAACGTCATAGTATAGCATGTTGTCCAAAATCATGAAAAAAAAGTCATAGTATAGCATGTTGTCCAAAATCATAAAAAAAACGTCATAGTATAGCATGTTGTCCAAAATATAAAAAAAAGTCATAGTATAGCATGTTGTCCAAAATATTAAAAAAAAGTCATAGTATAGCATGTTGTCCAAAATATTAAAAAACGTCATAGTATAGCATGTTGTCCAAAATCATAAAAAAACGTCATAGTATAGCATGTTGTCCAAAATATAAAAAAACGTCATAGTATAGCATGTTGTCCAAAATATTAAAAAACGTCATAGTATAGCATGTTGTCCAAAATCATAAAAAAAACGTCATAGTATAGCATGTTGTCCAAAATATAAAAAAACGTCATAGTATAGCATGTTGTCCAAAATATAAAAAAAACGTCATAGTATAGCATGTTGTCCAAAATATAAAAAAACGTCATAGTATAGCATGTTGTCCAAAATATAAAAAAACGTCATAGTATAGCATGTTGTCCAAAATATAAAAAAAACGTCATAGTATAGCATGTTGTCCAAAATATAAAAAAACGTCATAGTATAGCATGTTGTCCAAAATATAAAAAAAAACGTCATAGTATAGCATGTTGTCCAAAATATAAAAAAAACGTCATAGTATAGCATGTTGTCCAAAATATAAAAAAAACGTCATAGTATAGCATGTTGTCCAAAATATAAAAAAACGTCATAGTATAGCATGTCGTCCAAAATATAAAAAAAAGTCATAGTATAGCATGTTGTCCAAAATATTAAAAAAAAGTCATAGTATAGCATGTTGTCCAAAATATTTAAAAAAAGTCATAGTATAGCATGTTGTCCAAAATCATGAAAAAAAAGTCATAGTATAGCATGTTGTCCAAAATCATAAAAAAAACGTCATAGTATAGCATGTTGTCCAAAATCATGAAAAAAAAGTCATAGTATAGCATGTTGTCCAAAATCATGAAAAAAAGTCATAGTATAGCATGTTGTCCAAAATCATGAAAAAAAAGTCATAGTATAGCATGTTGTCCAAAATCATAAAAAAAACGTCATAGTATAGCATGTTGTCCAAAATATAAAAAAACGTCATAGTATAGCATGTTGTCCAAAATATTAAAAAAACGTCATAGTATAGCATGTTGTCCAAAATATAAAATGCGTCATAGTATAGCATGTTGTCCAAAATATTAAAAAAACGTCATAGTATAGCATGTTGTCCAAAATATAAAAAAACGTCATAGTATAGCATGTTGTCCAAAATATAAAAAAACGTCATAGTATAGCATGTTGTCCAAAATAATGAAAAAAAGTCATAGTATAGCATGTTGTCCAAAATATTAAAAAAACGTCATAGTATAGCATGTTGTCCAAAATATTAAAAAAACGTCATAGTATAGCATGTTGTCCAAAATCATAAAAAAAACGTCATAGTATAGCATGTTGTCCAAAATATAAAAAAACGTCATAGTATAGCATGTTGTCCAAAATATAAAAAAAACGTCATAGTATAGCATGTTGTCCAAAATATAAAAAAACGTCATAGTATAGCATGTTGTCCAAAATATAAAAAAACGTCATAGTATAGCATGTTGTCCAAAATATAAAAAAAACGTCATAGTATAGCATGTTGTCCAAAATATAAAAAAACGTCATAGTATAGCATGTTGTCCAAAATATAAAAAAACGTCATAGTATAGCATGTTGTCCAAAATATAAAAAAACGTCATAGTATAGCATGTTGTCCAAAATCATGAAAAAAAAGTCATAGTATAGCATGTTGTCCAAAATCATAAAAAAGAACGTCATAGTATAGCATGTTGTCCAAAATCATGAAAAAAAAGTCATAGTATAGCATGTTGTCCAAAATCATGAAAAAAAGTCATAGTATAGCATGTTGTCCAAAATCATAAAAAAAACGTCATAGTATAGCATGTTGTCCAAAATATAAAAAAACGTCATAGTATAGCATGTTGTCCAAAATATAAAAAAAACGTCATAGTATAGCATGTTGTCCAAAATATAAAAAAAACGTCATAGTATAGCATGTTGTCCAAAATATAAAAAAACGTCATAGTATAGCATGTTGTCCAAAATATTAAAAAAACGTCATAGTATAGCATGTTGTCCAAAATATAAAAAAACGTCATAGTATAGCATGTTGTCCAAAATATAAAAAAACGTCATAGTATAGCATGTTGTCCAAAATATTAAAAAAACGTCATAGTATAGCATGTTGTCCAAAATCATGAAAAAAAAGTCATAGTATAGCATGTTGTCCAAAATATAAAAAAACGTCATAGTATAGCATGTTGTCCAAAATATAAAAAAACGTCATAGTATAGCATGTTGTCCAAAATCATGAAAAAAAAAGTCATAGTATAGCATGTTGTCCAAAATCATGAAAAAAAGTCATAGTATAGCATGTTGTCCAAAATCATAAAAAAAACGTCATAGTATAGCATGTTGTCCAAAATATAAAAAAACGTCATAGTATAGCATGTTGTCCAAAATATAAAAAAAACGTCATAGTATAGCATGTTGTCCAAAATATAAAAAAACGTCATAGTATAGCATGTTGTCCAAAATAATGAAAAAAAGTCATAGTATAGCATGTTGTCCAAAATATTAAAAAAACGTCATAGTATAGCATGTTGTCCAAAATATTAAAAAAACGTCATAGTATAGCATGTTGTCCAAAATATAAAAAAACGTCATAGTATAGCATGTTGTCCAAAATATAAAAAAACGTCATAGTATAGCATGTTGTCCAAAATATAAAAAAAACGTCATAGTATAGCATGTTGTCCAAAATATAAAAAAAACGTCATAGTATAGCATGTTGTCCAAAATATAAAAAAAACGTCATAGTATAGCATGTTGTCCAAAATATTAAAAAAACGTCATAGTATAGCATGTTGTCCAAAATATAAAAAAACGTCATAGTATAGCATGTTGTCCAAAATATAAAAAAACGTCATAGTATAGCATGTTGTCCAAAATATAAAAAAACGTCATAGTATAGCATGTTGTCCAAAATATTAAAAAAACGTCATAGTTGGCATGTTGTCCAAAATATAAAAAAACGTCATAGTATAGCATGTTGTCCAAAATATTAAAAAAACGTCATAGTATAGCATGTTGTCCAAAATATAAAAAAACGTCATAGTATAGCATGTTGTCCAAAATAATGAAAAAAAGTCATAGTATAGCATGTTGTCCAAAATATTAAAAAAACGTCATAGTATAGCATGTTGTCCAAAATATTAAAAAAACGTCATAGTATAGCATGTTGTCCAAAATCATAAAAAAAACGTCATAGTATAGCATGTTGTCCAAAATATAAAAAAAACATCATAGTATAGCATGTTGTCCAAAATATAAAAAAAACGTCATAGTATAGCATGTTGTCCAAAATATAAAAAAACGTCATAGTATAGCATGTTGTCCAAAATATAAAAAAACGTCATAGTATAGCATGTTGTCCAAAATATAAAAAAACGTCATAGTATAGCATGTCGTCCAAAATATAAAAAAAAGTCATAGTATAGCATGTTGTCCAAAATATTTAAAAAAAGTCATAGTATAGCATGTTGTCCAAAATCATGAAAAAAAGTCATAGTATAGCATGTTGTCCAAAATCATAAAAAAAACGTCATAGTATAGCATGTTGTCCAAAATCATGAAAAAAAAGTCATAGTATAGCATGTTGTCCAAAATCATGAAAAAAAGTCATAGTATAGCATGTTGTCCAAAATCATGAAAAAAAAGTCATAGTATAGCATGTTGTCCAAAATCATAAAAAAAACGTCATAGTATAGCATGTTGTCCAAAATATAAAAAAACGTCATAGTATAGCATGTTGTCCAAAATATTAAAAAAACGTCATAGTATAGCATGTTGTCCAAAATATAAAAAAACGTCATAGTATAGCATGTTGTCCAAAATATTAAAAAAACGTCATAGTATAGCATGTTGTCCAAAATATAAAAAAACGTCATAGTATAGCATGTTGTCCAAAATATAAAAAAACGTCATAGTATAGCATGTTGTCCAAAATAATGAAAAAAAGTCATAGTATAGCATGTTGTCCAAAATATTAAAAAAACGTCATAGTATAGCATGTTGTCCAAAATATTAAAAAAACGTCATAGTATAGCATGTTGTCCAAAATCATAAAAAAAACGTCATAGTATAGCATGTTGTCCAAAATATAAAAAAACGTCATAGTATAGCATGTTGTCCAAAATATAAAAAAAACGTCATAGTATAGCATGTTGTCCAAAATATAAAAAAACGTCATAGTATAGCATGTTGTCCAAAATATAAAAAAAACGTCATAGTATAGCATGTTGTCCAAAATATAAAAAACGTCATAGTATAGCATGTTGTCCAAAATATAAAAAAACGTCATAGTATAGCATGTTGTCCAAAATATAAAAAAACGTCATAGTATAGCATGTTGTCCAAAATATAAAAAAAACGTCATAGTATAGCATGTTGTCCAAAATATAAAAAAACGTCATAGTATAGCATGTCGTCCAAAATATAAAAAAAAGTCATAGTATAGCATGTTGTCCAAAATATTAAAAAAAAGTCATAGTATAGCATGTTGTCCAAAATATTTAAAAAAAGTCATAGTATAGCATGTTGTCCAAAATCATGAAAAAAAAGTCATAGTATAGCATGTTGTCCAAAATCATAAAAAAAATGTCATAGTATAGCATGTTGTCCAAAATCATGAAAAAAAAAGTCATAGTATAGCATGTTGTCCAAAATCATGAAAAAAAGTCATAGTATAGCATGTTGTCCAAAATATTTAAAAAAAGTCATAGTATAGCATGTTGTCCAAAATCATGAAAAAAAAGTCATAGTATAGCATGTTGTCCAAAATATTTAAAAAAAGTCATAGTATAGCATGTTGTCCAAAATCATGAAAAAAAAGTCATAGTATAGCATGTTGTCCAAAATATTTAAAAAAAGTCATAGTATAGCATGTTGTCCAAAATCATGAAAAAAAGTCATAGTATAGCATGTTGTCCAAAATATTTAAAAAAAGTCATAGTATAGCATGTTGTCCAAAATCATAAAAAAAAGTCATAGTATAGCATGTTGTCCAAAATCATGAAAAAAAAGTCATAGTATAGCATGTTGTCCAAAATCATGAAAAAAAGTCATAGTATAGCATGTTGTCCAAAATCATGAAAAAAAAGTCATAGTATAGCATGTTGTCCAAAATCATAAAAAAAACGTCATAGTATAGCATGTTGTCCAAAATCATGAAAAAAAAGTCATAGTATAGCATGTTGTCCAAAATCATGAAAAAAAGTCATAGTATAGCATGTTGTCCAAAATCATAAAAAAACGTCATAGTATAGCATGTTGTCCAAAATATAAAAAAACGTCATAGTATAGCATGTTGTCCAAAATATAAAAAAAACGTCATAGTATAGCATGTTGTCCAAAATATAAAAAAACGTCATAGTATAGCATGTTGTCCAAAATATTAAAAAAACGTCATAGTATAGCATGTTGTCCAAAATATAAAAAAACGTCATAGTATAGCATGTTGTCCAAAATATAAAAAAACGTCATAGTATAGCATGTTGTCCAAAATATTAAAAAAACGTCATAGTATAGCATGTTGTCCAAAATCATGAAAAAAAAGTCATAGTATAGCATGTTGTCCAAAATCATGAAAAAAAAGTCATAGTATAGCATGTTGTCCAAAATATAAAAAAACGTCATAGTATAGCATGTTGTCCAAAATAATGAAAAAAAGTCATAGTATAGCATGTTGTCCAAAATATTAAAAAAACGTCATAGTATAGCATGTTGTCCAAAATATAAAAAAAACGTCATAGTATAGCATGTTGTCCAAAATCATAAAAAAAACGTCATAGTATAGCATGTTGTCCAAAATATAAAAAAACGTCATAGTATAGCATGTTGTCCAAAATATAAAAAAAACGTCATAGTATAGCATGTTGTCCAAAATATAAAAAAACGTCATAGTATAGCATGTTGTCCAAAATATAAAAAAACGTCATAGTATAGCATGTTGTCCAAAATATAAAAAAAAGTCATAGTATAGCATGTTGTCCAAAATATAAAAAAACGTCATAGTATAGCATGTTGTCCAAAATATAAAAAAAAGTCATAGTATAGCATGTCGTCCAAAATCATAAAAAAGAACGTCATAGTATAGCATGTTGTCCAAAATCATGAAAAAAAAGTCATAGTATAGCATGTTGTCCAAAATCATGAAAAAAAGTCATAGTATAGCATGTTGTCCAAAATCATAAAAAAAACGTCATAGTATAGCATGTTGTCCAAAATATAAAAAAACGTCATAGTATAGCATGTTGTCCAAAATATAAAAAAAACGTCATAGTATAGCATGTTGTCCAAAATATAAAAAAAACGTCATAGTATAGCATGTTGTCCAAAATATAAAAAAAACGTCATAGTATAGCATGTTGTCCAAAATATAAAAAAACGTCATAGTATAGCATGTTGTCCAAAATATTAAAAAAACGTCATAGTATAGCATGTTGTCCAAAATATAAAAAAACGTCATAGTATAGCATGTTGTCCAAAATATAAAAAAACGTCATAGTATAGCATGTTGTCCAAAATATTAAAAAAACGTCATAGTATAGCATGTTGTCCAAAATCATGAAAAAAAAAGTCATAGTATAGCATGTTGTCCAAAATCATGAAAAAAAAGTCATAGTATAGCATGTTGTCCAAAATCATAAAAAAAACGTCATAGTATAGCATGTTGTCCAAGATATAAAAAAAAGTCATAGTATAGCATGTTGTCCAAAATATTAAAAAAAAGTCATAGTATAGCATGTTGTCCAAAATATTAAAAAAAGTCATAGTATAGCATGTTGTCCAAAATATTAAAAAAAAGTCATAGTATAGCATGTTGTCCAAAATATTTAAAAAAAGTCATAGTATAGCATGTTGTCCAAAATCATGAAAAAAAAGTCATAGTATAGCATGTTGTCCAAAATCATAAAAAAAACGTCATAGTATAGCATGTTGTCCAAAATCATGAAAAAAAAGTCATAGTATAGCATGTTGTCCAAAATCATGAAAAAAAAGTCATAGTATAGCATGTTGTCCAAAATATTAAAAAAACGTCATAGTATAGCATGTTGTCCAAAATATAAAAAAACGTCATAGTATAGCATGTTGTCCAAAATATAAAAAAAACGTCATAGTATAGCATGTTGTCCAAAATATAAAAAAAACGTCATAGTATAGCATGTTGTCCAAAATATAAAAAAACGTCATAGTATAGCATGTTGTCCAAAATATTAAAAAAACGTCATAGTATAGCATGTTGTCCAAAATATAAAAAAACGTCATAGTATAGCATGTTGTCCAAAATATAAAAAAACGTCATAGTATAGCATGTTGTCCAAAATAATGAAAAAAAGTCATAGTATAGCATGTTGTCCAAAATATAAAAAAACGTCATAGTATAGCATGTTGTCCAAAATATTAAAAAAACGTCATAGTATAGCATGTTGTCCAAAATATTAAAAAAACGTCATAGTATAGCATGTTGTCCAAAATATTAAAAAAAAGTCATAGTATAGCATGTTGTCCTAAATCATGAAAAAACGTCATAGTATAGCATGTTGTCCAAAATATTAAAAAAACGTCATAGTATAGCATGTTGTCCAAAATATTTAAAAAAAAGTCATAGTATATATGAAAAGAACGTCAATGTATAGTACGTTATAAAATGGTCATAGTAGTATGTCACAGCAAAGTAATTAAAAAATTAAAAGTGATTCCAAATTCACAATATAGTATGTGTTACGTGTTAAGTATTTGCAGTGCTCAGTGTTATGCTGGCTCCGTAAAATAGCAGTCAGTCATAAAAAGTTTAACATCCCACCATCTAATATTGGCCAGTTTAGCTGTTAAGTTTCTAAACTGTTCCACTTAGATTCCTGTGGAGAGGGGTCGGGTCCCAGAAGGTTTAGGTTGGAAATTGTCCCCCTCATGTTAAATCATGGATTACAGCCCCGGTTCCCACCAACTTACCTTTGAAAATTTAATCAGTTAACATCTTTTACATACAAGGCATCGTTTCTCAAAAGATTCGTATATATTCACGTCAACTGTTGAGTTTTCTTTTCTGTAAATATTGTGTGAACCTTACGATCTAATTGACGAAGATTTTTTTTTGTTGTTGTTAAACTTACTGGAATCACTTCATAAATCACCCACCATGTGCATGTTTTTAGCTTCATATGTACCATGCATATCCCAAAATGTTAAACTGATGCTCTGATTCCCCATAAATTGCTAAAACCCCAAATCCTAAAATAACACAAGCCTTCAGAAACCCCCTGATGAACATGATATTTTTTTGGTTACACCAGATCAAATATAGTTCGCAGGTCAATCACAAGGAAAAGGGCCATTCTACAAAAACTGTTTTATTGATTTATTAACAACTGTACATTTCTTTTCAGTGCTGACAGCATTTGCTACATACTTTGGTGTGATTCAGAGGGGCCGGCGTATTTCTCCCCTTTTATCTTCTTACCGGAAATGCTGACAGGATCAGGAGCACAGTGTACCAACCAGAATTATTCTGTTGTCCTTCCGTCAGTGTGGGAAACACTTGGTTTACTAATTTGTGTTTACATTTAAGTGCCGTCCCCTCTGTCCTCATAAGCATTTACACATCCCTCTGCCAACCAAACATATTCCAGGAACATTTTCAGGATACAAAGGGCAGAAGGATTCCGATAGCGCAGATTGAACTGTTTGAGTTTAGTCTGTAGCCAAGAAATCAATGGTGCAATTCGACGTCCATGTTACGTCACGTTAGCAAAAAGCACATTGTCGTCCAGTTTGTGCCTGCTGCAGTGCTGCTGCTGCCAACTGAGGTCCAAGGGTTAGGCTAAACATTTAACGTTCCCTATCTCCTGTAATCTTACAAGGTAAAACAAACAGGGAAGAAGATAGCACAGACAGAGCAGTACATTTTAAAAAGGTCTTTTTTATATATATGAATTAAATTTACATCCATCTCTTTTCCTGAATCATAGTGTCCCGCTCCGTCCCACAGTGGTCCAAACCAGCCGAGGCTCTGCCGGAGTCAGACGACTCCACGTTTTCATCATCCGGTAAGAGCACTGTGACAAAAGGCCATTTTAAAATCCCCACAAAACGTCCTACTTACAAGTTTCATGCTCCTCTGTTTGATTTCTGAAAAGGTCAGGCCGCAGAATGTGCTTTAAGAAAATCAAAGAGTACATTTGTTAAAAAGTTCTAATCTATGTTCTGCTCTCCCACTCAAATATCATGGCATAAGACAGAGTGGGCCCAAAAAAAAAAAAAATCATCACAAGTACACCCAGGACATGAAAATATATATATTTTTATAATATATATAAAATGTCTTTTATTTAATCCGATATGTACACTTTTCACAAGACGTCTGGGGGAACGAGGTTCTCTAAAATGAAGCGCCGCTTCATCCGGTTACACCCTCAAGGAAAAACAGGAAAAAATTCAGAAGTCACAAAAAAATGTGTAACCCAAAAATAAACCCTCCAAAACAAAAAGGACAGAAAAATCGTTCCAGCACAAACATCCTTCAGCCAACAGCTCCATAGATTTCCACAAGGTAAGATCCAAATCTGTAGTTTGTCTCTGTTGTAGTCCACAGAAAGACAGACGGATGGACAGTCGGGAGGGAAAGTTAAAGTCTTCTCATCACAAGTGCTGAAGCAGAGTTGGAGCCTCCTTCCTCTCTAGTAGATGACCTCGTAGACGGTGGCCTTCTTGTCACCAGATCCTGTCACGATGTATTTGTCATCTGCTGAGATGTCACAGCTCAGGACGGAGGACGACTCCTTTGACTGTGAAGGTAAAGAAGAACTCGAGTTAGTCTCCGTGTACGGGTCATGACATGATAGTTCATTTTTTTCTTGAGCTTTTTCCACCATTTTTGCTTAAAAATCAATACGAACAGTTAACAGATTACTGAAACAGATGCTGATTATTTTTCTGTGGATCAGCTAATGGTGTTAGCTCCATTTAAGAATATGGAAGTTGGAGAACCCAACAAGTTTAAAACTGTTTTTATGAGGGATCTCATTCAGTTAATTTCCCCTTCAATAGCCTAATGCCCATTTACCTGTAATGAATTAGTTAATTTTCAAGAAAATACAAAACCCAAAATGATGGGAAATACAGGAGACCTTTCCTTAAAGTCTGGGGCTCTATTGACTCGTTGAGTTTTAGTGACACACTTTAAAGCTATCTCCATTTAGATGTGGGGAAATTTTAATATTTTGCCTTTTATTTCTGTTAGCTTTGCTGACAGACAGGCGGCTAGCTGCTTCAACATGCAGAAACATGCTGCCAATTGCCAATTCTCTGGTCTTCACTGGTTAGCTAACATTAGCATTGGCCGCAATGGAGACTAGATGGTGGGCAGTGGGCACTATGTTTATGCATGTCAAATCAGGTGGCTTAGGGGACAGAGGGTGGGCACAATGTTTCCACAACATTGCTGATGTGTCAGGATGGCGTTACTAGCCGCAATTTCAGAATGAACGGCGCCGCTGGCTAGCTCCCACCCAACCTGGATGGTGCACAACGCAGTTCAGTTACCCTGACAGACGTTCCCCATGTCAGGCTATTAATTATAGGCCCACTTTTATAACTGATCAAAAATATACTTGGCAGTCTTGATATCCCTCGTTACTATGACCATGGAGGTTCACAACACAAAATGTGTAACACAATACAATAGTTTGGTATTAAGGATGAAGAACAATGACAATTGTGCCTCCATTTTGCACAACTTAGATTACCTGGTCTTGATTCAAGACCAGCTGCCCTCCAAGTTTATGCAAATTGAAATGTTATTTTACACCTCTATAATGTAACAGTGTGTGTGTTTACTGTAGTTACCTGGAATATGCTGGCACCATAAGGAGTCCTCCATGCGTTCAGCAGATTGTCCTTCCCTGTGCTCACAAACCATTTACCTGCAAACACAGTACAGATGTCTTGAGAATATAATCTGAAGGTACATGTGCTGACACACACACACACACACACACACACACACACACACACACACACACACACACACACACACACACACACACACACACACACACACAGTCATGTTTGCCTTGGAATAGAGTGTCACATTATGCCTCCGGCCCGTAACAACAGCTAACATGTGACTCAGTAATAACCTTATCAATAGACATAAAAGCCTTATTGGATAAAAAACCATTACATTAACAATGATAAAATGCACATAATGAAGGAGACTCACACCATTTCCACTCTGATAATTATTTAAATCACCCTCTGATTAATTACCCAACTGACTAGTTGGCTAATGATTTAATTAGTGGCAGCAAGAGCTCTGAAGCAGTGAGCGTCATTTGAATTAACCAGTTCTGTAGTGGCAGTGATATGAGACGGTGCTGTGGGGGGTCTCGTGAGGAGAAATGAATACTGACACTTCTGGGGGGAGAAAAAAGTGAGGCGATAGTGAGAACTCATTTGTCTAAGCCTTAAACTTGACACCAGCTGGTCTGCCCAGCAGGCACAATGATCTGAACTAAAAAGCAATGACAAATTTAATGAGCATATTTATAAAAATAACAGCTTCCTTGTTAATGCAGGCAGCTACAAGGCTTCGCTTTGTGCAGCTCAGACTGTACAGACAGAGTGATGTGAGCGAGCGTCCATCTGACATCTCAAACTAATTCTCACATATAAACAGCACTCACTCATCAGGAGTCCACATAAAAAAATGTTACAGAGCAGAAATAAACAGCATTTTAAATCGCACCCTGAAAGTGACTAAGCAACACTCGCTCAATTTTGAGTCATTTCGACATCTACAGAAACTGTTGCTTCCTCATTTGTTGGTGTAGAGAAGTTCTCCGGCCAAAGCTTTAGGCTACACCCACCAGCAACCAACTGTGAAAGCTATATGTCCAGTCAGATACTGACGCTACAACTAGTCTGCATCTCGACTCCAGGCTCAAGGTTTATAACAGACTGTCTGTCAAACTGATTTCGTCAAGACAAGTGTAAAACTTTTATGATTTTGTGATCGCAACTATTCATGCAAACTTAGCCAATCCCTGTGAACTCTGGGCAACCTAACAATTTTATCTTATCATCACTACTTTACCGCAAATTTGAGCACAGAGATGGGCGCAGCGTATTGATTTGCTCAGCCCTTCCCTAGCGCCGAACTCTCTCTGTGTTTATTGTGAGACTGCTGCTGTGGGAGTGTGAGCTCTGCACTTGAGACAACATCACACAGCTATCATTACCCACAGGTTATTTACGGGTTTATCAAAAGAGTGAAGTTGTTTTGGCGTCTATGCGATATTGCTGGGAAAGCTCGGTGTTGGATGTTAGTCACTGCTGCTGTGTTAGCTTGTGTTAACCAGGCAGAAAGAGCAGGAAAACTGTGGCTCATGGAGACGATCGTTTTGCACTACTTCCAGTGGCTGATCGTCAGCAATTAGCGATCAGCCCCCCACCCTGACAAAGTCACAAACAGTTTCTGTAGGAAACATTGAGTGCTCATAATAAAAGGCTAAAAATCTGAGACAGCATCGCAACTATTTTTGTAATCTTCATGTGCTCCTGCAATTTTATGGCAAAAAAACCTCTGAGATCCCTGGTCATGTCATCAAAATTACACACACAAAAAATTATCCTGACTACCCCTGGGTTTTCCACTAAAAACACACCTTTATATGCCAGTCTCCTTGCTGCTGAATGCCTGAACAGTTTTTATAATCCCCCATAGGTCTGTGTTAAAGAGCCTGTTACTTACCACAGTAGGCGAACTTGAGTGAGAGGACGCAGCTTTCGTGAAGGTGCAGCTGGTACTTGTCAGGCTTGGTGTGGTGAAGCACCTCCACATTGCTGCTCTCCATGCCCACAGCCAGCCATTCCCCAGTGGGACAGTAGCCCAGTGAGAAGATCTGCAACGAGGACAACAGATGTCATGAGCAACGAGTCATCAGTCAGAAGTATTTCAACCAAGGATCACCTAAAAGACACACTGAAAACATTTATCTGTGCGACTTCAAGATGCTTTAAATGTAGTTGGAAGGGTGGATTTGTTTTATTCAGGCTTGTCTCTACCTGTGAGGTAAAGTCGTGCTGCTGGAGCTGCCGTCCCTCCCTCAGATCCCAGGAGCGGACAGTGTTGTCGAGCCCTCCCGTCCACAGTTTGGTCCCGTCGTGGGAGATGTCGATACAGCTGGCTCCATCTGTGTGGCCCTGGAACTGCCTGAACATCACAATACACAGAACACTAAGTTAGAAACACACTCCAACAATGAGACTGTCTTATGCTGGTGGCCGAATATTTTGTTCTCCAACACAATGAGCTGAGTATTAAAGAATGTCTGCAGCGTCCAAACGGAGTGAATCAAGTCTTTCAGTTTGCCATAATGGTAAAAATACAAAACACTGACCTAACAAGAGTCTGATTATGGAGGTCCCACACGGCGATGTTTCCATCAGAGCAGCAGGAGAAGCAGACCTTGGCGTCAGGGCTTATGGCCAGTGCGTAGCAGGCCGGAGCAGAGGAAGTGAGCTCGGCCTTTATGCGGGGAGTCTGTGAGGCCAGGTCCCAGATGGTCAACGTGCTGGCCTCGCCACCCACTATTAGGGTGCGGCCGTCAGGCAACAGCTTGCAGGAGCGGATGTAATTGTCCCTGTTCTGGAACAGAAACAAGAATCGTCATGATCTTGATGACTGGATGTATCTGAAATTTATCAGTGTGTTTCTGTTCAACAAAAAGTGATTAGCGATGTATCTACATCAGGATCAGCTCCACTTAAACTCCAGGGGAGCTTTACTTTGACAAGTGAAGTTTTTACACTGCTGCTGTCTCTCTCTCTTTCTCGTGTTATAGTGAAGATGAGGATGTCAGCTTTAACAAGAGATGCAGGCAGAGAGTGGGGCTGCAGCTGTTGGCCAGGCTCCAAGAGAGCAGGAAGACAGATCAATAGGACTGTGGAAGCTCTTGGTCGAATTAAAACAGCACCCCGATGGCTTTATAAGACCCAATTGCACTCTGGACGCACCTTAAGGGTGTTGGAGGCCATATGAGTTGAACGGCATGAAGCCGCAGTATCAAAATGAGAAATGGGAGGCAGTTGGGAGGAAGTAATGAGCTGGGTAATGGCAGACAGGGTTGGCCAATCAGAACATCATTACTCAGCAGGCTTTTTTTCTCACCAAGGATTATTTCAGCACAGCAGCGAGACACTTTACTGAATTATTCACATCTCTGTCTGTTGGGATCTGGGGGAGAGCTACGGTGGGATGTGGAGTCAGGCTGCATTTGATGCTCAAGAAAATCTTAATGAAGGAAGGCGGTTGCAGAGACCTCATGAAACACGAGAACATTATGTCTCTGTTCTGCTCAGACACCTTGTTACCACTTTGAACCATCCACAGTATTAATCACACAGACCTGGAACTCTTGAACAAACACATTTCCTGTAACAAGACAACAGCTAGTTACCAGGCAGTCGAGTTGGGACACTGGGCTCTTGCTGCCTGGTTGGCTGATGTCCCAGATCTTGACACAACCCTTGCCACCAGTGTAGACGTGACGTGTGGGGTTGCTAATGGTGACAGCACACACCACTTCCCCATGGCTCAGTGTGTTGATCTGGCGAGCGTGTCGCGGGATGCCCGGGCCTATCAGTGCATCTGGAGGGAAGGGCACTGGCTGCATCTGACCATCTGCACTCACATGAAAAGAATAAGCTCTGCAGGAGACAGAGGGAGAGAGAGATGGTCAGGCTGAGCTGGGACATATTGATTTAAACAAATAGCTGAATCCAAACTGCTGATACTCACGGTTTTCCTCCAGAAATGGACGTGAGGCTGGCTGGCAGGCCCGGAGCTCTCATGTGAGGATGAGGGTCAAACCCCGCCTGCAGAGAGCAAGAAGAGCTAAGAGTTAACAAACAACCGATAACCTGCAAAGATAAATGAGACTAAGCTAATATTCAAATTAAAAACTATGCCTCACTTTATCTGCTAACGCCCTGAGGAACTCTCGTACCATCGTTTCCAGGCAAATCCCTTGAAAGGCGCAGCCTTGGCTTCGTTGCATACAGAGAAGCTTTACACAAGGCTACAACATCCCACTTGCTAATGCTAATGAAAGCCTGGGAGATTTTCAAACATGGAGATGCATTTTGGGGGCGAGCCTTTTTTTTTTTTTTTTAAAGCCTTTAGAATGCTAACTAACCAACATCAAAGTAAAGGAGCTAGGCCGTCTTTGTACTTTCTCATTATGTACACACAACAAGCTGCAGCCAGCCGAGCAGAAATATTCATGAGTTAATGAGTTATGGAAATACAGGATGAATGCTTAAGTTTCTCAAAGTCATTTTGCAAACAGATTCTACAACCTACAGCCGCAGAGGATAATTCACACGGAGCTGGTGAGGGCATGTTGTGTCAAACTGATGGAATATATGAATGATTATATGTGAAGATGAGGAGCTTTCTTCATTCACTGGGTTCATAAATTCTATATGGAACTTACAATCGGTGAGCGTCCGTAGGCGGCAGCAGCTGCAGCACTCATCTGTGGTGAAATGAGACCCGGATAGACGCCCGGGCTGGTCAGGGATCCGTTCATCTCATGATGACCCATCATAGCAAATGGTGAGGCGTAGGAACCAGCGATGGACAGAGGTGTACGCAGCGCTGGGGCGGCTAGAGAACAGAAAAGACCATTTTTGTGATTTGTGAAGTGATTTTTAGAAACTCTACAGACCGGACAAACATTAACTAACATTTGGAAATATTAAACTCTGGTTCATCACAATGAGTGAGTGGTACTTTCTTTATTTATCGTCTAGACCAGTGTACCGCAGTAAAGCAATACAGTAATAATATTGCTTTTCCCAGTAAGTAAAATTTCAGTAATACATAAGTTATCCTGAAAACAAATAACTCGTTACAACCTTACTGTTGTTGTCACCCACCTACTGATTTTAAATCCAACATAAATCACATCCCTGGATTTATTTCCATAATCATCTCTTTAAGCTCGCTTGGAAGATGGAAAGGTTTATATTCAGCAGCTGGAAATATTCCCATTACTTTGATTTTGTGGGGAGGAAAGGTGACGAGAACGACACCAAAACACACTGGCCCTCTGTTGCCACAGAGGACAGCTGTAGCCTTACACTGGCTAAACAGCCAAAACTGGATTTAAATCGTGGACAGCTGCAGGCAACAAGTGACAAAGACCTAATGAAGCTTGTGGTTGGATAGGTGGAGGATGAAATGTTGCCTATCTCCATGACTGACTCTCCATCTTTCAGACTGATCTTTGGGAGTGCAACAGAAGATCCGCGGATTTAAAATCATTTGTGAGCTAACTAGCATTAGCTACACGTTTAAGCCCAACACTGGTCTGGACTATAAAATGTTACAAGATAGTTAAAAAAAAAGGCCATCCCAATATCCTAAAGCCCAAATTGGTGTCACTGAAATGCTTAATTTGTCTGACCGCCACTCCTAACCTAAAAATATAGTCTATTATCACATACTATAAAAGAACAAAAGCACATCTTGTTCATCTTTAGAGAAACATGATTCAATTTAAGTCACTTTTCAAGCAAAATACTAAGTATTGGGAAAGCTGAGTGTCAATCAATGAATGGCTCCAGTTCTGTATTAGGGTAACAGTGAAGGTGTGGACATGTGGTGACATACCCAGGGCCTCCATGCCGGGTGGTTTGCCCATTGTAAGAGGCCGTAGTCCTGGAGTAGTGCTGGTTCCTGGTGTCGGTGCCTCATTCCTCGGTGTGGGTGTGTTGGACTTCAGGCTCGGTGTGGACGACTTGTCATTCTGAAAAAGACGTATTCTTTTAACCTCTGGGTGAAACCTTATTTTGTACCCTCTTACCAAAAGTTGTGAGTTCACTGACCCTGGCTCTCCGCCACAAACACAGCAGAGTTAAAAAATAAACCCCAGTGAGTCAAAAATACCCCCACGAGCAGGGAAATCCAGAGTGACAATCTGAGTGGACGGCTCAAGGTAATCCAATCTAACACTGACACTTCATTACAGCCACGGTGTGTGTGTGTGTGTGTGTGTGTGTGTGTGTGTGTGTGTGTGTGTGTGTGTGTGTTCGGGGCATAAACCTTTCCTTAGAAGTCAAGCTTGTTAAGAGCGGCGAGACAAGTAAGATGGTGGCCCAAACACTTCTCTCATAATTAATCCATCTCTGCCTTCCTTTGCAGATGGAGCTCAGAGGAATGGGGGGGCCTTAGCCTGGTTACACACACTAATGAGGGACGGAGAGAAGCTGGGTGTAACGGGAGGTGGAGGGTAGTGATGTGGACTATAAATCTATCCTAATCCACAGTGAAATGGTTTATGTAAAACCGATGCAGGGAGATTGTTTTAGCCTGGTTAGCCAGAGCTTCAGTGTCAAGAGGAAATGGGGGAGAAGATGAGACGAAGCAAGAAAAAGAGGGAGACAGCAGTTCCCTATCTGCCGTGTCTCTGGGTTATTTACAGCCTCGGGCCGAGGAAGAAATGACCATTTATTGGGTAAGCCATAAAGGAGATTGAGAGGAGTGAGCCACAGGGTTTGATTTCCTGAGAGTGCATCTTCAAGCCCCTCGTAGCAGCCAACTGCTAAGCCTCCTGCGTATTAGTCCTTCACACAGACACCCACTTCACTTGACAAATGCCCTTTAGTCTATCAGTTCCCCCCCTCCACTGTAACCGCCTTATTTCATCTTCTCTCTAGTCTTTCAGAGCGTCCCTCACACTCACATGGGCGTGGTCCTTTGCTTTGGAGGATGGCGTGCTGCCCGAGGAGGCGACGGAGGCGGGGCTGTTGGGGGCAGCATCCTTCTTCAGGACCCTTGATTTATCCAGGCCGTTTTCTGGAGGTGAGTGAGCGGGGCTGACTCGAGGGGTGGCTGGATCCTACGGAGTTAAACGAGACAGACAGAGAGCGAGACTGAGCAAACAGACCGGAGGAAAGCCACTGGCATGTACATGTAGGTCAAACAAACTGGGGCCTCATGTGCAAACACAGATAAATATACTCGTGCGTGCTACTTCTCTCCCTCACACACACATACACGCACTTTTCATTCACCTGTAACTCCCTTTTCTCTTTGTATTCTTTGTATTACGTTCTGCATGAACAGCAAAAGAAATTCAGCGAGTGAGCACGCACTCATGGCACACAACCAATATTATGACAGACTTTTTGGCAACGCTGTCAAAGGTGTTGAGGCTTCTACAGACGGATGACAAAAGAGCGCTGTGTTTAGTTTCTGTGCAGCGTTCACACTGAGGAATGTGGTGGAGCAACTCGGTTCAAATGAATCTTACCTCGTTGGAAACATCCACCACCAGGTCGTCACTTTTGTCTCCATCACTGTCCTGAAATGAAGGAGTGACAGGCTTCACATTACTGGGAGACCACTGACAGAGCAGTCAGCAAAAAACAGTGCAGTCCAGTTTGGTTGACATTTAGATCAACATGACAGACCAGATTTATGAACTTTGTAACCTGTGATTAGCATTTCTTAGTTTGTTGCTGAAGATGCTGTGTGAACGTATGAAATCAGACGGGATGATGCTTCATTTTATAAGGTCCATTATTTCCTAATAATTCTTGAAAGTTTCCTGGGAAGATCTAGTTACAGGTAAATGGAGACATGGTTCTGAGGCAGTGATTTTGGGCCCTGTCTACACAGTTATTTTTTTATTAATGGATATTTTCCTCTACATTTTGGCCTCTCATACAGAGTTTTAGGTCACTGAAATGGAGTTTTTTAAGAGGCTAACCTTCTAAGGTGCAGGTGTATTTGTGTGGACATGTAAAATTAAGCATTTGGGTAACTATGACATCATCTCAATTTGCACATGCTCATATGCCAGACACAGACCCAATAAAACCAGCAGATAGTGGGACACTTTCCAGAGTGGGATTGTTGTTGAGGAGGAATGAAAGAAAAGTTAAGCATGTCCACAGCATCACTCATATCTTTGAGTGAGCTTTTCATCCTAATAACCAACAGAAATCAACTGTGATGATCTCCAGTAGGTGTTTTGAAAGAGGTTACAACAGCCTGTACGCTTTACCACCTTTATGACAAGCATTTTTTTTAAGCAGATAGTAAAAATATCCCTGTTTTTCTGAAGGAACTCCTTCATTTGAACTCAAGTAAATTCATATTAATTTATTATAAGAAACTTTATTCTCCATGTATGTTTAACTGTATACTCATTTGTAGGTAGTGCAAATGTTTGCATGTTCAGCAGATGTGTTGTGTACTGACTACGAGGACTCAAGGATACACTAGCTTAGCATTTAATTGGATTTAATTAATTGGAAGTGTAACAGTTGTCTCTATTTTAACTTTAATTGGAGCCAAATTACAAAATCCTTTCAAGGACACTCTAGGAAATTATTAAGAATTTATAGACCCAAAAAAGCATCGCCAAACTGGTGGTTATATAATAAAATGATAATAAATTGGTTGGTAAATAGTTTTCCTGTTATATTTGGTTTGCTTCTGCTTGACTTAGGTCCTGACGTGTAGCATTTTTAAGAGCAGCCTAATGTAGTGAACACTGAGATGATCAAAGTTAAAATAAAAGCAGAAACAGATTCAGGGTAGGGGAGTAAGGGAACTATAAACACAATAAGGCAAATAATAAAGCCAATTAACACTCACATATCGGCTCATGCTGTCTTTGTCGTCCACTTTGCGTTTCTTGGAGTCGAGGCTGTAATCTGAGGAGCCGCGGTGCTTCTCACTCGCCGCCCGCAGGCTGTCTGATGGCGACACCGAGTTATTCTGCCAGAAACAACATGCAGCCAGACCAAATCAGTTCCCTCTGAGTGCTACACCTTTGACTCTTAGCACCCTCAAAAAAAACCTGTCAATAATCCCATAATATGCTGAGGAATATAGATATGCTTCCTATGAACACTACTATGTGTTGCATCTTGTAGATTTGCAGCTTCAGCAAGAATCATTCGAGGAAGTGAGTCCTGCCAGTACTATAAATGTCATCTTGCACCATCTGAACCCATCTTGACTTGATATGGAGTAACAAACTGCGTGAGTCTTTCAAATACATTACATTAAGTTCAAGATTTAAGTGCCAAAAAACCAGTAAGCCCTGCCCTGTCAGCATTTGCCCCTCAGTCAAGTGAGTGTTTTGAGGCTTAAATCCAGCAAGCGACAAACCCTCAGAAACCAGAAAAGCCAGAAACAACCAAATGGTGCGTTTAAGTCCAGGCATGGCTCTAGTGCCTTTCTCTTTGTCAGAGCAGTGACAATATTGACTGTAAAGCTAAAACACACAATGCTCCTGGACTGATTTGGGATAGAAGGTGCAGAAGAGGATTCTGGGACAGCTTAGCCCTGCTGCCGCTGCTGCCAAGGCAGTGGAGCAAGGAGGAAACAGACGAGGCGGCTGAGCAAACCCACAGAACGCCTCTGGAAGACAAAAGCATGAACTCACAAGCAAGGTGATGCGTACGACAGATTTAGGAGAGGGTGGACAGAGAAAATGTGAGGTGAGAGCAGAGTGCAGCGTGGACTGTTTGGTATATGTACACACACACACACACACACACACAAACTGACATCTAATCCTCTTGTAGACCCTCACAGTGACCTGGTCAGAGACACGCTTGAAGTAACATTAACAATTCAAAGCAAACACAGCTTATATTCCTGACTGTCTGTCTGTGACATGCAAGGACATGTAAATAAAAACAAGACTGACCCAAATCTCTGACTGTGAAACTATAAAACCAATGTTAATGACTGCTGGAGAGTCCTTCTGTGTGTGTGTGTGTGTGTGTGTGTGTGTGTGTGTGTGTGTGTGTGTGTGTGTGTGTGTGTGAGTGTGTGTGTGTGGGGGGTGGGGGGTGGGGGGGTCAGTTACTAAACAGCAGAAAATGACGGCAAAGTTCATGAAAATCAACCAGAATAAAAAAGAGGAAGGAAAGAAAGAGGCCATTGAAGGAACCTGGACAAGAGTGCAATGTGAAGACACAAAGAGGGTGTTGCCAGCAGAGAAAAGAGCCATGAAAGAGGCAGAGTGAGAAAATAAGAAAAAAAAAGAGGAAGAAAGACAAGAGAGCAAAACAGGAAAGGAACTTGGCAAGCAATGAGAGCGTAGCAGTGTGGCAATGAGTTCTCCCCACTACTGGGAATGCCCGGACAGGCTGGCACTCTCTCAGAAGCTGCAAACGGGGTTTTTGTAGTCTGGGCACTGGTGTGGCGGGGTGGCACTGCCAAACAGGCCAACAGGCAAGCAGGGAGGGGGAGGGGTGAAGGCGAGCAATCCCTGTGGCCAGCCGACACTGTCAGGCAGCTCAACAAATCCCTGCCTTCATCGGAAACAGACCGATATGGTGAAAGAGGGAGAAGGAAGATGTCTGGCTTCTTGGCTACGAAGACGAGCAACAGAGAAAGGTAAAAGTTTGAGTGAAAGGAGGACTTTAAAAAAAGAGTCCTCCAGAGCCGAGGAGATTGGAGTGTGACGATAAAAAAAAAACACTGTGGTTGGGCAGTTAATGGCACATACACACACACTGACTGCCAGCTCCACATCCCTCCTTCTCAGGTCAAAATATGGAAATTTGTTCAGCTACTGTTGTGGAAAAGAAAGCCACACTGAGAGTTTTAGTCTGGCTCGGTGTGAAGATGCCGCCTGACAGACAAAAATCTCCTACAGCATTACAGCCTGTCTGTGTATCTGAGCCTGTGACCTTTAAAGGATTGCTTAGACTCAATAACCCTGCAGTCGCCTCCAACTCTGGTATCAGATGACCTGAGACAACAGGACAGGAAGACTCTGCGTGTGTGTGCAGTGGAAAGGAGAGAGGGGGAGGGTGGCATGGAGATCAGGTAAGGCACTACTGGCAGCCGCTCGTCACCATACGAGACGGGGAAAGAGTTTGGGTTCCCTTCAGACATGAGTGGGTCCATTCAGGATGGCCAGTCAATGGGAACTCAATCTGGCCGAGCAGATCCAACAGAGCGTTACGCTCCAGCTAACTGAGAGCTTTAAGCCAGTCCAATAAACAAGGACTTTAACATGAGAAGGGACAGAGATAGGGAGAGACAGAGGGGAGAGAAGAAGTGGTGGAAAGAAGTAAATGAGTGAGATAAGAAGAAGAAGAGAGAGCAGAAAATAAAACATGTAAAAGAAAAGGAGAAAGGAGGATAAATGAAGCTGATGACTAGACCCATGCAACAGTGAATCCTCTAAAGTGGTGAGAGGAGAAGAGAAGGAGAGTCAAAGTCGCTTTTAATTGTGCTGAAATTAAAGGAGGTAGCTGACTGCTAATCCTCGCTCAGTGATTGGAGTCATTTTCCACCTGGATTAGATGGCACTGGCTTATTTGGCCAGACTTCATTATTTGATTTCAGTCACCCCCCCCAAGTACAAAAAATGTGTGTGTTCTTACACAGAGAGCACGAATCTCTATTGAACAGTGGGCTTAAGTCTACGTAAAGCACACCTAATCACCAAACACAGTGAGCCAGAGACCGGCAAAGTCAAGAGACACACAGGAGATGGAGAGTCAACGTACCGTGCTCGACTCGCGTTCTTTCAGAGGATTGGCCAGGGGCGAGTGAAAAGATGAGGGGCCAGGAGAGAGAGAAGCAAAACACAAATTATTATGGGCGTCAACACAACTCAATACTCCATCAGTAACACAATTATTACTCAGCTTAAACAACAGTCTGATGTCTACAACTCTGCATACTTCATTTTGATTGAACTTTCTGATGAGCTGCTTCGTATAAAGGGTTTTTAAATTGTAGCTAATGGCTTTATTAATGCTTAATAAATCATGAACTGATGCTTTATGAATCAGCTATGAGCCCTTAATGAGGACAATGTCGGCCAGCTGGCACAAATATTTCTACAATATTTTGTTTTTTGCCTGCTCTTCAAAAGTGTTTAGCCTCTACACAGTTGTTAGTGTCTCCTATTGTTTTATTTTAATGTCAGAACATATCAGAGGTAAGCCCAAAAATGTTACTAAAACCTGTATAAATATTTTTCTCACAATAATTATGTACATAAACACTTAAAAATAAAATCATACAGTGACATGTTTTCTCTGATAAATGTACCTGACTGATAAAACCAGTTCTTGGCCAGTCAGTACTAACATGCTGCAGGCAGAGTGTGTGTGTGTGTGTGTGTGTGTGTGGCAGGCTGTGCCCCTCACCTCTGTGCTCCAGGTCGTGGTGGTTCTTCTCATCCTTTACAGGCAGGTGGGCCTGGCTGCCAAGAGCACCCAGAGCCAGCAGGCCGGAGCCAGCGCCCGTCACAGGCGGGATGCCGGGCGGCTGCAGGCCTGAGGGGTGGGGGGGCAGCTGGACCGGCGGGCCGTGGGCCGCGTGAGAGAGGTGCTGAGCCTGAAGCTGCTGCTGCTGTAAACAAACGCACAGAGACAAGACAGAGGACAAGTGGGTCGGCTGGGAAGTGAATCCATGAATGACCGCAATCTACTCATGCATTAGAGCTGGCTTTGACAACATTTAGTTCAAGGCCAAACCGTTTATGCCTAATAGCAGACTGACAGCGACTGCCAACATGCTGATCCAGCTCATTCACTGTCTGAGGGGAAAAACTAATTCTGTTCATAGCTGTGGATGTACAGTACGGTTATCGTCTGGTTCAAAGTGTTAGATAACTGAAACAGAGTATATTCATCACAGTAATTATTACTTTAACTCCCGTTCTTAAGGTCTGCAGCATTTGGCTGCACAGTATGTTCCCAAAATAGACTATGTTTGAGTCATGAGGCAGCATTGCTCCACATTTTACCAATTTAAAACACATTCTGGCTGATTCATAACATTAATTATGCATTAATAAAATAATGTGAAACCACAGTGCAAAGAAGAGCAACAACTAACAGTTATTTTTATCTTGACGATTAATCATTAATTGCTCAGACATGTAGGGCGGCCCCTGTTAGGCTAAGATTTGAATCATCAGTTAGAGACCCCTCAGTCGACTGAGATTCTTCAAGTCAAGCTTTTTTTTTTTTTAGTTTGAAGTGAACTTTTTGGGGTCGCTTTGGTCCCCAGATTTAGCTGCAGAGTGAGCATTCCTCACTCTCACACTACTCTCTAGTTCAGGCAGCTGCAGACACAGACCCAGGGTGACCAAGACTATTCTGAGTGAGATGCACAGTTGGGGAGTAACTAGTTACATGTAATTAAATTACAAAACATAAATTGAACTGCAATCAGTTACAGTTACTGAGGAAAAATATGCAACTAATATACAGGTACTCATCAAAATGTTGGTGATCTCAAATCCTAAAACATCCGTAAATGTTTTTGATAAAAGTTTATTTGTAGAATAAAACCTTCATTCTGTTTCAAGCATTTCCGCACGTAATCAAATGCAGTAAGTTACATTATTCTCTCATAAAATAATTACAATATTTATATTACTTGTTTAATTTACAGGGTAACTAGTAATCTGTGATGTATTACAGTTCAAAAGTAACCTTCCCAACACTAGTAAGACGGAGGCAGCTGCCCGGAGGAAGAGAGGCTTTAATTGGTCAGGCTCCAAGATATCTCATCTTCTGCCTTCTACTTAGAAGTGGTGAATTTACAGCTCATAGGAACTAACTGCAGTCTCTGGTTTTTATTTTTATAATAATTCTATTGTCTACAAAAAAAGTGTTGTTGCACATTTCTCATCTATCTTTTATGGTAGTTAGCACGCATTAACTTGAGGGATAACTTAGCTGGTTTACTGTATTATGTGAGTGTCACTGTCAAACTCAACGTCCATTCAAACTCTCAAACTCTATATGTTAAAAAAAAAAAAAACAAAGGGAACAAATAATTGAATATCCCTATTAAACAGCCAAATCAGAGTTGGGTACAGCCCTGATAAAATGCCACAAAACTGTAAAAATTGCTTGTCACAACTCTCCAGAACCCAAACTGATGTCTTCAAATCATCGGTTTTGTTTGACCAGCAATCTCCAACACAAATATATTACATTTACAAAGATACACAACAAATAAAAGCAGCAAATCATCACATTTAGGAAGCTCGAACCAGAGAATATTAGACAATCATGCTCGACAAATCAAATGAAAATTGCTGTTGATTAATTTTCTGTGCGAGTCAGCTCTGTGCTGATGGTTTGCACATGAATGAGCTGTGCCTCTAGGTTTACACCTCAGACCTGATGCTCTGTCACATCATGCTCTGCACCTATTACAACTCTGCTCCACTGTTGTTTCTGCTGCTGTTTCTTTATTTATACTATGAGACCTTCATGTAACAACTATGTTTGTCTCAACAACATGTCACCTCTGCTTGTCCGAAATGATACAGAACGTTTCTTGCTCTCTCCCCAACTGCCGTGCTTCAATCATAGCTGGGACGGTTAAAAATCAATAGGTCTACACTTGAAAACCTCAAAACCTTTCAACACTCTGGAAAAACCAAGCAAGCATGCCCACTCCTCCAGCAAAATGCTGTTAAGCACAGACACAGTGGAGAACACACACATACACATACACACACACTTCCCAAGAGGCCATGGCCGTCTGTGAGAGAGAGGCAGCCAGAGAGGAGTGAGTAGATAGACAGGAGTTAAATAGCCACTCAGGCAAGAGGGAAGCAAGTGCTTTAAAACAAGGTTAAATAACACTTAGCACATCCATCAACTGCCTCTCCAAAGAAGACAAAAAAAAAAACATGATTGCTATTCTGCTTGCTGGATAGAACTTCAATAGCCTCATCCATACATTCATTACATAAAATGGAGAAAGTAGACGAGGGTATATCTAGTGGCTTACCACATTTAAAGGTTTATTTCGCAGCTGGCCATTATTCAGTCAGCTCATTATGTCGGGCTGGACCTGAAATCGCACGATGGATTGAAGCAACTGAGGGGCGGCATTGTTAATCGATATTGTACTGGTGTGCCGAGCAGCCCATTTGTTGTGAAAAAGGAAAAGCGAGCAGTAAAAAAAAGGAGAGAAAGAAAGAGGGCAGCCAGAGCAAGAAAAGGAGGGAGAGGCAGAATCAGAAAATAAGAGAATGAAAGAGGGAGTGAGCGAGGGATTGAGGCAGGGACGTCCCTATTGAGTGTGCCTAATGAGGAAAAGCGTGCAGGGATCATTATCAAGAAGCCTCATTAACGAGCTATGGCTGAGGAGAAGAGCGAGGAGAGACGAGGGAGGGGAGCGGTGAGGGAGAGGGAGAGGAGAGGGAGAGAAAGAGGGAAAAAATTCAGAAAATAAATTGCTTCCAATTCAATATTCATGGATAAAGAGCTGGCTTCCTTTCACACTTATCTTTTTTCATTATGTGTAAATGCCGCCGCAGCTCAGGCAACTTCCACAGGAAACAGGCAATTAAAGTTAACTAGGCGAAGCTGGCTCCCTGCAGAACAGTACTGTCAGGTGGAACAAGCGTCAACAGCACCAGCACAAACCAGCTGGCAGACTGGCTTAATAAGTCTGGCAATGATCGCCACATTACCTACTTATCCTGTGCTTTACAACAGCTTCTGTGGCTCATCATATTTTCTTCAGTTGTCGCGACAAAGATTAGACTACAGCCCACACTAAAAACAGACCTGAGTGACTTCAGAGTTGGAGTAAGGACTGAGGCACTTTTTTTTTTTTGAGGTTAGAAATAAAGTGCCGTCAAATCTGTGACACCCGAGCACGGCAGACAAAGGACAGGATGCCAAAAATATCCAAACACACCCATGTCATGCTTTATCTCCAAAAAGGCATCAGCTCCCCTTCACAAAGACACATGTTAGACTGCCAGCAAGCAATTCAAAACACTTGATAAGGACAGATTGTTTCTCTACGTCTGGTAACGTGAACACTGACCATGAAGGCTGGGTAGACGCTATGAGGCGGCTGCTGCTGCTGAGGCAAAGGAGAGAGGAGGAGGAGAGATTAAGCCAGAAGTGATACAAACAAGGAAACTGCAGAGGACAAGACAACTTCCATAAAAAGTCAGAGATCCGTCCAGATGTTCCAGAGTGCAAAGTGATGTTTTCAAATCGCTTGTTTTGTACAAGCAACAGTCCAAAACCCCCAAATATTTGGTTAACTATCAAAGAATCAAACATCAAATATTCACATTTACATTTTCCCCAGGTTTAATCATGTGTCCTCGTGTTAATCCATCTTTTATCTTGTTATACGCCAAATATGTCAAAAAATCATATTCTCCATCATTTCTCTTTCAATAACACCAGATAAAACAAATGTTTGATGACTCCTCCTGCACTCAGCCACGTTAACAAACGTTTGTCCAATCAAATGAGCCTTATGGTAACTAGCTAGCCACACTAGCCATATAAAACCACACTTCACTATTTATAGGTCATAGTGGCAAACAGAGCAATATGGAGAGAGACAGGACGAGATGCATGTGTTTGAATATCAGTTTTCATTTCCAAAACAATGTAACAGAGGTGTCATTCATTCATGTCTTCCTCGTCATCCTCCTGATCTAACAGCGAGGCAGGTATGTGTAGAGCTAGCAGTCAACTGTAGCTCTGTATTGTGACAAACTCTAAGCCCACGCACATTTCACTGGTCCAATGAAATGCAAACGATCTGATTTTGATCGTTCTTGTAACTGTGCACAGCTCAAATATTCCATTTCATAGGGATACACGTGCAGCAGCTAAAGACGCTCTAACTAATGTTTCACGAGGAGACTGGAAGCTCAGATTTTGGGACATTTTTGCTTTAAAGAATGAGCCTATGAGCCTGACTGCTGCCTGCGCTCCTCAAGTAGGACTGTCCTAACTGTTCCTACAGCTCGCCTCGTTACAAAAGGAAACGTTCACCTATGTTCAGTGTTTTTATTGCTGTTTTTATCTTGATGGTGCCTTGTCACATAAAGCACTTTGTAACTGTGTTTTGAAAAGTGGTATCAAATTAAGTTTATTTATTCATATCTAAATAAACAATGAGTTATAAAAATCTACTGAAAAGTATTCGAAAACAACACCAACATTAAGCTTGTTTCGTGGCTAAAATAACATTTTAATGACATGAAATAAAATGGTGAGTAACCAAAGATAAAACATCTTAATAGCTCCCTGTACCATCATTGTTCTTAAACACTGACAAACCTCAGACTTGTGTGGCTGCTGATAAGTCAAACCATGTGTCTGTGTGGAGACTCTTACTTCATGAGAGCCTACACACTCAAACCAGATGGAAATATGACCTTCTGTAATGAACTAAATATGCACACGCAAATAAAACATGCAAATTTTTCACAGAGGAGATCACTGTTAGCAAAAACAAAACCAGGCAGTGTAAAACTTTACGCTGCATGTTCCGAAGATTAACATTTGAATAAGGGTTGGTGATAAGCAGCGCTACACCTGTAACTGACTAATTAACCATTATCTAAGCATGATCTCAGCCCGTGTTGACATCATGGAAATGAGCGTAGGAGAGATGGAAATGAGACAGCAACTCTGACACTTGTCAAATCAAACTCAATCATGTGTCGCCTCGAGCCAAAACTTATGCAAAACACAGAGTAGGACGGAGGAGACTAGTTTGCATTTTTGTCTCAGTCTCCTTCACGGGGCGCAGCCTGCCTGGGTTACAGGTAAGTCGTGTTTTCATACAGTTTAGTACGATGGAAACAATGTTGGTATTTACAAAAGCAGTGTTTTAAGTATTAACCACAAGTTTACTCTGGGCAGAACAGCTCAATGTTTCCTCACCATTGAGTCCAGTTTCATACATCCTGGTGCCCGCAGACAGACAGCTGCCTCACCGTCGCCTGACTTTTGAATTTGGTGGCAACTCAAAATGGATTTTTATAGATAGATGATGTAACTTAAAACTTTTATAAAACATAAAAATGGCAAATTAGGGTTATGACCAGTTTTTTTCCCATTAATAATTTACAATTAATCAATTACTCAGAATGAGGAAGAAGAGAGGAGACAGTTGTTTGGGGGACTTAAATGTAATGTAAATACTGCATCACCACCACCTATCTGAACATCTAGCAAACATCTAGTGTGTGTGTGTTTGAATGTGTGTCTGGACTTAAACCTATTTTACAGATCTAGCTGCGGCAGGAAGCTGCCAGAGTGTGATGCTCTCTGAATATCAGTGAAACTTTAATGACAAGAACGCCACGGCAGCACCGCCTCACTCACACTGCGGGGACATGGAGATTGATCACCTGCCATCATGTCTTCGCCCCAATAATTAAAGTCTGTTTTCCTCTCAGTGTGTGTGTGCGTGTCCTGTGCCCACCCTTAATGACGGCAGGGTTACTCTGTTGTCTGACCGACATGGTTTAAAAAAAAAAGAAGAAAAAAAAGAAAGGAAAGGAAACAGGAAGTAATTACCTTGAAAACTGGGGGTTGTGCTCCTGGCTCATTTACCTTAATCGAATTTCGATATCTGCCTCTCATTAGACTTGACCCTCTACCACTGGGACTAGCTAACCGCTGACTAACCTCTAATTACAGAGGGCTAATCAAAAGGGTCAGCTATCCATCTGCGTCCAAGCTGGCTATTAAAAAGCAGCTTGGCTGATAGTTTTTAAATAGAAGCAGATGGAGGATCAAATCACTAAAAAGTAGATGTGGCCAGACTGGATTGTGTGTGTGTGTGTGTGTTTAGGGTTGTGGGTACAATTAAAAGGTCAATTACTGGTTTTAGAAGTGTACTCCTTTCCTCTATTAAAGTTTAGATCACTGCAGATGCTACCAATTGACTCAACAAAAAAATGTACTTTTAATATAATCAGGGGGAAAATATCAGCAAATTAAAAGCTAAATGTTCTTAGATCTTAAAAACCTACTGAGAAACAGATACGGGAGTATACACATGATATTTTTTAAACTGTATTATTAAGCAGCCAAGTGGGGAAATAACATTCACAACTGTCTTAAAGTTGTAGTTCAAAGACAAAGATATCCAAAAATTTGATCAAGTAGTGACAAAACGGTGCCAAAGCCACCATCACTGGAGGTTACACATAAACAAAATCCAATATTAACACTGATAGAATGACAAATTGTGAAAAACGTTTGATTCTAGTGTCTCAGATGTGAAGATTTGTCGCATGTATTTGTCTTTATGTGACAATAAATGTAATATTTGGACTGTTGGTCAGACGGAATAAGCAAGACGTCACCCGGGGCTTTAGGAAGCTACGATGTACAGTTTTGGCTGCATTCTGACATTTTATCAACTAAATGATTCATCGATTAATCAATGAAAACAGTCGTTAGTTGCAGCCCTAGCAACAACAAAAGAAGCTCATTCAGGCCATTGATTTAGTGCGAACTGTTCACACAGGCAGGCAGAAGGCTGTACAGTTTCAAAGTACGAACAATGAGGCTAAAGTGTAGCTTCTTCCCCGAGTCATGAGGCTTATGAACTCTCTGGCTTAAATCTGTCCTCTGCACTTTATACCTCTGCGACTGCGCGCGGCTGTTGATGCACTGCTACACACTTTAACTGTTGTTTATTGTTATTTATTCTGTACGTTCTGTTATTTAACACATTTGAATGACACTAAACTGAACCTTGAACCTTGACAAGGCCAGCAGTGTGTGAATGCTTCCGAGTCAGAGCAACAGTAGTTTCTCCTCTGCTTCCTGTCCTGCCAGCACTGTTTTGATGCAGCCTAAATCTTTCATCCACTACACCTCTCAAACGCTCAGTACTTGCTTTCGTCCACACTGCTAATCTCTGTTGCGATCACAGTGCTTGTCCCAGCCTGACCGCTCTAATTCCTCCTGCTGCTGGGTCAGAGGTAAGGCTAAGCCTGTTGGCCGGAACCTTTTATCAAAAACTAAAGTGGAGCCAAAGTGAAATCTGAGAAACACCACGATCTGATCTGAGCCTGGCCTGTGTTACTGTGTATCAGATGTTCTCTGACTCTGCCTGAGGACCACAGCTGCTGTTAGGAGCTGCACCCGGCGTGCTGACAGGTCATGGTTAACCAACAATCACAGAAATTACAGCAGTGAAGACCGTATTGACAGCGCCATTGCAAACATTGCACACTTAAACAAAAACATAATAAACCACTGGAGACAGGGGCAAGTCTGCACAAGTGAGGAGGACATGGCACTGCTCGTTTGTATTCAGTCTGAACGTTCAAATGCCACAGACTGGAGGAAGAAAACGTTTGCAGATTAATACACTAAGCTACTCTTACTCCCTTTTCACCCCTATTTTCCTCCTGAATCTATTACCCTTTCCCAGGTTATCCTTGACATGCACCACTTCAGCTGAACCACATAAAGGTAAAATAAACCCGTGAGCGTAACGCAGCACTCTCAAATAGCTTCTATGTCTGCACTGGAGTGCCGGCCCTCCTGTATGCGTGCAGTTTTGCCCCTGTCCTCGGGTCAAATGAAGGAAGAAAAGGGGGTATACACACAGTCAGAGGCAGATTGGGAAGTCCACGTACCCCGATGATCGCATTTAGCTCAGTCATCGTCACCTGCTTGGCCCGTTCAACAGCCTGAGCCACCTGCTGTTGATGCTGCCGGACACACAAACACAAGGATTAGATTCCTGATAGAGAAGAATTCATGACACAAGACTGGAAACAGTAGATATGTAGACCTGTACTGATGATATATCTACGCAAGTCTACGAACAGGCACTTCAGTTTAAGGGCGAAAATATGCTTCATAATGCAGAAAACTAATTTAATCACACTCACAGTCACAACAGTCCCATAAAAAGACTCTGCATCATCAGCACTGATGTACATAATAAGGAATCTCATTGTAGGTACATTATAATATATAAGAACATGGGAGGTTTATGATTACCCAATGATCCATCAATTAGGATTAAAAATTTAATAAAGTATATATCGACCAATGAAGCGCACAGTTAGTGCAACAGTGTTTGTGTATCCCTGAGGTGTAATTTAACACACACGCCATGTAGGAATTTACAGTTTTCTCAGAGCTGTGCTGTGCTGTGCCGTAGTGAGAAATTAATAGAAACCAGTTTAACAGAGACCTACTGTCAGGAGGCCTACAAACCAATTTTAGTTTCCTACTTGTTAAAAGCATTTGTTTTAAAGTTCTGTGCATGTTCAGTCTCACAGTGCAGAGCAGCACTCTGAAGTCATGGCAGGTGACTCAAATAATGTACTTGTTTTAAGTTCATTCATGACTGAAATACATTATTCAGTGCGGTTGTGCTGCTAAAATTGTCAAATCAATTACCCTTTAATGCAGTGGTGTCAAACTCATTTAGGTTCATGGGCCACATACAGTCCAATTTGATCACAGGTGAGCCGGACCAGTGAAACCACTGCATAATGTCCTATAAATAACAAACACCTCCAAATTTTCCCATTATGTTTAATTTAAAGAAGCAGATTTTAAAAATACAAAAATATCTGACAGCCAGTGATGTCGTCAGAAGAATAAGTCGGTATACTACTCACTGTCATTACATGTGCATTTTTCTATACACTTCCACTTCAGTGTAGTAATCCTGACATCACCACACCAAATTAAAGTGGAAGCTGTTGAGGAAGCAGGTTAAATGATTCCCTGCCTTTCAAAACATTTACAAATAAGTATGCATTGCTTTTTCAGAGAACTGTATTCTGGTCAGTGTGGAAAAGTCTCTAAAGCAGTTCTTACATGAAGAAAGCTACTCGCTGTACTTGCTCCTGACACATGACACCTCTTAGCCTTCACAAGTGCATTAATATTAGGTATGTAAAGTCATCCAGTGGGCCGGATTGGACCCTTTAGCGGGCCAGTTGTGGCCCCCGGGCTGTATGTTTGATACCCTTGCTTTAATGGTTCACATAATAGCTTAAAATCTGTATTACAATTATGCAATGACTGCATGTCTTGCACTCTTTAAGATGCCTTGTCATTGACTGGGTCTCTGCCTAAATGTCCTGTACACTTACTGTGCATAGTGAATGACATTATTCTCACTCTTTAAATGCAGCGAGCTGGAGTGACACTCACCTCTTGTGACAAGAACGGCATGATCTGAGCCAGAATTGCATTGAGACGTTTGGCAATCTCAGTCTGTAGAAGAGGAGACAGAACATGTCAGAATGATAGTCTGAGTTTATTGCGTGCTATAGGCAACATCACAATCAAGCAGTTAAACTACCTGTAAAACAAAAGAGTGTGCATTTGTGCACGCACACACACACACACACACACACACACACACACACACACACACAGACACACACACACAGACAGACATAAATGTTTGCAGTGTCCATCTGGACAGACCCTGTATTTCTTAACTAAATTGGGACCGCCTTAGAACAAATTTACTTCCCCCTCTCTCCTGCCTCCATTAGACTCAGGCCTTATTTCATTAGGAGGCTGAAATATGCTAATACCATCTGGCTGGAGAGACCATAATGAGGTCCATACTTCATAATTACGGCCCATAGAGAGGGGGGTGGGGCACGCTGAGGCAGACAGGTTAACTCTCTGGTCCTATCTATCAGAGGCATCTTTGGTATCGACCACAGAATATTAGCCGGGAGAGTAAGATGATACTGCAGCGCTCGACGAACATAGAGCACTTTACAGCGCTGCATTTGGACAAATGGATATGCTGCGCTGCCCGCCTACCGCACTTGAATGTCCCAAGACATTTTGCCCAAACCCATTTCCTTTTTTAAAATCTGTACTTTCCACAGAGACAGGAGGAGGAGGAGGAGGAGAAGAAGAAGAAGACAAAAGTGGAAAGCAGAATAAAGGAGAAGGGGTGGGGTGTGGCTGTGATGAATGGTGGAGTGAAACGCTCTGATTTGACACTCAGGTAATGTAGTTTGACTGAAGCGGGGGAGGTGAACTAATTGATTCTGAGAGATTAGGGGTGGAGGCCCAGCAGGTGTGTGGGGGGTGAAGAGGTCCTTCCCGCCGTTTTATACGCTGCCGCATTCCACTCATTTTCTCCCTTAACCTTGTTTGACTGTGAAAGGGGGAGGGAGGGGAGGAGAAAGAAAGAGGAAAGGGGGGGACAGGAGGTGCCGGTAGCCTTTTGCACGGCTCTCTGTGTCACTCTGTTCATTTTTGGAGGAGGGGGGGACAGGAAAAGAAGGAGAAAAGAGGAGGGGGACAGACCTTTGCTGGCCTGTCAGGAATTATCTCACAACCTCTTGTCTGACCTTAGACGCACTGTGCTTTCTCTCTCCATCCACCCTCCCTCCCTCCTCCTCCAAACACTCCTTCACACCCCTCCCTGCTAATCTCCACTACTCTCCTCTGTGCCCTCCCTCCTTCCTCCTCTTCCTCACTCATCTTCCTCCTCTTCTGTTGCTGGGGCAACGCTATCTGGCACGGCTGATCGTTATGTAAATTGGGCTGGGGCCCTGACCAGAACAGCCTGTAAAATCATATTAGGCGCAGCAAAGAGGCAGGTCATTAAATTGAATTTTCGGCCTGTCGATCTGATCGGCACGGGAAATTAATGAGGGATAACTGGGAGTGGGGAGGCAGGGAGCGGGCTGCACTAGGGGGGGTGATGGGGGGTTGACATGGAGAGAGAGAAAGAGAAAGAAGAGGGAGGGAGCTCTACGGAGACTCATAAACCATCATCATTAGCGGGGGCTGGATACAATGACACACAGTAGGATTAGAGTGTTTCAGTATCACACCACTTCTCTGGAAATGGCTGCAAGGGGAGCAACATGGGGCTTGTAGGAAACAGCGGTATGCTGATACACTCGGCTATTAGAGCAACAACATTACAAATCCTCACCGCAAACCTATTCACAAAGAAAGGCATCCATTTGTTCGTAGCAAATCACCACTCAAGAGCCAAAAACATTCATGAAATTCAGGTGCACTCTGCCCTTTGTGTTGGATTGTTTAGTGCAATGTGATAAAAAAAACCCACACACACACAATTCTCTCAGCAGTTCATTCTGAAAGGCGAGCTGGAGCACCAGGTGCTTTGAGAGCTGAGATCATGTTGAGCTGTGCTCACGTTTTTTTGAGGTTAAATGTTCCCAAACCCCTAGCTTCCTCTGAAATTTACCCCCGAGTCAAAATATTACTTTGGAGCCAGGAAATAAAACAATGGAACAGACTTCCTCTGCATCCATTTTTGTTTTTCTTTTTGTGGCCTAATTGTTGTTGCCTCACATTTTACCTGTCATATCTCAACTACAGTTTAAGAGAATGTGAGGGAACGCATGAGTCACGCATCAACTGTGAAAGCCGTCAACTGAATGGCTGCCTTTATCAACTACATCTTGTCCTTCCTCTTCAAATCGAGTCACTGCACTCTGTTCAGACAGAGTTCACACATGTTAGGGAGGGCAAATGGGCACATGGCTTATTTACACGACTTTTTCACAGCCATTTGGCCAGGAAAAAAACTCATAACACATCACATCCAATGACTCGCAGCACTCTTAAATTACTCCCGCTTTACTTTGGAGGCACTATTTTCCACAGTGCTTTTAGTGGCAGAGACAGGCACTGGAAAGAGTTTATTGTCACTTAAAGCCACTGAAAACAGAAGCCTTTGAGCCGGCAGAAGCTTTTCACTGCAGCTCCACAATTACAGGTACTCAGGGTTGTCTAGTAGCACCAGAGCCTGGAGAGGCTCTCTCTCCATTGCATCCCTCTGTCAATGGTGCATTGAAAGCCATTTGGCTGTTTGTCGCTCCAGGCATTAGCCCCCAAGTGGAGAGCAGAGTCTCTGACGAGGATTCAATTGGCGAGGAAACCAAGTGGCATATGATGATGGTGGTGGTGGTGGGGGGTGGTGGGGGGTTGTTTGGGAATTATCTTCTCAGCCAGAGCAGAGGAAGAAAGAGGCACTTAGAGGTATCTTGTTCATTACAAATGCATGAAGAATATTTTGCATGTGCATGTCATTCTATTTTCAGCTCATACACCCAAAACTGAAGTGACATCCTTTCCTGCAAGGGCGCATATGGAAATGGGACGTTTTCCAACAGATTACATCCGATTTTAAATCACCATGTAAACAATATTTTTTTATACATCTCATTTTGAATTATGCAGCAAAGGTGCACGGATACACACAGCCACACCAACAGACAAAACCATCATCAGCTGGTCGCGTACACACACACCGAGACACTAATTGTGTAACACTGCTCTACCAGCCCTTCTAGCCTGGCTATCAAAATAAAGCATGTCTCACAGCCTCCAATAACCTCGTCAAGCTCCCTTGAGAGTGAGTGTGTGTGTTCTCGTAGTCAGTTTGTTTTGGCTTAGAGACAGGTCGGCCATCATCACCTTGGCAAACAATTCCAGGAATCCTGTATAAATTATTCATTTGCACAAGCTCTCTTTCTCCCTTCCCTCTGCTCCTCCTTTCACCCTCTTCCTCCATCCAGGAAACGGACATGACTCCTTGATAAAGCACTTTCTCTGTTTCCCCCATTCACTCAACAAGTGAGGAAATGGATACACGCAGCTGATACACAAAATGGCTACCTAAAGTGCGACAAAAGTAGGCAGGCAAATACAATGGTATGATATAGTATCAGTTAATGGTTAATCCTTCAATTCATGTCCCTTTCACTTTCAATTTACCATAAGAGAGAAGTGAAATCAAAATGTAGGCAAGTGTACAAGAGAGATAAACACGGACCACAACAGAGAACAGAGGTAGTGAAAAACAAAGCAGCCCCCACCACACCCACACCACAAAGTCAGCAGGGCATGTTGCTGAGGCAGCCTAATGAGCTGCGCTAATTAAAATCACTTATTGACAGCAAGCGAGGGTGATTACCTCCACCCTGCACTCTTTGCCATCATAAGAGACACTGTCAAAACAAATTACCCCCCGGCAACCGCACAGATCCCTTCGCTAGCAACCATTCAGCTCAGCAGCAGCGTCAGGGAAGCGGTGTGTCTGTTGGAACTTGAAATACAGTGTGTTATGTGTGTGTGTAAAGACACAACTACTGTTGCCATGTAAGGGATATGAGTACTTATTTATATGCGCATATGTGTGTGTGGTTTTTCGCCCATTCCCCTGCTTTTCAATCCAGCTTTGTAGCGATAACAACACAAAGTGAGTTTATCACGTCTTTTTTCACACTGCAATAAATCTTCAACACAAGCGAAGTAATGTGCCTGCCTGCATCCAATAATCCACCCTCCCTCCCTTCCTACCAATAACAGGGACAGCTAAGGGCTGTCTGTTTACCTCTCGCTGATGTCATCACAAACACTCGTTCACTAGGGAGGGGAGAGGGGAAAGGAGGAGGAAGGGAGGTGGCAGGAGTCATGCATTATTCAGAGTGCTCCGTCGACTCCACCGGGCTTATTGATAAACAAAGGAGATGCACAGGAGAGGACCAGTCGATTAACCCATTTACCCTGAAGCCTTTCGCTCCTTTCCCCGTCTCCATCCCCCCTTATTTTGTCCACTGCCACCAGCATCCACCCACAACAACCAGCTCCACCCCCACCCTGCAACCTCCTTGTTGGTGATAAGTGCCTGACAGAAAAAAACACTCAAGAACAGAGGGCTGGGTGGGACGGGGGGGGGGGCTCTAACAGCTAGTTAGCACACACACACACACACACACACACACACACACACACACGCCTACAAAAACCATCTACACCTGATGAATTGTGCAGTGTGCTGCTGTTCCAACTGGGCTACCCTCCCACTGATGCCATTAACCTTCTGGATCTGTGGGCCATGAAGCCTCCGCTCCACCTCTCTCGGTCTCTCTGTCTCCCCCTCTGACAGACTCCCACTCTCATACATCATATCACACAGCTAATGACACAAGGGCCATCATTCACATCACATCGTCGGGGTGGCGGGGCAGACAGAGGAGGGGGGGGAAGCAATGAAAAGACATAAGGGCACGAGGAGGAGGTGGGAGAGGAGAATCAAGGAGGCAAAGGTGACAGTGGGAAACAGAAGGCACGACAGATTCACAGAAAATGGAAATGTAAGTGTAGAAAGATAAAAGAGGGCCATCTTGAGATCACGCTAATCTTTTTTTCCCTCTTTTCAAGTGAAGTGAATAAAAGATTATGGTAATGCCTGTTAATAGAAAAGAAAATGTGGGTTTCACTCGGCTGACTAAAAGGCCTCGGGTCAGATCTTTAGCCAAACAGAGTTGTTTTGTGGAGTTGTTTACAGGTGTAATCTGACTTTATAGAGTGGTGGTGTTGTGCATTTAGGACTGTGGTGTCTACAGTAGCAGACGTCTTATCTTAACCACACCAGAAGTTAGCAAACAGGACGGCATGCACGCTCCTTAAATTATGGCCATGCCTACATATGCTGTTATGTGACACTGTAGTTTAGATTAAAAAACACTTAATCTATCTGCAAACCTTGAGCGGCAACCTAAACTATTTTCCTCATCATGTGTCTCTCTAATGTTTCTGTTATATTTATTATTGATTGTTTGGTCCATAAAATGTTAAAACAATAAAACAAAATGCTCACTGCAGTTTCCCAGAGGTCAAAATGACATCCCATGATCTTGGTTCATCTTGGTTAAAAAGGACTCAGGGCTCCAGACTGCGCCTAATTGGTCGCATTTTGCGACTTTTTTGGAGACCGTGCAACATAGTTTTTTAACTAGGAGCACCAGCGCGACTTACAAATCCACTCCTCTCCCCCTTTTCTTTCTTTTTTTATATAATTGCATTATAAATATACGATAGTTCAGAGGACGAGTCAGCAATGTCCTGCCCACAGCCCCCCATTGATATTATTTTGCGCGACTGACGCTTCATATAATAACATAACAATATACTATTTATGGTGTTATGTCATCGTGTCATTCCTGTCTCTACATGGTCATGCGTTAACAGTCCTCTTCTGCTCTCTGTATCGCGCATGGCGGAGTTCTGCCACACACACAGGTGAGCACACTAGAGCGGCTCAGGCCGCATTTTCCTGACCAAACCTGACCCGAGCCCGGTGCAGTTTGTCAGCTGACAAAGTTATTGTTATGGAAAGTGTGTAAATATCAACAGACTGCTGTTGCGCACAGACAAACACGCTGCTCGTACAGCGCAGCACGGCATTCGGTGCTGAGCTTGTGTTGCGTTCAGGCGTTGTCACGTAAATAACAACTTCCAGCACTTAAATGGGTCATAGCACAAAACAGCAGCATGTCAAGTGACTTTTATTATGTTCAATAAAATTGTATGTTCCTAAAACTTGAGACACCTCATATGTAAGCTAGACAGACATTTCACCTGCTCATGTGTCCATCAGTCATTTCTTAAAACTGTCAGCACATTTTAATAATGCAGCAATAATACTGATAATTCAGTCATTATAATCATGACATAAAAACTGTCACACCATTTCTATTCAGTTTCCGATTGTCTTCATGTTTAAGATGCCAATCTCATCGGATGTTTGGCATTTCCTTCTTGATTACTGACCTTTAAAAATTATTCTGTCCAATTTTTCCAAATAATTCTTTCAGACACATTAAACCCAACGAATAAAATGTTAAAGTGAGAACACTTATTTCCAACATACTGACGGACGACTTCAAAACAAACAATAAAAAAAAAAAAAAACGTACATAAAAAGTACATATTTCCATCCAGAGTAATATTAGAGCTGACAGAAAAGCACTGCTGTGCTGGAGTCACTAAGCTTCCTGTATCTTGCTTCAGGTGCAGTCACGGTGGTGCAGGGGGCTTTGAGCTAGCTAAGAGTGTTGAGAGATGGTTTCCACAAACACTACGCCAACATGCCTCCAAAATTCTCAACATGACGGCCAAAAGATCAACTGGAAGCACACCAACAAAGACGCCCGATGTGAAAGGTGGTCACTATTTTAAAGGCTAAGACGATTTCGACATATCTGCGCCCCCACCCCGCCCTCTTCCTTCACGCCTGCAGACTACTGAACGGCTCCTTGGGTGGTGTAGAGGAAGCAGTGGATATTTTTTGCCCTATTCATCTGTAGAAGACTTTCCACTGCAGCATGATGCCCAGTGCTGGGTGGCAGCTGAACTAATGAGCTTTTAGCCTGGCTGGCACTGGGGAGGCAGACACAGAGTAGTGCATATGTGCGTACACACACACACACACACACACGTACACACATTCAGAAGGACAAACCACACAAAAACACATCCTCTCAGTCAGTCTGCCAAATACTTCACTTTAATCTTATCAAACCATCCCCATCAGGCAGCGTGCCCTTCGTGTTGTTTAGCCTGTCAGCATTTTCACTACAGGAAGCCAGTGTGTGTATGCCTCCTAAAGCCATTTAAGGATGAGGGTAGAAAGTAAGGTCAGGTATGTGTGTGTGTGTGTGTGTGTGTGTGTGTGTGTGTGTGTGTGTGTGTGTGTGTATGAGAGAGAGAGTGTGTGTGTTTATATTCCTCAATCACTAGGGGGGAAAAAAACAGTGCTTTGGCTGTACACAGACAGTCCCTGATATGGCTACATACCTGTTTGTGCATCTCAATGTTGAGGCCGTAGGACATCTCATAGTACTGTTAAACACAGGAGAGGACAAAACATTAAAACATAATACAGTTAGCCTACAGACTTTGTTTCAAAGACTTTTCAATGATGCATTTTCATTTACACATTTACTCAAAGGAGTAAGAGGTAAGATATGATCCCATATATTATCCTTCATGATATCTATGTGGGAAAACAAAATGTGAATCCAAAGTTACTTGTGACTTTTCTCTGCTGGGGGACAGATAATTTGTAAGAGCAACAAAGCTGTGAAAAAATGTTGCTTGACTGGTATGACACAAAATATTCCATGGTTTGACCTTATTCCACAATATTTCTGCTACGCTGTTTACATGGGTAATGAAAATGAATATTCCAATAATATTACTGTTTACATGCCGTGCCCTAACTTGTCGTCTATGATGCTAAAATACAAAAAAATGGAATAGCTGAAGCCGCTTCTGCTGCTTTGCTTCTTTTTGGGGATTTTTTTCAAAGTTTTCAACCAGTGGTGAACTTATTGAAAACCTTCTTGAAAAGGTTGGTGTAACGATATTAGCTGATATCTAAAACCCTGTTAATATCCAAGTCTTTCATAATGTTTAGAAGTCGGTGCGTTTCTCCCTCTGACCAAAATGTGGGCTTCTCTTTTGGACATGCATCTCTAGCCCAGCTTTGCAAGACGTTGGCTAGTTGGTTTGTGTACAACGTATCCATGGCAATGCACGAAGCTGACCGAAAACAGGCAAGAGGCAGTGTGTCGCAAACTACAGTAAAAAAGCTAGTTGAGACGCATATTCCAAATGTGCCGTGTACACCAGAGTGTGGATGCCAGACCCGAACCCGACAGAATAAGAAATCAAAAATGTTGCTCAGCTTCGGTTCGGGTTCAGCACACTTGACATGTGCTATGGCCTATTCAAGTGCTGGAATTTGTCATTTACGCTGAACGCAACACAGGCTCCCCTCCAATTGAGTGTGTGTACAGTGCTGTGCTGCTGTGCGTGCGGCGTGTTTGACTGTGCGTAACAGCAGCCTTTTGATGGCCATTTACACACTGAAACCATGACAACAGTAACTATGTCAGGTAACAAACTGTGTTGGGCTTGAGTCAGATTCGGACTTAAAAAATCAGAAAGTCTGTCGGGGTCAGGCCGGGCACGGTTATAACTGTCTCGCACTCGGGTCAGGTACAGTCAGAAAAATGCAGCCCGAGCCGCGCTCTAGTGTACATGTCCTAAGACTGCTCCTAAATCCTGAATAATACCCACATATCTCAATCAGAAAATGCTTCATTAAGAAAAAAGGCCAAACTTTCAATATCCAAGTAGAATATGCTATTTACATGAAACGTATCAAATTCAGAATACTGTCATATTCTGAATAATAGCGAGATATTATTGTGCACTTACACAGTCATTGTTATCTGTCCTCTAAAGAGCACAAACAATAAAAAGGACGGGTATGTAGTAAGTAACTTGTTGCAGCACAGGGAGTGAGTGATTAAAAACACCCTGACATTAACCACAGAGGGTGACAATTTCATGTTCTTTGTGCGGCGACAGCTGACGGACGATTGGCTACTGTTCTCATTTACTTCTACTGGGCACTGCCAGTCTTTGAGCTGAAACACTGTCTGTGGCTTCAAAAACAAAGGAGGACGCCAATACCACCACTGAATACAACATTAACTGCCTGTGAGCGCCAAAAGCCTGTGAGCCCACCAACAGATACAAACTAAAGCCGAGTAGTTTGTCTGTCTTGTTTATCAAACACATAGCAAACAGCTTCCATTTATTATAGCTACTCCCACCACCTTCTGGTTCCTCACAGGGAAAATAATATTTAACAAATGTACTGCTGCGTTTGGTTAAAGTCATTCCTTTCATGTACAAACAGAGATAAGCACGCACATACACAAACTGAGAGTGAGGTCTAAGTTACAACACTTGTCAGATAAAGATTGTTCCTTTTTCCACGCACACAGTGAAACTTTTACCGTGTGAGACAGAACCTTTGAGTCGGGTCGTCTCTGCAGAGGAACAGATTTGTTTTGTCTCTATTTGATCATCGGGGAGCTCTGAACTGAATGTGATATGTTTTAATTAGAGTAATGGAACAATTTAACCCCTTCACGGCTCTTTGATAGAATACAATCACCCCTCTTAGCTCTTATTAGGTTTCAAGGAAAAGGCAGAAGTGTAAGTACACACAACAACAACACAGTTGAGCTGAGCTGTGGTTTGATAATATTGGATACTGACTTTTAATGGCATTATAATGTAATGATAACAGGGCCGCAACTACCTCTTTAATCACTGATTCACCTGCTGACCTTTTGGTCTAAAATATGCAAAAACCCAAGATGGCGTCTTCAAATTGTCTTGTTTTGTCTGGCAAACAGTCTAAAACCCACATATATTAACTTTCTCGTCATAAAAGGCAACAAATTCTCACATTTAAGAAGCTGGAACCAACAAATATTTAACATTTCTGATTAAAATGTGACTTAATCAAACTTTAAATAGTTGCTGATTAATTTTATTCTGGATGACTAATCAATTAAACTACAAGATAGGATATCACATCGTCATCTTACAAAAGTCTGTTGCCTAATTTCAAATATTTTTGCGTTTTACTTATGCAGAATTTTGTCTGATGGTACACAAAACAGTGAAACACGTGTGGTATATTTCACTGAGCATCTATCTGACTTGCATGCATTTCCTATATTGTGATACTGACTCCAGTGACAGCGCCTGGCCCCAACACGTAGCCTCTTATCTTTATAGCTGTACTCCCCATATCTGAGAAACCCCTGGGTGTGTCAGAAGTGTCTAACTGACCCCGCAGTTCACCTTGGGGGGAGTTAAAAAATACAGGAAACCCACTGATTCATGCACAAAGCCAGCAGACCAGTCATTAACCCCCGGTGGGTCGTGTTGGGTGTGTGAGGGAGGGGTGGCGGAGGGTCATAAAGAGGACCCCAGGGCCATAGAGGGGGGTCGTCACACCCCACAATCAATAGCTGGACATTTGACCCCTGCTAGAGTTTCAACCCCCCCTCCACACACACACGCACACACCCCACCCTGCACCTTCTTATCCAACGAAAACAGAAAACACAGGCATGAGTCAACAGTACCAAGCAGGGACAAATGCTAACATGGCCTTTGCAAAACACCAGGGCTGCACCACCTGTGACTGTTCACCTGAGGCTAAAGGGAGGATACGGCATTAAATCAGATTCACAGTTTTACAATGGCTGCTCTTACCATGACGTAGTGACGCTGCATCTCTGTCTTCTCATTGGCCAGTTTATCGTACTCCACTTTGAGACTTTAGGAAGAAAAGAGGGAAATAAAACAATGCTTTATCATAAGTTTGACATATGTTACATTCACTGAAGCACGTTCTTGATTTGGGTACGTTAGGTGAAGTTAAAAATCCAAAGCAGATATATTTTTAGGTGTAACACTAGTGTAAACTTGCATGGAGCAACAAAAATGGAACAAGACAGTAGCAGCTTCCTCTTCCTATTCTTTCCAGGAAGCTATCGCTGTTAACAGTAGGCTAGTCATTACCTGTGGTACTGGGCCTGCAGGAACTGAAATTCGTCTTTGATCCTGTCGCAGGACTCTGCCACTGTGAACTTGAAGCCAGGCTGGCCTGGCTGGTGAGGTGCCTGAAAAGTGCAAAGTTGGGAGATACCAGAGGTGTAAATAAGGCCATCACAGTCCAGATATAGTCTCATCTCTCTCACGCTGCCTCCTCCTCCTCCTTCGTAAAACTGTATGGTGCTTTTTTTTCTTCTGCTGGTTTGTCCTCACATTTCCCCTGAGAGCTGACTGGCGGAGGAAAGAGCCGCTTTCGCTCAACAAGATGTGCAATGACAGAGGCGGGTCACTTCATCCATCCTCAAAGTAATGTTACATGGTAGGCAGAGGTTGATGATGAGGATGATGATGAGGGAGGGGGTTGTAAAGAAAAGAAAATCATGCACAAAGTTGTGGTGTTTCAGTGTCTGCTGCAGAACAGGCTGAAGTCACCTTTAAAATGAGATTACAACAAACTGCACTGTGAAATGAAGTCAGCCTTCAGCAGGAGGTGATGATCTACTTTCCCCGAGTTCAACCAAAAGCTCTGATCTTGTCGCCAATAAACACGATCTCCCAGTTTTCTCTGCTGCCAGAGTGAAGCGCCTCAGCAGCACCGATGCAGACCATAAATAGTAAGGTGTGGATCAGCAGCTCCACTCTGACGAGCTAATTAGGCTACTTTGAAGGGCGGTGCATTCGCATCAATTCACAAATACTGTGGTGACAAAGACAGCTCGGTACTTACCGGATGCCGGCCTTGTGGATACATATCGCGTCCTTTACACAAGGGAATCGTTGTGCTCTCTCTCCTTCCTCTCCCAGTGAAGGTGCGATGAAAAAATCACCGCCACCCCCTCCCCTGTAGACGCAGGATGGCGGCGGACAAAGCCCTGCTCTCGGCTGGCGAGGCTCACACTCAGACCCCGACCACTGGATGTATCACCCCGTCGGCCTCTCTCCTTTGTACCTATGCAAACAGAAAACGAGGCACAGCTGAGGGGCTGAAGCACTTTGGCAGCAAGCGACCGTAGGCAGCACCTTGGTTGTAAATCGACGGGAATTAAAGCTTTATGAACTTAACCGGACTCCTCTTTCATCTCCTGCCTCACAAAATGGCAATAAAATGTGTTTTTATCCTTTAAAATTCATATTTCTTTGCAAATATCTCCAATTTTCCTGTCAAATAATCTAAACCTGCCTCGATTTGCATAACACAGTGGGGGAAACAAGAGTGCCAGCTGAATGTGTTTGATCCGATGAATCAAATAAATCCCAAAGTTGAGACTTTTGATCACAACCTCAGCGACATGATGCTTTGTTTCTCTCGTAAATCTAACGAGTTGTCTGTCTTCCACAAAGGGAACAAGAAGAACACACACAACGGGCTTGTTTTGGTGGTCCGGGAAAAAAAGAAAAAGAAAATCAGAAACAAGGAGCTGCTGCTTTCAAAGTCGGCTGCCATGAAGCCACCAGCAGCACCAGCACCCGTCTTGTTAGCGGCTCTCTTCATGTCGCCCTTTTTACCTTTGTCTGGTCTGATTCCTCCCCTCTCTTCAGCACAGGTAAAAAAAATAGTATCCAGACACAGGGGCTTAATATCCTTCACTTGTACCCGTCACCACAGAGTGATAAGGGCGGAAAATGTCCGTCGCCGTCTCTATTTTTCACACACTTCTTCTTTGCTCCTTGAGAGTCCTTTAAAACCCCGGTGATCCCGAGGCGGAGAGCGTCTCTCCGTCCGGTCGGACGTTGTTGCAGGCATACAACTTCAAAGATATTACATCCAGTCGTGTAGTGACACGCCAATCGTCCAGTAAGTCCAAATATTATTTTTCGGGCGAGTAAAACGAGTTAATTTCTTTCTTTTTTTAAAATGTCGGCCGTTGTGAAATATACCACGAGCTCGCTGTCGGGTATACCCAGTTCCTCCGCCGCGCGCTGTACCACACACAGACTGTGCACTGACACGAGGACCCGACTGCCGCGAGAGGGCCCTGCACCAACCAATGGGCTGCTCCGAAGGAGTTTAGCAGCGGTGGCCAATCAGAGAGCGGCGTCCCCCACGTGGGGGTGTTCAGGGCAGCGGCGCTCTGATTGGGCCGCGGTGTGTGACCTCACATGTTCGCCATTTTGGATTTGAAGTGACATTCGGTGCGTTCAACAACTTGTTCAAAACAAAAGGAAATAATTTATGTTTCCGCGCATTTAAACCGGCGTTTCTGCGTTTTTACAGTATGGAGATTTACCAGAGAGTTTTATCTTTTAAAATAATGCCGATTAAAACACTTTATGCTGGTGTAAACAAGAAAACAATAGATAGACAGGTAGATATGCAGATAGATAGATGCACTTTATTGCTTTTTACTTTACTATTTTCTTTTTTTAAGCCAAGTTGGGAAATTCTTGTAGCAGCAGGTTATTAAGGCATTGCATAGGAGCAATACAATTACTAGAATGGACTATACATATGAACCTTTGTATATTCTATAAATATATATCTTACACTTATAGAATATACTATGCCACACTTTAAATAACATCCTATACTATAAAACACTATCAATGTACTAGAGTAAAAATACTACATCTAAAAATATTAAATGTGTCCATAAGATAAAATATTACCACATAAAACAAGTGTGCTTTCTTTTTGTGGAAAACAAGAGGCGCACACCCCGGCTCCATATGTGTTTCTTTTATTTTGACAACATTTCAGCCTTTGGGCCTTCTTCGACATCAACAAACAAGTCTTACTTTTAACATCCCCACTATAGCTAAACAGAATTTATCATTTTAATAAAAGCATTATCAGAATCAGCTTTATTTTGGGGGGAAATTATATGTACATACACAAGGAATTTGACTTGTGTATGTACATTTGTTTTGTTGCTCTCCATGAACATACACAAAATAGACATTCCGCTAAAACGTGGACAACAAAGCTAAACAAAGTAAAACTCTGACCATATGTGTAGGTACAAATGTAGGCTATATATTGAAAAACAACAACACAATGAAGTTTGTAAACAGCTGTGGAAAGGGTGCTGTAACAAATACAGAACGATTAATGTAACAGGTTGTGTCTCATGTGCATGCTGTGGGTGGATATATGCAGTGTACACAGCACTGGGCTGTAAATGTGGAATGTGCTTATAATATGTGAACAATTACAAGTGAAGCCGGTCTGACCCCGAACAATAGTTTTAAAATGTGAAACAGGAAGATCACACTTTCTGCTCTCAATTCGAGGAGAGGCAGAGCAGCCAAGGAAAAGAAATAAGTCCTGTTACTATGCCAAGAAAAATAGGAGCACATAGAAATTCATTCAACAGCCGAAGTGCGCAGAAGATGTGAATACCGCTTAATCTACAGCAGAGTGTCCTTTGAGTGACTTGAATTGATCGACCTATTTCTAACGAGACCTCGAGCATCTACAAGGTAGGCTACAACACGTCTGCGCGTGAGGATATCAGCCTATCAAGTGTTGCTCGCTATGCCCGGCCCCCACGTGGGTCTTCTTCCTCCCTCCTCGATGCGCTCGTTCCAATGGCGACGCGGCTGTCTCCGTGCGCGGCTCGCGATTGGCTGAGGGCTGGAAAAGCTGTCAGTCAGGAGCTCTGGTTGTCAATTAAACCCACGTTGGGTACGGCGCTGACAAATGCCTGTGCTACTCTCCCTCCTGCCTGCGAATAGTGCCTGGAATGGCTGCTTAATTAGCTTCGAATGGCTTTTCCTTTCAGCTCAAACAATCTGTCACTACCATGTGGTAAAAAGAGCCTTGCATAAAACAAAAGCAGGAGAGGAAAAAAAAGCCAGTAGGGGCTAAATATCAGTTTGATTCCCCCCCCACCCACCCACCACTCTTCAACCCCTCCTCCATGAAAACATTTGCTGCAAAACAAAGCTTTTACCTCGCTCAAACATTGGCTCGTTTCACTCGTCTGTTATGTCCTCATTTTCTTCTAAAATTGTATTTATTTATTTATCTGGGTGTCCATTCAGTCAGCTCACATGTAAATTTAAAACATGCTGTTTTTTTTTTAATGGTGTAGCAGTAGTTGATGAGGTGGGTGTAGTAGGCGGATGGGTAGGTTACAGAGGAGGAAGTGGGTATTCTTTTTTAAATGCTCCAATGGCTTTTTGGCCAATGTGTGGCTTTACTGTTATCAGGCAGAAAAAGAGGCGGGTAGGGGAGCGCGGGGTACAACCTACCACGTGGTAAATTGGTATCATGGTCTGCTGCCTCCAGCCAGTTGACCATGCTACCACCAAACACTGACCCGCAAAACTCCACAGAGATTGGACGTTTTTCACCTGAGTTCAGTAACAAAGAGTGTTTTCAGCCAACATAAGTAAATTTCTTTGTCATACCTGTTTTTCGATTACTGAGCTGTAATGCCGGGTACACACTACACGATATCAGCCCGATTATAGCCCGCAGCTTCGTATGATGTCGGCTCGGATCGTGTACGAATAAGAGTGTCGTATGCGATGATCCATCGTTTCATCTCGTGTAGTATGCCATCGTAGACGACAACCAACACCACGTTACAACAGAAATTTGAGCATGTTTGATTTTCTTTTTGTCCATCACGACTGCTCCCGTCACATTGACCAATAGGAAGACAGAGTGATCTGCTAGCGTGGACAACCGTGAAACAACATTTCAGCTGGCGCATGAACAGACACAGTGACTGAAATAATAGTAATAATAATAAAAATAGGACAAGAATAACCCGATGACATCACACATGTCGTGAAAGACAACTGGGGATAATTGGTGTAGACCATCATGTAGTGTGTCATGTCTGTCGGCCAAGTCACGGCACCATTTTATGACTCCACAATCGCCTAATCTGACATAGTGACCATCGGAATGTACAGAGATGTCATGTAGTGTGAACCAGGCATAAGTCACAGAATCCAACCATATATCATCTTAACGACTGTCATGTTGCCTAAAACACAGCATCATTTTGAACTATGTCACCAACTCCCAGCAGGTGTTAGCTAGGCTAGATTAAATTTCCACCCAGCGGGGTCAGTTGTAATGCTGTGTTACAACTAAGCCTCATATAGTGCATTTTCTCTATTTTTGCACTTCTAATGTCAGTTCAGTTTGAACTAATGTCCTCAATTAAATGAGATATACTTTGTATTTTTAATTCGTCAGGTATCTTATAGACACAAAGTTTCATAGTCTTGTAAATATTCATATATACTAATATTTCGACATGTGACAGCTACACCCTCTGCCTGTTACAGTTGACACCACCCATGGGGTACGTTTTAACATTTCACTTCCACTACTTCTCAGTTGTAGAAGGAAGGTAAGCTCTAGAAAAGAAGCAATAACGGTTTAAGATTAATTATTTTCTGTCTTATTCTAACAACTTGCACAACTCTGCAACAAATAAACAGTTTTCAGGGAGTTGTTAAATGTTGGGGCCAAAATACTTTTTAGTGAGTATAAAATAAATGTATTCCTAGCTCAACATGATTTTTGGTATGTGTGTACAAAATGCTAAATAAATATTTGCCAGCAACACAATCCAGAGCAAATACATAAAATATTAAATTATTATTGAGTATTACTTTACAGTGCCTAAGCTGTGCAATGATGAAAAAAAAACTAAATTTACTTTATTCTTTATTTTCATTTATGTTTGTCGCACAGATGATCATTTAAGCAAACTATTTCTAAAATGCAGCTACTAAGACACTTGATGCACACCTCAGACCTTAACTCAGTATTATTCTATGTTACTTGTAGCTTAACAAAGTGCCCAAAGCCAAGGCGTACACCAAATTTCGAACATCACTGTAGCTAGCATGCTGCGAGCTTTAGCTGTTGCTTGGCAACAAATGTATCCCTCCTGCAGATGCTCTGACATGACTCGGGATAATAACTCAAAAAGTGAGGGCATGTCAGTAAGCTACACACTCAGTGGGAGACTTTAAAGAAGATTTTTCACACAAAGCTTCCCTAATGATAAATTATCTGAGTCGTCCTGGTTGTAATCACAGTCATTTGAGTGGGAACAGACTGTTAACAGTATGTGCAACAAACTTTTTGCACTTCTCAACATCAAAGCTCCCCGAGGGAACATTTAGTTCTTTCAGCTGCTTGTAACAAGCGCTGGTTTACACTGACCAACACCACCATGATAGTGATCCCTAAAACATATATTGATTATACTGAATGTCCCGTCATCATCATTACATGAATGGAGTGAAATAGCAAAATACATGATGCACCTGAATTTGGAGGCTATTGCAGTGGTACAAGTATAAGCAGTTGCAGAATGGCACAGATACACAGACTTTACAAATTTGGCTTTACTATGACTCAGCCTCACCATAAAAAAAAAAAAAAAAAAAAGTGGAATAATAAAAGAAAGGTTGGACAAAGGTTCATTATGTAATCCGAGCTGTAATATGGTGATATATTCCAATCTTTAATATGCTTGATATATTTTAATAAAAAGTATGAGAAGTTCATTATTGAGTTATGGAGAAATAATCTGACTATCGACTCATCTTTCTGTAAAATAAAATAAAAAATCCACTGAAATAATTTCCTCTCTGTCTCTCTGTTGTCTGACCTTTGACCTTGAACACACATACTTGCAGACTGCAGGAGTCCTGGCGGCATGTGTGGGGAAAATGGACCAGATGCCCAAAAGCACCCTGGGGTAAGATGAATGTAAAACCCATGTTATGAACCTTCTTAAGCTTAAGAGGTTTTCCAAAAACATCTAACTAACTGTAGAGGCTCTCAGAAATTATCGTAGATTAACAAGTGCCTCCTTCCCATGTGTAGGAGGCTAAAAGTGTGTTCGATGCAAAGTCGTGAATTTGCACAGGACACAAATTAAGTGACGCAAATGATCTGAAATTTGTGTTGAAAGTTTAAATTAGCTGCAATAGCCTCCTCTACGGTTCATCATCCAAGACTCTCAAGAAACTACAACATACCCAGAATCCAGCTGCTCGTCTTCTCAGACACTCGCACCTGTGACCACATCACCCCCATTCTTCATAACCTCCACTGTCTCCCCATCTCCCAGCGTATCCACTTCAGACTCCACCTTATCACCTATAAAGTTCTCCAAAACCTGGCTTGATTCCCCCAACTGTGGCTGAAATGGCACTTTTTTGATGGCATATTTTCAGGTCCTGTATATTCTCTATTTATATACGAGTGTGTTTGTCACACACACAGAAAGTCTGATGCAGAAATGATGTCAGAGTGACATTCACAACAGATGACGTGCTCATCAGTGAAACATATAGGAACCATCACTGTCTTATTTAAGGTCTAATATGAGTTGAAGCGTTAACGTCGTCCTCCAGCAGCAACTAAATCAAAGTTTACTTTCTTGAGCTGACATCCGCCCTGTGACATGAATCATAAAGCTCGGCAGGCTGAAAGAGACAGACTGCACATCAACACTTTATTTCATTATGAGTCATTCAAAGCACAAAACATTTCACTTCATGTTGTTTACAACAAGCACATTTTGTCGTGGATGTTGTTTAATAAACAGCTCGAGTTACTGAGAGTTAAATGTGCAAATTTAGATTCAAGTGTGTCACCTTCAGCACCATGGACAGCCGATGTTAAGAAGGTCTGAACAGGGTCCACGCACACTCGCTTTTGTAGAAATTTTAGAGCCCTCATAGAAACACTCATAGAAAAGGTTTATATCTTTAAAGATTGATTGTGATCAGGAAACAAGTCCCAGGTTTAGCTTCAGACGGTGGCAGCACAGTGGATCAGTGGGTTAGTTCACCTCACAGGCTTTGTCCGTGTGAAATTTGTTTGTGTGTATTTCCACTGCCTGCTCCAGAGACATGCTAGCCAGGTGTGTAAGGGACTAAATTACCCAAAGGTATGAATTGTTAAAAACTGATGATAGTCAAGGACTAAAACGTTTGCTCCTCTGCCATCCTTTCTTGGTTGTCCATTGCACCGACGCACTCAAGGTAAACTTTTTTTGTTGCCCTAAGTAGGCGCAGTTTCACAGCAGCCCTAAGCCACATTCTCACAAAACACTTTTCAGATCTTGGTCGTTTTTGACTGTACCTTTTAATCAGATGAAAGATTTTAGTCATCGGACGCCTGGATCTGATGTTATCAGAGAAACAAGCTGAGCAAACATTAGTGCCAACTCGGCTCCAGCCCCTGCCTCAAACTGCATCAAAGAAACACTGTTTTTTAACGTGAAACTGCTTTATTCAGTGTTTTTAAAGTTTTAAATCACAGGGTCCATTTGTTTTGGAGAGGAGGAGACCTCTTCTGATAATTCAGCCCCTGGTAAAAACCTTCTAAACATCTGGATCTTAAGTTATCAGAGAAAAAACATGATAAAGAGCTGGTCGGAGAAACACAATTTTTAATGTGAAACTGCTCTGTTCTGTGTTTTTACCAATTTATATCCCTGCGTCTGTTTGTTTTGGAGGAATCTTCACTGGGAGAAACTGAGTGCAATGCCTTCCCAACTCAGTGCTCTGCCTTTGGTCATTCTTTCAACTGGGAGACATCATTGTGGCAGAGAATTGCATGTTGTACATTTAGGGTGCCTCTATATCAATATGGCACCAGCTCTCTACACACTCTATCTCTATTCTGATATAAAGTACTGCGATCATTGGAATGATTAAATGTTTATGTGTACTTGTGTGATGAATAGTTTTGGGGTGTTTTTTGTAAAGTTTGCCCGACTGATGTGCCCATAAGAGTGGAAATGCTAAAAACCTCTTCATCCACCTCAAATATGGGATGTTGGTTGTTCAGTCTCTTAGTCTCGTAACCAAAAATGATCTGAAGCTCAATCCTGAGATTGTTCTGTAAACAGTTTTCTAGTAAATAATAAACATGCCAACTTCTGATCAAAGCATATCAATTTCAAGCTTAAAATAGCAACTTCTGGTTAGGTCCCACCCATTTTGAGTACAGATACAGATACAGATAATTTAGTTGGTTGAACAGATACAAATACAGATACAGATAATGGTGCACTCGCTTATCCCTATTCTCTACGATCATCAAAGGATCCACCATGCTGTATGAACTCCTCAGCCAAGTAAAATCGTCCAATCATCCACAAAGTGCCTTCACAGTAGAGGTCTGAATGAGTCACAATTTTTGGACCTTGACCGAAATAGACTTGTGGAAAACCTACCCGAACCTGGCCTGCATGAATTAATTAAAAAAAACAAAAAGACAGACAGGACCTGAAAGGGACTCAAGGACAGTCAGACCAAGTCAGAGGAGATCTGAGGATAATGATACAGGAACGACCCGAAACGACCCTCACTGAGAACAACAGAGGCAACAGTATGACACGCCACCAATTAACGAGCAGCCGCGGGCCAAAATCTCACAGTTCACACTCTCAGTCTCTCATCAAAAAACACATCTTTTCTCCAGTGATCATTGCGACAGAACACACGATCAGATAGCTTGCTCTGATATAATTGGTATTCGACACACTGACACACAAACCTGAGACCTGCTGCAATACAGTGGGATACTACCTGACCCAATTAGACTGAATATAATTTAGACCTGTCCAAATTCACGTCCTGGATCAGCTCTCTGTGGGTAGGACCTACGGCCTCTACTATGTAGTGAATACAAGTGCACAACTCTTAGTTTTAACCTGTCAAAAGTCAGCTCCTAGCACATCGTCATCATCTCTCCAGAGGGCAGGTACTTTTGATTTATACAGAATTGTTTCAGCTGATGTTAGTCAGTTTGCTCTGTGCTGAGGATCCTGGGATCGGTATGTGTAGGTCCAGTGTAAGGATGTGGGTTATCTGGAAACTGGCAAACACAGAGGCGGTCTCCACAGGCCCGAAACTCTGATTCAGGAACCACATACAAACAGACATTATCATACAGCTTCATCTCACACACTGAGGACCGTGGATATGTCACACACACACACACACACAAACACTCACACACAGATCCACTTTTCATCCCACTCAATAGAGAGTGGCCTAGATTAGGCAGCAACAAAGGAGCGGGCTTCACCTCTGGGATAAGGGGGGCCAGTCCACCCTTGTAGACCTCTGCACTGTTTATTTGCACTGGAAACCCAGACGCTGTGAAACTCCCACTCTGAGGCACTACACAAATATTGGGGCTATTTGCAGAGGTGGTTTTAATTCTTTGCAGAGCAATGATTGGCTCTTTTCACTCCCATCTCTGCAAGAGCTTGGCCAATGGATTCCTCCAGCCTCCTTCAGCCCCCTCCCAACTCACACCAGCCCCAAAATAAATAGACCTGATGTATATTTTCAATGGCTTTAGTGGCCACTGAAGACTCAAATCCCATTTATTCTGCTTATGGTATCACATTCTCCACTCAAACAACTCCTCAGTACCGAAACCGCAGCTTCTATAAGCAAAGTGATGCTTGTTCCTGCTTCTGCTGTACACAAGGATCTTGATACTTCCTGAGAAGAGAGACCGTGTTCAGGAGGCCTGCGGTGTGAAAACAAGGAGGGGCTGTGCAAAGTAATAAAGCTGTTCTCGAGATATTTGGTGTGGTATGTGAGGAGGTTATAAATGAATTGCACGCTGCTTCAAAGGCTTAATGTTGATTAGTGCTTTTCTTCGTGTGTAAGTAGCCTCGCCATTGTGAAGTTGTTTGATTATCAGCGTCCATCAGATTAATTACTTCAACCATTCAACTGTCCGCTCTTTCAACCACCCCGGTCACTTCTTTTCCTCGGAGAGTGCAAAATGGGGCCTATTTCCACCGTGGTCTGGTTGGTGGGATGGTCGCAGCAGTATTGTGAAGCACCCACTGACTGGGGATTATTGACATGCTTTCACAGGCGGGTTCAGGCCATGAAAGGAGACATTCCTCGCCACAATGGACCCAGTGTGTGTCGCGGGGGCTGCAGACATGAATAGGGCCCCTAAGTGTATCACTGTGACTCGTCAGCCTGTAATCAATGCAAACAAGATGAAAGGGCCTTATCAAAAGAGACAAACACAGACATGAGCAGAGTCTGAACAAAAAAGGTGAAGGCTTTTTTTTCTTGGCTAAAGTCCACGCATTTGTTTGTCCTATTACTGTATGTGTGTGTGTGCATACGTCGGCCGACACACATGCATGTTTGGAGAAGAAATAGTGGAGCTGAATACAGTCTTTTCTCTGACGTTATCATGCTGCCTGCAGAAAGTAGTATTCTCAAAGCCAGTGGGCTGCCTAACAGGTATGACACGCCAGCAGAAAACACGAGTAAAAATATTCTCCAAATGCTATTTTATTCATTAACGGAGTAAGCCGAGTTACACAGAGCTGAATTTCAAATACAGAGCGGATGTTGAGAAATTTCTTGTTTTAAAATCCTGTCTGGTGATTTGCTGTAATCCTTCCTTGAAAGAGGGCCCCACACTATTCAAAGAAATCCTGTGACAAGTCAGGTTTTTAGAAACACAGCTGTCTATCAGGGCAATTCGTTACGGTACCAAAGGTAAAGAGCGAAGAAGTGAGAAAAGACAGGAGGCTCCCCAAAGTGCCTCGACAAATTTGCCTTTTGTTGCTGTCTTTGAAAATGTTTGGAGATATTAACACTCAGAGAGCTGCCTTATTCCAGCCTGTTGGTTATTGGTAAAAGATGCTCAGATTTATTCTTAGACACTCAGACACATTCAGGCAAATTGCTTTGATCTATCAAGTCAGATCTTTAACGGTCGTGACACACCAAACTGAGATCAAAGAATTAGTGGCGACAAAGGTCAACTGTTGCGTCACCTCACGTCATCCCGGCCAAAACGTTGCACTCGAACACACCCCAAAGACTACGGCCAACAGCCAACCAGCAAGTACGTTCTGCCCTTGTGTGAGAGGAAATAACTCTCCATACCAGCAGGCGACAACCCGATGTTGAAGGAAGAAATGATATTTACCATGCACTAGCGAACAATAGACCCACAACACAACTACAGTTAAATGTGATAAGGCGAAAGGATTGGACGGAGGTGATCATCAAAAATGCTCACATGTGCAGCGCACACTTCAGATCATGTTAGGGAAACAGTATTTCCTGTTGTAGGGATGAATAACATTATGTGTATTAAGGGTTATCATGTCCACCTCATCAGAAACTGGGGTGGTATTAAGAGGAATATTGGATTTCTCTGTAACGCTAACTTTTTAGCACATTAGCTAATGTTAGTTTCAATAACAAAACAAACTGGAGGAAAGCGTTCAAGTGTCGTCCACCTTTGTAAGATTGGCGTAGTAATCAACCAGCAATCCTGTGACATCATCCATCCACTGAGTGAGAGCATATGGGTCGACTAGTCTGGTCCCGTTGGTCAGTGTTTGGTTATTCAAGTAACACTCGCAGTCCTAGAGAGTGAGTGACTTGACATGGTTTGTTCGTAAATTCAGTCTGACACTCTACACTAAAATGAGAGCCCTGTTGGTCCAAGAAACGGAGCGTTATCCTTCTATATGATTTAACCAAGGTTAAGATCTGCTCCGTCTGCCCTGACAGAGTGCCCAGAGTGTGCTCTGCCATTTCGAGACTACGGTGCTCTGGATGACCGACCACTCCAGTTTGTGCCAGAGTGTGCTCCAACACTCAGAATGAGTAGTTCTGAAGGCACCACTCACATCATCTTCCTCCATTGTCTAAAACAAGCCAACAGAACTTGCTAGCTCGCACTTGCTAAGTCTGTGGAGAATTGTTCTGCCTCCAGCTAAGCCCCGCCCACCAAAAACGTCATACTGTTTACTAACAGTAAAAGGGTCTATAGCATACAAAAAATCTGTTTCAATCTCGAGCCCTCTTGACTTTAGCTGTTTGTTTGCTTTCCTTACTTTGATTTCTCTTCCCGCTGACTGAGCTGAACTGCCAATCAGAGGGATCTTATCATCATGTGTCACGCTGCGAGTGAGACACTTTGAAACCCGATTTTGAGCGTCCAGACTGAGAGGCATCTGTAGAAGTCCGATTGGAATCACATCTTTAACCACCTCCAAATGTGGTTTGGATCCAATTTGTGAAAACTGCATTTCGTGTGGTTTTCCAGCTGTCCAGACTTTCTAAAAATCAATTTGATACAATCTGGATATGCCTAAAAACAATTTGGGCTGGACAGGCAAGGCAAGTTTATTTTTAAAGCACATTTTGTCAACATGCAATTCAAAGTGCTTTACAAAACACAAAAGACAAAGTGCAACAGGAACACATTATAAACAGACTGGCAGTCTAAACCAGGCCGTTATGTAGTAGTGACCATCCATGACTGGTATTACAAACAAAGAGGATAAATTATTGACAGGTAACAGTTTAAAAGTGGTTAAAATATGATTCTAGCTTAAAGGTTTGTTCTATAATAATTCGAATGTGAGTCATTTTGTAGTGTAGCAGAACCAGTCTACTTGTAAATGCAGGTTAGTTGTAGTGTTGTTGTATTCTGTGGACCTTTCACCCTGGAACGTAATATCAAGCACTCGTTCAATCTGAGTGTTTGTTGTACACAAAGTGTCAATTTGAAGTTCACAGTCGTTGATACCGAAAACATGATTTCATCTTTTTTTTTTATCCTGCTCTGCTGAGCATTAATGAATTAAGAATGGCTCTGCCTCTGGTGCCGTCTGTGATTAATGAGCTCATTTAGTCAGCACTCATTGTGACCGGGTCTACAGGCCAGCCTGGTGTAACGCTCTTTAGTGGGTTGGTGTTATTTTTTGTGATTACCATCCAAGTGGCTGCTGTAAGAAGCGGGTCAACAAAGCGACCTTATCCTGTCCTTCAGCTGGAGAGTGAAAGGGAACCTGGTGGTGATGGTGAGGCCCACTCTGCCTTTACCAAGTGAATGATAACACAGCCAGAGAGGTGCCAAGTGCCTCTTCTACTGTTACTGCTGCGCCAGTGAAAAACAGGACAGAGCCTGGTCAACTCTGACTCTCACAAATTATGTTTATATGTTCCTAAACTGTGTTACCAATTATGTTGTGCTGAGAAATGCTGCCTGGGTTACATTAACAAGCAACAAAAGCACTTTAGGTCAACGCTAGGAAAAGATACTTTCACTTATATGTCACTGCGGACATTTTCTGTCTTAAACCAGACCATAAACTTTCCATAGTTCAAAGATTATTAAACTTAATTTAATATTTTTTAAAATCAAAATATGGAAAGGTTAATAAGGCACTATTAAAAATATATATTTTTACAGTTTAATAATGCTGTAATCACTTTGAATGGATATTATGTTGCAGGGCTGAATATTTTGGTGGATATATATTGTCAGTTCACAATTTACTGATACATTCGGTATCACCATTTTGGCAACTTACTGGATCATCTTGGTTTCACTCCAAACTTGAAATCTGGCGCTTGGGCAGTGACTTGTGCCATCAGATACTGATGGAAAAATCCACCCTTTCACGTCGGCATGATATGTGGCTGTTCGCCGCTGTAGTTTAGTTTAGTGTATTTTGAAAGAAGACAATGCATGTAACAGGCAGAACTTGACATGGTGTCCCAGAACAACCAACGCACCCAGGGTACCTTCACATCATATCAGGACTAAGAAAGTCCACAACCAAACGTCGATATGTGACGAGGTCGGAGTGGGAATGTTAAAGGTATACTGCACAAGATTTTCCAATAAAACTATGTATAGACTCATTCAAAGTAATCCCTTATGAGCCACTAGAAGGGTGTGGCAGTGTATCCATCTACAGAGACTCTGCTCTCTGCCTGTATTTTCTTATTTTCTTCTTATTTTGCTGTGTTCAGGAGGTTCCTTACAAAGCGTGCAGGTGAGATCGGGCCTTAATTAAAACATAGCAACCAGGTGCCAGACCGTAAGCAGCATGTATCCAAGAGGAGGCTACGGAAATCGCAGACACAGTGCCGGAAAAATTCAAATATAGTGAGGCCAAATCCAAACTAACAAAACTTTCACTGTAGTATAACTTCAAGTTTCAGATCTCCAAATGCATTTTCCTGTATTGCTGACATCTGTTGTTTGTCAGTTATTCTGTACAATATGAAAATCAATTCACAGACTCTCAACTTTCAGCTGTGCAATTATTTCATCACAATCAACATCAAAACATGATAAATATCGTCAACCATTAATATCATGACTATCAAAATGGTAATTTTGTCCTTATCACCCATGCCTATTGAGTACTTTGAAAAACTATGCTTTGCATCACTGGTTACAGTCATACTGGCAGTTTCAAAAAGGTGATATGAAACCAGTTGGGCATTTCCTCATTCATGTATACGTGTCTTTATGCCTGTAATCATTCTCTGGTATCATGTCCAATTCGTCTGTTTGTCTGTTCATGTGGTGTATCTCATGAAGTTCTGCAGGTGATGTTTCAACATTTTTATTCCACATTTCTGGGTGGCTGGGAGGTCTAACAATCATCTGAGCGAATCAAACTATAGGAATCACTCACGTAAAACTGTAGCAGAGGCTGCAGCGCTGTAACAGGCTTGTGCCTCCTTGTTTCAGTGTAAAATTTCTATTAAGATAGAGGGTGGAAAAGGATCGACAAGTATGTGAGAGCAGCCTGACATCCTGGTGACATTTCAAATGTCTTCTCTATGTAATGATCTTTTTTTCATCAGTCACTCAGCGAGCAACCAGAGTTCATTATGGACCAGAGCAAAATATGGTTTCCAAGGGAACAAGCCCCTACACGCAGCACCTCGGGACTATAGGCAAGATGAGGTGTTTGCTCTCATGTATATACTTCAGATGGGATTGTGTAGCATCTATGCATGCATATGGAGAGTATGCAATGATGTACGTAGCCTTGTGTGCTGTTTGCGTGCATGTGGACCCACTCAGCCTTGTGAGATAAATGGAATGAGGTAAATCACCTGGGAGATTGCAGCCAGGCCATCGATTTCATGGGTCATCAGATAACACTGGGGCTTGCTGAGCACATGCCCTTCAGCACAGGGCGAAGGCTATCATTTAGCCAGATCAATAGCTCTAATTACCCTGCTCCACCCCCTGCAATAAATTCAGAACCTATCATATTGTCTTCAAGGAACTGGAATGTGAAGGAACAACATTGTTGATGTCATCACACCAAATGTACTTGGTTTTTTGTTTGGGGGGGGGGGCATGCAGCAAATGGTTGAATTCTTGAATTCTTGTCAAAGTATATATTATTTTAACTTTATGTTCAGACTGAATGGCAATTTCTGTATCTTTTGTAATGGCATTAGCTTCATGTTAGCCATTTCCTATCCGACAAAGATTTGATTTTGCCATAACCACTCACATTCAGTCTACTGCTCTGATTTCATTTGTAGTCCACACTGTGTAATGGTAGCATAATGTAGCATTTCAGCGTATAGCATTTGTTACTGTTCACTGGCGCACGGTAAATATGCTCTGTTCTGTCAACATTGGATCGTGTTGTTAATGTGCTAACTGGCTAACTAACGTCAACAAAGCCTTCAGGTTTCCCTTTTTGAATGACAATTACAGACGACCACCGTCTGCTGGTATGGCGGGATATGTCCTCTCACGCCGTTGGGTTGGTGTGTTCAAGTGCAACTTTTTGGTCAAAACACAAGCGCCCCCTGCTGCATCGCCTCTCATTGCCACTACTTCTCCGACGTCCTCTTGGTGTGTCAGGGCCTCAAGAGAGAAAAATATTTCTCGGTGAAGATAAACAGTCGTCCAGGTCATGGTAATCTTGAGTGCTATATTGTGAGCAACTGGACTTGCTTGAGTCCTTGAAGACGTTTCACCTCTCATCCAAGAGGCTTCTTCAGTTCTTAAGAGAAAAATATTGTAGCGTCCGAACTCAGCAGCAGCAAGTTTGAAATGAGACAGGCATCTAAGAAAGTGTTTTCATAGAGGAAAATAATAGATGAGGCAGACAAGAAGATGACCAGAAGCAAAAATGAGTCCATTGTTCTGTGTCAGGAAGCCAACTTTAATCCTGCTCACTTGGTTGTAACAGTAATAAGAGGACACCAGACCTTTGAGTCACTCATCAAAATGTTAACTGCGTGAGATGATTCAGGACTCTGGAATAAGGCTGAGATTCTGTCACTGCTGAGTATGTTTGTTAACGTGGGAATGGGAGCTAGCAGCTCAACACACCTATTAAGAAAGCACCACAGGGTGTTTCTTAACTTGTCAATCAAAGCAAAGTGTGGTTTGAAAGATGTTGCGTGGGTTACGACTTCGAACAGAAAGTACCTGTGAGATAAACACACCACTCATGAACATGCGGACTGTCAGTTGAAAACGCGGTTTGTGTCTTCTGAGAGACTTCACCGGATTTGAAACAAAAAAGCTCACACGGCACAAAAAGGAAGTGTGTGACAGAGTTTCACCTTCACTCACCCAGTCTAGTTAGATTTCCTCTCAGCACCACTTCAGCTTGACGTATTGTTAACTCACACTCGCACAAGCAAACAACAGCTCGTGTTAATATCTTCAAGCCATCCACTTAAAAGCAACGCTGTTTGTAGTGTCATGCCCTCCCTCCGTCTGTCCCTCACCTCTAACATGCTGAGTGCTGCCATCCTGATATCAGGTTTCTCCACAGTCATAGCTCTGCAGCGGGCCACTTATCACTGAGGCTGGCACGCTGCTCACTGCCCATCACTTTCTGTCAGTCTCTCTCGCTCAGATGCGGGAAACAGCTCTTTTAGATATCGACACTTATATTCATAAAGTTACTATTTTGTTGTTCTCTAAGTTTCTTTAAGCTTCCTTAAGTCTGGTTTCAGTGGGTGTGAATGTGTGTGGATGTCACTGGTGGCTTGTATATCCCTCTTCTTTTATTTTATTAAATGAAACCGATAATGTTGATTGTGCTGATATCTTGATCGGACCTCCCCAGAAGAAGAGATCTATTATCTCTATGCAAGGCCAGGTCAATCAAATGATCTTGTATGTATGTCGGTGATAAACGATAGTCATTTATACTGGATATGGATAGACATAGATAGATCCAACCAGCGTGTCATGCAGCAGAGGTCAACAGACAGCTGTCAGTCAATTTGCAGTGTTGGGGATGCGCATCATTGGACACACCCATTTCCTTTGCAAAGTCTGTGCTGAGGTGAGGAGGACTTGAAAGTAGTTTGGACATAATGAAAAGAGGGGAAAATGAGTGGAAAGGAGGAGCAAAGCAGCGGTGAAGCTGAAGAAGAGTTGAAGAAATTGTGGGGGAAAAAGTTACACAACGTCAATAATGTGAAAGTGGTTTGGCTTCTGGAAAGGTGACGACCAACGGTGAACAGTGACAAAGACGGGCTGCAAAATATGTCATCGGTTGGTGCCAACCATGACGGGAAACATTACAATCCTTTTCCGTCATCTGAAAAGGTGGCATCCCAGCAACTACACTGAGGGCATGAAAATCTGGGCCAAAACTGCAGTAAGTCCACCAACAAGCGTTGCTCAACGGCCAAGCACTTCTTCCGCTGTGGGCAGTGCTTGCGGGGCTGCACCAGATCAGCAAACAATAGTGTTCTTTTTTTGTAGCCGTAACCACATATGAGGAGCAGAAATATAACAGAAGCGGTGGCATACTTTCTGGCCAATGACATGACGCCCATGAGTACCGTGGAGAAGGATGGGTTCAAGAAATGAACTAAAGTGCGAGACAACAGATACAAGCTCCCAGGCAGGAAATATTTTTTCAAATTGCTCTGCCCCACCTTTACGATGAGCGCCATGGGAAGCTTGGTTTCTTCAGGTGTCAGACATTATCAGGATACATTTCAAACTCGCAGCATTATCAAATTATATATCGTGATAAATATCGATATCGATCAATACTCGATGGGGCCTCTCAGGCTATATAAAAGATACTGGGGGGTCAAACGAGGCTCTAACTAGCCAAAGTATGGCCACACCACCAACGCCTTCTTGACAGGCCTTAACGTTTAGGAATTTTTAGCTGTCTATTTGTTCCTTGTGTGTCAATACAAAAAGTTTCTTTAGCGTGAGTGCTCATCTCTCCTGCTTATCCTACTTAGAGTTAGCTAACGCTCAGACCTCGTCTACACTGATACATTTAAACTGCGTTTTAAAACAAAAACAACCTCCATACACACAAGCATCTCAGCACCATTTCAGACATAATCACCCTCCATTATATCATGCCTAAAATCACATATCACATGACCATCCACATACACTTGGCATGCACATGCCAGTGTAAACAGGAAGCAGATTACCTACTCTGCAGTTGGTTGCTTGGTTACAGAAAACACTACTGGCATGGCAAAAAGTAAGATCAGAATTTTTTTTTTTTGTTTGGAGCAATTAAGAGGTGGAACTCATACTGAAAGTAACAAGAGTATAAGGCGGTCAAGGTGGAGGAAAACAGATTGTCAGTCATTACAAAGCAATTACAGCGACATATCAGAGTGATGCTAGAAACATTATCCATCACCGGAGGAGGTCAAGCCCCTGGAAAAGCAGTAACCACACAAGAAGGATGAAATTAAAAAAGGTATGTAGACCTAGCCATAATGATTTTGCATTGCAAGTTGTGACTGATCAGACCCAGTTAGGAAGCAAATGTGGGTGAGTACCTCATTGTTTCCAGCATTTTCAAAAGACTCTGCTGTAGTGGTTCCCAAACACAGGGTATTGTGGGCACCGGGTGTAAACATAGCAACAGTTATGCATTTTAAAATATAAGCCAGTTAGTGTGGAAGTAGTCTTGCCTCCGAGCTCATCGGCTATTGGTCTGCGGACAATAACCCTTTGAGGATAATGGCCAATGACTCAAGAGATCCAGTGTCGCCAGAATACTCCCTCTATTGTGCACATCATCTCGACTTATCTCTATAAAAATATCTGCATATGAAAACAGATAAAAGCCAAATCGTTGTCAGGTGATAGCCGATGGACTCAGAGATTGAGGCCAATACACTTCCACATGGACTGTTTACCTGCCACTCAGACATGATTGGTCATTAATACTTGGACTAGAAATGGAAACTACAGCGCTTCCAGTACCAAATCTTGTCCCACTGCCTACATATTCCTCATACATATGCAGATATCTGTTTGTAGAGATTAGCTAACTCTTACCCTGTGTCTATTTTGGGAAGGGCACTTCATTTCTGTGTGGTGATTGGTTGTTACTACGATGTCAGTCAGTGCTACTTTAAAAAAAGTGCATCAAAGTTCATATCAATTAAATCGCCCGGCCCTACCAACCACCCAGAATTATCATGAGAAAGGAGTGTGTATTTGCAGGTGCATGTGTGCATACATTTGTGTGTGTCTTGGGGGGACGTTAGTGAAGCCAGCTGCTCCATGGTGTCATCACTCGTCATGTCTGAGGAGCCAACATAGAATCATTACATTTTGAATTCGGTCTGCCTCTTGTTACAAAGAAGTGTGAAGTTGTTTTTAACCCACAGTCATGTCTGTGTTTACGTGTGTGTGTGTGTGTGTGTGTGTGTGTGTGTGTGTGTGTGTGTGTGTGTGTGTGTGTGTGATCACGGGTCTGTCAAACTGTGCTGCCCCCGTGCTGGCAGGCCACTGCAATGCAGGCGCGTATCCAAACACATCCAAACATGCCCAGCAGCTGGCCTCAGGGCCGGTGTAGCTGTTTAGCCCATAATAGTGACTGATTAGAATACCAGTGGCGAGAACTGAACCCAAAGCAGTTGTTGACAAGGGATATTAAGCAAAGTGGGGAGTCCAGCCGAGGGGATTTGATGATGCCACCAGGGAAACATGTGCTGGCCCACACAGGGGCTCTCTTTAACACCATAGCATCCAAACAGCTGATAACTCTATCCATGTGGCTAGAGGAGGGTTACACTGCTTCACCCCGCCGCCCTGCGAGAGGAAACCCGATGATGAAGCTCCATTATAACACTGCACAGAGTGGACTTGTGTCACCACTCTTCTCTGAGAATGTTTTTTTTTATTGTTTTCTTGGCTGGTTTTAATCTTTCCTCTGTTACTCCGACCACAGCCACCACAGCAGAGTGAACTGCTTTAGATACAAGTGCCAAACCAGAGCCATAAATTTTATGTTGCTCTTTAATTACACTTAGTCATATCTTATCAACCAAGCTCCGCAGTGCAAAAGGGAGGTTAACTTTAAACCACGGTTATTAATTTGTTTGCATCTTCTCTGTCACTGCATGTCCAATCACTCAGTGAACTGAGACACTTCCACTGAGCCTTTCATTCTTCTCATTTAACTCTGGGCAAAAAGGCAAATACCAGCAATTCTCAAAATGTCAAACTGTTCTTTTAATACAACAAAAACCCTCTGGGATTCCCTGATATTGAATTCATATGCATGACGAAATGCACAAAACTACTTAAGTCTTTTACGTACTGATAAATGACCCTTCGCTAAGCCTTGTCCCCGAACACAGACTGGCCAGTCATAACGTAGCAGATCCCTGCCCGTCCGGCAGCCAAGGTCCGAGGTATCAGTGAAGTTTCCCTTTATATTCATTGTCTTGTGCGGCGATCAGCAGTGATGTGGTGGTTCACTTTAACACTGTGATCTGTAGCCTATAGTTCGGCTTTAGCTTCTAACTATCTTTGTCTTTTTAACCTGTTGTTGCTGCTGAGTCAGTTTGACATCCTGGATATATCCTTCAAACACAGACTGTAGACCCCTCTGTCTGCTTCTCTCTGGAATCACTGTTTCATTTGTCAAAAATATTATAATATTTCTTCAGGGAGTGCAGTGAGTTACAGTGTGGGCTCCATGCTATCTCCAACAGCTTGTTTGTTTTCTCTACAGTTTCCACTGATGACAACTAAAGGTTCATTCATGTCTTTATGGTTATGTCTAAACAAACACAGACAAGTGATTTAGGCTAAGGGGAAACATCCTTGTCTTGGTTAAATATTAAAGAAAGGACATGTTTACATTTTTAATATTTAATTACAACTACCATCTGTCCAAACCTCAACTAATGTGTTTTAGTAGCCTGTGGGATGCAGGATGCTAACCCTAGTCTCTGGTGTAAAAGGTTTGCGCTTTGTCAGCCCAGTCCCACAGAAATACATTAAACTGACACAAAGTCTTAATAACACATTACACAGTGGTGGGCATGAAATGTGTTAAAGTTAGCAATGCAAAAACAATGTCAATGCAAAGTTGATGAGGATCTATTGTAATGGTAGATACACAAACACGAGTTGAGTCTAAAGAATGAGTAAGTCAGCAGGGGGCGGGTGGGAGGGGAGGTAGAATGGTCAAACAAACATGGACTTTCAACCAGAAGTCAACCAGACCGCTGTACTTAAACCAAAAATCAGTATGGTTACATGACTTTACGGACTTCAAGTACATGAAGCTCTTTACATAGATACTTTATGTAACTATGCAGCGTACTTTATGTAGGGAGGTCAAGTACTTAACGTAGATACTTTCCATAATACCCAAAGTACTTTTCGTAGGTACTCAACTTTGCAAAGTCAGTAAGTTTATGTCATTTACATCTTTTACGTAGTTATTTTAATCAAAACACAATCTGTTTTCCCGTTCTTTAAACCTAACAAAATTGCGTCTGTTTGACAACAAAACTACAACTGGTGGCAGGTGATGCAGCGGTTAGCTTTGTCGCCTCACAGCAAGAGGATTCTTGGTTCGAGCCCAGGGTGGGGGAGCCCTTCTGTCCCGAGTTTGCATGTTCTCCCCGTGTCAGTGTGGGTTTTCTCCAGGTGCTCCAGCTTCCTCCCACAGTCCAAAGACATGCAGGTTAACTGGTGACTCTAAATTGGCTGTAGGTGTGAATGTGAGTGTGAATGGTTGTCTGTCTCTATGTGTCAGCCCTGTGATAGCCTGGTGACCTGTCCATCGTGTACCCTGCCTCTCACCCAATGTCAGCTGGGATAGGCTCCAGCTCCCCACGACCCACTACAGGATAAGCGGTTACAGAAAATGAAATGAACTATGACTTATTGTGAAAGATGTTGCCAGCAAGTAATTTTAACACATTTCATACCCACTACCATGTAAAATGTTGTCAAGAGGTCATGTCCATTTCACATATGTCTGTGACGTTGTGTTGCTTTTGTAGGTACCAGAAATGACATAAAAGAACATAAAACTTTTTGGACTAAAAAAACTTTGCCAATAAACATTACAATTAAGTGTTAGGCATAAAACATTTAGTAATAAAAACATTTTAGGAGACAAGGTTAGTAAAAAAAAAAAAAAATTAAAACACACACCCTCTATTTCCCTGATCACTTCCTGTATTTTCTTTCTAAGTTTGTCTAAAGTTGTAAGGTACTGTATCTAACGGAGCAGAAACACCATAAAAAAGTATCCTAAAACATGAAACGTGCTAAAGTATTAATGAGTTTTTGGTCTTTGGGGAAATTTAATGTAATTCATTTTGTCACTGACAGAGAGCTATTAGCACCTTCCAACATTCCCCCAGAGATCCATCCTCAGTGTTTGATTGTGTTTCGCTGCTCTACAAAGTGCCACCTCAGTGTAATGAGTTGTTCATAATTTGTCACCACTCTGCCTCTTTCAACAAAATAACCTTTTGTTCTGCTTTGCTGTCCACCTCAGTGCACTCTCTCTCAGGAAAGGCTTTTAGGGACATCCACTTCAGAGAGGAAGAGCTGCACGATGCGTGGAAAAGAAACGTGGAAGACGACATGTCTCTTACTTGCATTATTCATGCAGAAAAATGCATTTAGCTCCACTCTTTTCAAAGCTAATATTATGTTAATAAGGAGAAGGAATCGTGCGAGATATAGTGCACATCATAAAAGGAAGAGAATTCGCCTACAAACATCAAAAAGACTACTGTTAATGCACCTTGCTGCCTTTTCACTCCTGTATGCATCACTTAGTGGTAATGGTCTGTCTAGGCTGATCTGAGGTCAGGGATGTTGCACTGAGGTATCCACAATGTGCTCCTCTGAGCAACAACAGCAATGCTGATGCAGGAACAGTATTTCATATATAATGACTAGATCTCCCATAATAAAGACGTTAACGCAACAATACTGGAGCAACAATGTAAAGCTATGTGCGATAACACACTTAAGGTGAATGGAGGTTTGTTTTTGCTGCTCAAAACGTTTCAAACTCAGCCGCAACATGGTTTGTGCACCATCAGCCACAGATAAATAACACAAAGGAAAGGTGTGATACAAACTAACACACTGAGTTTTACAGTTTTCTGATTGACACAAAAGAAAGCCAGTGTGCCACTAGCTGCTCACACGCGCCACATTCATGTTCACACTATAACTATTATAACTAATGCAGCACTGCATTTATCCCTGCTCCACATATCCAATGAGAAGCATTCAAGTTTACAGCAATACAGTTGAATATGCAGATGAACCAGAGAGTATATTGACATTAATATAGGCTCCCAGTGATTGTATGAACTGAAGTCATTCTCACGAAGCACAACCTGACCTTACTATAACCACTGATTTATTCACTCCATATAGACCTACTTAAACCCTCTTCACACAGGAAGTATTATTACTCATTCATTTCCCATGTTCAGCAGCAAACAGCTCAGGGCACAGCCCTCTGCGACAAGGCTCCCTCCCTGTGGAACAAGTTTCCTGCCAAGATCAGCAGATCTGTCTTACAAGTAGTTAATTCAAGACTTAAGACCCATTTATTCAGCGAAATCTGCACACGTGAATATATCCATAGCACGGATGGGCATGAGCACTCGATTTGAACATCAGTATTTGATCAACACATGTGACATAACTTCTTTTTTTTTTTATCTTATGTCATTGTTGAGCTGCACACAGTGTATTGGTTCACTTAGTAGCTCCTTGCCTTATGAGACATTTAAAAGGCAAAACTGGAAGACTGACAGAATGAAAACAAGACGCTAACTAACCAGTTAGCACATTTACACCAAAACCCAACGTTAAAAGACCAAAGGATATTTATCGTATGCTAGCAAACAATAACACAGACAATTAAGAACCATTTCTGCAAAAGAGCTCAATGGCTGAAAATTAATCTTTACCTAATTTAGCAAGCTTGTTTTGATCTCACGCCCTCTTGGCGTTAGCTTTTTGTTTGCTTTCCTCACCTCTGTGTCTCTTCTCTGCACTGACCTGAACTGCCTATCAGAGTCATATCATTCATCGATAAGCTCTGCTGTCCCCAACAGGCTCTGACGCTGATTTAACATGCTGAATTGGCAAAAACAACTGACACTAGCCAACTACTGCCACATACGTTCTGTGCCTTATTCAACATGCTGAATTGGCCAAAAAACAGTTGACACAGGCCAACTAGTCACAACGCTGTGGGACACACCACAAAAACTAAGGCGATAGATTCTCCCCAGCGGCCAGACATTGACCTACGGCCAACCTCGACTTGGTGTGTCCATGAACACAGAAACCAAATGACCTTCTTCTATAAGCATGGTATATCCCTTATTTTTGTAGTGGATTTTGTCTTATTGTGCCATAAGTGCGTTATCAAACAAATACAAGACATGGTTATAAAGCACAGAACCTGAGGACTAATCAGATTGGACTAAAACAGCATCACATTTATGTCACTGTCATCTATTCATTTAAATTAACCACCGTGGATAAATGTTCAGTAGATAGATAACAGCTCTTTGCCTAAAAATACACAACTGTATCGCCTGCACACATCCTCTCAGCAGTCGTACGTATGCTCCTCCACTGTACTGTATTCAGTTGTAACTACATGAATATGCAAAAGAGGCCTTTCAGTTCAATCAGGAGCACAGAGCTGTCAAGTAGAGAAGATTGTTGCCAGAGGGGCCTCGCCAAAATTACAATTAAGCTGTCACAGCCAGAGTCAAGAACACCCTCTTTAAGCCTTTCTCTCATTAATTGGGATTTGGGGAGTACCTGGGTCTCCTTGGTAGCGAGGTTCAAGTGGTTGTTAGTGAACGACAGAGCAACTCCTTGAGCCGTTCCATCCTTCAGGCCTGAGAAGATGAGATTGTTACGAAACGTGATCAACAGCCTCTCAGGGGTCACGCTGTGGAGCTTTAGCACCCACAGGAATATGTACTTTACTTCATGCTCTTTGTGGCATCACTCACAAATGTGTTTTAGAAACTGACTGAAGTGCCTCTCAAACAACAGACAGCTCTCTCATTCAAAGAGCCACACACACCTCATCCAGGGTCGGGCTGTTTTTAAGTGGCTTTGGCAGCTGATGTCTTTATAATGTGCAGGAGATGTGGAAGTATATTGTGTCTTTATAAATACTGAATACCAAGACTGAGAGCTGCACTAACATCTCTGTGAGGCTGTATTTTAGCACAGCGTTGAGCTAAATGCTAACAACAGCATGAAAACATGCTCACAATGGCTGATGTTTTGCAGGTATGCCAGGTACACACACTACACAAAAGTCAAGGTGATTTTGAGCCCAATTCAATCTTCCCAACAATCGTCAGCAAAGCCCTGATTTTTCTGATGGTTCTAAAGATCATCCAGCCAGATTTTGTTGAACCGCACTTTTGTCAGATGCTGTGTTTCCATTTTATTTCTGTCGCTCGGGTCAAAAGCTTCCCAATTGACAAGGAACGGCTGATTCACAAGGTTGAAATGAGGAGTTATCTCTATGATACCTTCTCATTTCTCTACAAAAACCTGAACAACATGCCAGCTGGCTGGAGGGAGATCACTAGGGAATTGAACATCTCTGGTAGGTGTTGTGTGGGATGCTCGGCAGAGCTTGCTAGCTAGCTAGCTTGTTTTACAAAGTGGAGATGGTGGTGTGATACAGTATTGTAGCTACAATGATGATATCTATACCTGTGATAGCGCTGTTGTAAATATGAATAATTAGGAGAAGGCAGTTTGTTCTCCAGCGTGCTACAATGGCAAATTATATCAAGGTCCATTGCCACATTGTTTGCAGTCAGTAATGTTGTGGCAGTTGCTAGTGAGTAGCTAGCTAGTTCAGTACAATAATATTGCCTGTCAGAGTTGAACATGGTTAATAATTTGGCATACCATGATGTTGCCCACCTGAAATAGTACGTGTTTACATGACATCACAGAGTTCCATATTAAATGGCTCAGTACGGACAGAGAGTGTCCAACGTAACGTGATGTGGTTATCTTGAATTGGGATTAAATGATTCAACCATGTGGCTCTTCTAGACTTTCGAAATGTTATCCGACCAAATGGATAAAACTTTGATGGTGAAATATAGATATAGACAACTCTATCACATTGTAAGTCTATGTGAAAAGTCTTTTGGGGCCCAATGGCATCACATGACGGACCAAGAACTTGTAATTCCATGGTTTAGCCACTATATAGAATGAGCTTTAAAGCCTGACATTGTTCCTGGGGACTTACTGCTATAGATTTGCTAGATTTCTGGTTTTGAGAGTAAAGACTCTGGTTGTTTGTGGCGTGCTGTGTTGGCGAAATCATCACCCTCCACACACTACAAAAATCTTTTAGTGTGGGCCAGTCTTAGTTTAAAGTCTTTAGTGTAGCGTTCTATTATTTGCTACAGAGTGCTAATTAGAATGCAAAGCTAACAGTTATTATTTTTTCAGGTATTTGGTCTTGAACAAATTGAAAGTCTGACCTGATGGTCGCACTAGATGAGAAAATTGAGGGATCACCAAAGTTATTACAGTTTGTCCAGAGTGGAACATGAAGCTTTGTATCAGATGTCGCAACAATACATCGAACAGTCGTAAAGACATTTCACTAAAAGCAAAGAATGTCAACCTGCTGATGATGCCAGAGGAAAAGTCCGGGGATCACAAAAGGATTCATCCTCTGGGGAAAATGAGTGTCTCCACAAAATTTCATGGCAATCCATTTAACAGTTGTTGAGATATTTCAATCTGGACCACAGTGACAGATCAACCCAACGACTGAGATTATCATACTAGAGCCATGCAGCTGGCGTGGCTAAAAATGGCTCATAAAGACGCTCATAAAACACATTTATATTTATATAGTGACACATACCAAAGGTCACAGTTTAAGAGGTGGCGGTTGGAGAGGGGAGATTTGGCCTCGCTGCCAAGCTGTTTTAAGCAGTAAGATAGCAGTTACAATACCCTGGGTCAACAATTAAATCTGCACTAAACCGCATCATCTGCCTTAAAGTCATTTAGATGTGCTCCCAAAGATAGCAGTTAATGAGATTAAAGAACTGTGATCAAGCTGTGAGTAGCCAGCTGAAGTAGGCGGATAGAGCTGAAGACATGCTGTACTGGCTCAGATAGAGAGGAGAATCAGCACTGTGGATGGCGGGGGGGGGGGTGCTTTTATATCAGTGATCCCTCCAAATTTAAGTGCTCTATTATTGTCAAATGAGAGAATCAGGGTGAAAGCGCAGATGTCACCATTAGTCATACAATATAATGAAAAATTTGTCAAGGGCATTTATTTGGGAGATCTATTATATCAGGTTATAAATATGAGGAGGATTACTGTGTTTCATTTGAAATGGAATTCAGTATGGTTTGGATTTATATTTTTGAAAACCTATTACTGTTCATGAAAACAGCAACATTAATGACAGAGAACTCATTTTATCAGGGTGTGAGGATATGAATGGCTAAGGTCCTCAGGTAAAACAAAGTTTTAGCACTGACAATAAAAGGAAACTGTCCTCCAAAAAAAAAAAAAGCTAAATACTTTGACTATTGCAGAGTCATTTGACTCAGGAGTGAACACCGATTGTAACCTTTCCCATTAAATAAAGCCAGGTGTTGGTGGGGGTTGTTTTGTCCACTGAGAGAGGGGCTTAAGTAACATATAAATAAAGAGGTAACCACTTTAACATTTTCAGTGGCTTCCATGCTGCTCTCTACTGGTTACTATCCTGTTTTCCAGAGCAAATGTGACAAAACAGAAAGACACAGTCTTCTATGGCAGAGTCGTGCATCTGACTCTGGTCTACTGCTAACAGGAAATGGAGTCTAAAGCCAATTTAAGCGGGTTTAAAAAACCTGCATATATATGCTAAATTTGGCAGAAAAGGGTATAACTGTCTGCTGTTGGCTAGATGAAACTTTTAAAGGAAGCTGGAGCTGAAGAGGAGAGCCTGAATATACCTGGAACCACAGATATTTGTTATGTCAGAGCTGTTGTCGAGCTGTTGTCAAGGGGCCCAAAACTCCTGGTGGCACCTCTGTGAGTGAATGTAAAGCAGCCACAGTGTGCCTCCGCTGATTCATCCCACATCTGCATAGTGCAAAAAACAAAAGGCTATCTGTCTCTGGAGGCGCTCCTGTGATACATTTCTAAGTGTCAGTTCCACAACCTTGCTGGGGAAAGAAAAAAAAAATCATCCCCCTTTGGCTTCTCTGCTGTTCCTCTACTTGTTATTGCCACACAGAGATACAACCAAAAACCCCTCCAGGCACAAGACTTCACATGAGCCCTTCAATGCTTGGCAACTGACACAGGGGGCCTTGTTAAAAATACCCTCGCTTCTTTACCAGCATGTAGTGGAAGAATGGCATCTCGTTTTCAGCCACTACATCGACAAATATGAGTGGAAACAGCAAACAGATGGGAGGGGAGAATGAGTAAATACATTAGCACTCAATGCATTTAATCAATACTAAATATGGAAGGATTCCCATAAGGTTTCTCAACCTGGAGAGGAGGAGGACAGTCAAACAGTCCAAAGACAATGATCATGCACTGGGACTCTTCCTAAATCAATACAAGACGTAATCCACCAATTCCTGATTGACAAAATATTGATTGCAGTCTTTTGTTTCTAATTTAACCCCATTACACATCCAGCACTCCAGTTTAATTATCTGACTTCAGTGTTACAACACCTCTCTTAGCTGAGTGCCAGGGCTGTAAACATCTTGATGTGATCTGAGCCTGACACACTCTGAGAGTGATTAAGCAAATCAACATAAATTAATGAAACTAATAAATCACTGCATGTGATGGCAATTTTCTCGCTTGTCTTTGCTGATGAAGATCTCAAACGCGCTTTCCCTACAATGCTTTAATTATGTGCTCGTGCCATGAGATTTTTGTAAAACAACCCCAGTACGACGCTGCCACACACCAAACAAACAAAGGCAATTATGATGAAAAGAAAGCTGGAAACAAAACTTAATTTAGTCCTCTGGCTAATGAGATTAATTTACTGTATATGAAGATTCACTCAGCAAACATCACAGTGTTCCCACACGTTTTCTTTTATTCAGCCAACTTCTTGCAATTCAATTAAACTTCTGGACCATCCTCAGTGTAAAAAAAAACAAAAAACTACAAGAACCTTTCCGACTTGGTTCTCCGCCAACACTGACCATCTGTGCTTCACATTTTGAGCAAAGGTTGAAGTGGAATTAATGCCTTGCGGTTGTTTGCCTCCTCCAATCAGTGAAGTTGCACTTTATATCCATGTGTGTCCAGACTCATCTGTGTGTGAAGCATCCACTTTTTAGATTTTGTAGCTCCTTTGTGGCAACATCTATACTTAAAGCATTTTCTACTGTCATGACCTCAACATTGTTTTCTATCAGAATCAGCTCTATTGGCAAAGCATGTGAACACATACAAGAAATCTGACTCTGTGTTATTGTTTCTCTCAATGAACTCACACACCAACAGACAAACAGCAGAACAACAACAGAGCTGAACAAACTCAGTTAAAATCAGTTTTTTTATATATCACTATATCACAAATCACAAAAATTGCCTTGAGTGGCTTCACAACCTGTAAACCTAATAACATCCTCTGACGGCTGATTCAGCATGTTAAATCTGTGTCTTTTCTGACGACGAGTGCGATCACTCTGATTGTTAGTTCAGTTCAGAGCACGAGAAGAGAAATGAAAGTGAGGAAAGTAAACAAATGACTTAAGTCAAGAGGGTGTGAGATTAAAACAAACTTTTTGTTTTGGGTAAGATTATTTTTTAGCCATTCAGAAATGGGACATAACTGTTTGTGTTATATTATGCTAACGTACAGTAAATATCCTTTGTTCTTTCAACATCAGGTTGTGTTGTTAATGTGCTAGCTGGCTAACTAGCACCTTGAATCCATCCAGTTGGTCCTCTGGTTTCCCACTATGAATGACGAATACAGTCTACCGCCATCTGCTGGTGTAAAGAGTTATTTCCTCCCACGCAGTTGCAGAATGTATGCCCTAGTTAGCTGAAGTGTTTGCAGTGTGTTTAAGTGCAACTTTCTGGCCGAGACACAGGTAACGTGAGGCAACGCAACAGATGGCCTTCTTCACCACAAGTTCTTTGATGATGGTTCGATGTATCTGGGCCTTTAGACTCTCAATTCACATGAGACGTAAATTAAATTGAAGGGCAAAATGGAAGAAACCCCATGAAGAGCAACAAAGAAGGGATCCCTCTTACAGGACGGACATACATACAATAGACATCGAGTCTACAGGAAAGACCGACATCAAGGTGTACAATCATCCCAGTTTCAAGGTGGGCACCCAAGATTATTGTCACAAATTCAGTATCTGACCCTTCTGTTCCTGAGATGACATAAAATAACAGCCAGAAATGGTTTAAGCAGAACATTATGATGTTGCAGTGAAGTTGACTTTTGGCCTTTTGGATATAAAATGTCATCACATCCCTAAAGTTTTATTCTGTAAGACCATGGCCGTATGAAGAGATCTGGTTACAGCATTGGAGGCAGGACCCCATTTACTCCTATGAAAGTTGCTCATTGGTGCATGAAACCAAAATGGTTCAAATAAAATTACCTGGCTGGTCGGCACAGCTTCTGAATCATTGGACCAACAGAGCAGATGCACTGCTTCCAGTTTAGCGCTCTGCTAACTTGATTGGGTATAAAATGACTTAAGCGTGTAATTCTTTTAGACTTTTCAAATGCTATCACAAATAGATCAAATCCTGATAGTGAAACAAGGGGTTGTGATGCTCAAATGAATGTATCCACTAATTACAGGCATCTCTCTCCTAATGTGAGTCTATATGGGAAAAGTCTTTTTGGGCCCAATAGCATCATGTCACTGGCTCCCAAGTTGTAATTCTACTGTTCAGCCACAATGAAAATTGGCCTCTAAAGCCTGGCACACTTCCTGAAGGCCTGTATTTAATATTTGTGTAAAATCTTGTCATAAAAAAGCAAAAACAAAATGTGGTTTGTGAGGTCACAAAGACCTTTGACCACCCAATTCTAGTCAGTACACCTGTCAGTCCACGTTGAGGTTTGTGCCAAATTTTTAGAAACTCCCTCAAGGATCTCTCGCATTCACAAGAACAGGACGGACGGATGGACAACCAAAAAAACATAATGTCTCCAGCCACAGCTGCTGCCGGAGCAGAGGCATAAAAAGCCATTAGTATCAAGGAGATTTTCCTCATGCGCCTCAAGCAGCCAATACATTAAAGGATTGGATCAAGAAGTGCAGGCACAATCTGGATATTATTCAGAAGATAGTTTGATTAAAAACAGCAGCTGACAAGGCGAACAAGCCAAGAGTCTCCTCACTGTCTCAGTTAACCGCAGTCCTGCTTTTCAAAACAGCACTGACAGGCTGGGCTTGAACATAATTGGAAGAGCAACTGATTACATTTACAGCTGAGTGACAACACACCAGGAGAGGAAATGAAGTCATGAAAGTTTACCCCATGCAATTTTGTAAATCATTACTCTGAAACGGTACTAAGATCACATTTGCTGGCACCGTGCTGAGCGGCCAAAGCCAAACATCACATTTGGGAAATATAAACTTAAATCTACAATACAGGGAGTCCATATTAGCGAGTGCGGCTGGATTTCGTCAAATGATTGTGCAGCTCATGGACAATTTATGAGACAGAAAGTCCCGAGCAATGATGAGAAAACAATCTCAGCATGGCAGAAATGCTTAGGCTTTATGCTCCTGAGAGCTGAAGTGCAGGTTGCTAACTTCCCCTCAGATGTACTCACCAATACTATAATTTGGTTTCCTCTGAGAGCTGCAGTACTTAGCCCTGTTGCCAAGGCTGAGTGAGCAGCTTCCCCGCTGGACATCTTAATGAGATCTGCACAGGTGTCACCATAGTTTCACAGCTGTCTGGAGGCTCCTACATAAAAAGACAATGGAAAAATAATATCAGCACAAATATTTCACCAAACAATCGACTGAATCCTGCTTGAATTCAAGAAACACAAAGGCTGAGGGGATACCTTCACCACGTACTGTTTCATGTTCTCTATACTGTCAATAAGCTTGTTTATACCTGGTATTAAAATGAGTTTCAGTGGGCCGAACACAAGTGGACAGCCAAGACACATCGCCCTTCACACCTGTGTCCATTAAGCGTCTCCAGCTAACCATTTCTGTTGAGATTCCCTTACAGCCTACATAACTTACACTAGAAGGTCAAAGGGCCCCATGCACCATTACATGCACACTCTCACTAGCTGCTTGGTAGCATGGTTGCTAGTCACATTAGCAGTTGTGTCAGTACAACTGGAGAAATCGCTGTCAGCAGAATTCAACACGTCTCCCTCCATAGAGCAAAACCATGGATGGTCCGCCTCAAAAAATTGGGCAAGTTATAGAGTGTTGCTGCATCACCAAACCATCACGTATTTTTCTGTTACGTGCTTGTTGGGGACGCAACAGGACGCATTAGAGTTTATACCACAAAAGATATGTGGTAAAATGCATCCCAGACCACCTCAGGAAGTGCCTTAATCTGATTGGATCACTATGGATTTTGGTGGTCGTTTACACTTGTACTAATCACTCTCCACTTGTGGTCGGATCACCCGAGACACATTTTAATACCAGGCATAAACAGGGTGTATATGTCTCCATCATATACTGGAACAGCCTGAGATAACCTCAAAGTATGACTGAGAGTCTACAGCCATGTTGCTGCTCTGTCGATCTGTATCAAGGCACAGAGCTAAATGCTAATATCAGCCTGCTAACATGCTAATGTTTAGCAGGTATAATGCTCACCTTGTCTGCCATCTTAGTTTTAAGTGTTGTGGGTCTGGTGTGTAGGAATTAATGACACCTAGTGGTGAAGTTGCAGATTGCAAATGACTGAAATTTCTCAGATGTGTTAAGTTTGTAGAAGAACTACAGTGGGCAATGCGAAAATGCAAATGGCCCTATCTAGAGCCAGTATTTAATTTGCCTGTTCTCGGCTACTGTAGAATAATAACCCTAATGACCCTAATAATAAAGACTCTGTGTCTTTTGGGTGATTATACACTAATGAAAACATAATTTTTACTGTTATATACCATTTCTGCCAATAGATGCCCACTAAATCCTACACACTGGATCTTTAAGCATAATATGTTATTATTAGCTACTTAGTAGTATACACGGATAACAGCTGAGGCTCATGGAAATGCTTTTTTTTTTTTGCAGGTGTTCTGCTAAACTGTTCTAATCACAACTTGTCAAACACTGCTGCTTTGACAGTGGGCCTAAATGTCAAAATATGATGCACTAGGTAGCCTCCTGCATCAGTTTTGGACGTCCCGTTATGGTTTCTCAATTGATGCTTGTTACATGCATTTTGTCTTTAGAAAATACATTTTCCTTTTCACAGGAAATGTCCAGTTTCTGCTAGTTACATGTACATGTTTCAAAATAATCGCTTTGTTTTATATTTATTTCCTAAAGTTTAGGCAACAAAACAATATAGTTAGGTTTAAAAACAAAACAAAACAAACATCATGGTTTGGCTTAAAGTAAGTGTGCTTGTTAAAATAACTCCATTGACTTTTGGTTTTACATCGGAAACGAACAGCAGGCTCCTGGGTGAAAGTCCGGTGTTTGTTTGACCCATGCACCTCTCCTTCCGCTCTTTATACTACAGTAGTCTCCAGCTGCGTCAGAAATTGATGCCGCTCGGTGCAAACTACACCGCCATGAAAAGTGTCTCGGTGCCTTGGTGTCTGACGCTGCCATCCACTGACAAAGCGGCGGCATTTGACAAGTTTGTTTTTGGTCAGCCACATCAGAAATAGCTGCTGTGTGATGCATATCATATCCCTGAAAAAGGTGCCTCTATATGTCAGTATCTGACAAATCACTGACAAAGCAGTGCTAGTTGGAAGTGAGAACAGGCAAGTTTTACCATAAAATAAAGTACTGGACAAAGTGAAATTTGATGGCTATCCATTGCATCGTTATCAAGACATTTCGCACACACACAAAAACTTGTCACACTTTTTAGGAGATCACCAAAGTCAGTAGGCATCACCCACTGGGGAAATAGCTGTTGGGATATTTCCAACCTTTCCCTCCCGAGCGCCCTGCAGCTAATGTGGCTAAAAAGTATTAAAACCTTAAGACAGAAAGATGCGACAGATATCAACTATCTGCTGCTTAGTCTCTAATCTTTACTCTTTAAACTATCCAATAAAGCAGAAAGCACACCTTTACAGAAAAGACGAGATGCTTCAGAATCACTATCACCGCAGACGAATTGGCGAACAATCACTCAACACTGGGACACTGGAGTAATATATTTATTCCTATTTTTTAAAGAGGAAATTATCCATTACTCCTGAATAGTCTTCAAGAATGATGCTCCGAGACCAATTTCATGCCATTTCAAAGGACAAGCTATTCAGTCCTTGTAAATAGCTGAAGCCTATCTCTAACAAATGAAAGTGTAGCAGGAAATGGTAGCAAAAGGCATCAATTGCAGAATCATAAGCTTCATCGCTGCCACAAATTGAGTATTCAGCTCAATGCCAGTCTGCTCTCTATGTGTGTTTCACATGAGTGAATCCTTTAAGAGCCAACTACATTTAAATTCTTCTGGCATACTGGCATGAGTCTATTCTTGAATCTCAAGGTCAGTTGTTGATATTTACTTTAATAAGATCTCTCATGGTCTGTCATTTTACCGTCTCCAGCTTTCACCTCTTACTAGAATAAATTAGAAATAAGTATGACTGATCTTAATTCATTTGGACCACGTTTAAAGGCGAATATGTAATTAAAGTGTAAATATATCGAGCATGAAAATTTAATGTCATCAAGACTATTGAATTACATTTGATTAAATTATAATGTAGCTATAGCATGATGTTTATAGCATGTTTAGGATTTTACCTCTCAGCACAAACTGCTAGAAACAAGCCAAATAACTAAGACCTCATTAATCCTACTTACAGCGTCTTTAATACAGTCCTGGTTGCAGATGGTCTACACAACATAAAATAATTGTTTGAAACAGACTTTCAATATCTGTTCCATTCAAGATGTTTATTCAGTATAAGAATGCACTCAGTGACCAGAATAATGGGATGTCTGCTCCCGGAGGAAAAGTGGGCCATGCCTATTCATATGTCTTTTTCCACGATATAGACGGGTGCTCACAATAGAAATCCTACACTTGCTTTAAATGTTGACAGGCGATTGAAAAATATCCATAAAGATGACGAGTTTAAGCGAGGCCGATACCGCAGAGCGTCAGAGCTCATGAACCTTATGACCTGGCTACCACAGTCCCCTGATACCAATCCCACTGAGCATGTTTGGGATCAACTTAAAAAGCAGTTGTACAAAGTATCATGGGTGTAGATTTCAGTTGGGGATGCAGGGGACACGTCTCCATTAGTATTTAGAACATGTGTATTTATTGTCCCCAGATGGACTTTTATTTGGACAAAATTAAACACATTTACACCATAAATTGATGCAGAAAAAGCAAAAATTGGTGCATTAAACTCACCAGAATGCAGGGAATTAAGTGTTTGATGCTAAAAAGTTTCTAGTGGAGGATCCAACCCTCCCTTTCATATGTGCCCCCCCTCCCAAGTGTTGAAATGAAACCCTTGCAAAATACTGATATCTAGTAGGACCGGGCGATATGGACGGAAATTTTATCATGATAAAAATGTTCGTATGATCATTGATGATTATCACAATGAATGTCAAATAATTTTTTTCCACGCTTAAAGGCAGATTTTTGCTCCTGAGTGAAAGTTGAAAAATCCAGATGGTTGATTGTGGTTTAATGGTCCACTTTAACACACAACAGGTCCCATTTTCTGTGGAGACAAGTGTTCTCATTTTTTGCTGGATCACAGAATGCAAGGCCAGATCTATGAATGCAAAAGTCAGTGAGTGAGTGAGTGAGTGAGTGAGTACATTGAAATGTAAAGGTGCTGATATTCTTTTATATGATATAAACTTTTCATGCACCGCCGTGTCGTCACATAGTCTAAATTGGGTTTGGAAAAATCACAGAGGCAGCTCTGAATGCTACAGTCAGAGCTGCCTGTGTAGAGTGGGGAGAGTGGAGCTCTATTAGACATGTACCACTCTTACTAATCGTCATAACTTTATTACACAACAATTAACGACCCACACTAATTCTCTGTAACAAGGAAAAACACCATTGCACACAACAACGTGACACATAAATAATTTGTAACACTAATAATAGTACATTCACATAAATGCACTGCTGAAAGCCATGCTCTGTAGTGGTTACAGCGACAGTACCTAGCTAGCTAGGTAGCATAACGCTAATGTTGTATTCACATCGGGCGCGAATGAAACAACTGGGGCAAGTGCATTACATGTAAAGTCAATGTGCATAATGGACACGACACGAAAGATGCGGAATACACAAATTAAGCGGCTCGGGGGAGAGGGAGAGGATGACATGCAGCAAAAGGCTGAAGGTCAAAAATTGACCGCTGCAGCAAGGACGTAGCCTTTGTACATGGAGTGACGGCTCTACTACGTGAGCAACTTGGCGCCCTTATTTACTTTTAATTGATAGATAAGAAACAATAACTTGCGAAGACAATAAAGCCCCCACAAAACAGTAAGCCATAGTCAGTGACCAAGTGAATGCAGCCACTTCCTGTTCGAAACTAAAAGCCCTCTACTGTTTCACGCACCATCGTGCCATATGCTAGGTTTTGATCTAGCCTTCCTCTGTTTGCACGTTTCCAGAAAAAATGAAATATAATTGAACACATATTTATGGAACAGCATCTTTCTATGAAACTGCACGTAGGTGTGTTACAACACGGACAAATCTATAATATCTGTATGAATTACATATCGTTAGCCTGAAGCTAACTCGACAGTCAGCAGGACTAACAGTAAAAATCATGACTAAAATATTGCATAAACAGTTTCTCACAGTACCAAATGACATGTAGCAAAAAGGAGCTCTAACATTACATGTCCTGTCCTCGGAGGACATGAAGACTGAGGTCTCTGATACTTGTTTTGTGTCTGCACTTCCAACCACGAGCTGATCTTGTGTCAGCACTGAAAAGCGCAGAGGTGGAAGCTGCAAGCTGTTTACCTCCGAGGAAATCAAATGAGTGGAGACTTCCAATTAAGCCAATATCCACAGATCAGAGGGAAGCTGAATGGGTTTGTTTTGTTTCGCTCAGCCCTCCTCTCTCCGTGCAGAAGAGTGTGGGTCACAGCACTTTTTCCTGATGAGTCCAATGTGATCTGTCGTTCCCTCTGCCATTCACTCTCCCTCTCTTTCTTTCTCCCTCTGGACTCCTTCCATCACTCGTCCGAGTCAGAGAGTGGCGTGACAGTGATGTGATGGGGCTACACAGACTGTCAAGATGGATTGCTACCCTGGGAGATTTGCAAACACACACACACACACACACACACAGCGGATGTGTGACACACAATCGTGCAGACACAGTCACACTTGCGTGCATTCACCCATATTCATACACACAATCGCACACATGCATGACCATACAATCACAGACTGTGCTGCACACGCACACACACACGGTTCAGTGAACTCCTCGGCCTGTCAGCCGAAGGTCGCTCAATCTGACAAAGTGTTTCAGTTGGAAACAGGCCCAGGGAGGCATCATGGCTTCACTGCCTCCACTACAACATGACACGCACACACCTGAAATTTACTTTCAAAAACACAAAGTCAGACTCACACTAATTTTACACGTAGGCGAGGCGCACCTGGTGTGGTCAAAGTTTCACATGAGCTCAACAATACATACTAAATGTTTCACATGCATCCTGTGTAACCACTGATGTTCCCACAGTACAAACACACACATCACCTCCAAACAGATGACATACGATGCTCACACACGACCCTATGATCTGATATTTCATATTTGCAGCGGGCCTGTGTAAAACTGTCACACATCAGATTGCCTTCTTTCGTACAAACACACCTCCATGCCCTTTAAACAACACACACTCACACACACACATACACACACACACACACACACACACACAGGCACACACACACACACGAACACACACACACCAGTCAAGGCTGATCAGCGTGAATTTCTGCCAAACAGCGCTTCCTCTCCTCCCTGACGTACACACACGCACAAGCAAACACACACGCAGAGGCCTAACCCCACAGGACAGCATGTCAGGCAAAGATCTGAGAACACATTTTCAACTTGGCTGAGCAATCGAGCGGCCCGGGGGTCCACTCGGGTGCTGGTCTCTGCCCACCCTCCGTCTGCCCCTCCTTCTGCATCGCCGGTCAACAGCGAGCAGCCGATGAGGTCAGCCAGACAGCGATGAATCCATACTCTGCTGGCACGGCCGCCTGTAAGACTCAATTTCTGTTTTTCATTCTGTATCTGCCGACCAAACACTGTTGCCTTGTGTGACAATCTCATCCAGGGGGTGTGACTTTGGCAGCTGATGCTCACTTGATGGATACTTAAGAGATGATGCAGTGTTTTTTGAGGACAGCGTTGTGTAGTACAGCTGCAACTCCTCTCCCACAATGGAGCGAATAGAGGGCAAAGTTTAATACTAAGAAGCCGTGAATTTGAAGCACTTAAAGGCACAGCCAACCTACCAAACATCTGTCTACAGAAGCTGCTATCATCGTTGAATTAATTGAGAGATTTTCAGTTACAGATGTCGACAGTTAACCATTTATCGGATAACTGCGAAGAGGTTTTTTTTAGTCAGCCTGGAGGTCAATTTTACTGCTCTTTAGTTTACTGCAATGCGTACCAACTAGGTCTGGTAAGCGCTAGCTATTACTGCTAGTGATGCTGTCCTGACCCAACAGTGCTGATGTGGAAAGGCCTTATCTATTTCATGTCATTTTGCGTTCATTGCGGGGGGTTGCAGTCCGACAGGTTAATGACAGCAGGGTGAAATAAATCATCCATTTGAATTAAAGTTCCCAAAGACGAATGATCTGAAAACAATCAGATCACAGGTCGTCCTTTGTGGAAGGTAGTCTGATAATAGCAAACAGTGAGTAGCACTGTGGCTTGCTGTTACCACAACAATATTAGCTCATTGTTAACACCACATTAATGACACATTAAACAGGACACACACTACATTTGCAATAATGTACAACAACATCCACTCCATCCTCCACCACGCTGTACGCCAGATCGAAAACAACACAGTTCAGACAAATGAGAACAGGGACAATTACTGAAAACATAAACATAAAAGTTTTTCCAGCATTTATGAATGATTAGCACCACATTAGTTGAAGGGCTAATTAGGCCTCGAGAGCGTGGACCCTGTTATTAGCGCACACTTGTCACTGTAGCACCGGGGAGAGCACATTTCCGTCCTGCTGCTAGGGAGCCAGGTGGCCTTTGTTTGTGAGCTGCAGACGTTTCTCAACGGCAATCTTTCCTCTGAAGACCTGTCTGCTCCTCTGTGCTCCACTTAGACCTCGAGTCTGAAAGCCGCAGGGGAGATGAAACACACACAGACAACAGAGGAAGTGGTGGGGGAGGTCACTCCGGTACAGAGACAGTTTATGGTACAACACAGGCTGCGTCACAGACGAGGCCGTGTCAAAACACAGACTCGGAATACCTCAGCCACCACCAGCACTGTGTTTGTGAATGTGTGTGTGTGTGTGTGTGTGTGTGTGTATGTGTGTGTGCGTGTGCATGCAGATGTGTGCATTAGTGCTGTGACAAAAGGAGTCAGTAGCTCACAGTTCCTTGTCGTTATTTTTAACCAGAACTGTGGTGGTTGAATGGGGAAGTGAGTCTGTCTGGTTTTGTGTCTTGCTTTAGGCGCACCAATCATCTCTTTCTCCAGCTATCTCTGCGAGAGAAAAAGGCAGACACAAAGACGGAGAGAGGAAATAAACTATATCTTAGAATAAAACGCAAACGCAAAGCAAAGCTGCTACTACCTGTTTTGATGTTCATCTGAACACCGCGCGGTGTTTAACAGTGCTTTATATGAAACCCAGCGTGTTTCTGTGCAAACGTGTCGAGCAGTAAGTGAAAGGGAGAGGAAGAGAGAAAGTCTGCTAATGAGCAGTGTGTGTGAGCTCTGTGCTGACAGTAGCTAACCCCACCACTCCCAGACACACTCACGCATGCACACACACATGCACACATGTCCTGGGAGACAAGTGTGGAGAAAGTAGTCCCAGTGTGAGAGTAGTAATTAGACTCCCATGCATTAACACAAGGGGCTGTGGAGGAGGATGAGCAGCAGGTGTGTGGGAGTATGGGTGTGTTTCTGCCAGTGTGTATTTGTGCATGTCTGTGTTTTTCCTTTGTGTACATGTACAAAATAATCATGTGCGAATACACTGACGATTGTGAGAGCAGCGTCTTTGTGGGTCTGCTCAGTGCGCCTGTGACTATGTGGCTGTGTGGTAACAACGCAGCACAGGGGTGTGTGCACGGTGACCCTAAAGTATGGATGCATCTGTTACAGGAACTCGGCAGCAGGTGTGAACGCAGTACAAAGAACGAGAAAATGTGTTCAAAGACGAGTTTGTTTACACGTTCAAAGTCAATGAGGCACAGAGGAGGAGAAGCTCAATCTGCAGTGTTTCCTCACTACATCCTGGTTTAGCTTCTTTCACCAGCTTCGCACAGATAAACCAGAGTTTTATTTAAATGGTATGTATGTACTCCAAGTCTGGTGTAGCACTGCTACCTAACATCTTAATCTTCTAGTAAAAATAATAAAATCATATGCACACACACAGGATATGAAATAGGGCTTGAGCTAGAGTGCACCATTGCAAGAATAACCCCACTTTAAAGGTCCAGTGTGTAGGATTTAGGGACATCTTGAAATGGTATATGATATTCACAACTATGTTTTCATTAGTTTATAATCACCTGAAAATAAGGACTGTTTTGTTATCTTAGAATGAGCCGTTTCTATCTACATATGGAGAAGGTCCTCTTCCACGGAGTCCACCATGTTGTTCTACAGTAGCCCAGAAAGGAAAAAGTAAACACGCTCTAGATAGAGCCATTACCGTTTTCACATCGGCCACCGTAGTTCACTGACACGCTTGGCACAAATAAGGCCACTAAATCCTACACACTGGACTTTAACAAGTCAAATATACCGTGACAGACTCCTCATTTTTAGAAATGTTCATCGCCAGTCAATCAATGTTACAAGATCTTTTTAGACCCAACAGTTCTGGGGAGCTTCCCGAGAACTACGTACCTTCAAGGACTTTTTCCTGTTTGCATTCACACTGCTATAGGCTGAGGCCTTTTGGGGTTTGACTCCAACCCACTGCCCTTTGCCTCATGTCATCCCCCTTCCCTCTCCTACCTTCCCTGTCTAAGTATACCTGGCCTAACAATAAAGGTAAAATTTCCATTTTTGCGTCAGCCACAGTTGTTTTCCTACACCAGGGTTCCGCAACGAATACTTTCAGAAGAGCCACCACATTTTTTTTTTGAAAAATCTGTCTGCAGCCTCTCTAGTCTAAATTAGCCTATCAACATTACTAATAGGTCTAAATGAGAATTAATTAATTAATATGTCTTATCACAAGGTGGCTACTTTGCATTCAGCTAATTATGATTAGCAGCGTTGGCAGTGAATGCAAACAAGTTTTTCCATGCACTATTAAATTACCCTTTTTACTCCAACAGGTTTCCTTTTTTGGATTTATTATCCATTGCTAGCCTAGCTAGGGAAACCCCAGACCAGCCACCGCTATTTAAGTCCGGCAAAATTTCAAGGAAAAGGCACCAGACTGTAGATTTATGAGTCCATGCACATTTTAGTCGACAAAATGTTGAATTTTTTTTTCTTAATTTCGTGCATAGGCTTCACTTCTTTCTTTTTTACAACTGGAGAATGTAATAAATTCTCAAAGCCTACAACAATGACAAATGAATATTAAAATGTTAAAAAAAAAAAAAAATCGTTATTCATTTCCATATTCTTTTGTAAAAGCCACAGGGAGCCACTGAAGAGGGGCTCAAGAGCCAGATGTGGCTCCGTAGCTGCATGTTGCCTACCCTTGTCCTACACACTTGACTGCGGGAGAGGCTTCAGTTCTGCAACCTCATTGCTCAATGGCACAAAATCATACACACTGGACCTTTAACGTTGAATAACATGAATCGCATGCTGATGTCTTGTGCCCTGCTAAAGATGGTTTGTTAGAGAGAAATGCTACTCGGTACGAAAGACAGTAACATTTGAATATTGTTCTGTAGCACTCAACTGGTGTAAATTTTTTACGGTAATGTTCATATGTCTCTTGGATGAAGCAGTGACCTTTTGGAAAACTACTGATGGGTCCATTTGACCTCCACCCAACTGTGGCTCAACACCACAGAGCATGGAATATATATAGTACATGATAAGGTAACATTCAGTAGAGAAAAAATAATAAAATCGTCATTAAAACAGACAGCATGAGATATTATGTGATGATCTCATATCAATGTATGTTATGGCAATTAGCGCAATGTGCACATTATCCACATTAAAAAGTGCAGCAGGCCATAACCACCTATTACTCACAATACGTGATCAGACAGACTGCGTGCCATAATGACACAACTACTGTAACCCTACAATCATCATGGTTTATCCCATTGTTCCAAACAGGGTGTCAGTCTAAGAGGAAGTCTAGCTGAACTGATCTCTGATTAGCCCCTCGGGCCCGACTGAATGGGAATACAGAGTGATGCAACATGTAAATGCCACCTGATTCTTTTTATGCTCCGTATAATGAGATCCCATT